>CM055972.1:18695000-19895000 GCA_029531755.1 Holothuria leucospilota | reverse complement strand
TCGAAAAAAGTAGAATGTGTCAAATTCACCTCCGAGGGGCAGTGCCGGTAGTATAGTGTTTGATAGTATTTGATGGACAATTTTATTAGTAGTATCAGGTTAGGGGAGAAGCTAAGATTGAATATCCCAAATTTATTTTTATTTATGCGTGACCATGTTCTGATATATGTCATACCATCTGTAAAGCCGTGCATAGGCTTGCCAAGTTTGAATGAACGACACTATCTAAACCAGCTAAGTAGGGACACCATTTTCCTTTTTCTTTCTTGGACCAAAGATGGCTGGAAATATTGGAAGACTTTCATTATAGAAATTGAGCTTGCATTTTATCCTAGAGTCTACAAAATTGCTGTAAAAAGCTATAATTTTCTTTCCAAAAAACACACTGTATTCACACAGGAAGAAATTGGTCACTTGTAACATTCTTAAACAGGTCAAGAAATCACATCTGTGTTACCGTAATTTGGCAGACAATATGACCTGTGTTTTCCTCTACTTACGAAAAAATCTTGAAATCAATAGATAATTCGTTTAAGTGACAAGAACCAAGGTCCGTAACGAACGCCTTCGATCGGTTAGGAACATTTCGTATGCTACAAAGGAATCCTGACACTTTAAACCTAACCGTACAAACCATGAAACATAATTAACAATTTTACATGATTTGCTATATCGTGTCATCTTTCGGTCTTTCAGTATTTCTATGTTTTACAGCTACGTGGGAGAGGCTGGGTACCTCGCATGTTCACTTGTCCCTACTTTTCTCCAAATAAATATAGCACTTATCTAAAAGTATACAGAGTTACAGGTGCCTCGTTTAATTAGAAAGAACTTACAATAACTTACAATACGTGCATTAGACTTTGGAAAACTATTAAAACTAATTTGCCTTTAAGTTATGGTTAGGTTAAGATGAGAGTATTAGGGTAAACATAGAGACGTCGGAACAAGATGTGCAACCAAACAAATAGGCCTATACTTCGTCAAATCGTCGTGAACTTGTTGCACTTCCCTAAGGGTTGTCCCTTAACTGCATTCCAACAACAACTATCATGATGCAATTTATCGTCTATATCTAAGAAGGCGGCGCTCTTCTCTTTTGATGTCTAGACCTTCCATATGAATGTACTTTATCGATACCCAACTTAGCCACAACCACCTCATTTTACCTACCTAAAAAGTGTTATTTGCTACTTCTATACTACTAACGTTTTCAATTGAATATGCGTAACGCAGGATAAAATGTCACCATTACATATTGGAACAATACACCACGCTAACAGTTGATTTACATGTATATGGAATGATCAGAAGATTTGTAGAAACAAGGGGAATTAAAAGACAAAACTGTATAATGTATCAATATTTGTCTTAAATAATAATTAACTACCTGTCGACAATTTACCCGTGGAACGAACTGTGTTTGCTCAGCCCTCTTTAAGGCTGTAAGGCTTCCAAAACACCGTCCACCTAAAGAGAAGACTGCGTTAAATTTTTACGCAGACTCCGTTACCTTATATGACCTATCTTTTACTATCTAATGATTCATGCTCTTGTTTATATTGAGGGAACACATTTCACTTATGTGTATACAGACTCTGGTAGTCGGAAACCTCACAATCTAGACCGCTAAGTCCTAGGTTTTCAAGTGGCGGTCCCCAGACATTTGCGGCCGGCGACTTCTATTAATGTGGCCCCGGAGTTACAACGTTTCTTTTATGTGTAATTTTCTGAGTGGAATCAAGAGCATTTGGATGACACATAGGCCCGTAACCCGACAAGGTACTGAAAGGCGAAGGTACAGGGAGGCGAAATATTTTATCGGGGGTGGGAGTAGGATACACTAAAATAATTACGGCAATGGTAATTTTTAATTTTCTTTGAGGGTGAAAATTTCTTGAGGGTTCCCCTGCCCTTCCTCTGACTACGGGTTTACTGCTACATTTTCTCCCCCGCGTCAACTGGTGTTTGACACATGGTGGGCGCAAAAGCTAAGTATAAATGTATGCCTTAAGTGGAATTTCCTCTAATCTAGAGCGTTTGGATGCCAACTTTTCTCCGTATGAGAGAAATTCCACTAAAGTGGCATATTTGCGTTGTATAGGGTGTGTTTTCGTGCTTCCTAGAGCGTTTTGAATGTCAAATTTTCTCACCTTTGATACCGTGAGGGAACCACCACTCAAATTAGGAAGCCCCCAATGCTGTTGTGTAGGCACTTTTGGAGTTTTTATGTGTGGGCTTCACCTCAAGAGTGAGCCCTTCTATCAAACCCTAGAATCGTCCCTGCTGGCAACTACAACAATGATAAAGTATAAACCCAAAGAAATGTGGTCCACTGCCGAAAACACTCGAGAACCCATGGCTTAGACTGAAAACCTTAGAGTTCCGATCATTAATGTGTGACATGTACCCACCTGGGAGGTGAGTACAACCAGGGGGGGGGGGGGGCGAACACTACGCACACCGACTCATTGGGTAGTTTAGGCTATTATAGAGGTTGCATTGCTTCGAATATTCACTTACAATCAACTTTGTTATTCACTTACCTTAATATTCACTTACAGTCCTACTTTCTGCCATTTCTATGAACAGGCCTTTCCTATCCAAAGAAATTTTTCTATGTTCACTTGTGCAAGGGTTAGTAATGACAAAAAAAGGAATCTTTCATACAGCATGCCACACAGGCAAGCCGACAATGATTGTGAGAAAATTTCCCCAAGGTCCAGCTGTATGATAATTGTGTCTTTTTACTTGCATTAATTTCCGTTAAGCTGACGTTATTGTACATATTATCGTGCATCACAGAGGTAAACCGTGTGACCGCTTAGATTGGAATGAAGCTTTTTAGTCATTTAATAAAAAAAATGACTGGCGAAGTATAAACCGACATGCGTATGCAGGATTGCAAACATGAAACGGGTTTAGCAGATTAGTGAAAGCCCTGAGCGCGGCTATCCCCTGACTAGGTCACCTCTCGGGACAATCTAGTTCAGAGTAAATCATTCTCCAAAGATACCTCTGGGCAGAATCCCTCTGAAAAATCTACCCAAGTGCTCATTTTAGACTAATTTAATGTAAGACTTAGTCTACCGTGTACAGCAAACAAAACGCTAATTATAACAAAAAAAATATCCCACCGGTATAATTTCAACTTTCAAAATCAACTTTTGCAAGTTTCCTCAGATTTTTAAACTTGACGACACAGACAAAAGAACAGTTTAGTTACATTTGAAAGATTTGAAGAGTCACTGTCGGTAAGAGATAGACCTTTACCTGTGGCTTGAGTACCTCTGGCCTCGCCCATACCCCTCCCATTTGGATAGCTTTATCCCCTACATTTTTTTTTCATAGACATGTCGATTTCGGTGGCAGACGCTACTGACCAATCCACATGGGCCGATGCTCTTCAAAATTTAAACGTGCCACCCTCCCCCTTCAAAAAAGGCAAGATACTGTTGTGGGTTCATAAAAAGAATAAGAAGGGACCAGCTGTTTGAGGGAATATTTTTGACCATCCAATGAAATAGGAAACAATTATAAGAAAGTCTTCCAATTAATATGGACATGTAAAGTAACAATAGTTTAGTTTATTAATATTGGGTCAGATTATCACATGGGCTCATGATGATCATGTACAAGATTATTCTGGATGAACATAGGCGATGTTCCCTTCAAGTGATTAGATGATAGCTCATCACGGTGTTTTAGTCATTCTTAATTATAATCTAGGGACCGCCATTACACGTCCGTTCGACAGACAAAATTGTAGCCCAGTCATTTGTTACTGGAGGAAGGGACGAAGCTTTCCTGTTCTGCACCACCCAGTACTCGTCATAATTATAAAGCAGACACTTTACCTGAGCAGGGCAACTAAACTCCTACCTTAACATGTACAAGGGTAATAGCTTCCACAACATACGGAGTCTCAAACATTGTCTGAGTAGATACTTGTGCAAATTATTTCCTCAAAGTAGGTTAATTTAGTAGTTACTTTCGACTGAGAACTGGAAAGAGGGAGGGACAATCCACCCAAAGGTGTGTAAAGTAGGGTATTTCATATCTTGGGTGGACCATCCACGGGACTATCTACTCAGGGGAGTTACCTAAACTATTGCGCCGGCATGGCACTCGTATATCCCATGCAACGGTACTAAATGTTTGCCATTAAATTTAAAATTCGTGCATGATATCATTTATTCATAATTATCGTACTGTTATATTGCTTTGCAACAGACTGTTTTGTAATCACTGTGACGTCACTTATTTGTCAGTCGAGAAGAAAGGACGTAAGATGCAAAATGTGGCTTTTGCTTGAAGAAAACGATACAATATCTACTGGGCCCCTATACTAACTTGGCTACTGCTGAGAAGCTTGGTTAACAAACTGGTTACCAGCGGGTTGTTCTTCATGCCTTTAAAGTTTGCAAGAATTTCTACGGTCAATTTCAAAGTACTAAGCTACTAATTTGGGGACTTTTTACGTTGGTAACACTACAGTTTTGCCAAACGTCCCCCGCGGGCTCTTCATTGAAGACCTACACCCCGAAAGAGCTACACTCTAAAACAGTTGGGTAAACTTTCACACAAGGTTGGGTCCGTATGCCATCTCCTAAGATGTTGTGTAAAAAACTGCAAAGTTGATCAAAAGGATTCCCATGGTGGGTGATTTTCCACAAGTGTAATTTTTAACCAACTTTGGTAGTTCCTTACCCAACAGTTTAGGAGGTGGCATACGGACCCAGCCTTGGGTAAACTGTTTTTAGAATGTACGTCCGCCGAAGAGACACCGAGATCAGGCATGACCACCCCCCCCCAACATCCGACAGAACAGTTACATGTTATCCCGTGCTGCTCCCCCATTAAGATACCACCACCCACATTAAGGATCGGTCGACTCATCAGTGCCTACTGCCTAGGCACTTTCGTAAGTTGAGCCCTTTCTCCTAAGCTTTGAGTCGCCCTGCAGGCTAAAACCACACTGAGTGATAAAGTATAAACTCAAATAAATGTGGCTCGCGGCCGAAAACACTTGAGAACCCCTGACATATATTTCTTCAAACATCAGTCCTAGTACAGACTTACAATACGTTTACAAAGGTACTGCCTACCACAATACCAGTCTGCTGCTTAAAATAAAGACACGTCGTGTACTAACAATTGACCCTCTCCCCTTACCCGCCCATAGCTAGGAACTCAAACATGGGAATGGAGGCACGTACAAAACTTCAAAACTGGGAACTGACTATGTGGTTGTTTACTCAGGCGAGGATCTAGACATTTCAAGGGGGGGGGGGATCTGAAAGCCCCCTTGGATATTCTCCTAGATTAACATTATGCTAATTTTCGCGTATTTGTTACTGTTGATGTGGGGAAAAAGGGAAGGGGCTGACGCCGGGAAAGCCCCGTCCCCCTTGGATCCGCGCCTGTTACTGTAGCCCTTAGCTATCAGTTTTTCTAAAGGGCACGATACATGGTTTGTACGGAGTCGGGTCACCCTTTTGGCGCCAGCCCCCTTCCTTTCCTTGTGGTAGAACTAAGGTATACTCGCATCTCTTGCCAGAAATCTGAGTGTAACTACACTCTTAAAACACCGGGGTTAAATTTAACCAGGATTGGTGTTTTATTTACTCCAACGAAATCCTGGTTAAATTTTCCATGAAATCCTGTTCAAATTAACGCAAATTCTGATGAAAGTAACTCAAACCATAGTTTTTCTTGTTCTTTTTCGCTATGAAATATGAGAGATTTTAAGTACGTAGAAACAGGCACTGAGAAACTAAAGGAGACCCCTAAACCCCAACAAAAACCCCGTCGGATCACAAACACAATGCCAAACTATACACACCATGCAACAGGGAACAAAAGGGTCTTTGTTACTACTGAGATTCACGAACTGCCACTGCAGCCAACCCCCAAACAACACTCTAGCCCAACAACCTCAAACCACCCCAAAACAAAGTCCCACCCGTCAACCAACTGGCCCACAAAGGCCACCGCGCCCGAAGGCAACACACGCCCAAAGGCTACCACACACCCGAGGGCAACAACACGCCCGAAGGCAACATTACGCACGATGGCAACACTACGCCCAAAGGCAACAACACTTAAAAAGCACTGGGCAAATACAGGTGCACCTTACCCAAGGGTGCCCCGGAGGCAGTTGTGGCAAAGGGTAACCTCATTACTCCCACGTTTAAACACGCTTTTTTCCAAAAGTCCCCTGACTCTCTGGCGAAGAGCCAGGGGCGGAAACCAAACAATACTCCCGAAGGAGTTCTGCTCCCTGAAGGAGTAACAACGTCCCCAAGGGACAACTTTGACTCCCACGTTTAAAGGAGCTGAGTAGGGGCGTACTTCGGAAATAAATACGTCATACTAAACGAGATGTTTACCCTCAGTGTAATACTAATATTGAAAATATTCCCCGTAATGGGTTTTATATTTTCAGTTAAAACAATTTTTTAAATGAAATTCAGTAATTACTCTAGTGTTCTATTTCTTAGATTTTTTATTTTTCACTTGCAACATATTTAACGATTTGTTTTTTTTTTTTCAATTTATAGTCCGTTACTTTTTCTTCTGGCGCGGGCAATTTTGTATCGTTTCAACTTGTAACGGGTCTGATCGATGGATCAATTAGTCAATACATCGAGTTATCATGACAGCTATGTTGCACAATTCTGATACCATTTCCGCCAAAAACTGATCATCTGGTTGCGTTAGCATTTTGTTATACTTGTAGTGCTTCTGGACGTAACGTTGGTTTCATTTCGAGTATAATATAACCAGTTTCAAAATGTTGGAGGGAGAAAGTTTTCCTTTCGAGCAAGTGAAAAGCTCAACAGAAGCAGATGGTAGTGGTTATACTGCACAGAACCGTCTGTTTGCGTTTTCAAATCAACGTGTCACCGTAAGGAGTCTCGTAGCGGAGGCTGTCCGTGTAAAAGCACGAGCAACCTCTGCCTGTAGCTCTGTTAAAATGTGGGACAGGAAACGAAAATGCTTAAATCAACCACCTCCGGTAAGCCTTAAACTTGTTTTTGCAAACAATGAATTTCTATTTCTTCCCCATAATATAATCGCCTTTACTAACCACCATCAAACTCATTATAGTCTACGAAAAACGTAGGCCTAACTAAAGTTACATTACGCCTAAAAATAAGCAGTATCGTACTAAAACATGCAACACTAATATACTACACACGTACGTACGTTGTGAGTTGTGTGTACTAGACACAATGCATTTCGGATCGAATCGATAAACCAAGAAGCATAACCGGATGTGACGTAACGGGTCCGAGAATTTATTCTGTTTTGGCGACTACTGAGCTCCTTTAAACAAACTCCACAACCGGATGCAGTTTAAAGTCCTACCCAGGACTCGCTATGAAATGAGAGGAGCTTTTTAAGTACGTAGAAACAGGCACTGACAAACTAAAGGATAATCCCGAACCCAAAGAAAAACCCTGACGGATCACGAACACAATGTCAACAGACTACACATAGCAACTCGCTATGCTTTTTTTCCAAAAGTCCCCTGACTCTCTGGCGAAGAGCCAGGGGCGAAAACCAAACAATACTCCCGAAGGAGTTCTGATCCCCGAAGGAGTAACAACGTCCCCAAGGGACAAACTTTGACTTAACTGACACCACCTGACAGTGGTCTCCTGTGCCGAAAAGACTGTAACACCAATTTAAAAACATTGGATCAACTCGCTATGAAATGTGCATGTTTACTTAGCGAAGGCTAAGTGAAGAATGACATTTAATCTCAGCTCCTGTCAGTATCTGGACATGACAGCAAGTAAAAACACGTGGTTGCTCTTACATACAAACCGCATATAGTCTATTAACTACTCTGATTGGTTAGACTTACTCCCTGAAACGCCTTTATGAGCGCCGTGTCAACAGTAAAGCTATGTACAATATGGACATTGGTTATTCATGATTACATTTGTGCAACATGATTGGTCTGTCGAAATCATCATACGTTGTCACACGAAGCTTGTAAACACGTGTGCCCTAGTTCTGAAATAAAGCAGTACCTCGTCGAGAGAAAATGACTGCGTAGCCGGCCATACATTAATATTTGTGGCAAAGAAAATACGAAATCATATGGGAATAACGGCCACATCTCAGGCTTATGTACACAATGACAGCGAAGGTTTCGGTATAGAAGAATTGAAGAAAAATTTTGTATCCAGTGGCCTATTTTATAGTAACCCTGTTTCGGTACAGTACTAAAGTGTGATTTGCCCTTAAAGATCGTGGCTGTGCAGGGCACTCGTCCGGGTATGGAATAGGCAAGAAGCAAGTAATGATCCACACGAACTATCATTTAGAAACGTACGGTAGTCTGTTGGAAGGACCAATACCATGCGAGCCGAATTATTTTACGTTTTCTCCAAAATATTTCCTGTACACGCTAGCCGCTGGTTTCGTTTGACATTAAAATGGAGAGCAAATTTAAAATATCGAACCAAAACTTGACACCACCAGATACAGCAAGAATCTAGAGTAGGATGCGGAATAGACGAAGGTTAATGAAAAGCCTCTTTACAAATACTGACTGATGGGCTGATCCTATTTTACCTCAACAATAAAGATCTCAGGCTAAATGCTAACACTCACTGAAAAGTCAGGGTAATATGGACCAGAGCAATATCCTTACAGAAACTTATGCGTGGTAAGAAAATGTTTTGTCGTATCACACATTTTTGTATTCAGGTCTTTGTTCTCACTTTCTAAAACATTTACTGGTTAACTACCTAGCTGCTGGCTCCTTTGATAACTGTAATCATATTTTAAAAATATCAAATCGGGAAACCCACGCCGTTAGCTACACTAGAAAGTCTGCTACCCAGCGGAACTGAACTGCAAAGTAAACCATCCCGCCGAACTGAATTTCAACTTATCTCATCGATGCTGGTATCTGAGTGATGCAAAAGTTTTGCTACGCAGGCTAGGAACTGTCAGATGAGAAGGGGAGGGCTATATCAATTGCATGGATAGGTTAGGCGTCTTACAAGTGATTGATGTACCGTGATTTTTGTAAGGTGGGCCTCAGAAAAATTTTGAGAGTCAAAGTGGTCCTCGAGTTAAAAAAGGTTGAGAAGAGCTGGTATAGACTGTATGGTAGCCAATAAGTAGTATATATCCAACAGCAAAATGTGCTTCACGAACACACACTACCATATGCAATAGAGGCAGAAAATCTTCCTTTATTCTAAGATATACGTTCTGTTCCGGTAAACATTTGCGAATTTCGAGCAAAAGCATCCCCCTCCCCTTTTGGCCTTTCTTGCCTCTGAAAAAGTACAAACGATCCGCTCACGCATACACCATAAGTTCTTTGAAAGAGATCGAGAGGACGTCATTCAAGCAATCTTCAAACCTTGCAAGGTGGTGAGTGAGCACTTGGTTATCCTCATTTGTAAAACATTTACTTACAAAATGTAGGAACAGTCCAAAAATATACGAGAAACGAGATTCTACTGCAAATTACTCCAAATGAAGTTAAAAATTATAAATCTGATGAATTTAACAGAAGTGTTCTATTCCCAGGTATCTTGATCATGTGACTGGATACGATACTATTTTCAGGTAAATCTGGAGCCAAGTATTGATGCAGGAGCAGTAGGGAAAGACCAGTGCTGTAGAGGAGTCCCCACCTTTCGAATCCGAGTCCGAGTCCTCACCTGCCAAGTCCGACTCCGAGACGGAGTCACTGGCATTCGAGTCCGAGTCTGAGACCGAGTCACAAGCTCCGATTCCGAGTCCCGAGTCCCCGCTATGGAAAAGTGTACACTAAGAATAGGAATTCACAAATGATCAAACTTTACACTTATATGCAATGTTACTGTGTGTTATAGGCCCTGCTGTCTGAATGGCAATACATGGACCACACTCGGCCCACAAGGTGTACCAGTCCGGCCCGTCAAGCAAACTGAGACTAAAAAAGAGGGTTGAAAATATGTGCCAACAATCGAGAATTATCAGTATTGAAGGCATTTTAGAAAAGGGAAATTTCTGGAATGAAAACAGGGAAGAAAAACTTTCCTACATAACTTAGTCATCATACTATTATGTCATTTAGGACAGCCTTTCAGTTAATATTCCGACGCCTCATGCGACCAAGAATGTCGCCAGAGGGGTTCCACACCCGTCCCATCTTGGTAAATTTTCAGTAAGCCTTGTTACTAAATGGAAGTGAGAAGGCTGAATTTTTGACTGCCGAACTTCCAATTTCCAAGTTCACGCCTGCGACAGAAAAATTTTCGGTTCACTGGCAGGGAAATGAACATTTTGCCATAATCATAAAACATCGCACCCTTTGCTGGAGATGGTCTCTTTTTATCCTTTTTATTGGCCATGTGTTATTACTGCATTTATGCCAAACATGGTACTGTTTTTGTTTCTTTTAAGTGGATAGGCAGGTATTGACGTATAGGTTTGTTGGGAAAATCGGTGAAAGCTAGAGGTAGGGTGGTTGTCTTTTCAATGATGGATCATTTAATATTTGTATTAAGTCTTGTTAATTGCAGTCAAAATTTTCTAGCGTCGGAAAAGAAAACCGCATCCGCCTTTTCTGTAAACGTTACGCCATTGAGACGACAAAGATGCGTACCAAAACTCAAGCCTGCGTTCCTTTGAAATTGCTGTTTGAAAATCGGTCTATGAGAGCAGGGAGCTCTCACAGCCCCCTGATGAGGGCGTCACTCTTCTTTACGAATGAGCCCCGATTCTGCAACCCGTTTCCGTTCCTGAGGGTGACTAGTACTGAACGCTTATGAACTTAAGAAGGCGCATTTAGGACACACATTTGCCAACTAAACAAAACAATTGTGCTGACAACATGACATCACATCAGTTTTGGAACCAAAGTGGGTGCGCTAATGGGGTAGTGACTGGCTACATCTTGGTTACAGTGAAGTAAGATTTTACAGCAATCCCGTAGCCGGGGCGACAGGGCGACCCCCTGAAATATTTTTGCCCCAAGAAGATAAAAAATTATCATTGCCTTAATGCATTTTTATTCGTGTCGCTTCCCCTCTGAAAAAATATTTCGCCTCCTTCAGTTCCTTGTCTGGCTACTGGCCTGATTGACGGATATAGGCTTCGACAGTTGGAATTCTCTGGATTCAGACACACCTTGAATTTTAACTCCTACATTCACCAAGCCCTCTGCTACTCCCAGCCTACAACCTCCGTGCAAACCATACCATCATCAATAATCCCCACCCACCCACTCACATGCTCACTTTGTAGTCAAATGACGGGCTATTATTCTGACATAAGTAATCCAGTGGTGGTGAGGGGTTAGTTAGGCAAGCTAGCTGAAATAAACTTACGAAATTTGAAGAGACGATATGC
Organism: Holothuria leucospilota; assembly: GCA_029531755.1. NCBI lineage: Eukaryota > Metazoa > Echinodermata > Holothuroidea > Aspidochirotida > Holothuriidae > Holothuria > Holothuria leucospilota. The sequence goes on along the minus strand of CM055972.1, from coordinate 19,883,627 downwards.
CCTTTGACAGGCGCGGATCCAGACATTTCTAAAGGGGGGGGGGGGTCTGATAGCCCCCTTGAATATTCTCCTAGACTAACATTACGCTAATTTTTGCGTATTAGTTATTGTTGATGTGGCGAAAAGGGGAGGGGGCTTAGCCCGGGAAAGCCCCCCCCCCCCCTTGAATCCGCGCCTGCTTTGATACAGACATATGTAGGCCGAAAAGTGTTCTCTTATTTGCCTTTTAATATTTGAACTGTACGATTGCTAATGATGGTATTTCAGAGTAAAGAATACGGTACGTATCAAGCTATAACTTACACAGCCTGGTAACCTGTTACTCAATGCAATAAAGGAGGCAGTTTGAACAAACCAATATTTTTGTTACGCTATATGAGCCCACGGATAGTGACGCTCCGCTCAGATAAAGTCACGACAAACCATTTTCCCCATGTAAACACTTTTCAACATAGAATTGCGCCAATTTATATTACATGATTTTTCACCCGGTCTGTCAGTCTGGATTGAGGATTTTACAAAATAATGGTCAAATTGCGATAAGTGTAATCAGGGAGTTGCAAGTAGTCATGTATTGAGTGCGCATTCAGCGTCATTTACAGATAGATAAGTGTCCAGGTTTACGTCCACTATTTTGTAAATACCCTTAGAGCTTTCGGGGCTACGTGCTTTATATTCCATTCTGCTCTGCTCTACTCTGAACCCGGGGCCCCTGAACTTCACACATTCAGGTGAAAAGCTATTTCAGGATGACGCCCAAAGACAATATCATGGGTATGCGTCTGGCTGTGACCCGTGAGGTCTTCCCGATTATTAACTGGTCCACCAGCGAAAATTAATTAAAATAGGTAGGCGGTAGCATTATCTGACACTACGTAGGCAGTCCCTTTTTGCAAAAGTTTTTAAATAATACGTTCTTAACGGACCTTGTGTCTTATAGTTGGACAAATTGCATCTTTGTGCTGTGGAGTGGGGTTAAAGACCGCAGATACTTTGAAGTACTGCTCTGTTAGGTTTCTGAAACCTTTAACTAGACATGTTTCTGCTCTTGTTTTTAGATGTTGAGCTTCATCAGTAGTCGGACTTTTTAGTTTGTCCTGATCTTAATCCAAACAAAGATAAAGAAATTGCTCTTTGAGAGCGCCTCGATGAGAGCATCGAGGTAGCAGTCTTCATTCTCCTCGTGACTTGTTTCCTCTACCGTGCACAACAAGCAAAACGCTGAGCATAGTAAGAATAACGTCCTATTAGTACAATGTCAACTTTCATCAAAAATGATCAAAATCAATTTTTACCTTCTATCTCAGTTATTAAAACTAAATAAACAAAACGGATGATTACTTTATTTCGAAAAAAATTCTAAATGTCGGTGATGACAAAGATATAGAGGGTTCCCACTGACGTCATAATATGGTTAGCAACTGCTCGCTGTTGCCATGTTGGAGGACAATCAGTCATGACCTCCAGCGCAGGTAACGTTGTTACGTCTACGGGTGATGGAAAATCAAAGTACTTCGAAGGCTTGGACGAGGGTTCGAAGGCAAGATACCAGTCAAAAATAAACCATATCGGCAATGTCGATCCTTATACTATAGCCAGAAAAGACTGGAGTGCTGATCCCAAAATACTACCGGCAATTTCTTATCCAGATATAGTCAACTATGTTTTATTTTCACCATGCCCCTACAGATTGGAAGATATGCGAAGCTATATAGGTTTAGAGGCGTACAACCAATTTGTTAGTGGATGGGTTCGTGAAGTTGTGGCTTGGAAAGCGGAGAGAAACCTAGTGATTGTATCTGGTCGGGTAAGCATTTAATTTTTACAAGATTAACCCGCAAATGACATGTAGTTATGACCCAGAATCACCCACAAACCTAACGTACAACTACAATGTAACGCAGCCAAACCTTAGCCTAAGTGAGGCAGTTGGTAACCGACCATTAGATGTCGGCTAGGCCCACGTACGATGTTTGCTTGGGGAGGGGGTGAAGGCTACTAGGTAAGAAGCTATGCCTGGCATAAAAGTTAACTGGTAGAAATAAAAACAGGCACTGCCTACAGGGATAAGGGGGCACTGAACAGAGGAGGCTTCCCCAAAAATTGCCACAGACATTAAAGTTACAGTATAAAGATATGCAATACTTTAGTGGTGCTACTTTGACACCCCACTGTGACAAAGATGTTTCCCCTACCCTCACCCCCCCATACCACTAGCTATATCTGGAGCATCTCATATTTGGAGGGAGCACATTAACATTCTTCCAATCCTAAAAGTTAAATGTAGGAAAAAGTCCACATGACATAGCTCCCCAGTTCCCACATCATTGTTCAGCATAACTTGAGTTCCATCTATGTGTGGAGTTGTCTTTATTTGAAGAAAATTTCATTTGTAGGTACTTAGATTTTTATGAAAGTTATAATGAGAAACATGAAGTATGAAAGAACATTTTCCCTTTTTTCTGAAGGTTATGCACTCACAGAGGCTGCAAGAGACTGCTCTTCATCCATGGGTTATTGCACAGAAAGATGGGAAGATAATCTCAGCACATTGCAACTGCATGGCAGGTTTGGGGGAGACCTGCACACATGTATGTTCCTTACTCTTCTACACTGAAACCAAGGTGAGAATCAGGGATTCAGTAACTGTCACTCAGGAGGCTGCATACTGGAAAATGCCAGCAACTGTAAAGAAAGCTCAGTATCTGCCTCTTCATCAAATTGACTTCACATCTTCCAAGTCAAAAAAGAGGAAGTTGGATGACTCTGTCAGTAACACACTCACACCACTTATATCTGATTCCAGTCAGCCTATATCAGCTGTGTCAAAACCAGGACACATGGACATAGCTAATTTCTTTGAAAAATTAAATTAGTATGGAGCCAAGTCTACAGTTTTAAGTGTCTTGCCTGGTCATTGTAAGGCTTTCATACCCAAAGAGACAAGCAACTTCCCAAAACTTTTAACAGACCTTTATTCTCCTGAGTATGAAGATCTGCCATTTTCAGAGCTGCTGACAAAATGTACTCAGCTGGAAAAAGAAATCATGGTTACAAAAGAACAAGTAAAAATGGTGGAGGAAGCTACACGATCTCAGGCTTCCGTGAAACTTTGGTTCAGGCATAGGGCTGGTCGAATAACAGCATCCAAAATGAAAAGTGCATGCAGAACAAATGCCGATCAACCTGCCCTGTCCTTAGTCCAAGGCATTTGTTATCCTGGAAAAAAATTTTTCTTCTAGTGCAACAGAGTGGGGATGTTCCCATGAAAGTGAAGCTCGTGAGAATTATGCTGATATTATGATGAAAAACCATGACAATTGTTCTGTTTTTGATTCAGGGTTAGTGTTAAATGACAAATATCCATACATTGGTGCCAGCCCGGATGGTAGGGTTACATATGATTGTTGTGGAGAAGGGGTGCTAGAAATCAAATGTCCCTTTTGTGCAAAAGACAAAACTACTGAGGAGTATGCTCTTCAAGAAAAAAGTTCATGTCTAGAAAAAATGAGTGATGGGGTCTTAAAATTGAAGAGAGACCACACATATGCATATCAAGTACAAACCCAATTAGGTATTTGTGAGGTTGACTATGCAGACTTTGTTGTTTGGACAAGTAGTGACCTTCATATGGAGAGAATTCGTCCAGATGAAGAGATTTGGGAGCAGATTAAAGTAAGATCAGCAGAGTTTTTTCAAGAAAGCCATTCTCCCTGAACTTGTTGGGAAATTCTACAGCAAAGGAGCCTGTACAACTAACATTGGAGACACAAACCATACTGACAAGTACTGTTACTGTAGAAGGGGCATTCCATTGATGATATGGTAGGTTGTGATGGCAAAGCATGCAATATTTCATGATTTCACCTCAAGTGTTTGAAAATAAAAACAGTCCCCACAGGAAAATGGTTCTGTCCTGATTACAGGAAGCTGCCAGACAATAGGAGGGGTAAAGTGAAGTTGTCTTAGTAGAGGTATACAGTATAGTAATATCTGAACGCATGTTCTTACTGAAGTTTGCATAGTTCTTTATTTCTTGTCATTTTTTAAGATTTTTGTTTCCAAAACCTTCAATATGAGGTCACATGGCATTAAAAATGGCATATAATGCAGTTGAACAACAATAATGATAGGTTGATTACATAATGATGCCAGTTGTTGTTGGGGAGGGGGGGGGGGGTGGGAACTCACAATGCCTACCACTGCATGTCTTGGTTATTCCAAACAACACGCACTAGATACAAAGAAGTGAAGGAAGGGAGCTCAGGTCAAAATTCCACTGGTTTCCCCTAATTATCAACCACGGTACAACTGAACTCAACTAAAATCCAATTAAGATAAGTAGAAATAGTTAATACAATCAGATGAGTAACTATCAGAATCAACATACTGAGTGGTGCACTGGAACACAGTCTTGATAAGACCATGCTCAAGAGAATTTGTACTAACTGGTGTCTTGCTCTCAATTATATATACTGAAGTATATACGATATACTGAAGTATATACGATACTCCCACCTTGCAGATTCTAAAGCTCATATGCACCTTGTAACAAAACTGTTATTGTACAGTATATATAATATACATATTTTTGTTCTTACAGTATGGATAGAATATAGTAAAGTGAGAAAATCTGTTTTTCCTTCATTTTCTGATGCTTTTATTTGTTGCATTTATTTGAGGAAAGTATTGGAACTATACGAATTAATAGGATGGTATAGCCACGAATTTGCTTTGATATGTTTAAGGGTGATTAAATCTAACTTCCATTCACTTCCTGTGTGTGGTCTTCGAGATATTTGCAGTTGATGTTACCACATCTGCAACCAAAAGTGAACTTAAAGCAAGCAGGAGTGACATCCTCTTCTCAAAATGACAAGCAAGCATGCTATGTTCTTTAAAATTTACAACCGATTTAATACTTAAAACATTTAATGCTGTCATAATATAAATAAATGAGGGGTATGAAAATTGTGCAACCCTCACATACCCTGTACTAAAACTAACCTACTATTGATTGCAAGGTAAAAAAAAAAAGATTTAATAGCAAAGAAAAAAAAAGACTGTTCAGTCTGAGGAAACCATGGCTCAAAAGTGCTGGTCCATATTTTTTATTTTTTTTTTATCCTCAGAGGGGGCTTTCCATTTCAGCAAGGGGGTATACTTCTTTAAGCAGGAATAAGGAGCAAAGATACTGATATGAAGACGTTAACAGGGATAAAGTACTTCTTTTGGGGCCAGGGGGCAGGTCTATTTTGAACTTTTTATATATGCATAGCAATTTAACTATTCTATTGCAGCACTGACAAGTTTGACACCATACTAAACAAATTAAATTTATCCCACAAACCACAATGAAAAAGTGTATTTAACATGTTTAGTTCATGCAACTGATATTTGTTCTCCCCTCAGCAGAGATAAATTCCCCCTATTTTAATACTTCCTCCCACCCCCAACCCACCCCAGCTTCAGAGAAATCCTCTTTCCTCTACACTGAACATATAAACTGAGGGATGTTGCCCCAGTCATGAGGATTGGTTCTTTTTGGAAAATGATGTATGTATAAATATGGGTTTATTTCAATCAAATGGCACAACTGATGGGCACATATTTATCAAGCAACAACAGGCAAGAACTGTTTTTTCCAAGGTAGTAACGTGTACTGTGCTGTTTGTTATGACGTAGTCAATTGGTATTGTACTATGTAGCAATGAATATTTCTGTCGGAGAGATCCAATGACCCTCTCTACATGAATAGTACATTGGCAATACGACGTGTCTCTTCAAATTCCTCTCCACTTAGCTGTTTTTTACCCTTGGTAAACGCAGGATACTTAATTTTACATCCAAAGACTCCCACACTGTCATCAATATTAAAGCCCCTGTCGGCAAGAATTATGTCACCGGCATCCAACTTGCCTAAAAAGTCTGAATGCTCAACTAAATATTTGTCACTGACCCTCCCCCCCCCCCCCCATCCTTCTGATATATAGGAGATGACACCTTGTGGTGTTATTCCGATGAGATATTTTACCGTGTTGTTATGCTTGTATGATGACCAGGTAGATGCCCGCGCAGATAAATTCTCTACGAATATTTCAAAGCAGTCAATAATCACGGTAACTTCCTTTCCAAAATATGTCCTGAAGGTGAGAGGCATTGACTCCCGTAGGTGCTCACGTTCCGGCCAAAAATCAAGCGGTTTTATTCTGACATACATTACATCTATGACATGCAGAAATATCCTTGAAACTGTTGATCTTCCAATTTCAAAGCGGTGCCCAAGGTCCACGTGAGATAAATTTAACCTTAGTTTCATTAAACTCAAAATTAGAGTCTGGAATCTGGTAAGAGTACTATTCTGCGGGAGAAATGCTTCTAAATACTGAAACAACACTAGTAAGACAGAAAAACTGACCAGCCCAGTGTAGTATTTTATTCTGTCATCATTATCCTGGAAAAAATCTTGATCAACATTTTTACTCTCAGCATTGAGCTGTGTTTTCAATTTTCTGTTTTCTTTAATCAGTCTTTGAATCTCTGTTTCCATTTTTGAGATTGAAGTACCTTCTAGTGTTGTCTGACAAGACGTTTCACTAAATTCTTCACCCACATCATTTGATGGTGATGGGCAACCCATGGCAAGGCTCAGAAGACCATCAACAGCATCGTTTTCTTTTTTCCTTGAATCTCTGGCTTGGAGTCTCTTATAGCGACTGGCATCTCGATCCACACTTTTGATATTCACTTTGTTATGTCCTAGATTCTAAGATGGCACCCAATCTGGATTGGTAAAGTCATACAGTGAAGACGGCTTACCTGCAGAAATCAAGGGCAATAACTGAATGGTATTATATGTTATACATGAACATTTAACATTAACTAATTTTCCATTCATGTCAGAAGCAAACACAAAGTAAAAGATAAAAATAAAAAGATCTGGTGATCAACTAGTCACATGGCCATAATGTCACAATATGAAAGCCACAGAAATTGGCCTCATGCTCAGTAACATACACTGCAGCTTGTTCAAGAGCAGTAAATCTAGGGCTAGGCATAACAACCCAAATATATAAAAACTATTTTGAAAGGTAACTGTACACTGAGAAAGAGAATCTGGTAACAGTACAAAAAATGGGAGAAAAAACTGGGGGTATTTGAAATTAAATGTAAATGAAATTACAACTGCACTCATAGCCATAGCAAGCAGGAGGAAGTGGTTGTCATGCAGTAATCCCTTCCTAGCAGTGGCATAGCAAATTGTATTAAAGCAAAGGGTAGAGCCTTTGAGGGCATACTGTAAGGGTTTGACTCTTGAAATTCCTTGCTTGAGCATGTCATCAATGCACCATCTAGCTATTAATAGCTTTAAGGCTTGACATGTTCACTGGCTTAACAAATGAGTTTTATTAAAGCAATCTCTTTTGTGACCCTGTTGCTTACATAAACTGAACTGTAGGCAGCTTCACCTGTGCAATGTTGGCCGCCACTAACATACAGAAGTATGGTCTTAATGCTTTTTTGTTTGCCCACCAATGTCACTTGGGGGAGTGAAGGGTCTGACAAGATGGGCAGAGCTTAATCCATGTCCAAAAGGGCCTGTTTCTATCTTCATTGCCTTTAATGTGGACAGTATAAAGGGGTAGGGGTTAAGATTGTCTTCCCCTTTGCAGAAATTTAGCTGTCATTTGTCAAGACTACCCTCACACCCTCTGAGCAAACAGCTGGCTAGGCTTATTCTATGACTTTAACGTTAGTAAATCAACTTGCCGTTAAGTTGACGCAACACCAAGTTCACCTGTAGCCCAGACCTATATTTTCATAGCACGAACCAGGCTAGGCCTATATCATATCACTGCTGCACTCCCCCTACTGACGTTGCAGTATGTATGGCGTGCTATGCTAGGCTACACATAGTCGTACCGTACTGTTGTTACTGTTAGGCTTAACGTTTGGAAAAAAATGTAGCCACCATCACGTTGAGCGCTAAACCACGGATCCCTTAACTTAAACAATCTCTCATTAACTGGTCACGAAGGTAATATTTGTTATATTCTTAGATATTCAGTCGGTTTACCTGATATGAAATGGTCGGAACAAACTCTCACGTATGGTAGACTGTTTGTTTTGATATCTCGCGAAATGACGGCGAGCCATTTCTCTCGTCGTTCACGACAAAGTTCCGTTGCTCTTTCCCCTTCTCTTGTTTTTATGGCAGGAAGGCGGTAAAAAGATTTATTATCTCGACCTCCTCTGTTTCCACAGTTGAAAATTGCACAAAAATTCGGCATATTGCTAACATGAAGGGTAGTTGAAATATTTTAGCTAACCCAGCCATTAAGTAGCCTATGTACGTATAACTGTACAAGTATCGTGTGCACTGAATGCACGACACTTCGCTTCGCTATGCTTGTCCTCCACTAAAGCCTGCGATGCAGACTCTGTACAAGCTTTCCGATAGATGGCGCTCTCTCAGAAATCATAATACACCACTTTATATATTGTATACAGAGTCTGCAAAATTTCGTCCACTTTTCATTTCCAAAATCCCCAAAATGCGGGAAAAATTATTATTCATGAAAAGGTCACATGGTGTTCACAACTATACTGACTATTCATGTTTATCAACGCAACGCGACGGCGAATACAGTGACATCTTAGAAAGGTAGGCTACCTGCTAAATCTTGCTAATCCTTGCAGTAAAAGTGAAGGATAACGTTAGGCGTATTACAAGCGAATCTGCTCGCTAATCTAGTTTCTCTTTAGGCAATATAGGCTAGCATTTCCTGGAGGTTAGTGGAGCCAAGTTCAAATAAAGCAAGCAGTAGGCTGTATAGATTGGCTGTAGCGGCATGATTCTGATCTTGGTTCAATTAAGTTAGTTCAGTAAGAGAATACTCATTGAAGGCGTCACCTAACGTTTCCAAGGGGTCTACTAGCAGGGAGTTGGAAGTGTGCCTCAGCTTATTCTCGTGCTCTATGATACAGGCCCTCGATCGCATCGACAGGACAACCCTCCTTCGTTGTAAGCTAGTTGTATACATGTACACGGCGGTAGCAGCCACGGCAGGCCAGCAAGCCGTACTGCATGTACAGCCCATAACGTGGGAAAGAGTTGTCTACTGAGTGGCCGGCCGCTAGCTAGCGAAGCAACCGTTCGCTATGTTGACTCCACCCCTTACCAACGCTGATGACGTGTGCATTTTTCATCATGAAGTTATTTTTCTGCTGAGAAATGAGATTCGCTAGAAATTTGGCAGGCTATTGTATTGTAGTGAAACTTCGTCCGTATACTGTATATTAGTGGTAATCAAATATAAAGAATTGTAATTTGCTCATTGCTGATAAAACCCTACAATAGCCTGCTTACAGCAGGCTACCTCCACTATGGTTGCTTGGATTCCGATGACGTCACGTGGGAACCCTCTATAGTATGGACAATCCTAGTAATAGGTTAAATAAGGAGCGCCGTTTGAACAAGACTAAAAATTTCATGAATGTAAGTCAAATTAAATATGTGACCCTATACATTCCACTACATAATCACAAAAATCGTACGCGACGCAGGCAAACTATCTGAAAGACTAAAGCTATTTGCTAACTGATATTCAATTTTACCCGGCGCCAGTTTCATCTGTGAAAGCTGTTTTTAATTGCAAGTGTAGACATTTGGAAAACATAGAATGTTCAATTGAAAGGGAAAATATGGGAGACGTGTTAAAGGCCAAAGTGAAGTAGCAGTTGTTTACCAAAAAGAAAAATCCCCTGGAAGGAGTTGGGGGTGTTCTTTAACCCAACGCAAGATATCTTTGGTTGGTTGCCTTGGCTAGAAAGACTTTTTATTAGAAATTTAGGTAACAACGAAAAAATTACTTTTTGGTTCGGTCAAGTACAAAAACACTTCGATTTTATTTTCTAAAAACAATCTTTTTCACAAATAATGACAACTTCGACTGTCGTCACTTATAAGCCTCTAATGTCCCTACATTCATTTCTGTGACACTAAATTGTCAAACAACTTGCTCTGAGTATTCCTTTGCTCACGCTACAATGAATGGAATCAATGAATGAAGTTACAAGGATGGAATTCCGGAAGTGAAGGTCATCGATCGTTCCGTGATGCTACGGAAATTCTGTGACAGTTGTCAAGCCGACCCGTACACATAATTAACTTCAATTAATAAATATGCAGCCTGGATTAACTGTATTTTTCTGTCTCTTACTATTTTAGTGATCCCCTGTTTTACATCCCTTTCACAGGCGTAGGACGAGGGAGTATTAAATCCCAGCCAAAATGTTGGGAGGGGGCTTGACAAAAGTTCCGCCCTTTTACTTTTCAAGAACAAAACATCGAAATTTTCAGTAAATGTAATTCCACAACTGCACTAAATGCAACAATCAATTGCATTTATGGACCCTCAAATCTTCATTTCTGCTAAGGGTGTACCCCCTTCTTAGTGGTCTTTTCATTATGCTGCAATGTCATTTGAAGATAGTTATTCATTGCTATGAAAGCGACGTTATAATTACACAGCGATTTGGTGGTTTCTCGGACAAGGGCACTACCTCGAGCCCCTGGACCCCACGCTCGTATAGACACACCCCGCTTTTCCAGCCTCCTCTCGACCTTACATGTCGGCATGCCTTGGTATAACTCTGTGCTTCACTAGTGCCCCCACCCACCCTTTAATAAGTCTGGCAACTTCATGGTTCAAAACACAAATTATGGACATACTACGGGCTAGTTACTTCACAAATGTTCAATCTTTGTAAAAGGAGATCATCTTCTTTTGTTAAACAACTCTACTGTTGTAGATCACGTTATTCAGAATCGTTTCGTATTTTTTTCGATATAATTGGCGCCCCAATACGTTCTACTGCATTATCAGAAAAACGTACGCTACGCAGGCAAACATTCCCAAAGAGCACACTTCAAGTTAACCTATTGGATAAGTGATATTTACCTTTATGTGCTAGTGTCATTGATCAAATGCGGTAAATATCTAACATTGTAGAAACTGGAAAAATACAGGATGTTCAACGGCAATGAGAAATATGGGAGACAAGAAAATATAAGGTGTGCAGCAGCTCTTTACCCAGTGGAAATTCCCCTGGAGGGACGTTTGGTTCTTCAGACGGGGATAGGGGTTGTGATCTCCCTCAAGTCCCCATCTTCCCCATTCGCTTTTGATAGCTTTGGGGACTGGTATCATTTCATTTTTTATCGTTTTTTATACAGGTGCAATTCAGGTGAGCCTCACAAGTCTTGACCCTATCCTGAAGCAGACAGTTACTATGTGTTTAAATATTTCATTGTTCTTCATATACCCAGTCATACTTTCATTTATTTCTCATGACAGTACTAAATGCAACTGTTCCGATCATAACTTGAAGACTATTTCAACGTTGGGGGGGGGGGGGGGTGGGGGGGGGGGGGGGTGGGGGGGGGGGGGGGTGGGGGGGGGGGGGGGTGGGGGGGGGGGGGGGTGGGGGGGGGGGGGGGTGGGGGGGGGGGGGGGTGGGGGGGGGGGGGGGTGGGGGGGGGGGGGGGTGGGGGGGGGGGGGGGTGGGGGGGGGGGGGGGTGGGGGGGGGGGGGGGTGGGGGGGGGGGGGGGTGGGGGGGGGGGGGGGTGGGGGGGGGGGGGGGTGGGGGGGGGGGGGGGTGGGGGGGGGGGGGGGTGGGGGGGGGGGGGGGTGGGGGGGGGGGGGGGTGGGGGGGGGGGGGGGTGGGGGGGGGGGGGGGTGGGGGGGGGGGGGGGTGGGGGGGGGGGGGGGTGGGGGGGGGGGGGGGTGGGGGGGGGGGGGGGTGGGGGGGGGGGGGGGTGGGGGGGGGGGGGGGTGGGGGGGGGGGGGGGTGGGGGGGGGGGGGGGTGGGGGGGGGGGGGGGTGGGGGGGGGGGGGGGTGGGTGAAATTTTTTTTTTTTTAGGGAAAAAATATTTCCTTTTTTTTAATAAAAGGGGGCCTCGGTTTTTTTTTTAAATCGATTTTTTAGATAATAAAAAATTTTTTTGAAAAAACCTTTTGAAAATTTGTTTTCCCTTTTTTACCCTTTTTTTTAAAAAAGGAACCTAACCCCAAAAACCAAATCAAAAATGGTTTAAAATTGCCAATTTTTTTTAAAAAAAAAGGGAAAACAAAGGGGGGGGGGTTTTTAAAAAAACAAAAAAATTTTTGGTGTTTGGATTTGGGAAAAAAATTTTAAAATCCAATTCTTTTTTTAAAATTAACAGGGGCCCGGTTAAAATTTTTTTTAAATGGTAAAAAAAAAGGTTTTTAAAATTAAATTTTTGCAAAAACCCGTTTTAAAAAAAAATTTTTTTTTAAGGGGGAAGGAAAATTTAATTTTAAAAAAAAAATTTTTAAGCTTTTAAAAATTAGGGACTATTTTTTTTTTAAAAAATTTTCCCCCAAAAAAACCCGGGGGGGAAAAAAATCCCTTCAAAACCAAATTTTTTTTCCCTGGGGGAAAAATTTTTTTTGGGAAAAAATTTTTTTCGGGTTTCCCAAAATTAAAACCCAATTTTGGGGAAAATTTTTGGTTAAAATTTTCTGGGTGGTTTTTTTTTTTGGGGGGGGGGAAAGGGTTCGGAAAAAAAGGTTTTTCAAAATTTTTGGGCCCCCCCAAAAAAAATTTTCCGGGGATTATTTTCTTTAAAAAAAAATTCCGGGGGGGGTTTCCTAAAAAATTTTCCGGGGGAAATCGGCAAAAAAAAGGGTGAATTTTTCCCTTTTTCTTTTCAAAAATTTAAGCCTTTTGAATTTTTAAAAAATTTTTTAAAAAAAAATTTTACCTTTTTTTTTTTTAAAAAAAAAACCCTTTTAGGGGAAAAATTTTAAAATTTAAACTTTTAAAAAGGGGGAAAAGTTTTTTTTTTTTCCCTTGTTTTTTTAAATAAAAAATTTTAAAATTTTTTTAAATTTCCCCAAAAATTTTTTCCCCCCCGGGCCCCCGGGGGGAAAAGGAACCCCTAAAATTTGGGAAAAAAACCCACAAAATTTGGAAATTTTTTTTTTAAAGGGGAGGAAAAGGCCAGTTTTTTGGGGCCAAGGAAGTAAATTGGGCTTTCCCCTTTCCCCCTTTTTTAATTAAACCCCTTTAAAAACCGGGGGGTTTTTCCCCGGGCCCGTTTTAAATTTATTCCCCGTTTAGAAAAAAAAAGGGTAAAAATTTAAAAAAAAAATTTTTAAAATGGTTTTAAAAAACCCTTATACCCCATCCCAAGTCGGCTAATTTAGAAGGTTAGCGGCATGAAAGGGGAAAGGGGTTTTTTTTGCAGAAAATTAAAAAGTTTTTAACCCCTTTGGGGCATAAATATTTTTAATCCGGGGATATAAAATTTTTTTAAGGGTAAAATTTTAAAACCTCAAAACAAAGGGTTTTGGGTTTAAGTGTTTTTTCCGCAAAAAATTAAAGTTTCAATTGGGTCGATATAAAACAACCCATAGAAATGGTGAAATGGTGTATTTTAATACTTTCAGACCAGGTTGCCCAAAATTCCCTTTTTTCCCCTTTACAAAATTTTAAGTTTTAAATTTGGGCCCTTCTCTTTCAATTAACTTTGTTAGGATACTTTTAACGCCATTTGACCATTTCAATGTTCAATGTTCTGCTCTTTTTTATATTAACTTTATTTTTATTCCAGCGTAAAGAGTTACGTTTGATTCATCAAATAAGGATATCACACCTGTTAAATTAGATACATAAACGGATGCACGGATCGCTTGGCACGGTATGATTTACTGGGGTCCAACGCACGAGTCCGGATTCGGCAGCTTATAATGCTGCGTTTTTCTAGATTAGGAATTTGCCCGGAATAGAAGGATCCGGAATCGAAATTTTTCCGGAATGTGATGTAACTGGACTTGGACTCGGAGTTCATTCCAGCCGAGTTCTCAGATACGAAAGTTAGGCTACATTAGTGTTCAAAGTTCCATTGTAGTTTGTGCACAATGTACAAATGTAAAGTACTGTCACACACAGTCAACAAAATTACTGAGGAAGCCAGGCTATTGGAGTGAGTACAAACGATGACTTTTTTAATGATGGACATGTACCATAGAATTAAAACATTCTGTATGTTTGATATGCTATACACTGGCAAAAAGACATGTCTCGGAATTGGTGCTATTGGAATCAGAACTGGCAGGAACTTGGAGGGGTACGTACCATGCTCGGAAAGATTCAGGAATCTAGAATCACATTTAGCTCCGACTCGGATAGGGTGGACTCGGGTCCAACCCTAACGTCTCAAGAGGCAATGATTAAACTTTGAATTCAAAGTAAGCCTAGTATTTGAATGTTTATGGGCTAACCTGTTTCTCACGGTGCACTATCTCCACTGTGTCCTCTAAAGGATATGAGTAAACTAAGGCCCAGATGACTTTACTAAGTATATATAATATATAAAGTCAGCTGGGCCTTATTTGCAAGAGGACCGTTCAGTATTTTTCAACGAATCGCAGGATTCGGTCTCATGGATAATAAGCATTGATCTGTCTAATACGTAATTTGACACACAAATCAATTTTAAACTTAGTTCAATAGACAATCAAGTGGCCCTGTAAGCCTGAAGCATGTGCATCTAATATCAACTTCTGATTGCAATCGTGAATAAAGATTGATGTGGGTGAGGGCGACGTCGATAATAGCGATGAATGATAAATATATCGAAAATAATATTACTACCAAAGTGTCATCAATTTGAAAATTTTCTGTTACTACTTCGAGTAAAATGCAGTTTGTGGTCATTTTAACTATTTGTAACGTGAAAGTAACGGGACCCAAATGTAACGCCGTTACAGCTACTTTTACGCAGAATTGTAACTAGTTACTTGCTCCGTTACTGAAATGCAAATACAAGAGGGCAATCAAGGAGTTGCTGATCTCATCCCAATACATCCTTTTGCTTCTTCCGAGTCTGGTGTAGCAGTCTGGAATTTTATTGTAATGGGAACACTAAGGGGAAACTGGGAAAATCGGATCGGATTCCGATCTGATTTTTGTGAGTTTTTATTAAAATCTTCTCCATTTCGGGTCGGAAAGAACCCCAAATTTGCCAACCTGTGTAATTATATGAGTTTTATCGCAGGACTACGAAAATTAAATTTATACGAATTATTTCGTGACATCACATCGACAGACAGCTTTTATCAGACTACGCGTGTCCGATAAAAGCTGTTTGTCGGTGTGACGTCACGAAAAAATCAGTTAACATTTTATTTTCATAGACCTCTGATGCAAATTATATATTTACACTGGTTGGCAAATTTTGGTCTCTCTCTGACCAGAGATGGAGAAGATTTTAATAAAAACTCGCAAAAATCGGATCGGAATCCGATCCGAATTCGTTGTAGTGTGACTGCGGCTTTACGGTACCCGCCAGCTTCCGGTTCTGAATGCAGTGTATTTACAGCACACACGCACAGCAAAAAGATAGGCCTAGATACTACTGTGACACAAGGGACGTGTGCCCTTCAAAACCTCTAGAGACGCGCGATCTTGCCCTTCAAAAACCATAGAGACGCGCGATCTCGTGACGCCGTGAATCCCCTCTATAGACCTTATGCATTGACATCACACTGACGTCATTTGGGGTTAAAACATTGAACTATACGCTAGTAAGGATCCAGGCGAGGATCCAGGGGGAGCTCTGGGGGGCCGGCCCCCCCCCACGGCCACGAAAAAAAAACACGAAAAGGAGAAAAAAGAGAAGAAAAGAAAAAAAGGAAAAAGGAGAAAGAAAAATTAAGAGCACAAAATGAAGTAAAAGTGCAGCTAAAGAACGTATATCAAAGGTACTATATTTCTGTAGGGGTTGTGGTGTGCAGCTATCGAGGGATTATCTCTTAATATATCTTTCAAAGTGGGTGGCGACGAAAGGAGCAGCTACAATGTTCGAAAACAGGTGAATAGCTGAGTAATGATCATTGAACTTAAGATCTAAAAAATAAACATCGTGGTACATATGTTAGTATGGGCTCGGCTAGCCTGCACTGGAAATTTAAGTAAGCAATTTTTGGGGGAATAATGAGTGAAATTTTTTTGTAATCTAGGGAATTGAGGAGGCAAAGTTTTCGGGGGGGCCATAAACAGACCTTGCAGAATGAAATACAGAAAGACAAAGTCTGTCAGGTGAACGTGCTATTGTGTGCACAGTGGCACCAGCTGTTGCAGGTAAATATAGCGGCGTGGCGGGAGGACGGTTGTTCGCCCCGACAGGTGGCACGTGGGGAAGGGAGAACGGGGGGGGGGGTAGGCGG
This sequence comes from Holothuria leucospilota, assembly GCA_029531755.1. Classification (NCBI taxonomy): domain Eukaryota; kingdom Metazoa; phylum Echinodermata; class Holothuroidea; order Aspidochirotida; family Holothuriidae; genus Holothuria; species Holothuria leucospilota. The sequence continues at coordinate 19,867,366 of CM055972.1, read as the reverse complement.
TCTTGGCGGTAAGCGGGGGTGTGGCGTGCATACCCTATTTTCGATTCTGAAAACTGTCTGAAAAGTTTTAAAAGAATTCAAAAGGCTTTTAAGCGACAAACGGTGGCAGTCGGCACATGTGGGCAATGCGTAAGTGTTCCCCCTCCCCCCAGCGATTCTTGAAAATTTTTAAAATGGTTCCCAAGAAATAGAAAAAAAATATACGTTTATAAAAAGCTCGCGATTTCTGTGGAGGGTGTAGGGTGAGATGTATATTTGATGACTGGTTTATCCTTGTTCGAACCATTTTCTTTCAACAAACTCTTCCTCAAAACTATCATAAGTTCGGAAATTTCTGACAAGTTCACAATTTTCGCACGCTCCGCTAGCGTCAAGTTCCTTGTGTGATAGTTTGTCATTATTATCAATAGCTGTCGGTACTACTCACGGGGGAACAAAGGAGCAAAAAGTGCTTTTTAAGGAATTCTCAGTCAGAAGATTTCGTTTCTGAAAGCATAGGTGGTTAGGAAAGATGCTAGTGTCCGATGCAGGTTCTGAAATGCAGGTTTTGTCAATGGACTAATATTCTTATTCAAAATTTCGGAGCGCTTCGGGGCGCGCAGACGGACAGGGTTTATACCCAATTTTAATATACCATTGCCAAGCTTATGGACGCTAAAGAAATTATTCCAATGCAAAACATTTTCTGAAAAAGTACATCTCCTTCCAGCCTTTCCCACCCCCCCCACACCCCCCCTTGTCCCCCCACTGTAGGGCTCCTATCATAAGGGGGATCTTAGGACTAATCTCGTCTAGCACAGGATTTGAAAAGATTTGAAAGTACGTAATTGCCTGTTGCTTTAGTTTCCAAACATCTTACGGCGACGTTCAAAAATTTTTTTCTTAAAAAAAAAAAAAAAAAAAAAAATGACCGAAAACTCTTTACTGAAACGAGTTTTGCCTGTCCACTAATCCCTCTTGCTATATACCTAAAAAGAAGTTTGATATATCATATCTCCTCCCATATGGATTGTCGGTAAGTGGAGAATACCGATTGGTCCCTCTTTTGTTACTGCATAAACTAATTTAGAGCTCCCCGGAGGCTCTATACTGTTTCTCTGTCCAAACCTTGGAATAATCCTTTTAAAATGTAAAAGGAAAAAATTTTATTATAGTCCAAAGAAATGTTTCTGTGGACTCCAAGCAGGGTATAATTGCGTTGTACAAATTTCCCCATGGGCATGGATCATGGACGGGACGGCGGGACGCGTTGCCCCCCTCACTTTTTTGGACAAGGGGGGACATCGTCAAAAAAGTCCCCCTCACTTTGTTCAAAAAACTGAATGGAACAGACTGCCAATTATATGCCTAGGGGAAAAAAACGAAATTTTTTAGAAGAAAAAGAACCTAAAAATCGTACACCTTTTTGTTGCAACGAATTCCACATCTCAGGGCCATTCAGTTCTAGGAAAAAATTTTCCCTTAGACCCCTTCCCCCATGCCGAAGATTACAAAAGAGCTTATTGCCTCCCCATGGACGCAAGATTCTGGCTACCACCAAAAACTGCTTCTTCCACACGCCACCCAAAAGACGGCGATTCACAAATGTGAAAAAGTCCCCCCCCCCCAAACACACACACACACACACACACTTTTGGAGATGGATCAAGCACGCCATGATTTTTTCCTGGGGACTTAAGGATTTAGGTCTTGAAGACAATATGTTTAACACGTCCTCTTACTCACCTTTTTTCACCCACCCGAACAAAAAGTTAGATAGAAATTCACTACATTGTGGACATTGTTCTAAACATACAATCACTTAGAATGGACCCAAAGGATTACCATTTCATTTTTGCATTATCAGGACCCCCTAAAATTAAACAAAAATTTCTCAAAGGGGGAGGGTAAACCCCTTCCGTAGGGATTGCATCTCATGTACTAATAAGAAAAAAGGCTCTCCACACTCTTGTATATAGGCGTAGTATACACAAAATCCCACTGCCTAAGAAAAAGGTTACGGTTTAGAGCAGTTATCCTGCCGGTTCCCCCAATCACCAACTCCCGCCGGGCCACCATCGGTCATAGATTTCTGAAGTGGGTAATAGCCTTCAGAAGTCCATAAAGAAAGGTGCATTATATCATCTCTCCCCCCCATATTTGGATGTAAGGGGATTCACTGTGAGAGTCCTTGTTTGGTCCCCCTTTTCAGTGTTACAATTTAATGCAGAGCTCCCGGGAGGCTCTATATACCGAAAATTTTTCGGCAGCGCTTTCGCGCCGCAATTGTTACGCTCACGGAGAGAGGTACGTTTTTTATTGAGTGATGGATTTAGTTTTATCAACTTTGTACCAAAAATTCATGTTAAATCTTCCACAGATTTTTGCAAAAGTCTTGTCAATATTTCTTTGATTTTTGTTTGAATCTGCACACTGTTAGCTTGGAATTGCTCATTTTACTATCAAGTAAGGTCCCCAAACGTATCGCAGTCCTCATCGGTGGGGTCTACCATTAACCAATTATTCGTGAGCATAAAACGTTGATGTCCAGCGTCAGCATTGTAAGGATGTAAAACAACTGATATTCATTTTTTCACCCTCCTCTTTTCTAAGAGAGACTGAAAACTTAGTATTCGAACCTACCTTCTAATTGATGAGACATACATAAAGGGAACTGACACAGTTAGTCCATAGCAATGGTTTTAAAATGTAAATTCAAATTTTCGAGCGCGCTTCGCGCGCATTTGTTTCATCTGACGTCCATATACCCGAAATACCGTTATAAAACGAAAATTAAAACACTCATTATGGCAAAAAAAATCATTTCAAGTTACCTTTCATCGCGGCTTCATAATTAAGTGGCGTTGTAAGTTTTAAGATAACTTATATTCTCCGTAACTTCTGCAGTTACATATAGTAAATTATACTGAGCCATACAGCATCAAATTTCCATGCAACATGAAAAGGTATAAAATCTCCACTGAACATAAGAACTGGAGCCGATTTCTGTGCTCTAAAATGCAATATTGCGAGCAGCTTCCGGGGCGCTTCGACCTGGACCCCCACCGGGGCTCCGCCCCTGGACCCCGCAAGGGGCCCTAACGCGGGCCCCTGGACCCCACGAGTTAGGGACTCGCGCTTCGCGCTCGTGGTGCACCTTCGGTGCACACGAGGTTTTCCATCTTGGGCCCCCCCTCAAAATTTCTGGATCCGTGCCTGACACCCTACATGCCCGAAAGAGATCAGTGTTTAATTTACAGTATTTTAAGAAGTAAGTCTCAACGAAGCTCAAGGCCCTTGTCAACCGCAGTCATGTACGCTACAAGCAACAGGCACGTGGTATGTCTACGCAATGAAACGGGGAGATGGGCTATTACTGGACGTGTTCAATGCGCCATGCACACAAACCATTGTGCGGTGTGACAATTGGAAGTTTGCCAACTGTCAATGCAACTTATAAACAAGAGGGCAATCAAGGAGTTGCTGATCTCATCCCAATACATCCTTTTGCTTCTTCCGAGTCTGGTGTAGCAGTCTGAAATTTTATTGTAATGGGAACACTAAGGGGAAACTGGGAAAAGAGAAGGCTAACCTTGAGCTGGGGATGTTTGTTCATTCCGGCAATATGTTTACGGTACCCGCCAGCTTCCGGTTCTGATTGCAGTGTATTTACATCGCACACGCACAGCAAAAACTATATGCCTAGATATATGCCTAGATGTGACACAAGGGACGTGTGCCCTTCAAAACCTCTAGAGACGCGCGATCTTGCCCTTCAAAAAACCATAGAGACGAGCGATCTCGTGACGCCGTGAATCCCCTCTATAGACTTATGCATTGACATCACACTGACGTCATTTGGGTGAAAACACTGAACTATATGCAGGAAGGATCATTCCACAACAAGGTTTTTTAAGCCACCATGGAGGGTCACGTGATGTAGGTTAGTTTGCTCAAGTCGATTCCACCGCGTATCTAGCGCTGATGCAACGATGTACATGTATATGCTAACGCACCGTAGCGGGCCTTAGCGTCTCTTCTGCCTCTTGTACACTAACTTGCGCGCTATCACGCGTCAGCGTACACACCATTGCGCCGCCTCAGCAACTTCATGAAAAGGCTTACATCACAATAGTCGTATAACATACAGAGCACCAAACGAGAACCGTGTAGGATTCGAGGCACATTATTGGCCAAAATGCAAGCGTACATGTGCACGCATGGGTTAGCTTTCCTTCATGCGCCTTGGTGTTTTTGTGTCAAAAGGACGCTTTCAACAAGTTGTGCAGAACATCTGTGCACATGTATGGACAGCCTACTGTTTAGTGACGGTGCTATCGCGAATGTTTCAAAGTCAACGAGTCTCGACGTATTCGAAATGTGGTCACACGCTCTGTCCTTCGAATAGGCAGGACCACTCCTCAATTCAAGAAAAGTTTTGTGAAAAACAATCTTTGATCACACAATCATAGTGTTAAAGAGTCCCTATTAATTACAATAAAACACTAGAGACGTAATGAGTATAGTAACAACGGATTGCTTTAGCGTGTACATCAATGAATCTGCGTTACATTACTTTCACTTCTAGATACGCGTCTCTGGGACAGTGGAATCGACTTGAGTAAGCTAACCTACATCACGTGACCTCCCAAGTCGGCTTCAATTTCGAGGCGTATTCCACATTGAGGTGCGTCCGCCAGTTATATAGACTCAGTGGGTGAAAACAACGAAGCACATGTGCACGACGGCGTGGATTTCGCTCACGTGTAGTCAGACTTACACGCGTATATACATGGAGATTGGTTGACAAAATCAGCTGTCTGCATTATTGGTGTAACTTGCCATGATACGCGCTTTTCCGCCATTTTCCTCCAAAAGAGGGAGCACTTTCTCCATTGTGACATATGCATAAGCTCTATAGAGGGATTTCAGTCACGTGACTTTAACCAACTAGACGCAATTTTGAAGGGTAAGATCGCGCATATGCGTATCGATAACACGCCTTCTGCGCATGTTCAGTGATGACCAGTATGCCAGACTGAACGCAATGACGTCACGTGAAGAACCTCTATATGTAAGACATGTGTAGGAAAAATGCCAGTCCTACATTTAGATCAGTGGATTGCCCTCTGACATCACTCCGCTCGTCTCTCTGATTTATCAGTGTTGTAAGAGTCACACAGTTTGCAGAAGAGTCGAATCATTTACTACTTTCAATGTAACTCGAGTCATTTTCCTTTTGAAAATTAATGACTCGAGTCATGACTCGTTACAAAAATGTGATTTATAGATGTTTTGAGTGCTAAATGTCCATACACCCCTTTCCGAATAATTGTTGGTGGTGACAACGTAGTGATCAATGTCCCTTCCAATTTTTCAGGAGCCTCTTGTATTGACCCTATCAAAACTAACTTGCCCTGAAGGAAAGTATGAAAAGCGCAGACTGAAAATTCCCGATATTACTGACAGTGCATAAATCGCATTTGGCGGACGAGGCGAAACCGAGTCCGTTATTTCGCAAATTGGGAGTCCAGACGGTTATGAAACAATAACAGTCAGACAAATGTGGTTTATTCCTCTTCTACCACCGAAAATGTTGTTGGAAAACTTCATTTTTATCAGTGTATAGGTTTACTAACGGTATGTTGTGGAAAGCAGGTCAGTGTTTAACCAATCAGAATGCAGGATTCTCAATAACAGATGGCTAGAGGTGGTTAGAATCCAATGATAAACGTATAAAGATGCAATTAGTGAGAGGCATAAGAGGCGAGGGGGTGGGGGTTGGTTGACTAAAGCCTACACCGTCAAAAATGTGGTGGGCTCCTTCCCTCTCTAATTTCCAGGACAAAAACGCTCTGTTAAAATGTCACAAAATTGCAGTCTTATTGCTTTAAAAAAAGACTGCAATAAAATACTTTCTAAAGGAGATGGGACCCCATACCCTTGGGTTCTTCTCCCAGGACAACATTCCGAAACTGCACAATCCCCACCTCAATGGATCGAGTACAGCTTCTACGTCCATGAGTTAGTCTGTTAGTGCCCCTTCCCTGCTCATTCATGCATGGTAGTGGGAAGGAAGTTGCTATTTGACCCCTGGTTCATATCAGTCATATAAGCAAATAAAATGCTTGGGTTACTACAAAGAAATTTCCACTCTTGTAGCAAAGGTGTCAAGGAAACTGCCTACAAAACGCTATAGTCCGCTCAAAGCTGGAATATTGTGGGGCCATATGGGATCCTTACATCAAAAAGTAACAACACTCGAGAATGTTCAAAGACGTGCAGCCCGTTGGGTTTGTTCTCAACAACTATAATTACAGGGATAGCCAGTGGCGTAGCTAGAGGGGGGGGGCAGGGGTGGTCGCCCCCCACAAAGCCTCCGAAGGCCTGTGTCGGAAATTTCTAGTCTCTGTCGGAAGTAAATAAAAACAATCCACTTGAAACACTTACAACACTTTTTATGTTTTTAAGCAGAATTACACATCGAAACGTCAACGTGAAAATCAAAAGTCAGTCTCAAAATTGCCCGAAAAGCAAAAAAAAAAAAAGAAAAAAAAAAGAAAAGAAAAAAAAAAAAGAAAAGGTCCCCAGAATTTTACACGCCAGGTGATGGTATCATTACTTTAGGATAATTATCTGTCGAAAATTACTTGCATTTGCCCCCCCCCCCCCCCCAAATATCTAGCTACGCCACTGGGGATAGCGTCACCAACATGTTAACAGATCTCAAATGGGAACCACTTAAGAGCGCCGTACCAGACTTCGTCTCATCGCTATCTATAAGGAGGTTCATAACTCCATTCCCCCCACCATCCAGTTGCAGAGTAACCATAATAGGACCACTAGACATACTCAAGGCACCCACATAATTGTTCCCCCTCCTTTTAGTAAGAGATGTTATCAATACTCGATGTACTCAAGAACTGCTCGTGAATCGAATTTCCTTCCACCAAACATACGTGCAGCACCTGATGTTTGCTCTCTGAAATCTAGCCTAGCCAACGTTAATCTTCGAAATCTAGTATCTAAGGCTCACTCTAAAATCTAGGCAACTCCCCTTCCACACTGACCTGTGCGTGATAACCGATTTTGGACTCGGGTGTTTGCACAGTATGAAGCAGAAGCAGAAGTGTGTTTGTGACGTTATTTGCTTGGAACTCGGAACTGCTGTGATGTTAGTTAACTTGGTTGCTTACAAGCCAATATCAGGTGTGCATAGCACTATTGCACTACGTACTGTACGTACGTACGGGAAGGGGGGGGGCGTGCACGCTTTCACACTTACTCACGTACATTGTGTATGAACGGCCCATGATGGAGATAGCTAACCACGTCCCAACACACTCGTCTTTTTTGGCTATGTCAGGCTGGCCGGTCTATGTTCTACCGCACTTGAAGGGAAGTAGTAGTGCATTGCTGTCTTTAGTAATGCATTTAGGGCCATATATCATTTATCAATGAATAGGAAATAGCACCCGAAAATCCCAAAGTAACGCTCGAAATGGAATTGGGGGGGGGGGGACTAGTTTTTTTTTTGAAAATAGCACCCGAAATTGAAAAAAAGTGTCTCGGACTCTGGAGTACAGTCAATGTGGGTGCAGGAGCAACACTAGCCTAGGATACCTAGGCCTGGCTCTCACGTACACTTTGCTCCCTGAACTAAGCCTAGGCTATTGCAACACACAAAGTTTTTCCCGCGTTATTACTGTGAGAGTAACGTCGTCTGCGTGCGTTTCTGCAATGATTGTTGTATGTGCGTACATGATTGTAACCATAACTATGAACAATGTCACAATTGAACAGCAGTGCGTGCTATACAGCATACTGTACAATAGTGTGAACGTCCTAGTAACAAGATTTAGAAAAACAAAACAGGATCGTTTGTATAAATCAAAATTTTTGGTCTCTTTTGGAGACTGAGTGCTAGTATCCTTAAAATGATGGGTTTTAAACATATATATGACCCACAGAGGTCAATTACCTAGGAGTATATGTGAATTTGAGAAAGATTGAGACCATTTAAAATTTTTGATGGTGCGGTAAGCCCATTTTGACAATGGGTATATTGCTGACCTAGGCTCTATTTCATTAAAGTTAGGAATATTCCTAAAATCAAAGTTCCTAAACTGCTTAGGAATGATTCGTCCGGAATCATTCCTTTCTTCAAATATTTAGGGATAAATCAAAAGTGACATTGTTTTTATCTGTGAATTTCCTGCCAGATCAATTAAGAACATTTCTAAATCTACCAAAGATCATTCCTAAACCTAGGAACAACTTCAGCATGAAGATAGGAACGAATTCTTCCTAAGTCCAAGACAGGAATATTTCTAACTTTTATGAAATAGAGCCCCCAAGAGCCGATTTCACTAACATCAATTTTAGCGATCATCGCTAAGTCGCTCTCTAACTAGAAATCATCGCTAGTAGCGATAGCGATGGATTTTGGTTTCACTAAACCCATCGCTATTAGCGATGTAAAAAAAATAAAACTTCCTCGACGAACGAGGCTGATCGCTAAAATTGACTGCAGCCTTGCCCTTGAGATGCAAACAATGTCACAAATTGCGCGCGATATCGAGAAGCAGACGACTCGCTACAGGAAATATGGCAAGTGTAGACTGAATGAGAAGAAAGCTGAATAGCATGAAAGAGTCAAATAGTCTAGATAAAATGCGCATAAAATCAGGGAAAGCTTGAGACTCGACCGGACGTCATTTCTTTGGTGTTTAAAGATACAATAAATGAGCAGCCAGGGTGGTATTAGCCTAGGGTACCTAGGCCTAGTTCTCACGTACACTTTGCTCCCTGAACTAGTATGGGAATCCCCATACTAGGTCAGCAGACTGCGGTCTAGGGTGGTATATACGGTCGCAACTTTCTTGTGGACAGGCAGTGGCGGCACCTGCAGGATTTAAAAAGTGGGGGGGGGGGAGGGGATGGAGGGCAACAGAAAATGTGGGGGGGGGGGGCTCTGAGCTTTTATCATATCTCTGGGAGAAAAATTAATTCTCAGAAAGGATATATTTTGGTTCATAATGCATCATTTAATGCAAAGATTCCAAATATATTTAATGTATTAGGCTATTCCTCCCGTCAGGCCAAGTTACTTCAGGAGCTGATTTGGGAGCATCTGGAGGGGGGCAAAGCTTCTGACTGGGGAAAGGGGACAAATGTCCCACAATCCCCCCTTACACTGTTAAAACACTGGGCAATTTTTTGGTTGGGTAAAACTCACTAATAATATGTTGGTCAAACTTTGCTCATGTAATGGTAAAAAATTCTAATCAATACATGTTTTGTTGCATTTTCCAATTACTGGTCAAAGTGCCGACAAGCTTTCATTAACGGTTGGGCATTTTTTCGCCTTACCTACATATTGGGCAAATCGTTCGCGGCGGAGATAAAGCACGCGTTGATTCGATTTTGCTTCATATTTCTTCGGATAACAAGACATGGGTTCATTGCACTGAAAATTCCTTTTGAAATTAATGACATATGTAAAAGAGAAACATTCATATATGCTGTTTGGTCACAAAATCTGGCTCTATTTCCATGAAATATTTAAAATTGTGCTACAAACTAGCACACGTTTGTGTGAGATTCGACAGACGTTACTGAGCGGGAAACGTCTATCCAATGAGAGTCCAGAATCTTGGGTATTCTCTTTCACGTCCGAAAGGGCATTGATATATCCGGCTTAACATTTTTTATAGCATTTCATAATGCTATAGTACTGACGTGTTATGCGACTCAGCAGGAACTTCTAGAATTTGGATACCTATGGCTTGTGTTATTAGTTATATATTGATGGAAGTAAAACATTTGAACCTTATTGCTTTGGATTTGGACTTATGAATTTTTGGTGGGTCGCCCTAACCTAAAATGTACATCTCAGTGAAGGTGCACATTGTAACGTACGGTATTTTCTAACGGCATGTGTACAAATTTTAATTTACATAAAAATATATATAAATAGTGTAAAATACTGTTACAGTGGCCCGTCCGCCATGGGTTCCAGAACTACAAACCACAATAAAAAAGGAGAGGAGGCTTCCTTCGAAGTAGTTCCAGTATAATTTAAATTAAAACCTGTGCTTTCAGGTAACAAAAACAACGGTGAAGCAATTGAGAATTCAGGAAGGGGAAAATAATATAAATGAATTACTCACGAAAGACTCTTCCTGGTACAAAAATTATCAAAGTCCAAAGAATAATATCCAATTATACAACGGGACCGAGAAGACCGAGACCCTCACACCTTGGCAGCCAGGACAGCTCTAACTACACATAAGAAATCAAGAACCCATCCCTAAACCAACACAAAAGATAAATTGCTGCCCAGCTAGCCAGGTGTAACAAACAATGGGTCTACATTACTAACTTACTTAAGGCAGAGCAGTGTAAATGGAATGAAGCAATGAAATGAATTGGAATGGTTTTGTTAGTCAATGGATGAAAATGCAAGGGTTAGTGTTGGGCCCTGGATGAAAAGGTGAAGATGGATGAGAATGTATGACAGGTGAAATGGATTGTTAGTAACAATACATTGTATGCCTTTCAAGCTTTTGCTTAGGCTTTTCACGAACTCAGTTACGAGTGACTCGTTATACCTATAACTGAAAGCTAGAAAATTTAGGAATAGCTAGGATCACTATAGTAAATGATAAACATTGAAAGATGAACTGCCCACAAAATAGCCAACGTCCTTTCCAATAAATTTATGTCATTTTAACAACTGATATGGGTAGAAAGTGTACAGAAAGCTCCTGGGAAAGCAATGCCCATTTAACCAACCATTCTAGTAAAATTACCTAAATAGTTGGGTAAACTTGATCCACATGATTTACCAAATAGTTGGGAGTTTGTGTGCCCAACTGTTGATTTGCTAACTTTGACCAATTCTGTTGGTCATTTCTTGCCCAACTTTTGAGGTTGTTGAATATACGCCCAACGTTGGTTAAAAAGTTGGGTAATTTTTGCCCAACATTTTTAACAGTGTAGGGCCGCCACTGTGGACAGGAATAAAACACGATGTGTTCTTGAGAGCATGTATAAAGCATCAGTAGCATGCACAAATAGGGAAGGGGCGCATGGCTCCCCACCTCTTTAGGTAGTCGGGGGAAATCAGAAAGTCAGGAAAAATCACTCGGAAGGAGTCTCACTGACTGATACTCCCCGCAAACCAGGAAAATTGCCCTGGTCCAGTGGCGGTTCCATGTGGGGGACGGAAGCGCGCCCCTGTTGGCCATCATTCGGGTTTAAATATGCTTCGAAATGTTTCAAATATATTAATATATTACGCATCTTGCCTCCTTCCGAAAGTAAAATTTTCTGAAGAGGCAGGGGACCCTCCTCTTGGTCCCTCGCTCATGTCAGTGAGGGAAATTTACTGTCCGGCCCCCGCCTCACAATTCCTGCGCACGTCACTGTCAAGCATAATAGAAAAATAGACTAAATGGCGCGACAATATAATGATGAGTCCTTGCGTGTGACAACGTTTAGCGATAGATTTACCTTTTGCGTCTACTAAACAGTCATCGCTAAAACTCATCGCTAACGACACAACTTAGCGATGAGAAATTGATCCCTAAGGTTTAGTGAAATCGATTGCAAAAGTCGATCGCTAAATTGCGATGGATTTATAGTTTAGCGATGGATATCGGCGTTAGCGATGATCGCTAAATGTTAGTGAAATCGGCCCCAGTATGGGAATCCCCATACTAGGTCAGCAGACTGCGGACTAGAGCAACACACGTCTGCCGGGCGGCCAGATCAAAGCCTGGTAGTTCTCACGTACACTTTGCTCCCTGAACTAGGTCAGCAGACTGCGGACTAGATCAAAGGTACCTGCATGATTCACACGGTCTATTTGTGACGTCATTTGTTTGGAACTTGGCGCTGCTTACAGTATATGTACACTGTATCCAGTGTACTAAAGCAGCGCAGTCGCTCTCACACCATACCGACTGTACTTGCGTGCGTGCATTGCGTGTGCGTGTGTGAATTGAACTTGGCCCCTGCGATGCACACGTACGTCGTTGTTGCCATGCAAGAGAAGAATACTGAAGGCTAGGTAAGCCTAGTTCTTCAAGAGAAGGTAAGCAACAGAGTTACAGACAGCCAAAATTCCGTGATGAGCCACAGTGCTCACAAACTTGGTAAAAGTTCTTAACCAGGCGTGTATTTCAACTAAGCCTATTATATAAGCCTAGGGCCTACCTAGCTTGTTAGCGTTATTGCAGTACTAATTAATAATTTAGCGTAACCTGAGCCTAGGCCTAAGTTAGGCCTAGGCCTAACATCAGTTCCACCGTGCGCGTACTTAGTTATGCTTCATACTGGGACGCGCTTGGACTTTCACTACGGTGGGGACACGCGTATAGTTTTACTTTTATGGCGCCAAGAACTAGTCATGCTTGACACGCGTGATCGCAGTTCACTCAAGGCCTGGGTTTTTACTTAGACTAGAGGTGGTCAAGTTTTGAGCAAGAGAAGCTTAGATAAGTGTGCATCTGATCATGTCATTGTGTGGCTTTTATGGTGGGGTTTGTTGAACCGCAGGTGAAAACTGAATTTTGAGTGTCAGGAAAAGACAGTGATTAATGTAACGGATCATTTACCTTTTCTTTCAGTGTTTACTGCCAAATTTAAAAAAAAAAAATTGTTCTTTTGAACATCTTGACCTTTGACCTCTGACCTTTGACCTATCATGCTGAGGGTACTGGAGGCACAAATTCCTAGGACTGTGCACCCCCACACCAAGTTTGGGGTCAGTAGTACCTTCAGTTTTGAGTGAGCGCACGGCACACTTTTGACCCCAAAATTGTCGTTTGACCTTCTGACCTCGTGACCTTTGACCTCAGAAGGTCAAGTGTAAAGATGTGTAAATTAGGTGTCCATCAGAATGTTATGCGAAGAAATGAGGATCGTTAAATGTTTCGTTCAGCTTTTATAGCCAGATTTAAAAATTTGCTTATTTTGACCTATCGTGACCTTTGACCTCTGACCTTTGACCTATCATGCTGATGGTATTGGAGGCACAAATTCTAGGGGCCATGCACCCCCTCACCAAGTTTGGGGTCATTAGTACCTTCAGTTTTAAGTGAGTGCGCGTCACACTTTTGACCCCAAAATTGTCGTTTGACCTTCTGACCTCGTGACCTTTGACCTCAGAAGAGCAAGTGTCAAGTTGTGCCAAGAGCGCTTCAATACGAAAGCTATGTCAAGAAATCAGGGCCATTTACTGTTGCATTCAGGTTTTATAGCCAGATTTGGAAAATTGCTTATTTTGACCTTTTTTGATGGTTGACCTTTGACCTTTGACCTATCATGCTGAGGGTATGTCAGGCACAAGTTCCAAGGACTATGCACCCGCCCACCAAGTTTGGGCTCAATCTTGTTCTTAGTTTAGGAGGAGTTCGCGACACACTTTTGACCTTGTGAATGTCATTTGACCATCAGAGCCTTTGACCCAAATTTTAGGCATATTTGGTCACATGACCAGGAAACAGGACCTTCACCACTCCATTTTGCCCCACCCTTGAGTAGCGGTCATAAAGCCCCAAATTTCCCTACCATGCATTTCCATGGTTATGGTTTCTATGGCGACTGGCAGAGGTAAACGTGTGCACTTTTCAATGGTAAACGAAGCACAATATCTCATCCCCCACATACTACGTATGTGGGGATGAGATAATAACAAAATTATGCATAATATTGATATTATCGATATTTTGTCACCGATATATCGACATTTCTTTTTGGCAATATCGCTACTACTTAAGAAGTACGAGTAGCCTATTTTAGTTGTTAACGTAGTACTTGATACTGTACATGGATTACATCCCGTCCTAATCTCGTAAAGATTTCAGTGACCATATGCAGTTACCTCCAGTTTGGCCGACGGGTACCAATGATCAATTCGGTAATTACTTTATGAGCTAATTCATAGACGTAGGAAGCTGTTCTACAAGCAGAGGTCGGCTGAACGTTGGTTCGAACCGTTGTCCCGGGGGAGGGGCCCCGAGGAAAATTTATGAATATTTGAAAGTATTAGAGACGATTTACACGATCAGGTAACACGAAACGTTTTCGAAAAATTGTGTTTTTGTTACGCAAATGTTTTCTTGAAACGTTTCAGAAATACATTTTAAAAACATTATAAAACATTTTAATTCTTTTCCAAAAATGTTTTCTTCAAACATTTTTGCAAATACATTTTTAAACGTTTTACAAACTTTGTGTTTATGTTTCAAAAATGTTTTCATAAAACGTGTCAGGAGAGAGGACACAAAGCATCTTTGAAACGTTTTTGTATTGTTTCAAAAGTTTTTTTAAACATTTCAGGATTGACATTTTAAACATATTTTCAAACTATTGTTTCTTTCTTTAAAAAGTAACTTTTTCATAACGTTTCTGGAGACACATTTTATGACGTTATTACAACATTGCATTTATGTTTACAAATGCTTAAATAAAACATTCTAGACGAGATGACACCACGACATTTTTGAAACGCTTTCTTATTGTTTCAAAACAGTTTAGTATAAAACATTTTATGAATGATATTTTTAAAACATTATTAAAACATTGTTATTTTCTTTAAAAAATAACGTTTTTATAACGTTTTTGCAGACATATTTTAAGCGTTATTAAAACGTTGCATTTATGTCTCAAAAATGTTTTTTACAAAACGTTTCGTAAGAGATGATACAATGAACATTTTTGAACGTGTTCTTATTGTTTCAAAATAGTTTTGCATAACATTCCAAGAATGGCATTTTTTTTCATACTTTTAAAATATTGTTTCGTTCTTTAAAAAGTTACGTTTTTATAACGTTTCCGCAGGCATACTTTTCGACAGTATTACAACGTTGCATTTGTTTTAAAAATTGTTTTTCTAAAACGTTCTAGAAGAGATGACACACAACAATTTCGAAACGTTTTGTAACTGTTTCAAAATAGTTTTGTATAAAACTTTCCAAGAGAGACATTTTTAAAACATTTTTAAAATAATATTGTTTCTTTCTTTAAAAAATAATATTTTCATCACGTATCTACAGACATATTTGAATACGTTATTACGGGTTCCATTTAGGTTTCGAGAATGTTTTAGGAAACGTTCTAGAGGGAATGACAATAACATTTTCGAAACGTTTTCTTATTGCTTCAAAATTGTTTTGTATAAAGCATTTCAAGAGACTGATATTTTTAAAACATTTTAAAATTTGTTTCTCCATCCACTAGTAACGTTTTCATAAAGTATCTGCAGACATACTTCATGACGTTATTACAACATTGCATTTTTGTTTCAGAATTTTTCTTTAAAACAGAAGAGATGACACCGACATTTTCGAAACGTTTTGTAATCGTTACAAAATAGTTTTTTATAAATTACTTCAAGAGTGACATTTTTAAAATATTTTTAAAATATTGTTTCTTTCTTTAAACAATAACATTTTCATAACGTTTCTGCAAAAATATTTTAATACGTAATTACAGAAGGTTTTATTTATCTTTCAAAAACATTTTCATATTATGTTTTACAAGGGATGAGACACAACATGTACGAAACGTTTTCTTACTGTTTCAAAATAGTTTTGCCTAAAAAATTTCAAGGTTGATATTTTTAAAACATTTTTGAAATATTGTTTCTTTCTTTAAAAAAAGCTTACATAACGTTTCTGCAGCCGTATTTAAAGACGTTATTACATGGTTGCATTTATGTTTCAAAAATATTTTCATAAAACGTTTCAGAGCAGATGTTAAGCAACATTTTCGAAACATTTTTAATTTTTTCAAAGTAGTTTTGTTTAACACGTTTTTGAAAAGTGATATGTTTAAAACATTCTGTAAATATTGTCATATCATGAAAATGCCCATAAGTCTACAATCCCGAGTAGTCCCTCAAAATGATATGTACGTAATGCAAACTTTTATCGCGATCCTCTCCCAATCGTCATGGTTTGCACTCCATTTCTTGACCATTATTAAAGTAATAGTACAGTTCCAAGGTTTTTCAAGGATAGCTCCATTTCCCATCTAGGCCACCTAAACTTAGAAAAATTTCTCAAAGGGGAGAAGTTTGGGCACGAAAAATGTTGGTCACATGTTTCGGGCAAGTCGTTACAGCCCCCCTAAATCAAATTAGTCTCCTACGCCTATGTATTACATCCACTGGGGAGGAATATTTTGACGAGAATCATTTATTTGGACACCACCCTCGCTCTCTCTAATATCAAAAATGCTGTCTTCGCAAGTCCACAGAGACATTTACAATCACTTCGACAGAAATTGCTTGAAGGGACTGGCACTCATAGGTTTTGGGTGTCACACTTAAGCTCACGTACTGAGCCTACGCATACATTCTGCATTGTTTCAAACATTACCAGATATATTTGAAACTGCAACAGTCTATGTGTCACTCCTTTGTGGTATCTGCCCGGTAATTCTACATGAAGGGCACTAGGTGAATCTAGGACTACGTTATGCAGTTATGCGTAATTGACTGATGCATTTTTACTTCTCTTTAAACATTAGAAAGCGTATAGTCTGATAATAACGACGTGTAATTGCTACAAACTATGAAAGTTTATATTGTCCATCAGTTATGTTCGTCAAATGTATTAAAGTCCAGACATAAGACAATAAACAAAAATCATTCACTGGAAATATTATGAAAGAGCCCTATGTTTGTCTTTCTGGTATAATATGTAAAAGAAC
Organism: Holothuria leucospilota; assembly: GCA_029531755.1. Taxonomy (NCBI): domain Eukaryota; kingdom Metazoa; phylum Echinodermata; class Holothuroidea; order Aspidochirotida; family Holothuriidae; genus Holothuria; species Holothuria leucospilota. Next base: position 19,850,662 of record CM055972.1, on the reverse strand, counting down.
GTGTAAAAGGTACAATGTTTTGTCAGTTTCGTCATTATCATATGATATCATATTACGAGCAGATTTTTTTTCCTGTTTGAATTTTTTACTACATGTTCTTAATTCAAACAGGAAAAAATCTGCTAATAATATGATATCATATGATAATGATGAAACTGGCAAAAAATTGCACCAGACTGCATGTAATGACCTTCAATTGTTCAACAAATTTCTCACAAGGGAGGGGGACACACCCTCCCCTTAGACCTCTCCCCATATCAGTCACAAATGTGCTCCCCCTTGCAAATTCCTGGCTACGTCGCTGCCTTGTTTTGATGCAAACATGATTAACTGTGGTCAGGTTTTACAAACAGTTGGGCTAAAAGGAGTTTTATGTCATGTTTCTTTTTTTAAATATTATGTTTTCATAACGTTTCTGCAGACATACGTCAGGCCGTTGTTACGTTTCGTTGATGTTTCAAAAACATTTTTTTAAAACACTCTAAAAGAGATCACAGACAACATTTTCGTGACGTTTGTTATTGTCGCCAAACAGTTTTGTATAAGACATTTTAAAACGGTATTTTTAACACATTGATTAAATGTTTTCCCTTTCTTTTCATTTTGTTTTTGTCAAAACGGTTATGAGAGATATATTCGGAATTTTTTCAAGACACGTTTTAAAATATATGTTTTTGTTTATCCTAATGACTGGAATACTTTCTTAGGTCAGTAATTTAAGCACTCTTGTTGTCAAATAAGAGGAGATTTTAGGCTTAAGTTAAGGGGCCAATTGTACATGCATATTATCTTGAATAATTTTGTAAAATCTAAATCTTACGTTCAAGAAAGAGTCACTTTAACAACCTTTCACCCCCAAGACTTCTGCATTAGGACTCATGATGTAAATATGTATTCAGATTAGCATCTCAAAAGAGCAATTCTGTTTTTCATAGCATAATCATGGTCATATAAAAAGCGAGGCTCTGTCATTTTCTTTTATTACTGTTTGCATTCTTTCCTTCCCTTGAATTTCCTTTCCACCTTGTTAAGAAACCCAGGGGCATCAGGGTTCTAGCCAGCTTTTTTGCCAAACCGGGCGGTAATTAAAAGTGACCATCCACACCGATGCTGAAGGCATCGACGCGATCGCGTAGCGATCGCCCATTCGGCGTGGGGTCAAGGGGCCCGCCTTAGGGCCCCTTGTGGGATCCAGGGGCAAAGCCCCTGGTGGGGGTCCGGGGGCGAAGCCCCCGGAAGCTCTGCGATTTTACATTTTAAGAAGTAGTCAACCCCCTTCAAATTCACACCATTTTGCGAACACTATCACACCATTTTGCGAACACTATCACACCATTTTGCGAACACTATCACACCATTTTGCGAACACTATTTTTACTTACAAACTTTATTTCGAATGACCGTACGTAACTCATTGTTACTGTACTACGATAGGCGGGGCTTTCCTAGTCTAACGATGCCATATTCTGGCGGGAAAGCTCTGAAAAATGTGTCGTGTTTTGGCGTGAAATTTCTTTTATTGTAGACAAGACATTGTCAGTCGATCGATTTTCGATTAAATCGACACTCACCCAAAGTTCAAAACTGAACCTATTTTATACAGATAAGCCCAGGAACACTCGTAAACTTTTACAGACACCGGTATTTAACTTTCCTTTTAAAAATGTTGTACGAAAAAGGAGGAGCTCGAGGTAGCAATCAATTCAAGGAGACTCAAATTTTCGCGACGAAATTGTGTCGTTTCCTTTCAAATCGAAAATTACTAATAAAAGAAACGTACGTGACGGAAAATAACCGATAGAGAAAAAATGAGTACTTCATAAGGTCTATAACTTTCTCAGATTGGAATTTGGGACCTTTTCTGAAGCTAAAAGCAAGCTAAACTCGCAGCTGTTCAGACATCGACAATCAGAACTTTCAGTTTTCTGGATGGTTTTACCCTGACGGGATTACATATTCCCCTTAACCCTTACAATCTGAGACTCAAATGTTCCTGCTTTCGAGTCTGCTGACGCACCTTCGGGTGGATCAGCTAGACATCGAGTAAAATCGTATCGTATCGAAAATTGCTATCTTTAATCCTCGTGTGCCACACAGTGTAGCCTACTATATGCCGTAAAACTTTCTAGTACATTCTACCAAGCATACCGTAGAACAGCCTTTCTCTGCATGCAGAGCCAATAATGCTTTGTCTGCATGTAGTATACACTCAAAACATTAGCATGACATGAAAATCCCTAGCTATGTCATCCGTTCTGCCTTCTACGGCAGTAACTAGTATAATGCTCCACAGCAAACTCACCCATATTCGTACTTTCGCACGTAGCTATAGCTTCGTGTTAACATCCGGGCACCCTTCAATTTCAGTGTCAAAAACTTCGCACGAGCGCCATTTTGGTGCAAACTATGATGCAATAGCGCATTGTTTGGTCCGTAACTTTTCATGAATATTTACAGTGTCTACAGGCTTATCTTAGTACTTCACACACGGCAAAGTGTTGATTTGCATAATGGTGACACACTTAACCGTTCATCGAGGTGTTTTTTCTTTTTGGTATACTCGAGGTATTAACGAAGTGAGGTATAGGCTAGGCCTGCTATTGCAACTCTTGTTAGGCTGTCAACTTTTTTTGTACAACGGAGGCGTATATCCTGCAGTGACAGTCATTTACTTCACACTCGCAAGGACGGGGAGTCGGTATATTGGGAATGTGATGTCATAAACACGTGAATAGATGTTTTCAGGGGCTTTAGAAAAAATTCCGTTTTTTAATCAAAAGTTTTGAACGCTAAATTAACTGATGCAAAGTTTGAGGAACGTTGATTTGCGTTGCTTATTACACGAGGGGGTTTTCTGTTTAGCTTTCACGAGTCAATGGCCGATCAGAATCTTGTAAACAAGCTACTACGTAATGATGACCTTGTCATGCTTTTCACACAAGACGTATATGTTTCAAATTTGGGGAATGGGCCCTATAAAGGTCAGTTGATATACTGCGCACAATTCATTACGTATGTGAGCTGTACACAATAGCAGTTGATTTGGCGAAGCCTAGATCAGTTCTGTAGAAAAAGCGACCTCACGACAAAGACTCCAGAAAAAACTCTGAAATGGTTATATCTGTGATAATTTTAACCTCTTTCATTGCGCTTCTTTTTTCAACGAAAAAAAAAAATAAGCAAACAAGCAAGTGGCTCAATCTTCTGGGGAAATGATAAATGTAGGATGATTTTTTCGCATGAATCATTTTTTTCGGAACCGGGTAGTAAATTTCGAACTGGCTTACAGAACCATCGGGCGGACGGGTACTCTCGTACACGGGTTACCCGTGCAAACACTCTTTAGGCCTATTGAACACGTGCTGAGCATATGCAGTGAGTCTATGTATACCAGCCGCTCTTCACTACAAGTATACGGTGTGAAAATTTTGCGATGTGGAGGTCGGAAAGTAAGAGAATCTGCGACAGTTGCAATCGGGGCAGGATGATGAGCTAAAAAAAGTAAATATATCAGGGCTCATGGTTGTGTTGGTTTAACTGAAAGTCTGCGTTTTATTTACAGTTTTAGTAGTGCTTAATCCTGAAGCCTACAATTTTAAACGGGCGCACAACTTTCAAACCGGGCGGAAATTTTTCAAACCGGGCGCTGAGAAGCAAAATCAAATTCAAACCGGGCGCACCGCCCGGTTAAAATGGGCTGGCTAGAACCCTGGGCATGTTTATAGCCTTCCAGATAGGGTGTTGCTCCCCCTCCCGAAAAATAGTAATAGTAAAAATAATTTTGAGAGTTATCAGGCACATTACAGATTTCGTCAGCTTGAACTCTGGATATTTACACTTTGACCTTGGTTTCCGAATCCAACGGTGTAGTGACGTATTTTTGTGGTTAACAAGACTGGGCATCTATCTTCAAAAGATTTTTAAGGATCGATTTGTATTTCCACGTATGATGTGACTAGAATGGGACTCAACCGCCAAGTTAGTTACCAAATGAATCTTGAAACATGAAATTCGGTTCAGATTTAGTGAAGTTATGTACGGAAATAAAATTCAGCAATCTGTCAAAAAACTCAAAAATCTCTCAAATTATTGATATCTGAGACAAAAAAACGTATCAAATAGGTACTTCATGTTCCGAAATTGACAGAGAGCATGCTTATCATTGCAGACGAGCATTATTTCTTGAAATTTTCAGCAATGAGTTACACTCCTGGTCTTTGTCTGGGGTATGAATACCTGGTAGAAATGCCAAGGTTAGTTTGTTATTTGCGTTTTATCGTTAAATAATCGGTCAAGTGGTGACGCTATCGGCCAAGTCATGACGCCTAGTTTCAAGGGCAAGATTGTTCTAATGATGATTTTAAGACGTCCTCAATTCCATCCTCTTCCGTGACTCTGTTTTGATATCAGTGAAATGTTGTTTTCGACAAAAAAAATGGGGGAGGGGTTTCTGGTCTCCCTTTTTAGCCCTCAGTGACCTGACCCCACAGCCTTACATGGAAAATATTACTAAACCCACTTAATGAAATGGCAAGAGTTTGAAGTCACAGTTCAATTTCTATGTGAAATGGAGGGCGCCATCATAAGCAAGACAAATTTCAAGTTTCTTTTTGTCAGTTAAAAAGGTTGGCCAGTAGTGGCTCTTCTCAGAGCACTGCTGGGTTGAAATTGTTGACGTGCAAATGGCAAGAAGTCACAGGTCTGTCAACTCTCACGCCTTAACGCGTGAGAGTCACGCATTCGGCACAATCTCACGCTTTCACGATGAAGCATCAGTTTCTCACGCACTTCTCAGTATGGTGCAAAAAATCCACTTACAACACAAACAATGTGTCAGGTGTCGGTAAAACGCCAACTATCACACTACTTGAGTTCCGTCCAACTGATCATAGTCTGAAGTAAGCTAACAGTAGTGCAATTAATATAAAGTAATACATACCGGTAGGGAATTTCCAATTTTTCGTAGGCCTATTTATAATGTGAACAAAATATCTCCGTAAAATTTTCCAGGAACATGAAACCTCTGAAAACTGGCAATTCTGGGCATGCAGTAACGAACCACGGGAAGTGTCATTTCCTGCAATCTAGGGTATTTTTTTTTGCAAGAAGACCCCCTGGTGGGACGCTCCGCGCGAATTGATGGTAGCACTCCGCGTCAGTAGTCTCCCAGCGAATATCACTCTCAGCATTCACTAAAAGTTGACAGCCCTGAAAAAAATCAAGTACCCACTTCTCAAGACATGCCTGCATCTTCAACAGTTCAAGGTGAGGTTTAGTTTTAACTAAGTGTGAGTAACATTGATTATTTTGATGAGCTATTCTTTGGAGTAGTTTGTAGGCCTAGGCTAGGCTATTTATACGTACAGAATTGTTTACTCTAGGTGACCACACTAGCCATTAATATTGTAGAGGAACTAGTTTTGCGAAATGTATTTTTCTTGTCAATTTTACTAGCGACTACGTAGGCTACAGTATCAGGGTTTCCCATGGGTTTTGGAGAGTGTGAGGTGATATTTGTCCATGGGATTTATATGGTGCCAGCTTTGGCACCAGCAGTGAGGGAGAACTTCAATATATTCCTATAGGCTCGCTAGTACAGTACAGCTAACGGTACTAATTTAGAATCAGTGCCTCGAAGTGAAATAGCATTAACTTCAACTTAAAACTTACAACTCCAAATTAAAATATCAGTGACGAAGGTAAGTTCCAAAAGGCCTACGATGAATTAGCGTAACAAGACTTGAGAAAAGAAGGTGTGGAAAGAAAGGTGACAGTGAGATTCGAACGCGGAACACTTCAAGAATACGTATGTATTGCAGTATCACGAGTCTATGCCCTAACCTACAGCCCTGCGAGCCGAGCTGCCGGCGAGCGATTTTAAATCTTATAAGTACACACTAACTTCATTTCGTATATCTCTACGAATACATACATTCCTATGGGTATAACCGTAAACTTATTTAGAACTATGCGTACCACGTATATAACCCTATCCCTGTCCGTATGTACCGGCACGTACCCTAACCGTATCCCTATGTGCGCACCACATATATAACCCTACCTATCCGTATGCCTACCACGTATATAACCCTATCCCTATGCGTACCAGTTACGTCACTTCCGGGCACTGATTGTAAATTAGAGCCTGTGGCGTAGCTAGGTATTTTTTGTTTTTTGTGGGGGGGGGGGGGCAAAGCAGAAGAATTCCGACAGATTATTATCTTGATAGTTGTACGATTCGAAATTCTGGGGACCTTTTTTTTTCTTTCTGGCTTTTCGGGCAATTTTGAGGCCGACTTTTGATTATCACGTTGACATACCGATGTGTGTTTCTGCTTAAAAAATAAGAAGTGTTGTAAGTGTTTCAAATTAATTGTTTTTATTTATTTCCGACAGAGACTAGAAATTTCCGACAGAGGCCTTCGGAGGCTTTGTGGGGGGGGGGGGGGGACCGCCCCATGCCCTCCCGCTAGCTACGCCACTGATTAGAGCCCAGGACAGGTAACAATTATAGTTAGGGAACCCAAGTTCGTTCACCCCCGAATTTCGTTCATTGTCTATAATTCAATGAATAATGGATGAAATAATTGGGAAATTGCAGAAAATATCAAGCATTAACTGATAAACAATCGTAGTAGAACAAATTTCAACCACGTGTTTCCAGTTTGCCTGAATACAACATTTTTCTGACAATCGAAAATTACTTAGGCAACCCACCTAACAAGCCTAACCTGCTTTCGAAACGAGCTATATATTTTGATGATTTCACAAGATGTGACTGCAGGACTGTAATAATATGGTGCACATCCTTTCCTTACATGAGAAATTAGACAAAATCAATGGATATTTACCTGATTTCTACGAAAAGGGACAATTGAAAATGTGCGAACGGAATTGTGACCCTCCGTGGAGTAAAAGTTCTGAGGTCAGAGACAATCACAAAAAATATTGAAATTCCGAGATACACTCGGCATACTCGGGGGCAAAATCCGTTTTTGTACAGACAACATATTTCCAAAGGTAAAATGTCTAAAACTGGGAACCATTTGCTACCTATGTATAATTTTTGACGGATTTAGTGGCTAAGGGGAACGAACTTCGGACCCACCATGCTTTAGCAAATTTCTGTGAGGTGGTGGCCAAAAACTGTCAGGTGGCCGCCTCACAAAAAAAAAAATGCTAGGGGAAAACCCTGTGTATCATTGCAGTTTCAGTGGTGGGAGATGTATTTACACTTAGGAGTTAGAAAATGTTATTTCCTTGCTTTCAGGTACTATTGTTATTGGAAGGTTTAAAATTATATCAGGGCCTAACGTTAATAGGCCTAGGCTAGGCCGTTAATCGACAGTTCAAAGCAGTTCTGGCGGCAGGTGTACAGTAACGGTAGGCCTCCGTATAAACACCGAGGAGCTGGAAAATGTATTTCCTTGCTTTCATGCATTATTTTTAATAAAGGTTAAAATTAAGGTACAACTACAGAATACCCCACCAGTAATAAATCTCACCTCGCCTCCGGAGGCGCAGTCACAGTGACAGCACAGACAAGGACTTGACAAAATAACTTGCAGTCGCATTAATGAATGGCCACTTCGACTGCGACTGCGCCTCCACTCAAAACTGGAGGCTCAGTGGACTTAGACAATTTTCCAAAAAATATTTACACAATAACACATAATTATTGTTTTGCAAAATAACACGAATTCATCAACGGCCACTGCGACTGGCCTCCACTTAAAGCTGGAGGCTCCTTGGACTTAGACATTTTTCCAAAAATATTTACACAAATAACACATAATTATTGTGTTGCAAAACAGCATGAATTTCATCAACGGCCACTGCGACTGTGACTGTGCATCCACTCAAAACTGGAGGCTCAGTGGACTTGGACATTTTTTAGCTCAGCTGAAAGCTTTCAGCTGAGCTATTGCTGTCGTGCACGGCAAAACGTCTACGTCACGGCAAACGTCTGTCACCATAACATTTGCGTTTAAGTGCCGACATTTCGCTGTTTTTCGTTAGATTTGGCTGAAATTCAGTAGAGATGTTAGCAAAAGTGGTATCTGTATGCTGCGACTCTTTTCGATTAATTTGGCCGCTATTTGACCTCGGGAGGAGGCTTTGTTTGAAAACGTAAAATTTCCTACTTGTCTTTCAGTTTTGCACCAATCTTGATAATATGTTCCATATAGATAGTTCAATTTGTGCTGAACAAAAGTTAAATTTTTTTTTCGTTTCTGCAATCATTAAAGGCATGAAAACATCACTTTTTGAAACAAATTCTGGCGAAGTCCCCATGTTCGGGAATACGTCGAGAATTCCAGTTGTTATCATTTGAGAGACTGTGCAACGAAACGAAGTACAAACGTATACTGAACATATATAAATGTACAGGACGTCTCGTGCTTAATCGTGTGGAAGTGTTTACGCAAAGTGCAGTGTATCGACTTTTGAATACCGTACGTGGGCTACCCCACAATGTCAGACTATGTTTGCCCAGCTCTTTGCTTTCCAAACCAGGGATATGACATGAATAAGGAATATACCGTACAGCCTACAATGGAGGCGTTACGTCATGAACATGTGGTGCTGATCTCATTCAGGCGTTTTAATAATAGACTAGCTAAATTGGTTGGATCATGGTTAGGCCTACTCGAAGAGAAATACCGGACGTTTGAAAGTTATGCAAGTTCTTGCGAATATGTGGCCTTGTGCGAAACATAGGCTAGTGGTATAAGCTAGGCGGCAGAAACAAGAATTCAACTTAGCCTGATGTCTGAATGGTTTTAGGAGTTTGGCTTAAAGTTAAAGAGAATATATCCAGTCGCCTCAAGTTTCAAGTTATTTGTAAACATTTCCTTAATCTTTCAAATTTTCTTGCATCTCCTTTACAAACATTCTTCTTAACATTTCTGGACAAAAATATTTAGTATGAAAGGTAAACAAATGACTTATTCTCCTTAATAGCAAATTAGTTTACATTGTCGCATGAAGGAAAGAAGCTACTCGTGAATTGGGATACCGGCTCGGGATACACTATTTCAAGTTACTGGGGTGAATGTTGTCTAGGAAATGTCGTACGAGGAAAGAGGAACCCACCCCTTTCTTTTAAACAAAGAACATAGCACGTTGATTGAAAATACAAAGCTTCATATGGTTTAAGCTTAACGGTTGTGCTGACATTCCAAAAACAATTTTCGGTTTGAAAAGGAAAACGTGCTTTTTGAAGGCGTGTGCCTTAAGTCAGCCTCGGAGCCTGCCGGAATTGTGCAGCTCAGGCTTCTATAGTCAAGCGGGCCAAGAGGGCAAATCCCTTTTTGAAATTTGGTCGCCCCCTAGCAAGTTTTCAAGTTGCCATTGGCTTAATGGCATTTGTATACATTTGGCCCCCTTAAAAATTTTTTAGCCCCTGGAAGCCATTTCTCCCCCATTCAGAACCTTGTCAGGCTACAAGCCTGGTGCAGTCACAAGGGCGTCGACACTGCAGGAACCGCCCCAGTCTTGTTCTCCGTTGCCGAAAGCCCCACCAAGTTGTTAAGGGGAAGCAATGGGGGATGATATTTCAATAGCCTTAGACTTAGTATAAGTGTGCATATTTTCCCAACGCTCTCTACAAACTGTAGTTACCCTCCGTCCTGTTGCGACACATTCACGGGTCCTAAAAGCGATCGACGATTTACATACCTGGTAGATCCCAATCATAAAAATGTTATGCAGTAAAATAATTTTGTAGGGGAAAACGGGACTAAAGAGTACTCCAAATTCGAGGCGCGTAAAGAATTTAATTTAGAAATTATCCCTTTATATTGAGCAATTGAGCAGTTTTGGTTTTTCCAAATCATAGTGGCAACACTCATTTGAACTTCTGTCCCTGGACAAGTTCAAGAAATATCTCTGGGGCAAAATATCGCTTTTAAGACCTTTAACCATTTGTAAAATTTCTTTATCGGAAGTTACTATCTGGGTCTAATTATGGAAAACAAATGAGGTCTACAAAGCAGCACACTCATAAACATTCATTATTTGTATACTAACATCTGTGCAGTATATAAAGTTAACTTTGTGTACCAGATTTAGTCTTTCAGAGACTTCAGGAGTTCAATACATATTTCATTGCATTTATCTCTTTGTTTTCTAACGTACGTATGATCAACATGAGTAACAGACCCATCCAAAATATTGACTGCAGACTTTTAGGTCAACAGGAAAAGCTGAGCTTCGGCAACATTGTTGCGATTGTTCAAGAATACAAAACGTGTGTTGACAGTTCTCAAAATAGCAATCTTTGTAGACCGTGGCCATGCAGTGTGACACTTTGCCTCCTAATTTTCAAAAGGTGTTTTTCAACCTTGACGGGGTATTCTATTGTTTCCCCAAAATTGTATATGTAGGCTAGGACGTTAGCAGACAATTCAAAGCAGTTCTCGTGCAGGGAATAATTTATCTGGTATCGCATTGCAATTTGCTACACAAGCTGGCCAAATTGCTACACAAATAAAAAATGTAGCATTTTTTTGTGTGCATAACCTTGGGTTTTCAGTGATTTTACACTACAGAAGGACAAATTCTCAAAAGTCAGGCTGCTACGCAAAATTGAATACTAAATTATTCCCTGTCGTGGCAGATGTATAGTACGTATTTACACAGAGGAGTTAGTAAATGTTATTTCCTTGCTTTCAGGTATTATTTTTATTGAATGTTTAAAATTACATTATAGCTAATGTTAAAGTAGGCTAAGCCGTTAACCGATGGACGAAGGCAAAGTAGGCTGATCCTTTGCTCTGGTGTCTTTGGCCGGGGTACCGTTACTTTCCGCCCCCTGGCAGTTTCCACCACTAAAATTACGGGGTGGAAAATACCATGAGTCATTAAAGATTAACGTACTGTACAAGAGTAGGCTACTGTTGGCCTGTCTATTTTCTTTTCTTTTCTGATGCCAAGAGGATGATTAAATTGTAGTACTTTTCAAAAATCACGATATAGTAAAGAATATGATCTAGGCACATACTGCGTCTAGCCTTTAAGTGTTGTATGTGCATCAGAATTTAATCACAGCACTGTTTACGTTTACTGTACAGGTAAGATGTATGCGTGTATATTATGTACTAGTCCTTGAACAGGACCGTTTACTACGTTTACGGTAGAACCTAATCCGTACCACAGTCCTTGTCCTGCCTAGTTAGTTAGGACCAGATTAGCATACAAAAGGGATATACTGTTAATTATGTCATACAGATGCAATTTTTTGACCTTGGAGAAAATTTTTGTATATTGCAAGGATATTTTCACCTTACTACAGCAGGTATAGTATAGTGTGACCGTCGAATGCGTACTTAAGAACTCTACCAAATTGCAAGCTTATTGTATGGTATGTTAGGCTAGGAAATCTGACAAAATTTAAGGAAATCCGGAAATTTATTGCAGAAAATTGTACTGTCAAATGTGGAAGACGTACTGTACGCTAAGGCATTCTGACAAAATGGCTGCCCTTTATCGAGGAAAAACCTTAGAAATAAAAGTAAAGAAGAACGATGACACAATGCATCTCTCCATGTTACCGGTGAAGCCAAGAAAATGTGAGGGCGCTTTCGTTGTACGGCAAAAGACCGGTTGATTGGTGTGTATCCGTACGTACAGTGTGCATCCTGCTGCAGAAGTTATAGCTTATTTTATCCGTTTTTCGAAAGATTAGGAGTAATTTTCACAACAGAAGCAAGTCAAGGTACCTTAAGTATTTTGTTTTATACTCCTAACTTCAAAACTTGTAGTTTCTTTGCCAATACTTGGGGCAAAAGCAATGACGTGATATTTGTATTACGCGCCGGTGCTCTGTTGAGGTACAGCCTAGCCAAATCAGTGGCTTCAGTCCAGATTGGCATACGTCATTCTCCCTTACTTTAATTTCGAAGGGAAAAACTAAGCAACTTCTCTGAAATTTGCCTCAGCACACACCTGTGCCCTGTTTGTATGAGTATTTTTTCTAAGGTTGATGAAACTAAACTGATTTGCATTGTTTTTTGCGCTCGAAGTAACATTTAGGCGAAGAACTCGTGATCAATTTCTGTTTAATTTTCGTCTGAGACTCTTAATGGGCTTGTTTTTAGTGTAGGCAGGACAAGGACTCTAGCACAGAGTATTTAAGGACAATTCTCACCATCCCAGACAGTTCCAATTCTCCCAACTAAACAACTTGTAGCTCCTCCCATAACTGTATAAAGCTCCTCCTTGTGAATACACAAACCTATTTTATTACTCCAGGCCATGTCCTGGTGAGCATACAAGGCCATAATTTGTAATCCACACACTTCCTCTGCATTGTGTGGCATGTAAGTTACTCTGCGTCATTTGAATTTTCACACTTTGATGCCAATCAAAGATCAGTCACCAACAGAGAATTTTGATAGCCCCGCATCAAAAATGTACTTTGGGGTGAGGAAAGTCTGTATTTAAAACAAGGTGGATGTAGCATACTGTGGAGTCCTGTTCAAGGACTAATTACTGTACTGTATGTACAGTACGTACTTTTATATACTCATTACAGTGCACTGCTAGCAAAAGAGAATAGTCATTATACAGTAAGTACTGAGTGTGTTTGTGGATTGTCGTGTAAAAAGACAACATTGTAAAACTGGAGAGACGTTCATTGAGTAAGAAAATTTAGTTTGAGTTTATATGAAGTATTCAGCTCGCACAGGTTTTCTATTCTTTGCCGTTGCTTTCCGTCCTTTAAACTATTGTTTTCCGCCCCTGGGTTTGGGGCGAAAAACAACTCTTTAGGGGCGGAAAGTATCCGGGGTGGAAAATAGTATTGTAACTGGTACTGTATATTAACTTAATGATTATAACAGTATAATGTTCCGAATGCCTGTTGTTACACTTACTAATGAAAGTATGGAAAGATCACACCAAAAATTTTAGGTCACAATTCAGAGCTGTTTTGGAGTTTCTGTATGGCTCATTGAAAAGTGGCCTTATTCCTTACCCTCCTTAATTAATACCACTGTTGGCATTCCAGAGGCTCTCTGCCCTCTTCTAATATGCCACTGACCATTGAATGAAAGGTAAATTTTATAAGGAGGGGATTCATGACCTGGGGTTGATGAAAATTGAAAATTGAGGGGCTTCTGTAGGCTACCCATACGGTATACTGTATAGTCAGGCTTCTACAGTAGCTAGGAAACATGTCAAACGGGTGGGAGTTAATTGACATTGCATTATCTCACATGATATTGGCCATGCAAGAACTAAATGACTGTATTGTCTGCGGTCAGTTGCATGATTTTTGGTTGTTACCAAAACAGTATTCAATTTAATGTTTTGTGTCTGGTACTGTTCATATTAACAGTTAAGAGTGTGATAAAGTTTCAAACTTGGTGGTAAAATTTCAAACTGGATGCTGAGTTAAAAAAGTAAATTCAAACTGGGTGCAGCACCCGTTTGAATGGCCTGGCTAGAACCCAGTCTGGTACTGTACATTTCATGCACTATACACCGAAGATATTTGTACTGCATGCAGTACAGTAGTATATACTGTACTGTATACTGTAAGTACTGTACTGTACATAGCTGTACTGCACAGAACAATACATACTTGGGCTTATCTACAATAAAGGGGTATAAAAGTGTTACTGTACCAAGGTGGTGAAAATTGAAGTCCTCTAAGAATAAATTTTTGTTGTGTTATTTTTGTTTGATTGGTAGTCTCAAAAGTTTTTTGAGAGCAGGAAGATTGTTCTTTTCACCTATCATCACTTTTTAAGTGGTAAGCGTAATTGGTAACGTATGTAACAGGGACAGACATGGAAACTCTTTGCTTCAGAAATCTTCACAGAGGAAAATATGTATAAATAAATCCTATATTGACAAGAAGTATTTACAACAAACACATTTTTAATGAAATTGCATTACTTTAGTAAACTATGGACTAGTACGGAAATTTATGTTAACGTTGGTAATGAGGACAGACATGTCTGTCCTCTTTACGTAAGCAAACTATGTTCAGGAAAATTAAGCACTTGAAACACATGAGCGCATTGTAACACAAGTGTTGCTCTTTCCTGAAGTGTAAACTGATGATATATGATCATTCATAGATAACCAATGTCCCCATGTGCCTACATTATATTACTGACTAGTACATGGTTACGTGCGTAACATATAGGACAGAAATCACCTTGAAGGCTCTCTTACCCTTCTTGTAAGCAAAAAGATGGAAGAAAGCACATAAACCAGTGACAAACATGACATTCTGCAAACAAATGCAGTTTCGTCAAATTCTTTGGAAATTTGTGTCCTATAGGCCTGCTAACATGATAGTTACATACGTACAGTAACCATCATGTGCTCTGCAATCAGTATGATGCGTTTACTGCTGGATTATTTCATTTGTGGTTCTTTATATGATCAAGGTTAAGTGCTACATCATAATTTTAGATCTAGAAATCTTTTCTTTCAGTTAAAATATCAACTATTAAGATTTAATATCCAGAGGACAGACAAATCTCGAAATTTTATTCTAAATTGCTGGTTAAATCTTGCAGTGTTTATGCACCTAAAAATATTCATTTATCATTACCATTCATTTTGCACATAACATTTATGAATGAAGACAAAGAATTTGGATCATCACAGCTACAAAGGTCCTATTCACAGTATAAATTTACATCACATCTAATGTCACATTTATACTGTAGGTGGAAAAAGAGGCCAAAATACAGTAACCCCAAATTCTCCCCAAAACAGCCTTTATATAACTTGGGCATTGATAAAATTGTCTTTATTATCTCTCTGCAGTCTTCCAAGCATTGTGAGCTATAAAATCACCAAACCGTACTGACATCTTTCAAAATATCATTCATAGCAAAAACCACAAGCTGAAAATTTCCCTTTATTGTAGACAAGTCCATTTGCGGATTGAATAACTACGTGCAGTTATTTTAAGTTTGTTGAGTGACCCTCAGGCAACTCTATTGACAGTTTAAATTAATGGAATTGTGCTTGGAAGGCCTAGTTTAGAGTAGCTTTCCAGTCCAAACATCCTTACAGTACTGTACAGTGTAAGTTACTGTAAGCCTACTGTACCTTCAGCCAAGGCTTAAGCCAGAGAGCCATTTGGACTCTCTGAAATCCTAGATTGCCTCACATGTAGAGTATATTTTAATGTAAGAATATCACCAGTACTTCCTGTTTGGACTCCCTGAGCACCATCCTGGCTGAACCCCTGCCTTCAGCTATTAGTCGAAGGACCCCAGTGTCGTAACGTCCCTGTACGGTACCAAAATGTTTCCGGTGAATCAGAGGTTTTATTATGGTTATTGTAACTGATCGGTTTCTTGTAATTTTTTCTGATGTTAGTACTGTACAGTGGGCCACAGTAGTTTTTCTTTGAGGAAAACGAGATAACCTACAATTTGCAGATACTTTGAATGCATTTTTATCTCATCCCCACATACATAGTATGTGGGGGATGAGATATTGTGCTTCGTTTACCATTGAAAAGTGCACACGTTTCCCCCTGCCAGTCGCCACAGCAACCATAACCATGGAAATGCATGGTAGGGAAATTTGGGGCTTTATGACCGCTACTCAAGGGTGGGGCAAAATGGAGTGGTGAAGGTCCTGTTTCCTGGTCATGTGACCAAATATGCCTAAAATTTGGGTCAAAGGCTCTGATGGTCAAATGACATTCACAAGGTCAAAAGTGTGTCGCGAACTCCTCCTAAACTAAGAATAAGATTGAGCCCAAACTTGGTGGGCGGGTGCATAGTCCTTGGAACTTGTGCCTGACATACCCTCAGCATGATAGGTCAAAGGTCAAAGGTCAACCATCAAAAAAGGTCAAAATAAGCAATTTTCCAAATCTGGCTATAAAACCTGAATGCAACAGTAAATGGCCCTGATTTCTTGACATAGCTTTCGTATTGAAGCGCTCTTGGCACAACTTGACACTTGCTCTTCTGAGGTCAAAGGTCACGAGGTCAGAAGGTCAAACGACAATTTTGGGGTCAAAAGTGTGACGCGCACTCACTTAAAACTGAAGGTACTTATGACCCCAAACTTGGTGAGGGGGTGCATGGCCCCTAGAATTTGTACCTCCAATATCATCAGCATGATAGGTCAAAGGTCAGAGGTCAAAGGTCACAATAGGTCAAAATAAGCAAAGTTTTAAATCTGGCTATAAAAGCTGAACGAAACATTTAACGATCCTCATTTCTTCGCATAACCTTCTGATGGACACCTACTTTATGCAACTTTACACTTGACCTTCTGAGGTCAAAGGTCACGAGGTCAGAAGGTCAAACGACAATTTTGGGGTCAAAAGTGTGCCGTGCGCTCACTCAAAACTGAAGGTACTACTGACCCCAAACTTGGTGTGGGGGTGCACAGTCCTTGGAATTTGTGCCTCCAGTACCCTCAGCATGATAGGTCAAAGGTCAGAGGTCAAAGGTCAAGATGTTCAAAAAAACAATTTTTTTTTTTTAAATTTGGCAGTAAACACTGAAAGAAAAGGTAAATGATCCGTTACATTGATCACTGTCTTTTCCTGACACTCAAAATTCAGTTTTCACCTGCGGTTTCACAAACCCCACCATAAAAGCCACACAATGACATGATCAGATGCACACTTATCTAAGCTTCTCTTGTTCAAAACTTGACCACCTCTAGTCTAAGTAAAAACCCAGGCCTAGAGTGAACTGCGATCACGCGTGTCAAGCATGACTAGTTCTTGGCGCCATAAAAGTAAAACTATACGCGTGTCCCCACCGTAGTAAAAGTCCAAGCGCGTCCCAGTATGAAGCATAACTAAGTACGCGCACGGTGGAACTGATGTTAGGCCTAGGCCTTACTGTGTAGGCCTAGGCTTAGGTTACGCTAAATTATTAATAGTACTGTAATAACGCTACAAAAGTTGAAACTGTTGCTGGCTATACTGGGATGAATACCTCATCACCACAAAATCATAAGGACAACCCTTCAAGGATGTCTGTTACAATATTACCAAAGGTACGGTTTCAGCAAACAGTCTTAATTATTGTATCACTCTCTTCTTCTCAGATTGGGTCGCGGCCTTTTGGCTAAGGTCGTGGCGGGGAGCGTCCGTTGTTTTCAGCCTGCGCGGTTAGAAACAGCGCCACGCAACACAGACACATGATGTAGACTCCAAAGGTCAAAATGTGGGTTACGTCAAGTATTTGTGTCCCTCCAGGGGAAGTAGCTCCTAGCCTAAAGGAGCAGCAGCCATTCAGGGTAACATTTGGCTTTCACCCTTCGGTATCCAGCCGCCGGAACCTAAGTGACTGTAGTAAAGGTGTTGTTTCTCTAGCAGGGTTGGGTTTTCTGCACTTTGTAATATCGCGAAAGGAACCCAGTCAGGCGTTCCAACGTTCCATGTTGGGGGTGCAGAACTCCAACACTATATAAATTCAAAACGCTGTACCGATATTTTTTTCTTCAAAAGTCCCTTAGTTAAGATGAAGGGGGAGCAAACACAGTGTTACCCCAAAGGAGCAACGTCCCCCGTGTCAGTTGAGACGAAATGACCTACCGTGACCCTGGTCTCAGCCGTCAGTACCTCACATCATAGAACCGACTTGCGTATCCTCGTTCTACATCCTAGCTGAAAAGAGAGATTGTAAGAGCAAGCTGAGAACGGACTTGAATAGCTTAGACCGAGGACGAGGACTCACGCTGTCCTGGGAGAGCAACATACCTGCATCTGTCTTTTTTTTTTTTTTTTAGAATCTGCGAAAGCATCACATATTTTTCTAGGAGCGTTAGGGCATAGTCGAAATTATGAATCTCACGGTTGACCTAAGGACCAAAAGTCGGGAATTTTGAGTTTTTTTCACAGGCATCACATGACAGTGAGTTAAAAGCACAGTAAAGTGAATTTTGTTAAGCGAGAAGAAGGTCTACCACATATTGAAACTTCCTTACGAGATATGCAATGTCTCAGATTCTAATTTGATCAGGATATAACCTATGACGTCACGAGTTTGGGACATTCCAACTGAAAGATGGGTAGTTGTTTCATCATTTTCGTTTTTTATATTCTAAATAGTTACTTATACGAAAAATGTATACTTGGGCCAAAATTCCAAATATCAAACATACCATAAAATTAAATTCCCTGCTTTATGATGAGGTTACACTCCCATTTTGAATAATTACAAAACTGTTCAGTACTTTGCTTCATACTATCGCATGATTGACGAGTCCACCAAAGAAGGCAGGTTGAAAAAAGGAATTATTTTTTGTGTAACTAAGGACACGGAGGTGAGGTATCAAAATGAACTGTTCTCGCGTATGATTTGATTTATTCAAAGGTATTGCCAGTGAGTTGACGGAAAACAATCTCATGTAGAACGAAAATTCAAGTGAGGTAAATCACATTATTTTATTCTTGGTTATATGTTATGTAAATAGCAGAGCTCGGGTGTACTTAAGCAATCGATTTCGTATTTCGCATTCGACCTTAAATGATTTTTGACCTTGTTTTTGGCGACGGGGCTGGTCTTTGATCAGTTTCGTTTCATATTTTTAGAAAGACAAAAGTTGAAACTGTTGCTGGCCATACTGGGATGAATACCTCATCACCACAAAATCTTACGGACTACCCTTCAAGGTTGTCTGTTACAAGATTTCCCAAGGTACGGTTTCAGCAAACAGTCTTAATTATTGTATCACTCTCTTCTTCTCAGATTGGGTCGCGGCCTTTTGGCTAAGGTCGTGGCGGGGAGCGTCCGTTGTTTTCAGCCTGCGCGGTTAGAAACAGCGCCACGCAACACAGACACATGATGTAGACTCCAAAGGTCAAAATGTGGGTTACGTCAAGTATTTGTGTCCCTCCAGGGGAAGTAGCTCCTAGCCTAAAGGAGCAGCAGCCATTCAGGGTAACATTTGGCTTTCACCCTTCGGTATCCAGCCGCCGGAACCTAAGTGACTGTAGTAAAGGTGTTGTTTCTCTAGCAGGGTTGGGTTTTCTGCACTTTGTAATATCGCGAAAGGAACCCAGTCAGGCGTTCCAACGTTCCATGTTGGGGGTGCAGAACTCCAACACTATATAAATTCAAAACGCTGTACCGATATTTTTTTCTTCAAAAGTCCCTTAGTTAAGATGAAGGGGGAGCAAACACAGTGTTACCCGAAAGGAGCAACGTCCCCCGTGTCAGTTGAGACGAAATGACCTACCGTGACCCTGGTCTCAGCCGTCAGTGCCTCACATCATAGAACCGACTTGCGTATCCTCGTTCTACATCCTAGCTGAAAAGAGAGATTGTAAGAGCAAGCTGAGAACGGACTTGAATAGCTTAGACCGAGGACGAGGACTCACGCTGTCCTGGGAGAGCAACATACCTGCATCTGTCTTTTTTTTTTTTTTTTAGAATCTGCGAAAGCATCACATATTTTTCTAGGAGCGTTAGGGCATAGTCGAAATTATGAATCTCACGGTTGACCTAAGGACCAAAAGTCGGGAATTTTGAGTTTTTTTCACAGGCATCACATGACAGTGAGTTAAAAGCACAGTAAAGTGAATTTTGTTAAGCGAGAAGAAGGTCTACCACATATTGAAACTTCCTTACGAGATATGCAATGTCTCAGATTCTAATTTGATCAGGATATAACCTATGACGTCACGAGTTTGGGACATTCCAACTGAAAGATGGGTAGTTTTTTCATCATTTTTGTTTTTTATATTCTAAATAGTTACTTATACGAAAAATGTATACTTGGGCCAAAATTCCAAATATCAAACATACCATAAAATTAAATTCCCTGCTTTATGATGAGGTTACACTCCCATTTTGAATAATTACAAAACTGTTCAGTACTTTGCTTCATACTATCGCATGATTGACGAGTCCACCAAAGAAGGCAGGTTGAAAAAAGGAATTATTTTTTGTGTAACTAAGGACACGGAGGTGAGGTATCAAAATGAACTGTTCTCGCGTATGATTTGATTTATTCAAAGGTATTGCCAGTGAGTTGACGGAAAACAATCTCATGTAGAACGAAAATTCAAGTGAGGTAAATCACATTATTTTATTCTTGGTTATATGTTATGTAAATAGCAGAGCTCGGGTGTACTTAAGCAATCGATTTCGTACTTCACAATCGACCTTAAATGATTTTTGACCTTGTTTTTGGCGACGGGGCTGGTCTTTGATCAGTTTCGTTTCATATTTTTAGAAAGACAAAAGTTGAAACTGTTGCTGGCCATACTGGGATGAATACCTCATCACCACAAAATCTTACGGACTACCCTTCAAGGTTGTCTGTTACAAGATTTCCCAAGGTACGGTTTCAGCAAACAGTCTTAATTATTGTATCACTCTCTTCTTCTCAGATTGGGTCGCGGCCTTTTGGCTAAGGTCGTGGCGGGGAGCGTCCGTTGTTTTCAGCCTGCGCGGTTAGAAACAGCGCCACGCAACACAGACACATGATGTAGACTCCAAAGGTCAAAATGTGGGTTACGTCAAGTATTTGTGTCCCTCCAGGGGAAGTAGCTCCTAGCCTAAAGGAGCAGCAGCCATTCAGGGTAACATTTGGCTTTCACCCTTCGGTATCCAGCCGCCGGAACCTAAGTGACTGTAGTAAAGGTGTTGTTTCTCTAGCAGGGTTGGGTTTTCTGCACTTTGTAATATCGCGAAAGGAACCCAGTCAGGCGTTCCAACGTTCCATGTTGGGGGTGCAGAACTCCAACACTATATAAATTCAAAACGCTGTACCGATATTTTTTTCTTCAAAAGTCCCTTAGTTAAGATGAAGGGGGAGCAAACACAGTGTTACCCGAAAGGAGCAACGTCCCCCGTGTCAGTTGAGACGAAATGACCTACCGTGACCCTGGTCTCAGCCGTCAGTGCCTCACATCATAGAACCGACTTGCGTATCCTCGTTCTACATCCTAGCTGAAAAGAGAGATTGTAAGAGCAAGCTGAGAACGGACTTGAATAGCTTAGACCGAGGACGAGGACTCACGCTGTCCTGGGAGAGCAACATACCTGCATCTGTCTTTTTTTTTTTTTTTTTTAGAATCTGCGAAAGCATCACATATTTTTCTAGGAGCGTTAGGGCATAGTCGAAATTATGAATCTCACGGTTGACCTAAGGACCAAAAGTCGGGAATTTTGAGTTTTTTTCACAGGCATCACATGACAGTGAGTTAAAAGCACAGTAAAGTGAATTTTGTTAAGCGAGAAGAAGGTCTACCACATATTGAAACTTCCTTACGAGATATGCAATGTCTCAGATTCTAATTTGATCAGGATATAACCTATGACGTCACGAGTTTGGGACATTCCAACTGAAAGATGGGTAGTTTTTTCATCATTTTTGTTTTTTATATTCTAAATAGTTACTTATACGAAAAATGTATACTTGGGCCAAAATTCCAAATATCAAACATACCATAAAATTAAATTCCCTGCTTTATGATGAGGTTACACTCCCATTTTGAATAATTACAAAACTGTTCAGTACTTTGCTTCATACTATCGCATGATTGACGAGTCCACCAAAGAAGGCAGGTTGAAAAAAGGAATTATTTTTTGTGTAACTAAGGACACGGAGGTGAGGTATCAAAATGAACTGTTCTCGCGTATGATTTGATTTATTCAAAGGTATTGCCAGTGAGTTGACGGAAAACAATCTCATGTAGAACGAAAATTCAAGTGAGGTAAATCACATTATTTTATTCTTGGTTATATGTTATGTAAATAGCAGAGCTCGGGTGTACTTAAGCAATCGATTTCGTACTTCACAATCGACCTTAAATGATTTTTGACCTTGTTTTTGGCGACGGGGCTGGTCTTTGATCAGTTTCGTTTCATATTTTTAGAAAGACAAAAGTTGAAACTGTTGCTGGCCATACTGGGATGAATACCTCATCACCACAAAATCTTACGGACTACCCTTCAAGGTTGTCTGTTACAAGATTTCCCAAGGTACGGTTTCAGCAAACAGTCTTAATTATTGTATCACTCTCTTCTTCTCAGATTGGGTCGCGGCCTTTTGCCAAGGTCGTGGCGGGGAGCGTCCGTTGTTTTCAGCCTGCGCGGTTAGAAACAGCGCCACGCAACACAGACACATGATGTAGACTCCAAAGGTCAAAATGTGGGTTACGTCAAGTATTTGTGTCCCTCCAGGGGAAGTAGCTCCTAGCCTAAAGGAGCAGCAGCCATTCAGGGTAACATTTGGCTTTCACCCTTCGGTATCCAGCCGCCGGAACCTAAGTGACTGTAGTAAAGGTGTTGTTTCTCTAGCAGGGTTGGGTTTTCTGCACTTTGTAATATCGCGAAAGGAACCCAGTCAGGCGTTCCAACGTTCCATGTTGGGGGTGCAGAACTCCAACACTATATAAATTCAAAACGCTGTACCGATATTTTTTTCTTCAAAAGTCCCTTAGTTAAGATGAAGGGGGAGCAAACACAGTGTTACCCCAAAGGAGCAACGTCCCCCGTGTCAGTTGAGACGAAATGACCTACCGTGACCCTGGTCTCAGCCGTCAGTGCCTCACATCATAGAACCGACTTGCGTATCCTCGTTCTACATCCTAGCTGAAAAGAGAGATTGTAAGAGCAAGCTGAGAACGGACTTGAATAGCTTAGACCGAGGACGAGGACTCACGCTGTCCTGGGAGAGCAACATACCTGCATCTGTCTTTTTTGTTTCTTAGAATCTGCGAAAGCATCACATATTTTTCTAGGAGCGTTAGGGCGTAGTCGAATTTATGAATCTCACGGTTGACCTAAGGACCAAAAGTCGGGAATTTTGAGTTTTTTTCACAGGCATCACATGACAGTGAGTTAAAAGCACAGTAAAGTGAATTTTGTTAAGCGAGAAGAAGGTCTACCACATATTGAAACTTCCTTACGAGATATGCAATGTCTCAGATTCTAATTTGATCAGGATATAACCTATGACGTCACGAGTTTGGGACATTCCAACTGAAAGATGGGTAGTTTTTTCATCATTTTTGTTTTTTATATTCTAAATAGTTACTTATACGAAAAATGTATACTTGGGCCAAAATTCCAAATATCAAACATACCATAAAATTAAATTCCCTGCTTTATGATGAGGTTACACTCCCATTTTGAATAATTACAAAACTGTTCAGTACTTTGCTTCATACTATCGCATGATTGACGAGTCCACCAAAGAAGGCAGGTTGAAAAAAGGAATTATTTTTTGTGTAACTAAGGACACGGAGGTGAGGTATCAAAATGAACTGTTCTCGCGTATGATTTGATTTATTCAAAGGTATTGCCAGTGAGTTGACGGAAAACAATCTCATGTAGAACGAAAATTCAAGTGAGGTAAATCACATTATTTTATTCTTGGTTATATGTTATGTAAATAGCAGAGCTCGGGTGTACTTAAGCAATCGATTTCGTATTTCGCATTCGACCTTAAATGATTTTTGACCTTGTTTTTGGCGACGGGGCTGGTCTTTGATCAGTTTCGTTTCATATTTTTAGAAAGACAAAAGTTGAAACTGTTGCTGGCCATACTGGGATGAATACCTCATCACCACAAAATCTTACGGACTACCCTTCAAGGTTGTCTGTTACAAGATTTCCCAAGGTACGGTTTCAGCAAACAGTCTTAATTATTGTATCACTCTCTTCTTCTCAGATTGGGTCGCGGCCTTTTGGCTAAGGTCGTGGCGGGGAGCGTCCGTTGTTTTCAGCCTGCGCGGTTAGAAACAGGGCCACGCACCACAGACACATGATGTAGCCTCCAAAGGTCAAAATGTGGGTTACGTCAAGTATTTGTGTCCCTCCAGGGGAAGTAGCTCCTAGCCTAAAGGAGCAGCAGCCATTCAGGGTAACATTTGGCTTTCACCCTTCGGTATCCAGCCGCCGGAACCTAAGTGACTGTAGTAAAGGTGTTGTTTCTCTAGCAGGGTTGGGTTTTCTGCACTTTGTAATATCGCGAAAGGAACCCAGTCAGGCGTTCCTTTCCATATTACAAAGTGCAGAAAACCCAACCCTGCTAGAGAAACAACACCTTTACTACAGTCACTTAGGTTCCGGCGGCTGGATGCTGGATACCGAGTGCCAAATGTTACCCTGAATGGCTGCTGCTCCTTTAGGCTAGGAGCTACTTCCCCTGGAGGGACACAAATACTTGACGTAACCCACATTTTGACCTTTGGAGTCTACATCATGTGTCTGTGGTGCGTGGCCCTGTTTCTAACCGCGCAGGCTGAAAACAACGGACGCTCCCCGCCACGACCTTAGCCAAAAGGCCGCGACCCAATCTGAGAAGAAGAGAGTGATACAATAATTAAGACTGTTTGCTGAAACCGTACCTTGGGAAATCTTGTAACAGACAACCTTGAAGGGTAGTCCGTAAGATTTTGTGGTGATGAGGTATTCATCCCAGTATGGCCAGCAACAGTTTCAACTTTTGTCTTTCTAAAAATATGAAACGAAACTGATCAAAGACCAGCCCCGTCGCCAAAAACAAGGTCAAAAATCATTTAAGGTCGAATGTGAAGTACGAAATCGATTGCTTAAGTACACCCGAGCTCTGCTATTTACATAACATATAACCAAGAATGAAATAATGTGATTTACCTCACTTGAATTTTCGTTCTACATGAGATTGTTTTCCGTCAACTCACTGGCAATACCTTTGAATAAATCAAATCATACGCGAGAACAGTTCATTTTGATACCTCACCTCCGTGTCCTTAGTTACACAAAAAATAATTCCTTTTTTTCAACCTGCCTTCTTTGGTGGACTCGTCAATCATGCGATAGTATGAAGCAAAGTACTGAACAGTTTTGTAATTATTCAAAATGGGAGTGTAACCTCATCATAAAGCAGGGAATTTAATTTTATGGTATGTTTGATATTTGGAATTTTGGCCCAAGTATACATTTTTCGTATAAGTAACTATTTAGAATATAAAAAACAAAAATGATGAAAAAACTACCCATCTTTCAGTTGGAATGTCCCAAACTCGTGACGTCATAGGTTATATCCTGATCAAATTAGAATCTGAGACATTGCATATCTCGTAAGGAAGTTTCAATATGTGGTAGACCTTCTTCTCGGTTAACAAAATTCACTTTACTGTGCTTTTAACTCACTGTCATGTGATGCCTGTGAAAAAACTCAAAATTCCCGACTTTTGGTCCTTAGGTCAACCGTGAGATTCATAAATTCGACCACGCCCTAACGCTCCTAGAAAAATATGTGATGCTTTCGCAGATTCTAAAAAAAAAAAAAGACAGATGCAGGTATGTTGCTCTCCCAGGACAGCGTGAGTCCTCGTCCTCGGTCTAAGCTATTCAAGTCCGTTCTCAGCTTGCTCTTACAATCTCTCTTTTCAGCTAGGATGTAGAACGAGGATACGCAAGTCGGTTCTATGATGTGAGGCACTGACGGCTGAGACCAGGGTCACGGTAGGTCATTTCGTCTCAACTGACACGGGGGACGTTGCTCCTTTGGGGTAACACTGTGTTTGCTCCCCCTTCATCTTAACTAAGGGACTTTTGAAGAAAAAAATATCGGTACAGCGTTTTGAATTTATATAGTGTTGGAGTTCTGCACCCCTAACATGGAACGTTGGAACGCCTGACTGGGTTCCTTTCGCGATATTACAAAGTGCAGAAAACCCAACCCTGCTAGAGAAACAACACCTTTACTACAGTCACTTAGGTTCCGGCGGCTGGATACCGAAGGGTGAAAGCCAAATGTTACCCTGAATGGCTGCTGCTCCTTTAGGCTAGGAGCTACTTCCCCTGGAGGGACACAAATACTTGACGTAACCCACATTTTGACCTTTGGAGTCTACATCATGTGTCTGTGTTGCGTGGCGCTGTTTCTAACCGCGCAGGCTGAAAACAACGGACGCTCCCCGCCACGACCTTAGCCAAAAGGCCGCGACCCAATCTGAGAAGAAGAGAGTGATACAATAATTAAGACTGTTTGCTGAAACCGTACCTTGGGAAATCTTGTAACAGACAACCTTGAAGGGTAGTCCGTAAGATTTTGTGGTGATGAGGTATTCATCCCAGTATGGCCAGCAACAGTTTCAACTTTTGTCTTTCTAAAAATATGAAACGAAACTGATCAAAGACCTTTTTTTTCCAAAAGTCCCCTGACTCTCTGGCGAAGAGCCAGGGGCGAAAACCAAACAATACTCCCGAAGGAGTTCTGCTCCCCGAAGGAGTAACAACGTCTCCAAGAGACAAACTTTGACTTAACTGACACTACCCGACAGTGGTCCCGTTCAAGACTGGCTGAATAGAACAGGTCCCCCTGGGAGCTCCGCCGTCGTGATCACGGACACTCCTGCGCAAGGTAAAAGACCAGCCCCGTCGCCAAAAACAAGGTCAAAAATCATTTAAGGTCGATTGTGAAGTACGAAATCGATTGCTTAAGTACACCCGAGCTCTGCTATTTACATAACATATAACCAAGAATAAAATAATGTGATTTACCTCACTTGAATTTTCGTTCTACATGAGATTGTTTTCCGTCAACTCACTGGCAATACCTTTGAATAAATCAAATCATACGCGAGAACAGTTCATTTTGATACCTCACCTCCGTGTCCTTAGTTACACAAAAAATAATTCCTTTTTTCAACCTGCCTTCTTTGGTGGACTCGTCAATCATGCGATAGTATGAAGCAAAGTACTGAACAGTTTTGTAATTATTCAAAATGGGAGTGTAACCTCATCATAAAGCAGGGAATTTAATTTTATGGTATGTTTGATATTTGGAATTTTGGCCCAAGTATACATTTTTCGTATAAGTAACTATTTAGAATATAAAAAACAAAAATGATGAAAAAACTACCCATCTTTCAGTTGGAATGTCCCAAACTCGTGACGTCATAGGTTATATCCTGATCAAATTAGAATCTGAGACATTGCATATCTCGTAAGGAAGTTTCAATATGTGGTAGACCTTCTTCTCGCTTAACAAAATTCACTTTACTGTGCTTTTAACTCACTGTCATGTGATGCCTGTGAAAAAAACTCAAAATTCCCGACTTTTGGTCCTTAGGTCAACCGTGAGATTCATAATTTCGACTATGCCCTAACGCTCCTAGAAAAATATGTGATGCTTTCGCAGATTCTAAAAAAAAAAAAAAAAAAAAGACAGATGCAGGTATGTTGCTCTCCCAGGACAGCGTGAGTCCTCGTCCTCGGTCTAAGCTATTCAAGTCCGTTCTCAGCTTGCTCTTACAATCTCTCTTTTCAGCTAGGATGTAGAACGAGGATACGCAAGTCGGTTCTATGATGTGAGGCACTGACGGCTGAGACCAGGGTCACGGTAGGTCATTTCGTCTCAACTGACACGGGGGACGTTGCTCCTTTGGGGTAACACTTTGTGTTTGCTCCTCTTCATCTTAACTAAGGGACTTTTGAAGAAAAAAATATCGGTACAGCGTTTTGAATTTATATAGTGTTGGAGTTCTGCACCCCCAACATGGAACGTTGGAACGCCTGACTGGGTTCCTTTCGCGATATTACAAAGTGCAGAAAACCCAACCCTGCTAGAGAAACAACACCTTTACTACAGTCACTTAGGTTCCGGCGGCTGGATACCGAAGGGTGAAAGCCAAATGTTACCCTGAATGGCTGCTGCTCCTTTAGGCTAGGAGCTACTTCCCCTGGAGGGACACAAATACTTGACGTAACCCACATTTTGACCTTTGGAGTCTACATCATGTGTCTGTGTTGCGTGGCGCTGTTTCTAACCGCGCAGGCTGAAAACAACGGACGCTCCCCGCCACGACCTTAGCCAAAAGGCCGCGACCCAATCTGAGAAGAAGAGAGTGATACAATAATTAAGACTGTTTGCTGAAACCGTACCTTGGGAAATCTTGTAACAGACAACCTTGAAGGGTAGTCCGTAAGATTTTGTGGTGATGAGGTATTCATCCCAGTATGGCCAGCAACAGTTTCAACTTTTGTCTTTCTAAAAATATGAAACGAAACTGATCAAAGACCAGCCTTTTTTTTTCCAAAAGTCCCCTGACTCTCTGGCGAAGAGCCAGGGGCGAAAACCAAACAATACTCCCGAAGGAGTTCTGCTCCCTGAAGGAATAACAACGTCTCCAAGAGACAAACTTTGACTTAACTGACACTACCCGACAGTGGTCCCGTTCTAGACTGGCTGAATAGAACAGGTCCCACCTGGGAGCTCCGCCGTCGTGATCACGGACACTCCTGCGCCAGGTAAGTATCAAAGACCAGCCCCGTCGCCAAAAACAAGGTCAAAAATCATTTAAGGTCGATTGTGAAGTACGAAATCGATTGCTTAAGTACACCCGAGCTCTGCTATTTACATAACATATAACCAAGAATAAAATAATGTGATTTACCTCACTTGAATTTTCGTTCTACATGAGATTGTTTTCCGTCAACTCACTGGCAATACCTTTGAATAAATCAAATCATACGCGAGAACAGTTCATTTTGATACCTCACCTCCGTGTCCTTAGTTACACAAAAAATAATTCCTTTTTTCAACCTGCCTTCTTTGGTGGACTCGTCAATCATGCGATAGTATGAAGCAAAGTACTGAACAGTTTTGTAATTATTCAAAATGGGAGTGTAACCTCATCATAAAGCAGGGAATTTAATTTTATGGTATGTTTGATATTTGGAATTTTGGCCCAAGTATACATTTTTCGTATAAGTAACTATTTAGAATATTAAAAACAAAAATGATGAAAAAACTACCCATCTTTCAGTTGGAATGTCCCAAACTCGTGACGTCATAGGTTATATCCTGATCAAATTAGAATCTGAGACATTGCATATCTCGTAAGGAAGTTTCAATATGTGGTAGACCTTCTTCTCGCTTAACAAAATTCACTTTACTGTGCTTTTAACTCACTGTCATGTGATGCCTGTGAAAAAAACTCAAAATTCCCGACTTTTGGTCCTTAGGTCAACCGTGAGATTCATAATTTCGACTATGCCCTAACGCTCCTAGAAAAATATGTGATGCTTTCGCAGATTCTAAAAAAAAAAAAAAAAAGACAGATGCAGGTATGTTGCTCTCCCAGGACAGCGTGAGTCCTCGTCCTCGGTCTAAGCTATTCAAGTCCGTTCTCAGCTTGCTCTTACAATCTCTCTTTTCAGCTAGGATGTAGAACGAGGATACGCAAGTCGGTTCTATGATGTGAGGTACTGACGGCTGAGACCAGGGTCACGGTAGGTCATTTCGTCTCAACTGACACGGGGGACGTTGCTCCTTTGGGGTAACACTGTGTTTGCTCCCCCTTCATCTTAACTAAGGGACTTTTGAAGAAAAAAATATCGGTACAGCGTTTTGAATTTATATAGTGTTGGAGTTCTGCACCCCCAACATGGAACGTTGGAACGCCTGACTGGGTTCCTTTCGCGATATTACAAAGTGCAGAAAACCCAACCCTGCTAGAGAAACAACACCTTTACTACAGTCACTTAGGTTCCGGCGGCTGGATACCGAAGGGTGAAAGCCAAATGTTACCCTGAATGGCTGCTGCTCCTTTAGGCTAGGAGCTACTTCCCCTGGAGGGACACAAATACTTGACGTAACCCACATTTTGACCTTTGGAGTCTACATCATGTGTCTGTGTTGCGTGGCGCTGTTTCTAACCGCGCAGGCTGAAAACAACGGACGCTCCCCGCCACGACCTTAGCCAAAAGGCCGCGACCCAATCTGAGAAGAAGAGAGTGATACAATAATTAAGACTGTTTGCTGAAACCGTACCTTGGGAAATCTTGTAACAGACAACCTTGAAGGGTAGTCCGTAAGATTTTGTGGTGATGAGGTATTCATCCCAGTATGGCCAGCAACAGTTTCAACTTTTTTGTCTTTCTAAAAATATGAAACGAAACTGATCAAAGACCAGCCCCGTCGCCAAAAACAAGGTCAAAAATCATTTAAGGTCGAATGTGAAGTACGAAATCGATTGCTTAAGTACACCCGAGCTCTGCTATTTACATAACATATAACCAAGAATAAAATAATGTGATTTACCTCACTTGAATTTTCGTTCTACATGAGATTGTTTTCCGTCAACTCACTGGCAATACCTTTGAATAAATCAAATCATACGCGAGAACAGTTCATTTTGATACCTCACCTCCGTGTCCTTAGTTACACAAAAAATAATTCCTTTTTTCAACCTGCCTTCTTTGGTGGACTCGTCAATCATGCGATAGTATGAAGCAAAGTACTGAACAGTTTTGTAATTATTCAAAATGGGAGTGTAACCTCATCATAAAGCAGGGAATTTAATTTTATGGTATGTTTGATATTTGGAATTTTGGCCCAAGTATACATTTTTCGTATAAGTAACTATTTAGAATATAAAAAACAAAAATGATGAAAAAACTACCCATCTTTCAGTTGGAATGTCCCAAACTCGTGACGTCATAGGTTATATCCTGTGTCTACATCATGTGTCTGTGGTGCGTGGCCCTGTTTCCAACCGCGCAGGCTGAAAACAACGGACGCTCCCCGCCACGACCTTAGCCAAAAGGCCGCGACCCAATCTGAGAAGAAGAGAGTGATACAACAATTAAGACTGTTTGCTGAAACCGTACCTTGGGAAATCTTGTAACAGACAACCTTGAAGGGTAGTCCGTAAGATTTTGTGGTGATGAGGTATTCATCCCAGTATGGCCAGCAACAGTTTCAACTTTTGTCTTTCTAAAAATATGAAACGAAACTGATCAAAGACCAGCCCCGTCGCCAAAAACAAGGTCAAAAATCATTTAAGGTCGAATGTGAAGTACGAAATCGATTGCTTAAGTACACCCGAGCTCTGCTATTTACATAACGTATAACCAAGAATAAAATAATGTGATTTACCTCACTTGAATTTTCGTTCTACATGAGATTGTTTTCCGTCAACTCACTGGCAATACCTTCGAATAAATCCAATCACAAGCGAGAATGGTTCATTTCGATACCTCACCTCCGTGTCCTTAATTACAGAAAAAATAATTTCCCTATTCTACCTGCCTTCTTTGGTGGACTCGTCAAACATGCGATAGTATGAGGCAAAGTACTGAACAGTTTTGTAATTGTTTCAAAATGGGAGTGTAACCTCATCATAAAGCAGGGAATTTAATTTTATAGTATGTTTGGTATTTTGAATTTTGGCCCAAGTATACATTTCTCGTATAAGTAATTATTTAGAATATAAAGAACAAAAATGACGAAAAAACTACCCATCTTTCAGATGGAATGTCCCAAACTCGTGACGTCATAGGTTATATCCTAAACAAATTAGAATCTAAGACATTGCATATCTCGTCAGGAAGTTTCAGTATGTGGTAGACCTTCTTCTCGGTTAACAAAATTCACTTTACTGTGCTTTTAACTCAGCTGTTTGTGGTGCCTGTGAAAAAACTCAAAATTCCAGACTTCCTTAGGTCCATCCTTGTCTTGTTAATGTGCTTCAGTGAGAGATTCATAAATTTAGACCACGCCCTTACACTCCCACAAAAATGTGTGAAGCTTTCGCAGATTCTAAATAATTAAGCAGATGCACAGATGCAGGTGTGTTGCTCTCCCAGGACAGCGTGAGTCCTCGCCCTCGGTCGAAGCTATTCTAGTCCGTTCTCAGTCTGCTCTTACAATCTCTCTCTCTCTCAGCTAGTGTGTAGAACGAGACTGCGCAAGTCGGTCACGGTTCTATGACGTGAGGCACTGACGGCTGAGACCCGGGTCATGGTAGGTGATTTCGTCTCAACCGACACGGGGGACGTTGCTTTCGTTAAACACTTTGTGTTTGCTCCCCTTCATCTTAACTAAGGCCCCTTGGGGACGTTGTTACTCCTTCGGGGAGCAGAACTCCTTCGGGAGTATTGTTTGGTTTTCGCCCCTGGCTCTTCGTCAGAGAGTCAGGGGACTTTTGGGGAAAAAAAGCTTAAAGGGCAAGAGCAGTCGTCCCAAACTTATTTTGAAGCAACAGCTAAATCTCACAATTTTCTTCTTATTTCTCTGCAAAGTATCTTTCACAATATTTTAGGACTTCAATATTGCATATTCAAGGTAAACCAATCAGTTACTTCTAGTAAATTTCACATTTGAGGAGAAAAAATATTGTCACATGACTCTCAAGAGCCAATCATGAAACAAGACAGTCTACTGCACTACTTCAAGTTGGGGTGACTGCATATCCCCTTTAACTAAGGCACTTTTAAAGACAGAATGTCGGTACATGCGTTTTGAATTTATATAGAGTTGGAGTTCTTCGCCCCCCCCCCCCAACATGGAACGTGGGAACGCCTAAGTGGGTTGTTTCGCGATATTATAAAGTATGCAGACAACTCAACCCTGCTACAGAAACAACACCTTTACAAAAGTCACTTCCGTCAGCTGGATGTCGAAGAGCGAAAGCCAAATGTTACCCTGAATGGCTGTTGCTCCTCTAGCTCTTTCCCGTAAGTAGCGTAAATCGAGTTGGCAGTTTCAGGTGTTCATAACTTCGTCTTGCAATGTCCACCAGCCTTCATTTAACCACCAAAATAAAGCCAACAAATAGATCTATCAAATGCCACCATTTTGGGGGGGGGGGTTGTATACTGAAAATTTTCCACAAAATACCAAAAAAGAGTTGTTTACATTCAAAAAATGCCCCAAAAAATGCAAAAATTGGTAAAAACGCCCTAAATTGTTCAAGGAGTCATTTCAGGCCCCTAGAAAAGGGTCACCTTACTCCCTATACTTTCTCTGAATACCTTAGACCCTAAAGAAACATCATGAGAGGTGATTAGATGCCAGGTTTAGGGAATTCAGAGATATTTCAAGTAGAAATTCGAAAAATGCGTCATTTTTGGTCAAAAATCGACATTTTAGGCCCGAAAACACACCCCCATTTGAAAACTCCTAGCTCAACAACGGGAAGTCCAATCTTTTTCATTCAAACGCCAAAATGTTCTTTACAAGATTCCTTACATAAAAATACCAACATATATGCCTAAATGACAAGGGTAGGGGGAGTTAGAGAGGTTCAAAGGTCCAAACATACTCAGTTTTCAAAAATGCGTAAATTTTGACCCAAAACATGCATTTCTGACCCAAAAATCCCCTCCCAATATCAAAAATCCTAACCCACAACACCCCTCCGACTTTTCTACTCAATAAAATGGCCATTTAGAGCTACCTTACAAAGCTCACAGAGCTTTGTTTACATTCCACTGTGCACAGTGCATGCACTGAGCCATAGCGTTCTGTGTGGAGGTCACATAAGGTCAGCGTGTGTTAGTTCAGTGTGGGCTGTATACTAAAAGTAAAATGGGCATATCTTCCTCATTTTTGGTCCAATTTCCTCAAATTTGGTATCAAATGAAAGAGAAAAGGAAGCTAAACAATCTCCTGCACCATAAATTACAAAATAATAGTGATACGTATGGGTTTTGTATGATTTTCTATGACAAACCTATGACGTCATCTAATTTGCATATTTGCATACATAATGAGATTAGTTTACAAAAATAAAATGTGCATTCAAATTCCCCATCTTTGCTCTTTCCAATGATATATAGGTTCTCACAGAGAATATTCTTCTAAATCAACCAAAAAATTCCTGAAAATATTCCTCCTTTTAATTTTCAAAACACCTTATGGGAAAGGGCTAGGCTAGGAGCTACTTCCCCTGGAGGGACACAACTTACTTGACGTAACCCACATGTTGACTTTGGAGGCTACATCATGTGTCTGTGGTGCGTGGCAGCCCTGTTTTCAACCGGGCTGAAAGGAACGGACACTCCCCGTCACGATCTTAGCCAATAGGACGCGACACAATCTGAAAAGAAGAGAGTGATACAGCCTAAGACCTGTTTGCTGAAACCGTACCTTGGGAAATCTTGTAACATACAACCTTAAAAGGGTCCGTAAGACTTTGTGATGATGAGGTATTCATCCCACTATGGCCTGCAGCATAACAAATGTAGTCAATAGTTATAAAATATAAAACGAAACTGATCAAGGATCTTTTTTTTTTCAAAAGTCCCCTGACTCTCTGGCGAAGGGCCAGGGGCGAAAACCAAACAAAACTCCCGGAGGAGTTCTGCTCCCTGAAGGAGTAACAACGTCCCTAAGAGACAAACTTTGACCTAACTGACCTACCCGACAGTGGTCCCGTTCTAGACTGGCTGAGTGCAACAGGTCCCACTTTGGAGCTCCGCCGTCGTGATCACAGATACTCCTGCGCCAGGTAAGTATAAAACGAAAATATAGTTAATATAAAACGAAACTGATCAAAGATCAGCTTTTTTCCAAAAGTCCCCTGACTCTCTGGCGAAGAGCCAGGGGCGAAAACCAAACAATACTCCCGAAGGAGTTCTGCTCCCCGAAGGAGTAACAACAACGTCCCCAAGGGACAAACTTTGACTTAACTGACACCACCTGACCAGCCCCGCCGCCAAAAACAAGGTTTTTTTTTTTTTTTTTTTTCCAAAAGTCCCCTGACTCTCTGGCGAAGAGCCAGGGGCGAAAACCAAACAATACTCCCGAAGGAGTTCTGCTCCCCGAAGGAGTAACAACGTCCCCAAGGGACAAAATTTGACATTACTTAACTGACACCAACTACAGTCGGTCACGTTCTAGACTGGCTGCACCCGAGCACACTCACTCCAGGTCCCTGACAGTGGTCACGTTCTAGACTGGCTGAAAGAACAGGTCCCACCTGGGAGCCTGGGAGCTCCGCCGTCGTGATCTGGGATACTCTTTTTCCAAAAGTCCCCTGTCCCTGACTACGCTCTGGCGAAGAGCCAGGGGCAACAAAACCAAACAATACTCCCAGACCTGTGCCAGTATAGTAACAAGGTTAAAAGCCGTTTTTTCCAAAAGTCCCCGACTATCTGACCAGTCCTTCTTGGCGAAGAGCCAGGGGCGAAAACCAAAACAATACATACCCACGAAGGAGTTCTTGCTCCCGAAAGGAGTTCCTTGCCTCACGAAGGAGTAAACAACGTCCCAAAGAGGACAAACTTTACTGGACACCACCTAAAAGCTTCTTTTTTTTCCAAAAGTTCCCTGACTGACTCTCGGCGAAGAGCCCAGGGCGAAAACCAAACAATATCTCCCGAAGGAGTTCGTTCTGCTCCACCGAAGGAGTAAACACGTCGTCCCCAAGGGACAAACTGTTTGGACTTATTACTGACACTGACACCACCTGACAGTGGGTCCCGTGTCTAGACTAGCCTGAATTAGAACAGGTCCCCCACGGGGAGCCTGCCGTCGTGTGATCACGGACACCTGGGGAGCTCTTGCCGTCGTGATCCACGGGACCACTCCTGTACCAGGTAACTACTGACTCCCTAAAAGTCATTTTAAGGTCGATAGGAACATGGAAAACATAGAAATCGATGCTTAAGTACACCGAGCTCCGGCTCTATGCTATTTAGAGATTTAGATAACGTATAACAAGAATTAAAAAACTTATGTAAATTTACCTCACTTGATTTTGTTTTACTTGGTGATTCGTTTTTCGTCAACTCACTGGCAATACCTTTGAATAAATCCAATCATTCGCGAAGTAATGGTTCTTTTCGATACCGCACCTCCGTGTCCTGTAGTTTCACTAAAAATAATTCCCTCTTTTCCACCAGACTGTTTTCCACCTGCACATTCTTTGGTGGGACTCGTCAAACCATGCGATAGTATGAAGAAAAGTACCTGAAACAGTTTTGTAATTGTTCAAAATGGAAGTGTAACCTCATCAATCATAGTAGGGAATTAACTCTTATGGTATGTTTGAACATTTGAAATTTTGGCCCCCCCCAGCACACATTTTTCTCGTATTAGTTGCTATATTTTTGAAAAACTATTACGGAAACACTGAAAACACTAACACATCTTTTAGATGGAATGTCCCAAACTCCGTGACGTCATTCGGTTTTACCCTGATCAATACACGGACATTCATTGCATATCTCGTTGGGACCGTTTCAATATGCGGCTTATACCTCCAGGCAAGTTAATCCCGGTTAACGAAATTGTGCCTTTTAGCTCACTGTCATGTGAAGTGTTGAAAAAACTCAAAATTGCCCCGAAAACCTCCTTAGTTCAATTCATTGTATTGTTAATGAGCTTGAGAGATTCATAAATTGGACCACGCCCCTGCTCACCCACAAAAATATGAGAATTAACAGATTCTAAAGAATTGAGCAGATGCAGATAGGTTGATCCCCCGAGTCTTGCCCCAGTGCTCCCCACACTCTAACATTCATTTTCCTGAAATTGAATCCAAAATTCCTCACGAAATATGCTCGGCATTTCCTGAAACGTTCAATAACGCTTCTTTTATGCTACTTTAATGGATAAATGAGGATTTCACCCGCCTGTTTTACCCACAGGCGCACCTTACGTTGTATAGTTACACCATATACTATGTATGATATAGTACATAGTATATGGTGTAACTACTAACAACGTAAGGGAACGCCTGTGGCTTCACCCACGAATATGAACACAGCAGGAGCGTAGCTACGGGGGAGCTTGGGGGGGGGAGATGCCGACCCCAACAAAATCGCACCGCGCCCCAAAGCGCCCCAAAATGCGATCGGGCACAAAAAAAAATTCACCCAACTTGAATAATTTCGAATACATTCGGATTGATTGTGACTCAATGTGTTTGATAATAAAATAAAATCAAAGTTAACATTTTTCCACCAAAATTGCACATCTTGATGGCTGCTGTCGCAAGCCCTTGCACGTGCCATTCTTCCGGCGATCTGGGATGTATTAAAGCCTCCAATTTTTTGGAAACGCTCCGCACCAACCTATTGGTGGTGCTCCGCAGATAGTAAAACGAGGGTGTTCAAACTTGCAACAATTCCGGAATCCTGTCCTCACAGACATGTGTTTGAGAATAAAAATAAATCCAAAGTTACCATTTTTTAACAAAAATTGAATGGGCTGCTATTAAAAGCCTGGCCAGTATGGGAACGCGAATTACGCAAAGTTCGTCAATAACCGGCGTAATTTTTTTTTTTCGTTAGTAACAGCGGCATACATTGGAGCATTAATAATCGGCGTGATTATCAACAAACAGCGTGTAATGTTAAGTAATAAAGCATGATTTTAAGAAACAAACGTGGTAGGTATTGGTAACAACGGCGTACTTTAAGTAAAACGCGGTACGAGTGGTTACAGTGGCATGATAAGAAGTAAACAACGGCGTAATCCTTTTCAATAACGAGCTAAATGTCGTTAACGCCTTTTCGCGTTCAACAGGCTGATTGTAAGTAAAACAAGTGAAGCAGTTAACAACGTGAAAAGCAGTCGATGGCGCTGTTGCAGTCAAGGCAAAATTCAATCAACGGCGATGTAAAACGGAACCACCAACACGATCGAATAACAACGCAATACTTCAATGGCGCTGTTACTTACCGTAGGCGATATTTAAAGCACACGGCTATGTGGAGCGAGGCGGAATGACTCCGTATAGGCCGGACCCAATGTTTACAGGATGACAAATTAAAAAAGGCGCGTAAAGTAAATCGAAATGCTGGAATCCTAGTAAAACGATTTTTTTTTCAATCAAGAGAAGTGAGTCCAAGCAATGAAAGAACCTGATAGATTGAGGAAAGGTTCCGAATATGTTCCTAGGTGAAAATTGCGAAACTCAAAGTCCACGGTAAGAACAAAGAAGCAACTGGGCCATCTGGCGGACAAAACGTTTAGCGCATGGGTGGTCTCAATGAAAGGGAGAAGTAAAACTATACTGTTCATTCGCGGAGAGTTAAGAAGCTTTTCTTAGTGGGGGGAGTAGGCATACGTTCCGACCCCACTGGCAACGATGACCCGTAGGGTTGCTTCAAAATAAGAAGTGCCTGAGAATTTGGTCAAAAGCATGCATAATTCGGGCTCTTCGAAGGGTGGGTATGGAGAACCTATGCCTCAATACGGTAAAAACCTAAAAATTAAGCCGCCGACGTGAGCCATGTGGCGTTGAGGCGGCCGTCGGGGAGCAGGTGCTGCGCCCTACATATGGGGCATAGGCTATAAGAAAGAATTAAGAATAGCCTAATACAATAATAAGTGGGATTTTTAAGATCTCGTTCTCTCCGATAGCAATGAACTTCATATAAATTTAGTTAGTAGCGCAATGGGCGCAGTACGTAAGTGACCAGACGTCCCCGATTTCGGGGACAGTCCCCGATTCCAGCGTTCCGTAGAAGCGATTAAAAAGTGGCCCCGATTATAAAAAAATGGTCCCTAATTTGAAATTTCCCAAAAACATAAAAATTATGTTGCAAAATTAATATTTGTTTAAAGTGTAAGCCTACTATGACCTTTTGTGGGGGGGTGGGGGGGGGGGGGGGTGTGGGGGGGGGGGGAGTGGGGGGGGGGGGGGGTGGGGGGGGGGGGGGGTGGGGGGAATCTCAGGTGGGGTATATGGCTTACTTGCATATGTGCACTAATTTTTGCTGGCAGGTATACATCAATAGTCTTACACGGGCTTTGTCCCGTTAAATATCAAAAATAAGATTTCAGGCAAGCACGACAATTGGTTTTAAAATGTTTAAAATTCATGTCCACTAACAAACCAGCAAATTTCAGCAGTTTGAAAAAACACCGATGACAAAACATTTATTATCATACATGGAATTCTCTTTACTCGATGCTTATCTAAGATAACTTGTTGAAATTTCTTTAACGATGTTTTTCTAATGTACATGGTAAGATTGGTGAATATTACCAGATCTATATCAAGTGACGAACCAATGATTATTAGCAGTCCGGGAGAGTTTCCCGTTTGGGGGAAAACAAAAGCTGTCCTGAATGGGAGAAAATTTATGCAAAAGATTGTATAGTCTTTCTGGCCTAACTAGGACAAGGTTTTGCAAGTACCAAAACCACTCAAAACTTTTCTCAAAAAAGCTTGTAGAACGATGGATTTGGACTTGACTTTTCGGTAGCTATGACATTATACCTACCGATAATACATTCAGTTCTATTACGTTAGACCCACAAATTTTGCAGGTGTTCCAAAAGCTATTTGCCACTGACAATTTATACAAAAAACGTTTGGAATCGTGGGTAAAATGAACAAACTGGTGTCGTTCATGACCAATTTCCCTCCAATCTGGGGAAAAAGATTCTTCCAAAAGGGTAAATCTCCCGAACTGATAAGGAATCACAATAAAGTCCATTTGGATTACCGGTGTGAAAGAGTTATGAATCACTCTGATGTGTTTTCACTTTTGCTATATGTGATCAAAAACTTCAAGATGCCAGTTGAAAATACAGAGGATTTATGTCTATAGTGGTGAAATTAAGTTCGTCGTTTTGAAGTATTTTATCTTCGATATCTTCGTTTTTCTAAGGAAAACGTCTGAACAACCAATATTTTTTATGATGACCTGGCAAACTTGTAAAATGCATCTTGAAACATCGAAAAATATCAAAGTTTTGCTATTGGTAGGTACATAATGAGCACTGACAACGGACTGTATTCCTGATGTGTATTTAAACAGGGAAGTCAGCGATGGAAACGTAGGTCCAATCAGGTCCCTGTGATTCGTAAGGTCACAGTAAAATTTTGTTTCACTGCACATAGTTAAGGAGATCGTTCGGGCGCGGTGTGGATTGCGTAAGAGGTCCGATTTATCAATTTTCAGTCTCAATGAAAGTAAATGGACCAGTCCATATTGAATGAAAAACGGCACGTACAGTATTTCAGGTACTGACTAATTTATTTCCATGAAAATTTAAGAATTTCGTCCTCTGACGTATCGCAACGAATCTTGTGGGAGGAACCTTGAGGGTATTAAAATCGCTGAATATCTGTGACTAGGCTCAATATCGCGTGGGTTTGCTCCACGACATTTGTCAACAGTTCTATGAAAATGCATGGCCTATGTGTCTTTTCCTCTGAAAGAATTCCCTTTCCGCCTTAGAAATATTACATCATCTTCACTCTGTTCTGAGATGTAGGCTACGCTATTTAAATAAATGCTTCGTTGAAATTGTATGTACCTTTTCCAGCCAAAGCCTTGGCATCTACCATATAAAGTAATCAACCGTTTTACTAAAATATTTGATCCAGAATCTTTTAATGACATTATCTGTAACTTTCTGGCAAAGGTAAGGAAAGTGGAACCAATAGGTTCATGAGTAACACCTCTAAGTACCTTAGTGTTCTGCAAAATAAGTCGACTGCCACGGGTAGCATAACAGCTAGTTTTCGACGTGTTTTAATATGCACAGATTTTTGAGAAGCGGCATGTTTATACAAGAAGATTCCGCTCTTCATTACTACAAGGGACCTACGCCGTTTTCCTCTCTAATAAAAGATGCTGCAATCGATGCAGTGCGAAGTTTTAAATATAGGAAGGACGACATACTGATTGCAACCTACCCTAAATGTGGTGAGGTTCTTTGAGACGTGTATTTATACGTGTTGTGTGCGTGGGTCTGCGTGTGTGTGACTCTTAGATTGTCTTTTAAATTTGTAATATAATAAATTTGTCGTAAATTTGTCTTCTGTTACCTACCATACTTAGGATACAGAATTGTCAGGTAATTAATAGGAGGGATCATATTGTTTTTGGTTGAGGTTAGACGTTAGTTTGAGGTCACCAGAGGTCAAATACGAAAAGCATGCAAACACAATTTTAATATCTGAATGACGGACTTCTCTCTGCCCGGCATAGCAAGGCACTTTCCC
Source organism: Holothuria leucospilota (assembly GCA_029531755.1). Classification (NCBI taxonomy): domain Eukaryota; kingdom Metazoa; phylum Echinodermata; class Holothuroidea; order Aspidochirotida; family Holothuriidae; genus Holothuria; species Holothuria leucospilota. The sequence goes on along the minus strand of CM055972.1, from coordinate 19,810,008 downwards.
GCACCACCAAGCACCGCCCCACACCTCCCCACATCTCCCCGCACCGCCTGGCACAACCCTCACCTCACCTCACCTCACAAAAAAGATGACAAGGGCTAACTTTCGGCAAGGAATCACAGACCGGATCTTCTGGTATAAAAATCGTTTTAGAGAGTGCACCAGTCATAGCCTAACAAAATTAAAATATTTGAGGCTAAATTGAATATAATGTGTAAAATGTACTTCTTCATTTCTTTGTACTGCATTTTATTTGGTTACTATACAGGAACACATTTTATCAATGAAGTGATTAAACTGATGATCCACGATGGTGATCCAACCAAATTGGACCACAGACATCGAAGGATATGCGTTGAGATAGCTGATACTTCAGACCTTTCAAAAGTTGGGGAAGTGAAGTCAGGTGTTGAGATGGTAGACACAGATCCTTCACCACGTGTGTTAACGACACATCTGTGCAGTAGTTATCTTTCGAATGAAAAGTGGCAGAAAAGGATACCGGTAAGTATGTCATGGTCATGTAATAGATTACTTAGCTAGCTTTCGTCCTTTTAGTTTTGCCGGGAAGAGATGTAGCTCTTTTATTACAGTTACATGCATAACTATTGAGAACGATCTCTTTTCTGATTGAAAAATTCGTTTTGTTAGCATTAAAATTTGTTCGGAAAGTCTAATCAAAATTTGTTTTCTAACGTTGAACGGACTAACCAATGTATAATAAATAGTACTTCATCATTTGATGGAGAAATGAGCAATCCTTTCAATTCAAATTTCACCATTACCATTGATGCCATAGTTCAACTAAGTTGCTGTATTATGTATCTATTTATAAACCAATGTTAACTTAATCGTAACATTTTGTTAATGTTAAATGGTAAAATTGGAATAAACTAGACGTACAGAAAGCAACTGATATGCCAAATGCAATAAAAAAGGAGAAAACTATGTCCCTTTTTCAAATGATCTTGTTCTTATTTCTTGCTGTGTATACGGACAGTATGGTATATTTAGCGCTGCATGCAAAAAAGTGTGTCAAACTTTGCAAAACAGTGGTTTTTATATTATCTTTAAGAGGCACACTTTGTTGGAATGGTCGTATTGGTATTCTGTATTGCCACTCATTCCACATTGCCTACTCATTTAAATAAATTAATAAGAAAATATATCATAACTTCATCCATTTGATGTAAATGTTCTCATGATTTTTGTTTAGATTGTTTACGTCTTCAGAGATCCAAGAGATGTTGCGCTGTCTTATTTCGAATTTATGAAACATTTCCAACAGCGCGAAGGAGAGCCTTTCCTACAAGGGAAAAGTTTTGAACAATATCTCTCAGATTTTAGGCTGAAAGATCGATTTTAATATCCTGAAAAGAACGTATTGTTTTAGTGGTGTTCTAGTTTCCACTGAGGTCATAAGAAGTGACATTTCGAAGACACTGGTAAACTGGTTGCACACATGATATCTCCTTAATATGTGGTTCCCCTGTATTTAGTACAAGAACGACATTGTTTTATTTAAGGTAAGGGATCACATGGGGTAACCAGAGGTCAAAGAAAGAGAACCTAGTAAACACGATATCTCGTACATGGTGACCTTGATGGATATCACACCGACTGCAGTGGTCAAGTGGTTAGAGCATCCGACTTGCAGCCGGAAGGTCTAGGGTTCAAATCCTGGTCGGGTCATACCAAAGACTTTAAAAAAAATGGAACCTACTGCCTTTGTGCTTGGTGCTCAGCATAAACAATGGAGTAGAGAAAACAAGCCAGTGAGCCACAACTGGAAAAAAGGCCGTGTTCGTCTCTACTTGAACCAATTGGTTGGAAACTGGAACGTTAAACCTCATCTAACCTAACCTTGATGGATATCACAGTTAGCATGTGGAAGTTCCACATTGATCTCGAAAAGCCTTTTGTTTGTAGAAATGTGGAGTTTAAAGCTTTTTTTTTTTTGAGGTAACAAATTGTATACAATTACAAAAAAACTCGTAAACACGATATATCAAGAAGGTCAACTTGAGAGAACTGACAGTTATCATGTAAGAGCTCAAAGTTTCATTCAGGACGGACATTGTTATTGGTGGAGGTCAAAGGTCATTTTAGCCTGCAATGAGTGAAATATGAAATTCTCAAGGAAGGATTGTATATTTAGTGCAGGTCAATGTCATTTCAGGTGTCTCAAGTCGAACTGAGAAACCATCCTAACTATGATACCTCACGAGAGATAACATTAACGAATCTAAAATTTTGCATGTAGATGCCTTACATTAAGTTGACCAATACTTATAGTGTCTGTTGTACGTAAAAGTCATTTGAGGTCACCAGAGATCAAACTACTGAGATGTTTTAAGCACAATATTTATGACCCACTGTGCAAAGCAGTGGCGTCGGAACGGGGGGCGTGAGGGGCGCGTGCCACCCCCAATCGATTTCAGAAAATTTTTTGGAAAAATTTTAAAATGATCCCGAAAGGCGTTTAAGCTATAGATTTCTGTAGGGGTAGGGTGGGGTGTGTTTTCCACCGAGTGAGGGATCTATTGTAACCATTTTCTATCACAAATGGTTCTCAGACTATCAGAATTGTCGCAAATCCTTCGCAAACTATCAAAATTTTCGAGCGTTCCCGCGCTTTAAACCTTACCTCAGTATTGTCCTTATTATCAAAAAATTCTGGTAGCCACTCCCGCAGAAGCATAGCAGCAAAAGTTGAAAGCTGTTAACGAATTCTCGGGTAAAGACTAAGACTGGCTTTGTGATTGAAAAATAGGTTTGCTGGGGAATTGAAAGTGTCTCGATGTAGAACATGAATGCAGGTTTTGTCGTGGTTATCTTATTTATTGAAGAATTTCGGCGGCCTTCGCACTCATTCGTCACGCTTTTCACTCCATCTCATGACCATTTTAAGGTTATAATATATGCAACTATTCTGATCACAACACTTTTCCAAAAAAACAGAAGTACATCTCCAACCTCTGAAGGGGCCCATAGGATCTTTCAATCTAATATGTAGCATGATCTGGAAAGTTGAAAGTACGTATTTGCCGTTCTACATTTTTCAAAAATTTTTACGGAGCGCTTCGCGCGCAGCCATTACCTGTTTAGACGGTGATTGTTCATACACTTACGACGAAAAAACATTCTGAAAAGCGCTTTTTGGTCCTTTTATCCCTTTTGCTTTACCTATCAGGGAGGTCAAGTATCGCCTCTCTGTACCTATACTCTCCCTCCCATTCCCCATTGCTGAAGGCTTTTCTTCTGGATTTTCGTTCAAACTTAGTAAAAGTAAAAGGAGGGCTTCAGAAGGTTTCTTGACAACATAACCTTTCTTAGACAACATGCTCTCCTCTTTTACCTAACCAAAAATTAGTATTTACTAAATTATGGATATTTCCCAGCCATATATGATCAGTTCCAAAAATGTTTTTGTATGTGCTTCCCTCACAGCTTCGACCTGCTTATTTTCTACTTTGTTGATAATGATATAAATATTCTATACATTACCATTTTCTGTTAAAATGTCACATTATATATATATATGTATTATTATTGAAGTTGTGAAAATCAAATAAATGAACTGAACTGAACTGTTTCAAAGTTAGCACCATTTTGCATTTAACCAACCTTAAATGAACAAAAATTTGTCAAAGGGGACACCCCTCCCCTTAGACCCCTCCCGCAGGACGGCAGCTTTATGTTGTGCCAAAGGAAGTATCCCATACTGCTGTATACAATTGCAGGGCGCATACTCTTCTCTTTCACCTAACCAAAAATTAGTATTCACTAAATTATAGATATTTTTCAGCTATGCATAATCAGTTAAAAAATATTTCAAATATAGCACCATTTTGCATCTAAGCAACTTTAAATTAACAAAAATTTCTCAAAGTGGAGGGGGACACCCCCTCCTCTTAGACCCCTCCCTGGATGGCAACTTTATGTAGTGAAAAAGGAAGGATCCCACACTACTGTATACAATCGCCGGGGCGCATAAAAAGGTACAAATTTTCCCAGACTTGGAAGCAGCTGAGGTGGTATTACCTTCTCATCTGTGGTGCCCCCCAATCACCACATCCTGGCGGCGCCACTGGTGTAAAGTACATGAAAAAGTCTCTCAATCTGCCGGCAACTACTGCCAACCTCTGCCAGACTCCACCCGGTACCGTCCAAAATGAACAATCTTGCAAAACAATTCTCTTTTGGCAATGAATCACAGAGCAAACGTCTGGTTTTCATTACAATTAATGAAATTTTTCGTTATGAAATAATGCATTAGCTATTCGATAGGTACTTTAGTATGGTCTTAAATCAATATTGTACCACATGCCACTTGCCCGCCTGTTCTTAGGTTTTGTCAGTAATTTGTTCTTTTAACATAAGCATGTGAGAGTAATATTGTTAATTTTCGTTTTAGGAAGATTATAACCACTTTCAGCATTTTGAATTTTAAACATTTGTTACAGTTCCCTTTGGAAGATGGTGTGAGCATGCATTGAGCTACGAAGAGCGTTTTAAAAATGGGGAGAATATTCTTTTCATTTACCATGAGGACTTAAAAAAGGTTTTTATTATTCCACTGAGATGTGAGAACTTTCGTTTTTTAAAAGTTTTAAACTATGTTTTATGAATGTGTCATAATTCAAACATTTGCTTATCTTTACTCATTCGAAACTGAAAGGAGACAAAACCAGTAAACTATGAGTTTCTCCTCTCTGTGATCTTGTGAGCTCATATAAAATTTTAGTGCTACTTCCTTTTGTCAGTCAAACGTGCCTACAATTCGAGCAAGGGCACATTTTGTGTGCATGCAATGGCTTCCAACTGTTTGGCATTCAATCTGGTGAACGAAAAGCGTAAGGGCAACGTGTGTATTCAGACAAACCAGAAAGTCAATAGGCTTGGTGATTCGTTGCCTGTGAAATACAGTTAAAATTGTACAGTGGTTTCAAAACTGGCAGACCTATTATGGAGATATAAAATTACTGTGTTGACATTTACAAGCAAAATGAAAGATCCTTGGACTGACATCAAACAGATTGACATCATCATAGCACGATTCAGATTGGCGAAGGTTACCAAGTTCTCAAGTGAGATATCTTTACAGCTTATTGACCTACTTACCTCTGGTGACTCAAATAACATTTGATCTCCATAATAACGTTATGGATTATCCACGCCACATGGTTTATTCACACGCTAAGTATGAGATATTTCATTGTAAGCCTTCTTGAGATATTAGGTTTAGCTCTTTTCAAGCTTTTCTCCACCACAAAACCAGAATGCAAAATGCAGTTTTGTGTTCCATATTTGACCTTCGAAATTCTTGAGAAATTTTGCTTTTTTTTGTCGTCTGGTGACCCAAGATGACCTCTGGCCTCCACCATAAACAATAGGACCCTTTCCTTCATCATAAGGCATCCACATACCAAGTATGAACTCTATCCGACTTTTATACCTTGATATCGTGAGTTTTCAGAGTTTGACCCCAATGACCCCAGATGACCTTTGACCTACAGCAAAACCAATAGCAATCTTTCACTTACCATGACGCATCTACATACTACGTACGAAATTTATCCAAGCTTCCTACCTTGAGATATTGTGATAACAAGGTTTTCAGAGTTTGATGCCCAATGACCCCCCTTACAAAAAATTGTGTGGCAAAAGTTCCAATACCACACGTGAAATACTGTGTCGAACTGTGCAAAACTATGGTGAGATGTGGAGAGGCGTGAAATTTCTGTGAATTTTTACGTGACGATGTGTGTCATTAATAAACAGTTGACTAACTTTTCCAAAGTGCCATGCATTGACCAGTTTTTTCACAGTTTGGACATGAGGCAAAGTGTGGAAATTCAAAAAACACCCTTTTACACATGTAACAGGAGGCAAACTGGGGTAAAGTATGCAAAGTGTGGAGATGTGTGGAGAAGTGTGGTGCTGAGTAAAGTAAATTCAATAGTTCGACTTCGTTTACTGGCCTTCTTTGCCACACTTTGACCCGGTTTGCCACATGTGTCAACTTGACACAGCTTTCCCCACTTTGACCCAGATTTCAAGGTGTGACAATCATGCAGGGGAAAGCGTGGTCCTGTGTGTCAGATTGGTTCCAATACCTCATGTGTCACCACGCATAACCACACTTTTTTCCTTATGTATTTTCATATGCCCTGCCACACGTGATTACGTGTGTTCACATGTGGCATGCCACACTTTTTTTTGTAAGGGTACTGTGCACAGTACATGAAAAAAGTCTCTCAATCTGCCGGCGACTGCTGAGAGCCTCTGTCAGACTCTACCCGGTATCGTCCAGAATGAAAGATCTTGCAAACAATTCTCTTTTGACAATGAATCACAGGACAAACGTCTGGTTTCCATTACAACTAACGAAATTTTTCGTTATGAAATGATGCCATTAGCTATTCAATAAGGTACGTTCGTACGGTCTTAAATCGATATTGTACCACATGACACTTGCCCGCCTTTTCTTAGGTTTCGTCAGTAATTTGTTCTTTCAACGTAAGCATTTTGGGGGTAATATTGTTCATTTTTGTTTTGGGAAGATTTTAACCACTATTGTGAACATTCTTTACAGTTTCCTTTGGAAGATGGTGTGAGCATGCATTGAGCTATGAAGAGCGTTTTAAAAATGGGGAGAACATTCTTTTCATTTACTATGAGGACATGAAAAAGGTATTTATTATTCCACTGAGAGGTGAGAGTTCTCTTTTTGTTTTAAAGTTTTATACTATCTGTTTGGATGTGTCATAATTTAAACATTTGAATATCTTTATCTATCCGTCCGAAAGGGAAAGAAGACAAAAGTCGGTAAACTTTGAGTTACTCCTTTCTTTGATTTTGTCAACTTATATGGGATTGTAGTGGCAACAATTCAAGCAAGGGCACTTTTTTGTCTGCATACAAAGGCTTCCCACTGTTTGGCATTCAATATGGTAAACGAAAAGCTTAGAGGCAACATGTGTCTTTAAGAAAAAACACAGAAAGCCAGTAGGCTTAGTGATTCGTTGCCTTTGAAATACAGTATAAAAATAGTACCGTGACTTCAAATTGGCGGTCCCATTAGGGGGTTATAAAGTTACTGTCTTGACACTTACAAGCAAAATGAAAGATCTGTGGAGGGATCAAACAGATTGACATCATGATAGCAAGTGTCAGATTCACCAAGGTTACCAAGTTCTCAGGTAAGATTTCTTTACAGCTTATTGACCTATTGACCCATTGACCTGTGGTAACTCAAATGATCTTTAAAGTCCATAATGATATTATGGATCATCCACGGGACATTGCTCATTCACACGCTCAGTTGAGGTATTTCATTGTAAGCTATTTTGAGACATTGTGTTTCGCCCTTTACAAGGTCTACTCCACCACAAAACCAGAAGGCAAAAATGCTGTTGTGTTTCATATTTGATCTTGGGAATTCTTGGAAATGTTAACTTTGCTTTCTGATCTTTGGTGACCCAAGATGACCTCTGACCTCCACCATAAACAATAGGGCCCTTCCCATCATCATAAGCAATCTACATACCAACTATAAATTCTACTCTCTAAATCCAAAAGAGTGAAATTAGGGACGGATCTTAAATTGAGGCTAAATATTTACTCTAAAAGAGTGCGAATGACTCTTTTTGGATTGAAATCTTCCAATCCAAATTTAGATTGGTCCCGAATTTCACTCTAAAAGAGTGACTATTCACTCTAAAGGATAGAGAGTATCCAACCTTTCTACCTTGATATCGTGTTCACGAAGTTTACAGAGTTTGACCCCAATGACCCAGATGACCTTTGACCTCCATCAAAAGCAATAGCATTCTTTCACTCACCATGACGCATCTACATACACTCTAAAAATGGGAAAAATTTGTCCAACTTTTCGACAAACAGTGGGCATCTATTCAACAACCTAAACAGGTGGGCAAAATTTTAACCAACCAAATTTGGTAAAGTTTGAACCCAATCTTTGGGAGGATAATTACCCAATGTTAAGTAAATGAGCATTTCAAAATATATCTAGTTGTTTGGCACTTCTTACATCAAGCTGTTGGGCAAATGCATTAACCAACCGTTGGTTTTATGTTAACAATCTTTGCCTACCTCTCCCCACTTCAGAATAACATGCATGCTGGCATTTCTTTCCCAGGGGAGTTGAGTGAACTTTCTACCCAGAAGTTGTTAAAATTGTATTTATTTGTTTATTTATTGGGAAAGATATTAACCACTTCCTAGGCATATCTTTGGATGTTTATTGTGCACTTTACGTTGGCCCATTAAATTTAGGCGGCTATCACTGGAAACTGAGGTCATGAAAGTCTGAACAAATGTGATAATTAGCGTCATTTTATATTACACTATGAAATGTCTTTAATGAAAATCAAAATATAATACCCGCTGTTGGAAAACATCACAAAAATGCACCTATATTGGGATGTACATTTTAAATGCCTTGGCCCAATCTGTTTAGTTTGCCATAGACTTCCGTATATGTCCAAAACAATCATGTTTAAAAGTGACTGTGGAATGATGCTATTCAATTAACAAAAAGCCCAAAGGCTTAGTGATTTCTTCCCGAATGGGGATGCTTTGTTGCACTGAGATTTATCCCTCAAATTTATTTTTCTTGACTGTATCATTTTATGATGTATTAACAATTTGACCTCTGCTGACCTGACATGACCTTTGAACCCACCAGATATAACAAAAAAGAAAAACGGAAGTGACTTGAAAGGATTCGAACTCTAATGGATCTTGGATCAGGAAAATTCTTGGGAAATTTTGCTTTTTGACACCTAGGGACACCAGATGAAGATTTTGGAAATTCTTGGCAAATTTTGCTTTTTGACCTCTAGTGACCCAAGATAACGATGTTGGGAATTCTTGGGAAACTTGCTTCCTGCTTTTTGACTTCTGATGACCCCAGATAATAATCTTGGGAATTCTTGAGAAATTTTGCTTTTTGACCTTTAGTGACCCCAGATGACGATCTTTGGAATTCTTGGGAAATTTGGCTTTTTGACCTCTGGTGACCCCATATGACAATTTTGGGAATTCTTGGGAAATTTTGCTTTTTAATCCCTGGTGACCCCAGATGACGATCTTGGGAATTCTCGGGAAATTTTGCTTTTTGACCTTTGATAATCCCAGATGAAGATCTTGGAAATTCTTGGAAAATTTTGCTTTTTGACCTCTGATAACCTGGGATGACAATCTTGGGAATTCTTGGGAACGTGCTTCTTAATTTCTTGACATCTGGTGACCCCAGATGACCTTTGACCTTCCCAAAAATAAAAGAGTTCTTCCTTGGACCATAAGGCATGCACGTACTACATATGAAATCTATCCAGCTTCCTACCAGGTTGAGATATTGTGCTAACAATGTTTTAAGTGTTGACCCCCAGTGACCCCAGATAACATTCAATTTCCACCAAAAACAATAGGATTCTTCCTCTCAACGTGACAAATCTATATACCACATATGAAAAGTGTCTGTCATTGCTACCTTGAGATGTCGTGTTCACAAGCCATTTACAAGGTTTTTGCAGTTTAACCTCCAGTGACCTCAGATGATCTTTGACCTTAATCAAAACAATAGGGTTGTTCCTCTCAACATGACACATCTATATCGGCCATTCCTATATTGAGATTTCGCTATTACAAGGCAGCCTGTGCAGCCACGCGTGACTTCTCACTGTAGTCGCCGAATTTTCGGGTAGCTACTCGCAGTTTGGAGCCTCGCGTGAGCTAGAAAAGACGTGCGAGCGGCTGTGAGCGACGAGTTCTCGCCAGAAAATGCCCCGTGTCCCGCTAGGGACATGTTGGCGAGTGCACCCATGCCCATATCAGGGCGGACACAGCACTGGTGCGCCCATACGCACCTCCGCTTCCTTACCGGGACATGGGAAATGTGCCGGTAGGGAAAGGACTAGAATTGCCCAACAGCGGAGCTGCCAGGGAACGAGGCACTCACGTCTACTCGCCTAGTTCCCTGGCAGCTCCGCTGTTGGGCAATTCTACTCTTTTCCCTACCGGCACATCAAAAACACAGGTCTACAGACTGAGAAGTAATGTAGCAGTTCCGTATCGTTCAAAGACTGGAGTAAAGACAGTATTAGTATTATTGTCGAATTTGATTCAAATTTGTGCTACCACGTATGAGTAGCGTTTATAAAATGAAGTATATATATAAAATGGAAGGTGGAAATTACTTAAGAGATATAACTTACCTACAAGCTTATCGTTTTATTCGTCCAGGACTTATCGACTGTTATAAAGAAAATCGCAAAGCACATTAGCCGTCCAGTCAATGATGATGTCATTGGTAAAACTATGGCAAATAGCACCGTAGACGCAATGAGAAAAAACTACACAGAGGCCAATAAAATGAAAGGCAAAGGGAATATTGATATGACCAAATACGTAAAAACAGGTAAATATTATAGAATACCTCTATTAAGGGTGTCAGAACGAAAATGTGTTTATGTGTCTAAACCCAGCAAACACAGTACGTCCAGAAAACGTTTTGGTTTGGTTCTCAGTTCGGCGGTTTCGTCTTCGTCCTAAATCACGTTTTTAGAACGTTTTCAAAACGTCTTCCGTTCCTCAAAAACTAAACTGAACTCTACAAAAACGTCTTTAATACGTAACAAAATTACGTTTGTAAAACGTAATGTCAAACGTTATTAAAAGTTCTCTAAACGTTTTCTGAACGTTTTCGTTTGAGCATATTCACGAGGATTCTCCAGAACCGTTTTAAGTACGTAAGAAAATAACGTTTGTAAAACGTAATGTTAAAATGGTGTGAAAGCGTTTTCTAGACGTTATATGAGTATATACCGTATTCACGCCCAAGAGGAAAGTCTATATCCCATAAAGCCTAATACGAATTTTTAATAGGAGTCATTGATGGGGCCAAAGGGAATATATGAGACTACTTTGGAAACCCGTTGATTTCAATGGGTCATCCACCTGGTCCCATAAGCTCTTTTAAGTTGAAAGCTGGTTTTCTACGGGAATCAATAGGGCTTTGGTGCAACGGGATCCCATATAACCTTAACGAGACATGACTCAAAGTGATAAGTAAAATACCTCAGTTTTAACTAATGAAATCGTCACTTTACTTACATAATTAGCTGTGTTAACAAAAAATTAAGGAGGGATAATATTCTCATCTCTCCTGACGTTTTCAGCTTACCCCTCCTCTAGACGTCACATAAGTTATACATGTACCCTTTGCATGGTTATCATAATGAGAACAGTGTCCCCATCACCTGAATTCTAATCCTCGCTGGCAATTTACTGAGCTTGTATTTTTATCCCTGGTCCCTCCTCGGCATAAATTCCAGTTGAACCCAGTTGAAAATCCAACTAGGTTCAACTAGGGTTCAACTGTGTTGAACCGCGGGGTCTAACGCACTGGATTCAACTGGGGACTTATAAAAGGCGGAGTTCCCTCCCTACAAACACAGTAGGCTACGTCCAAAAAACGTTCTTAAAACGTTTTTAGGACGTACTGTGTTTCAGGGTAGGGGAATAGAATTGCTAGTCGCCTACCCCCAATATTTTGGAAATGCTTCTATTGACTTTTACCATTCAAACAGTCAAGTTTCCTTCGATGGGTCTTCATTCCCATTCCTCCACCCATTTTTTTCAAAAAAAAATTGTCTGCCCCTGAAGATTATACGGTGCCGTGTCACACTGAATGGTCACTAATATGCCCTACTAGTAAAGGCTTTTTTGGCATGCCACAGTAAAAACATACCGTTGTTTACGTTTGAATGTTGCAGGAATTTTCCTGATATAGTGGGCATTTGTGGGATTCTAGGGGCTTAAAAGATTTTTTTAAAATTTGAACGTGCCAAAAATTTGGATAAAGTTGTTTTAGCTGCAGTTAAATTTGAATATTATGGATTTAAATCTTTTAAGTTTTAGTGTAAGGAAAATGTTGGTGCGCTTTTTCAGGAACATGATGTTTAATTTGTGGAAGTACTCTTACAGAATGTGACAGTTACAAATTTTGAACGTTGCTTCTTCAGTGCGTGAAGCCCTCCTCATACACCTAGAAATTTCAACGTCTCTTTCCTCAAAGAACTATCAGAATCATAGTAAGTAATGTTTGAAGTTGATTCTCCTATTAAACTAGGTATATTGCCCTTTTATAAACCAAAAAGTTGGAAATTTGCGAAGATATTTGTAAGGCCTTTGCAGTAAGTGATAGGCCTACAGCAATAATACGCCTAGGCTATGTACTCGACTGTGTACAGTGTAGGCCTAGTACGTACTGTACAGTCTGACGGTACTGTTGTGCAGCCTACCCATTCTGACAACTCCCTAGTACTTGACAGGTCTAGCCTCTTCTCAAGGTATGATAAATGGTTTGTGAGAGAAAAACTGTGAATATTGAGCAAAGGCCCTCAAATTACAATGGCCTCAGGTTCAAAATCTAAGTAGGCCAATACTAGCAGGGTGGGTTGGAATGTTGAGCAGCGAAGAAACCGGTAAATTGGGGATTGTACAGTAAGGTTAGAAGCAGAGTGGTGAAAATAACAGTTACAAATACTAACCTAGGCCCCTTCATGGTAACAGAGATTTGTTTTTGTAATTACCAATTGTTGATGAATTTCCCACTTTTTAATTAAAGAATAAAGGGTAAGTATACCTTCATGGAATTCTTATATTCCAGTTACGTACTGTAAGAACAAATTGCCAATAAATTGTTGACATCTCAATGTAGTTAACAGGGATAATATACTGTAGGCCTAGTAGCACACGCCTAGGCATGATACAAAATGTTACGCCGTATATGTTGTGCAACCATCCCTTCACAACACATGCTTGTGGAAATTACACAGACCTTAACCATTCAGTGTTCAATTTTCAGTCGCATGAGGCGGATCCAGAATAAATGTAGCAAAACTATGACCTTCATAATGAACTTTTCAAGCGTTTCTCTACAGAGATTCAGAGTATGTGTACTTAAAAATAAGAACAGTCAAACCCATGGAGTTGAATCCACATTCCGGGGCCCTCAAGGAACAAATTTGGTTGCCATTTACCTTATTATAGAATTAAATGTGTTTTGTCTTAGAATTTTAGTGTTCTCTTTCAGTGCATGAGATTACGCTTTTCTTTGGATAAGAGTCGCTAGAAGGTACCCTTAACACACCACCCAATATTTCACTAATTTTTTTATTATCACCTCCGCTCTTACTAATTGCGCCTACCAAGTCAGATGCAGAGTACAGCATTTTAAGTTCTAGGCTACAGTATAAGCTTTCAATATTATTTTTTTCATTTACATTTACAGGATGACATGATGGTAAAGCTCGATCTACACAGCTTTGGTGGAGTTCCATGGATAATTCATGATATTTAATTCCAGACTGTTATTTAGCAGAATTAAGTTTGCACTGTGACTGTAAGTGCTCAAGAAGTTAGTGATAGCCAGTACCAAACAGATTTTTGTAGCTGTTTTGGAACATGCAGAGACACTATACTGTACCGTAAATTGAAGCTTTTCACTGATTTTTGCTATTGTGCTGTTGTTGTCTCTGAATTGCTTACACAATATTTCTGAGACAGCAAATTGCTCGTACAGTACTATATGCAACTGGAGTCTCTTTGTTGTTTTGTGCTTCCATGAACATTTTGCCTGATTGACTAAATTGAATTCATGTGTGAAATTCAGAACCCAAGTCATTAGCAAGTCCACATACCCTGTACTTTTCAATTTCATTGCTGTGGAGTGAATGACTACAAAGACTAGAAAAGCTACAGTATTGAAATACTGTAGATGATGTACTGTAATGTGAAGCAGATAGAGGAGAAACTGTATGTTGAATGCACCGCATTTTACGAAGTTCCCTACAAATGGCTATGGAGTATGGACCATCTCCATTCACAAAAGAAATGTTGGCTGCTTTCCTAAAGTATGGTAGGTCTTTTAAAGTAGTTCGTGCAGTAATGAACAGTGGAACTGGAGTTCAACATTGTTTCTGAAACACACAGGGTAAAGTGCCTGTACCAGGATGGGGTTGAGAAGAGTCAAACTCCATTCCTTTTTGATCATACCCTTTGCATGGAAGGCAATGCAGGACAGAAGAATTATACGATGACTGAACAAAATATTTCTTTCTATAGTTAACCTTTCATACATTGTGGAATCTGTAGAAACTGGAAAGTCGCTGTGGCAATTCTTGCATCATAAACAAAGCTTATCGTAGGAATACCATTTTGTCATGGACAAAGTCTTGTGCTTAATTTGGAAAATATGAGAAGACTGATGCACATAATTTTTCATAAAATATTTTCTTTACCATGGACGAACTTTGTTTTTAATTGGAAAATAGAAAATGACTTGTGCTTATATATTTAGTAGAATACTTCTTAACAATGGCCAAACTTTGATTTTTATTTGGAAAAGTGTGAAATTTATTTTTTACGTTGTGGACAAGCCTTTCCTTTTACGTATGTGAAATGAATGATGCATACCTGTATATGACTTTTTTCCTTGGACAAAAGCAAAACCTTGTTTTCTAATGGGGAAATTGGAAGATTGTGTAAAAATCTGCCCCCTTTGATAACTGAAGGTTATTCAGCCTTGACATACTGTAAATTGCCTCCTTGGCAACTATTTTTGAACCACCAACATTCTGCTTAAATTGAAACATCATGTAAGTATATATCAGATTCTTCAGCATACGAGAGATCTCATAGCCAATTCCTTACAAATCAAATGACCCACATATGAGAAAAGCTGCATTGTATGGTCTCTATTGGGTTTGGTTTAAATAATATGCATATATGTGTGTGGGTGGTGTAACTTAAATTCTGTAAGTTGCTGTAAAACTTGCTACTTTTTGTCCATCAGTCTTGCCTTGGGAGTGTTATACAGTAAATGATTCTTTACCTGTTTATGTGGTTGATATACTTATGTGGAGATCAAACATGACAAATTTAAGGTTTTCTTTTTTTTTTGAGACTCGGGCTTTGATGTCCCAATTAATTTCCTAATTATTATATGTTCATCATTCACACCTTGATTTAGCATTTGTCCATGTAGTACTTTGAAGGACAGGAGACAATTTTTGAAGCTTCCTCTTTGTTTGGTGGTATGACTTTTCATATAAGTTCCAAAGAATCTCAATTTGTACTGCTCTTCTCAATCCAGTGTAATTATTGCCAGTTGACTGTACAGTTGAAATTAAAGTAGAAATGTAAATGATAAATCTAAGAATAACTTATGGTCTAGCAACAATTGTACAGGCATCGTAACATACGTAGGCCTACCACTTACTGTACTGTAATTAGCTTCCATCATAAGTACAGTATGAGAACAGTGGTTTCTTGTTGATATCAAAGTGTCACGCAATATTTTGGTTCCCGTCGTATACAGTACCAAACATTAATCCAACTTGTATTCTACTTTACATAGAATGTTGCTTTTCTGTCATATTGAGACTTCTGTACTTTTCTACCCAGGTTGTTTTAATGGTTTATGCAATAGCAACATCATAAAGTTTTAAGTTTATTAGTGGTATTATTGCTTTCATGTCTTCTAGCAAAGCAATCTTTAAGTTTGTTATTTGAGATTTCTATTTTATACAGCATTTTACTCTAGCTTTTTCTAAGAAATGTTATTCACGCACCTCGATAAAAGTTACATTCTTTATTTTATCCCAGAGTTTTTAAAACTTAGTTTAATTCACTTTCCTGTAACATGCAATTGCAAACTAAGGATTGTTTTATTTGGATTTGCTAATTTTGTATTTAACAATGCTGTGTATCTGTGCTAACGCACAGCCTCAGACTTACCATTCCTAGTTTCTGTGTGCCAGGCTTGATATGTACTCTATATACAGTATTGTATTCATTTTTACATTCAATTAAACCGTCATGTTTACATTAATTATTAATATATATAAAGTTCATCCACAACACAAATTGACCATTTCTACGAATTATATTATTGTGCAAAAGATTTCTCAGAATTTCTCCCACACATTTTTGTACGTCTTTGTAATGTTCTCTAGACGTCCTGGGTATTTGTCATACGTCCTGAAAACGTTTTCTGGACATCATGGACGTTTTCCTTACATCCCTAAAACGTTTTCTAAACGTCCTAAACGTTTTTATACAGTACGTCTCTGAAACGTTCTCTGAATGTCATGGGTGTTTTCGTAGTTCCTTAAACGTTTTCTGAACGTCCAGCACGATTCTACTATGTCCCGGACGTTTTCCGTACGTACCAGTGTTCTCTACGTGTCTGATACGTTTTCCACACGTCGGTATTATATCAGGCATGGGTTTTATTTACGTCGTTCACGTCTAAAAAACGTTTCTAAAACGTCTCGAAAAAACGTTTTTAAAACGTATGAAAAGTCCACAAAAACACGTGCTAAAAACGTAGAAAGAAACGTTTTGCAAACGTAAGTGGTTACGTTTTAAGAACGTTTAGAAAACGTTTTTGTGTTAGCTGGGAAATGCGTGGTTTTCGAAAACATATATTCCAGTTTCCCTTTTTTTTACCTTAAATTACCTCACCTCTGATTGTATGCCATATGCCTTCTTTTCTGCGTTTTATCTAAAGTAAATATTGTCCTCCGAAATAGAAATTTACAACAAAATATATTTGATATTTTTCAGGCGTCTCTGGAAATTGGAAGAAAGATCACTCAGAGCAAACATGGAAACATTTGAACGAGATTTTCAGGGAAATGGTCAAGGATACACAATTTGCAAAAATCTATTTTGATTAGAACTAACATCTACACCACGACACCATTTTCAGCCAAGTCCTTGGTAGCAACATTAAGCACGTATCTAATCAGCATTATTGTAGCTACTTATAGGGGAAACTATTCTAGAATCGTAGGCTTTCACTGTTAGGCAAATCATTTGCAACAAGTTTGATTTTAAGGTCCTTCCTCACATTGGTTTTCTCCTACTTGGGGTGACGACATGACCATCAAATCTGGAAGGCAGCCGACGAAATCACTGGACCATGGAGTGCCTTCGAGCGTACTATTTAAGTAGCCAACTTTCCTTTTCTTGCTTACCATAGTTGCACGAAACAAGTCCACTATAAGGTAACAATAAGGTAAATATATCAAACGACCTGTTCATAAAGACTGAAAATTAAAGAATTTATTCGGTAACTAATTTCACTAAAACGAGTAGCGATCACGGTCTGCAGCTCATCAAGCCAATAGCTCTTGGAAAACTGACGTCCTTTATATCTACTAAAATCACACATTTTGATAGAAATATTCGACCGGATGTGAGGGAGGCATAAGGTAATGTGCACACAAAAACGAATTGGAGAACAAGCGTAAAAGCAATAGCCATTGACCCAAGAACATCAACTTGTAACAGCTCCGGGTCTGTTACTTGGAAGAAGCCTTTGAGTCACCTGAACCTTGAAGTCTTTTGAAATTTGATTATGAAATAATCCGCTGTATCATCCCTCGTAGGGCGAGAAAGAACGCATTGAAGGATGTGGTATTATCATGGAGTTCAATTATCACCTCCCTGGTATTATGTAGAGCATGCCTTTTTTGTCAACTTTGGGCTATATCCGGGAAAACTATCCAACTAGTCTGTACATTTTAGTGACTTTACAACTGAACTTGCCGGAGATACTTTCATTGGATTAACGTTGGGGAATTGTCTGCGGATTTTTACTCCACAAAAGAACGCGTGCTTAAGTGACTCTATTGTAAAAAGCAGACAATGTTAGAAAGAGCATGGTGATTTACGGGCAGTCCATGTTGAAAAGCGTAACAGTGGTCTTAGTATTGTACTTGTGCAACCTAACGTAGTATAATCACCGAAATGGAACATATTTCCAAACCAAACTTACTCAATGAGCGACTCTTAAGGGTAAATGTTGTTACTGTAGCAAAAATAAAACTTAGCCTCTATACACAATTGTCCAGGTGGTGGTTGACATTACTCTCGGCTGACGTACTTGGCTTACTTGCATGTGCGCACTAATTTTCGCTGGCAGGTATACATGAATGGTCTTACACGAGTTTTGTCCAGTTAAAAATCCAAAATAAGATTTCAGGCAAGCACCACAATTGGTCCTAAATGTTTAAAACTCATGTCCACTAACAAAACAGCAAATGTCAGCAGTTTGCAAAAAAACACTGATGGCAAAATTTCTATTATAATACTTGGAATTTGATTCTCTTTGCCTGATGCTTATCTAAGACATCTTGTTGAAATTGCTTTGATTTGTTTTCCTAATGTTCATGGTAAGATTGGTGAATATTACTAGATCTCTATCAAGTGACGAAACCAATGACTATTAGTAGTCCGGGAGATTTTCCAGAAGTTGGGAAAACCAAAACTCTCCCGAATGGGGGAAAATTTATGCAAAACATTGTAAAGTCTTTCTAGCCTAACTAGGATAAGGTTAAGCAAGAACGAAAACCTCTTAAAACGTTTTCTCAAAAAAGTTAGGAGAAGCACCGATTTGGACTTGACTTTTCAGGAGCTATGAAAATATACCTACCGATAATACATTCAATTCTATTACATTAGACCGACAAATCTTGCAGGTGGTTCCAAAAACCATTCGCTACTGGCACTTTTTACAAAGAACGCTTGAAATTGTGGGTAAAATGACCAAACTGGTGACGCCCATGACCAATTTTCCCCCAATCTGTAGAAAAAGATTCTTCCAAAAGGGTAAATCTCCCGAGCTGATAAGGAATCACCATAAATCCCATTTGTAGTACTGGTGTGAAACAGTTATGAATCACTCTGATGTGTTTTCTCTTTTGCTATTTATGATCAAAGACTTCAAGATGCAAATTGAAAATACAGAGAATTTATGTCAATAGTGGTGGAATCATGTCCGTCCTTTTTAAGTATTTTATCTTCGATATCTTCGTTTTTCTAAGAAAAACGTCTGAACAACTAATATTTTTTTCATGATGACCTGGCAACTGGTAAAATGCATCTTGAAACGTTGAAAAATATCAAAATTTTGCTATTGGTAGGTAAATATTAATTGAGAACTTTGAGCATCTCATCCTGCCTAAATAAGAAGTGATTTGTTCCCTTCCTCGCTTGATGGAAGAGAGGATTCTGTTTTATTAACAATTGAATCTTGTTTGGAAAGAGCTTACAACTTACACGAGGATTGTCACCTTAGCTTGACTGGAAGACAGATTTTTCAGGAAAACTGGAAGGTCTATCATAATGAGTGTGAACAACCAATTGACTTTTAAAGCAAGGTGCACATAGACAATATCGACATGTAGCAAGATATTTCTGTCGGTGGCTTTGCTGAAAGATAAGGGTTTCGAAAAACATGAAAAATAATAAATCTCCAGGACCTGATGGTTTCACCGTTGAATTTTATAAATATTTTTGGAACGAAATTGGCCAATTTTTGTTAAGGTCTTTGAATTTTGGTTATGAGAACTCTTTATCAGTTACACAAAAACAAGGTGTGATCACCTTAATTCCAAAGGGTGATAAGCCTCGTTGTTATTTAAATAATTGGAGACCGATATGATTGCTTAATGTCTCTTATAAAATAGCATCATCTTGTATCGCTAATCGTTTGAAAGAAGTTCTGCCTGCCATTATTTCATCCAGCCAAAGTGCTTTTCTTAAGGGTCGTAACATAAGTGATAGTATTCGTACAGTGTATGACATTATGCATTATTTAGAAGAAAATGATGAACCAGGTATTTTATTTGGGATTGACTTTGAAAAGGCCTTTGACAGTCTTTCAATTAGTTTCATCAGGAGGGTACTTAATCTTTTTAAGTTTGGACCATCAATTATTAAGTGGTTTAATACCTTCTACGCTGAGAATTGTTCTTTTGTACTTGTTAATGGATTTCTTTCGGAAAAAATACCAATTAAGCGTGGTTGTAGACAGGGCGACCCCCTCTCACCATACTTATTTATCTTATGTGTAGAGCTCTTGAGTAGTCTTGTTAACAATGATGAAATTATCCATGGTATTGATATTGGTGGTAAATGCTTTAAACTAGTCCAATATGCAGATGATACATCTTTTTCATACACGGTGACGAAACATCCTTCAATAGGGTTATGACACAATTACAGTATTTCAGTACATTGTCTGGTCTTAAGCTGAATTTAGGTAAATCCTTTTTAGTGGGACTGGGAAATCTGATGGGTTCTTTTATCGATTTAAACAGTGAGTGTAACATTCCATGGATTTGTGGCGAGGACTTCACATTATTAGGTATTGTTTTGAACACTGACTTGAGAAGCATGACTAATAAGAACTATGAAAAAGCAAGGAATAAAGTATGGAATGTTAAGAAATTATGGGAGAAACGTAACCTTACTGTTCTGGGTCGTATTGCTGTGGTTAAGTCATTATTAGTGCCATGTTTTAATTACTACATTAAATCACTTCCCCTGCCGACAACGGAGTATATAGATAAAGTTAATTCCATGTTTTTTCGATTTGTATGGAATGACAAGCCTGATCGTATAAGCCGGCGACTGTTAATATAAGACTGCGGGGATGGCGGGTTAAAAATGATTGACTTTTATAAACACTGTTTGGCTCTTAAGATAAGTACCTTTGGACGCCTTTTGCAGAGTGAGAGTTCTGAATTTAGTTTTTGCTATCTGCATATATTTGGTATAAATATTGACTCTTTTCATAGCCATGGGGATTTCTATTTGAAATTGGCTAGTCTAAAAGTTTCAAATCTTTTTTGGAAGAACCTTTTTTATACCACCTACAATTTTCTCCGGGATGAAGTCTTTCTTAAGCATGATAGTGTGAATATACTAACCATGCCTATTTGGAATTATAGTTTTGTTAATATTAATGAGTCTCCAGTGTATTATAGGCATTGGTATAGCAATGGTGTTCCCTTTATCTACGATTTGATCTCTGTGGAAGGCACTTTTCTTTCTTATGACAGCTTTACCCAGACTTATCAAATTTCATCTAACTTTTTAGAATATTACGGCATTATAACCTCTATTAAATCGGTTCTGAATAAATTTTGTGGGGGTAGGCTTTTAATACCACCTTTTCCTATTAACAGTTATATTAATAGCCTTATCACAGGCGGTACATTAAATTCAAAAACTATTTACTCTAGGTTAATACAAGGGGTAGGTTATGGCCACAAAGCTTATAATAGGTGGTGTCAAATAATTGGAATCAACAAAGAAGACTGGTCTTTTTACTGCGGTGCTCCCTTTCATTATTCTAAAGACAGTAGGTTAAGATGGTTTCAATATAGCATAGTGCATAGAATAATTCCAACAAATAAATTTTTGCATATGATAAAAGTGAAAACATGGGACAAATGTGACCTTTGCCACGAACACACAGAGTCAATAGAGCATTTATCTTATGGTTGTTCTCACTCAAGTAAACTCTGGCATAATTTACATATTTCCTTAAGTAATGCTGGTATTCAAGGGGTTACTCTAGACATTTCTACGGTACTTTTTGGTCTAACTTCAGTCGGGAATTGAATTTAATTATCATTTTAGTAAAATATTTTATTTGGAAATGTAAACAACAAAAAACCTTACCGAATCATTTTCGATTGCTTATATTTTTGAAAGATTACTTCTTGATCCAAAAGGATATTTTGTTGCGTAATATGAAAAGTCATGAATGGAAGAAATTTTGGTCTCCATGGTTTCGTGTACTACATTAACATGATTTATAGGCCTAATAATAAGCCCTTTCCTTCCCTTTTTTCCTTTATTTTTTTTCTTCACTTTGTATTTTGGAAATGCCCATTTACTCGTTATTTTTTTCTTGTTGAAATTGCTGTGTTTTGCAAGAGAAAAAAAAATAAATAAAAATAAAAAAAAAAACATTACTAAACAAGGACATGTGTAATTAAGGCCGCTGTCATCAATCTCTATGACCTCTTGTCGTTTTTTAATCAAAACCTTTTCGGTTTTCTCCCCTACTCCCCAATTTTGAAGCCCCTCCCACAGAGCTAACTTACTTTCCACAAATTTAGAGAACTATGACCAGGCCACTACGTGATCTGTGGCAACTACGGAGGTACTAGATCTCCCCATTGCAGCATCAAACTCCACCCGATCTGGAACCATATCACAGGTGGCGAAAGTGTCAACGTTCTAAACATTTTTTCATCATATACCTCCCAGCCTTACTGTGATTCTTTTAATGTTATTTACATTTTCTACTGCAATCTATGGCAATCTATGTAAAGATGGACTCACATAGGTGAAATCGGGTCTTTCTCCAGTCTGAGGTTCAATACTCCAAAATGTCACTTCGCTACAATGATGCTCTTGAGTTCCCCGTAGTGGCGCACTTTAATCTCCCGCTGTTCCATTGGAAGTTATCCTCATCCTCAATGGATAATGACAACTTCTTTTGAAAAGTATCTCTCATACCAACCGAACTTAGTTGGATGATGGAGCTAAAATTACAAACAACCGGATTTAAAAAAAAACACCTCGGTCTCCCACATCAGTATACATTTACCCCACAATTATATGTCTCAGTTTACTTTGGTACCATTCCCATTTCCTGTGTACCTGGTATCTTCATCCCTTGACTAAGATAATTATTGTACACACATGCCGTATGATCTCCCTGAAGAAGATCTGAATTAAGGGGTCAGAAAATATTTCGAAATTAATTGTGAACATTTTGTACTCAAAACAACCAATTCTGATGCCTTCTGCACTTTTCCCGTGAAAGCTCTGTAAAGTCGACAAATCCTTAATAAGGTGAAAAAGTAAGTGACTTAACCAGGACAGGGACCACCTCCCTGCTAGAAGGGACGATCTAACTACTAGAATATGAAGTCAGATGAATTGATCTTTTCCCAAATATATGACTGGTTCTTTCCCCTAATATGATAAGTCTATATGCTAAGTATGAGAAGTATCTATTGCTATCTTGAGATGTGTTTACAAGCCAAAAATCACAAACACCCATGCACTTGCTGGCGTGATTGCCTAGGAAGTTTCTTTCGCCTTCAGCAAGGAATCGAAAATGATAGCATTTCCATTGCCTTACCATAGCAGTTTTGCAGAATATAATGACTTCCACACCCGTCCAAGTACACTCACCAGGAAAGAGCTAGTAGCGTAGATACATTAGGAGAAAAATGAACTTGTATAATTATATATGCACTAATAACCTACTACTGTGTGTTGTCATAAAGTTACTTCAGCTTTCCTTATTTTGCAGTAAGTGAAAATGCCAGTGGATACATCTTTCCAGTGTAAAAACTAAACTTACCAAATTCCTAGCTTTACCATAGAACGTCCCCGATGTAACTAAACTAACCGGCCACTCCCAAGCTAACGAGACCACGCCTCAAATATTCCATACATTTAAGTGATACTCAGCTTGACGACGATCTTGTTCTGGGTATGAGAGGAAATGTGACTCATTCCTTTATAGGAAACAGAGCCAAACGTCCGTTCTATGACTACTTGCAGAAATAAAGTAGTACAAGTTACTTTTTTCAGTCTTAATTTCATTATGGTCTGAGAGATGTACTGTTAATAACACACGTGAAATACTAAACTTGCAACATTTGATGGTTTGACCTCTGATAATCTCAAATGACTTTTGACCTCCATCAAAAAACAATGAGAACCTTCCTCTTAATATGATTAACTTATATACCATGTATGCAAAGTACTTATTGTTGCTATCTGGAGATATTGCGTTTACAATCTATACGTCAGAAAAAACATCTCACTATACAACCATCATGCATATACTCGTACTTGCGATAACACGTTTCACTGGCCTATGTCGAGGAATCAAAAGAGGTTTTTGGTGTGGTAAAAGCTGCCTTTAGATTTTATTCATTGTAACAGTATTTCTTCTTCTTACGTAAATTACGCTCATTTTAAAAATCGACCGCCATATAGCATAATACATTTCGTATCATGTCTTATAAATCGAATGCCATACAGTATGTATTCATTTCATCACAGTTGTTCAAGACGCAACTATACGATATATCAAAAGACTCTCATCTCAAATCTGTAAATCACATTCAGCCTACCTTAATTCAATTTTCGCTATCAAATAGAACTAAGGCATGAATTAGCAAAAAAAAAAAAACAGTCCTTGCTATTCCCTTAGCAAAAGGAGTTTGTTCAGGAAAACGCTATGGCCTGGTCAATTACAGGCTATGCTATGTTATTAGTGTCAGTTCAGGCAGGTGTAGACAGTACTCCTAAGACTGAAAAGAATTTTTCGGATATCACGAATACGAGAGCCCATTGTCGGTACTGCCCTCAAGCTGACTCGTTGTAAAAACTATTTTGGTAGAGTTCAGGGGTCAACTGAGGTCACCATAAGTGAAACGAGGAAAACCCTCTAAACTATTTGTGCACACGTTATCTCAAGAACAGACAATTAGGCGTAGCTCCAAATTTTGCCTATTCGTAGCCAACGAAAAGGAATGACCATGCCAAGGAGGAATTATAGAGAACAACAAATATCAGTTCACAAGTATAAATTCGAAATTACAATTTTAATTACCCAATAATGCACTTGCGTGAAGGATGTCATATTACCATATTATAATTAAACACAACTTATAATTAATGTGTATTTGATGATGTCCTGGAAAGTGCTCGGTTTCCCATTCTCTCGGTTTGTGATCGAATCCCAATTCAAGTACTTATTATTTCAGGTTTCGTAATTCAGTTTTTTATATTGTAACTTATCATACTTGGGGTACAGATCGTTTTATATTGGGATGAAGAAACCTTTATTTTGGTGGCGGTTAGAGGTCATTTGAGGTCATTAGTGATCAAAAACTGTAAAACTCTGAAACACCACATTTCACGTAAGGGAACATAAATGTTGTTCATACTTTAAATGTCGCTGCGTTACACTTAGATAAATACCCCCGTTTGTTTTCGATAGAGCTTCAAAGGTCATCTAAGGTCACCAGACGTTGACAATACGAAAAAGTTTGTGGTGTTGAGATATTTCATACTTGGATGCGGCTACTTATAACAAGAATACCCTCATGTTTTTTGAGAAGGCGAAACTTCATTGGGGTCACTGGAGGTCGTTATGGTTAAAAACCTCCTAAAAAGACGATAGGCCCTAGTAGATCACAAAGGGCAATCTTGACGGAGAATTGTACTTGTAGCTGATAAAACTCAACAATAGCCTGCTTACAGCAGGCTAGGGCAAGAGGGGAAAATGTGGAAAAGGAGCTAGCTTGAATGCAGTTCAGTGGGCTTTGGGTGCTCAAAGTTATAATTATGACCAAGATATATTTGCATCATTTTCTTTAGCAATAAATGGAAAACGGTGGGAAGCTTCTGCTGAGACCATCCCTGGTGTATGCACAAAGTGGCCAGAGAATTCTGGTTTTGAGCATCTATGAAAAGCAAGTCCTTTTACTCCTTTCGGAGGTATCACCACTGTATGATCCCTGGTGTGGTGCTTGGCTGCACCTCGGCGAGGATACCGGAGAGCAAAGTTTCGCCATGCAAATTCGAAGGCACCATGCAGTATCTAAAATAAACATAAGCTGGCCTGTGAGAGTAAAGCTATTTAATTATCTGCATATTTATTGGATACACTTTGAAAAAGACAATGAATATCATATTTTTTGCAGTGTTTGAACATACTGTAACTTCTTACTAGAAAAATAATCGATGTGGGAATTGTATTGAAGGGAGAGGACTCAAGGCCACAGTAGTCTCATAGCTTTTGAAAGTAAAAGTTGAGACAATAGCTGTGGATTACATCTCCCAATAAGACAGTCCTTTGTACAGTTCAACAAATAGATAGATGCGCGGGAAGCCCGCCACAAAATTGCACTTTTGAGAACCTTGTGTGCAATTTTAATCGTATGTTTGAGTGATTAAGTAACAGAGGGTCCTTCTGTTTATATTGACATATGCGAGAATGGGGTGCGTAACTTTTTTCATACCCAAAATCTCATTGGGGGACAGCCAATCTTTGGGGGGCAACATTAAATACTTAAAGCATGAAGCAGTATTGAAGAAAAGAAAAACTTTTTCGAGGGGGGTACCTTTTTCGAGGGGGTATGGGGGTGGGGTATGAGTACAGACTCTGAGTTGTGGAAACACTGGTGTTTGGCACGACTATGAAAAGAGTCTGTGAAACTTTTTTTCAGAAAGCACAGTGCAAGGAAATATTACAGCAAAAGTCCAGGAAAATGATCAGTCCTATTGGAACCCTACATATATTTAGTTTTAAGTTTAATATGTTGGGACATATTAGAAAGTACTTTCTATGAAACTGGGAAGTAGTCCTCTCTTTTGAGCAAACTAAGGACCATAAGGGTTAAAGTCCCTTGTGTCACGGGTCCCTCCTCCGCTGGGGTTACCGGACACGACGAAAAGACAAGAACTACACCGAGGTGCAATCTTTGGAATTTTATTCCAACATAAAAAACCCTGTAATGAAGTTATATACAAAAACAAAGTTAATTTTATATTACATAAATTATGAAAACTTTGCGGAAAATGAAAAGAAGCATAGCATCTTTGATTCTTCTGAATGGCATAAGTAATATAACATATAACGTCAACAAATAACCTTTCAACTCAATTTTTTTGAACATAACATGCAACTTGAATTTTGGTAATAATTTACACTTCTGTGCCAAAATAAACTTAATAGCACAACATATTACTTTAAGATAAAGCTCAATTACCAATTTTCTGCACCTATTTGAAAAACATAAAGCTAACCAAAACATTAACTCCTCTTAACAGAAAAACTATCGAACAAACAACTTACGGTTTCTTAACCGGTTTTTTTAAACTGCCACGGACACTTTTCCGTCTGGTATCTTGGGCCGGAAGCCCTAGCAAAACTAGCATTTCCCCAAATCATAACTAACTGCAAAGTTATGGGGAAGCTAAATACCACGTAGCCATTGCCTAAAAACCATGAACGAGCCTGATAAACATATCTAAGGCGTAACCGCATGAGAGTTGTTTGTCGGGCGGCACAACAACTCTCTACAAACATATAATAACCATAAACGGCCGACTCGTCGGGCTGGGCGTCACTCTCCCTCAGTCCTTAGTCTTACTCGAGTCTGCCACGAGCTCACCCTTGCCTACCACACACTAAGCGTTCTCAAAAGCTCATTAAACAATGCAGTGAGGTATGCGAATCATCGCCATACAAATCCTTTTAAAAAATCGTTGCGTTTACCGTAATCACAGCTGTTTTGTCTATACCCTGGATTTTCGAAATGAGGAAGCTTGCTCTAGGACAAAGCTTACGATCTTCATTATAGGACGGTGGGCCGACGAAGCTCAAAATTCGCGTTGTTTTGTCGTGATCCTCCCTCAGGCGAATTAGTACTTGTAAAATTACTCAAAAATCGTAAAAATATATAACTAAGATGAAATCACATGTTACCAAGTGCAAAAGTTGCACATTTTGTAGATAATAAGTAAAATATCAGCCAAAATTTTTAAACATAGCTGTTCACGAACGTGCCATAAGATTGCGCAAGAACTCGTGTCAGCAACCAATAGCAGATCAACTAGAGCACCACATGACCTTGATGAAACGTAAACATTACGGAATTATGTATATACACCCGCGATAACACAGTTACCGAAATCTCCTAGTTCGCGAGATTGTCTGTGTAAAATCATTAAAAATTGGATGCATGGAGGTCACTTTTGAAAGTTAACTGTGCCTATTTCCAAGCCTGCTGGAAAAGTAGAGCATTGCATTTCTGTTTGGAAGGAGCTGACCTGCAGTGAGACCGTAGCAGCTCAGAACATGATGCGGCAATAGTCACGTTCGCCAGTCATTTCGCTAAACCAGTACGTAACGTTACGCCAATAGCTACGACATGCTTTGTTTACTACAGTGAGTACGATAAACTTTACAGCTAGTGTAACGTTCACACTCGGAGGACAGCGGTGACGAAGGCAGAGGCACATCCTAGTAAGCTAAGTAATTGACTTTCTCAGTGTATTTAAATGGGAGTAATTGCAGAATACCCAGCATATGAGACTCTGGGAAAAGGTAAGGTGACGGAATCTACGCAAAATGAAATTTGGAAATGACTGACCTATGTTTCTGACAAGATTCTAATAAATACCACTATTCTTTGGCTATGAATGAGGTATCTAAGTAAGTTACTTCAAGACCCTATGATAATACACAGTCAGAAGTCAAATTATTTTTGTGTTCATGAGGCTAAAAGGATACTCACTAAATATTCAGTCTTCCAACTGTGATATCTTTGAGAGGCTATGGGATACACCATAAAATAAAATTGAGTTTCCTTCATATTGTGTAGCCTATGAAGGTTAACTTGTCTTTGAGAGACTCAAAGATACATAGTCAGAGTTGTGGTTGCTTTTAGAGACTACATAGATATGAAGTCAGGATTCAAATTGTGTCTCATAGGGGCTACAGCCTACGGGGATCCACACTGACTGCATAGCTAGTGAAAAAAACAGAGCTGACATCTCACAGGGTATTCTGTAAATTTTTTAATTTTTTTAAAGGTATGATTGATTAAGTATACAAAACTGCTTAAGGATAGGCTGTGCTAAGCTAGTCTGAAAGGAAGGTGCTATGATAGCTGGTTGCTGGATGCCTCCAGCTCCTTAAGCTTGTGCCTTAATGTGACATCCTTGAAACATGCAAGGTCCTGTCAGAGGGCTGTACTGCTAAACGCCTACGGGGATCCACACTGACTGCATAGCTAGCGAAAAAAACAGAGCTTACATCTCACAGGGTATTCTGTAAATTTTTTAATTTTTTTAAAGGTATGATTGATTAAGTATACAAAACTGCTTAAGGATAGGCTGTGCTAAGCTAGTCTGAAAGGACGGTGCTATGATAGCTGGTTGCTGGATGCCTCCAGCTCCTTAAGCTTGTGCCTTAATGTGTCATCCTTGAAACATGCAAGGTCCTGTCAGAGGGCTGTACTGCTAAAGGTCTAGGAAGATGCAAGTATTTAGCTTCATTTATCATTAGTCCATTTTTATTTACAATGCAATGCAATTTTGCAGGCTGAGAATGGGTTACCGGACAGCCTATTACTTCCTTAGGCAGTCCCAGTATTTACAGTAACTCCATGGAAATGTAACTAAGTGTGTTAAACATTGCATTGTAAAGTACACAAAGGCTAGGTTTTCTGGAAGACCCACTCCTAGTTCAATCCTGCATAGAGGTGTACATTGTTACCCTTTTCAAAATACTAATGAGTGCCCCTGGGTGGCACAGTACAGTATATAACTAATTATGATTATTCTTAATCAAATTATTTAAAACTATAATGACAATTATTAATCAGCATGTTTGTTATTGTCTTTTATTGAGACATATAAAGTCGGTCAAAGTAAACACTGATCAGTGATGGTAAATTTTGCTTGCAGGTTATACTGAAGTGTTACATGGATTCATAGGCATGTTGTATACCATTTGTACAGTATGAAGCAGAGTGTGCAACTAGCCCTCAACTGTTTCCATGATATGAACAACAAAAGATAGTAGCATTGTCAGAATATTTTTGTGGGTCGGGGGGGGGTTGTTAAGTGGGGAGATGTCTAACATTCCACTAGGGGGATTCAAAAACATTTTTGGTTCACCACTGAATTTTCCATTTGGGAGGCTCCTGGTGGGAGGGGCATAAGACTTGCATGGGACACAACCACCTTTGCAATGCACCAGCTCAAGCCATTACTCACCAGCTGCTTTCTGACAGATACCAATTCAAATAGGTGTACATTTAACTGTTGCAGTTCCAGAAATGTGGTATATCAAGAGCGAAATAAATTTTAATCATATGCTTATGGGCCCATTTTATTTGGGAGAAGGGGGCACAGTTTCTTTTGCCCAGATCTCTAGGCCTTTAAAGCAGAGTTGTGCCAGAAGTACTACAAAGTCTGCCTAAATTTTGGGATTTTTGACAAACTTAGGGCACAGTGACCCCTCCCTCTCATGTGTCATACTGTATGCATATGATTGCAACAATTCCTTAAAGCTGCAGATTCTTTTTGATGTTGATATTCAGGACCAGTACACATAAAATGTCAAAAACATATCTTGTGTGCAAGTAACTGTAGTTTGGAGGCTGACCTTTGGCAATTTTTTAATTGCAGCCTCACAAGCCAAGACAACTGCTGGGAGTGAGATGCCTCGTGTAACAAGAGAGCAACCAGCTGAGAGTTTAAGAAGGAGGGCTAGTCATGATCTATTTAAATACTCCTACATTTCATCCTTTTGTATCCACTTTGAGATTTGAAGAGGAACAATGTTCCTTCAAGTATTGGGTACTCTAGGGACTCAAAGATGCCATGATATAGTGACATACTTCTGAAGATGATGTGAAGATGTGATGCTTTCAATTCTTGAAGTATGAAGCAATGCAACAAATAATAAAAAATCCTCTTAAGATTGGTGGTGCATTTCAACTGATGTGGTTAACACCTAGAATCTACCAACTACTGTGAAATGGCACCCACAGGTACTCATGTATCTGTGAAAAAACTAGTGTTTGTACAAAACAGGAGAGTATCTTTCAGCAAAACTGGAAAATATTAGGCAACAGTCAACAGTTTATTGTTACATGATCTTTTTAACTCTATGATCTTGTTTAAAAAGATACATGGTCGACCATCATGTTGGTTTGGATGAATAAGAGTTGTTGTATCTACAAAATCTACTGTAATGTGGATGTTAGTTACAGTAAATATGAACATTACAGAATGCTACCGTTTGTATGTAAGTTATTAATTGTATGTGCACAGGGCAGTCTTTTTATAATTAAAGGGTGTGTGGAGTTGAGGTTGGATATCTGTAGGATTACCCCATAAATCCAGACACTACTTAATCAATTTTCATGGCATGTTGAGGGTGAAGTGTAATGTTAACCGTAGGTGAGCTGTCATTTCTGCTAGAAGCTCTGCCTTGTATGTTTTAGGTAGGGTCAGCATTAGGATGGAAGTAGGCAGCCTCTGAAGAGACTAGAGTGGAATAGCACAGTTACTGAGTAAGAGAATGTGCGGGGGAGGGGGAGGGAGTAGCATATTCAGCCTCATTCTGGTATTAAACCCTCCACACTTAATGGGTTACAACTAAACTTCAGTCTGATTGTCTGAAGGTTTTTCAAACTTCATCATTTTCATTAAGAAGTATATAAAAGGGGCTGCAGTGCTGAAATGCTAGTAGGTAACTGACATAGAAAAGTGTTGTTAAGTGATTAGTGGTAAAATTTTTATGTTCCTACCATCATTTGTGTAGTGCATCTGATGTTCAACCTGATTATAAGAGATGTTGATATTTTCAAGTTTCAGTGAACTTACACTGTGTATCAACATCAGTCCCAATTTGTTTTTATCCTGTAATTACTGTAACTTCAGTTGCTATGGGAAACCATGCCCACCAACCAGAACATTGAGTTTCTCTGAATTCTCAACATTTTGTCAGATTTTTCCTTAAGAGTCTTAAAATTGTAATTCTTTATTCCCTGAAATACCTGTTTGCATATCTGAATCTTTCACTTTGTCTTTATTCTGTGCTTACACTTTTGTTGCTAGGGAAAGTTAATGAATTGTCACTGAGACATTTTCATTTGAAGTGTTTTCTCTTAATTTTCTATGGAAAAGGTAAAGACATTTATCTTTCGCTCCTACAACTGGGAGTGTTTGGGTACTGTTGCTAGGGAAAATTTTCCTAAGCAACGAAAAAAGTGTACTTTCATGATAATTTTCAAAACAATGTGCATAAATAACTTTCATGTTGAAGGCGAAATGACATTTCTTCTCTATTTTTGTAATTGGATGTTCAGATTTTGTGTTTCCTCTGCTTTTTGAGTACTGTTGCTAGGGAAAATACTCCTTAGCAACGAAAAAAGTGTACATTTCATGATAATTTCCAAAATCATGTGCATAAATTATTTTCATGTTGAAAGGAAAATAACATTTCTTCTGTATTCACATAGTTTGAAGTTTAGATTTTGTGTATATTCTGCTTTTTGACTACTGTTGCTAGGGAAAATTTCCTTTAGCAACCAAAAATGTGGTTGTTTTGGCTAAAAAATAAAAAAAATATTTGTAAATTAGAATTGTTTTGAAAAGCAAGTGACATTTTATCTGTATTCCCATCATAAGAAGTTTGGATATTGTGTTTGTTCTTCGCATAAACTACGGTTGCTGGGGAAAAATTTCCCTAGCAACCAAAATAGTGTATTTTCCGTAATTACTCATAAATGTGCAACTTTGGAAAGTGGTAAAATGTAAAATATGTCTTAGGACATCGTTCCCAATGTATCTAGGTCATTTTTAGGTACTTCCCAGGGGGGACTACGGAAGTCAAGAAATAGAGCACTTTTAGACCATTGGCCCACCGCCTATTAGTTTACAAAATTCCGAATACTTGTGACACCCTGGCACCTGCTTGATGAAAGGCTTCCTGAAAAACTTATATGCACAAGCAAAGCTTCACTGAAGATGGGGAGGTCAGCAAGGCCAGATACAGGTACAGTAGGTAGTTGGTAACACAGTATTTGCATTGTAATGTTCAAAAAATATGTGAAAGTCCAGGATCTGACAAAGTCCCCAAAAGGCTGAGGGAATTGAAAAGGCTACAGGGCTGCTCTCCTGCTGAAACTATAGCATGCAAGACACCCTTCTTTATCATCACATCAGCAGTTCAATGTACTTACAGTGACTCAGTAAGTGCACAGGCTGTATGAAAAGAGTCCATACAATATCACTTGATCAGTGTACTAAGATTTTTTGTTTTTTCTTTTTCGGCTGCCAACCAATCTATACTGAACTGCACAAGAAAGGGGTTGAGACATACATGTACGGTCTGTATGTACTGCTGCAACTTAACATGTTCTCCAAGGTAATTTTGAAAGCATACATCTTGCTGCATAGTCATGCCATCATACTGTACAGTAGCACATTGATAGCACAGATACAATTGTATCATGAATTTGAAAGAGATGGCTTTCCCTTTGGATGAAAAACTTACCATGTTTTCCCCTTTTGTGGACAATTTGATTTGATGAAAGGTGCTTGATTGTCAGTGATTGCGAACAACTGCTGTATCTGTACGAGCGAGTTGTTAGGAGGTGTCGAAACTTATAATGCTGCATGTACTGTACTGTAGCTGCACAACAATATCCCTGTGATCAAGATTTTGGAGCATCTTTGTCTGTAGTCAACAATACTGAAAGAAATCAGTACAGCAACTTCATTGTCACATTCTCAAAGGAACATACAGGGGCGTTAATACGGGGGGTGTGGGGGGTGACATCCCCCTGTGAAAATTAAAAGTCGGTCTCTTCCAAAAAGTCGGTCTCAAAGCCAGTTCAGTATGCCGTTGTAACAGTAGACCAGACATGAACAACATTTGAAGTGAAAAGTTTGCCCGAAAAGCAGAGAAAAGCTCTTCAAAAATTCGTTTCTCAGTACTATGTCAATGTGAACTCTCTCAAATTGCCCGGAAAACAAAAAAAAGGTCTCCAGAATTTCGAATCGTACAACTATAGCTAGGGAGTGGGACTCTAGGAAATGTAGTCGGTCCCAAAAGTTCACACCTGCCCCATATATGCCCCTGGGAACATACTGTAGCCTCTAGGAAGTGGCTAAAAGATTTTATTGATTAAAGTGTTCTTGGAACTCCCATGAGTTTTGTACTACAGTTTGAAATCAGGGGAAGGATCTTCATGAATTTTTATACTTCATTAGGATTTTGAGTATTTCAAGGGCTCTACCTTGGTGAAACAGGTCGTGAAGAATACACTATGACACTAAAAAACCTATTTTCTTTAATTACACATGCACGCAAGTCATGCATGCAAAGCTTAAATTTTGAGTTTGGTTTATAAACTGGTGACTTATGATAGCCAGCAACTAGTATATTTTGTTCACTCCAGCCTTAATATTGATATTACTTTGGGGGGGGGGGGGGGACAACATTTCAACGCCTTGGACAATTAGTTTAGTCACTGAAAGTTAATATGTTCAAGACACTCGATGTAACAGCAAACTGAATGGACATGTTGTTTCACCTACTGTACAGTATTTACCATCTTTACATTAAGTTCCTTGAAAATGGTAAGCAAAACATTACAGTGCTTAATGAAGGCGCTGGTACATATTCACGGTAATTTTAATATAGAGTTTTCTTGGTGATACAGTATCATGATGCTGTTAACGGTACAGTACCGTGCTGAAGTATAGCATTGTAGAAAAGTGCACAAAAGAGCAGGTAAGAGCATAGAATAGAATAGAAGGATGGAAATGGCTGCTCATTTTGCAACGCTCTATACCTACTGCAACGCCTGAGTACGATGTACAGCACTGTAGGTGTATGCCTTGCCTGAACGTTGTTAACACAGTTACCTATATATACTGCAGAGGTAAAATATTATTGAAAAGGGCATAAAGCATCATGCTTCAGTAGCATGTGGTGTAGTAAAACCAGTGAAATAATATCCTGCTTCTTGTAAAATGTGTGTTATACCCTCTACATCGCATTCCAAAATTGTGATGCTTATATCACAACAGCACTTTTTGAACAGTTATAGCAATGTTTTCAGTTCTATGTGACCAACATTTTGAAAAGGTTTAAGCAACATTAATGCGGTATTTTCTAGCACTTTTAAAACAGTTGTACAATATTTCTGTGAACATTGTAAAAGTGTCAAACTAGTATAATAATGATGCAATATAAAACATTATTGAAACATTTTCCTGCTTTCGTAGCGACTCAACATTTGATATCTTAAAAACATAATTGATTCATGTTTTAACAATATTAGTGTCAACATTTTTCTGATACTGATTTTTAAAGTCCTAAAAGTAATTTTAAATAATATAAATTAAGCATTATCTGAATATTCTTCAAACAAGTATAAAATCTTGTTTTTTACATTGTACAAATTTCATACTAATGTCCTTATGTTATTGTAGAGGACCATCAGAAAACATTTTCTAGCTTTTCTAGCGACTTAACATTTAATATTGTAAAAACATATTTGATTCAGGTTTCTACAATGTTAACATCATTATTTTGCTGGTATTAATTTAAATGTTTCTAAAATATTTTGAAAAAATATTGATATTGCACTACTTAAACATCTTTCAAACAGTTTTTAAATGTTTTCTTTAACATTGTACAAATGTCATACTAATGCCTTTCTGTTGTTACGGGGACCATTAGGAAAACGTTTACCCGCTTTTTTAGCGACTCAACAATTAACATTTTAAAAATATAATTGATTCATGATGTAACAATATTAATATCAACATTTTTCTCATGTTGATTTTTAGAGTTTCAAATATATTTTAAAGCAATATTAGTACAGCAATACCTGAACATTCTTCAAACAGTTGTAAAATGTTTTTACATTGTACAAATGTTGTACCAATGCCCTTGTTAATGTTGTAGGGGACCATCAGGAAAACATTTTCCCGCCATAGCGACTCAACATTTACAGTAATATAGTTTTAACATTATGGATTCACGCTTCCGCAACATTAGTGCAACTGTTTTCCTTATATTGTTACAATATTAACGTGTTTACTGGGTTACTGCAACGCACAGCTTCCGTTACCTCCAGAAGTATAGCTTCAAGGGTTCTGCGCCTGAATTATGTCTAACGAAACGGTTTTCATGTTACTGGGGTGCAGGGGGTTTAGTAATATAGGCCTACTGGTAGTCCTTCGCCGCAGATTTACTTGAAATACCCGGAAAGTGGTACTGTATAGGCGTAAGCAGGATAAATTGTGGGCGCCGTGCGCTAAAACTTTTATTTTCAATTACTTTTCACGTGATTCTGAATTTACATTTATGAATTGGTTCGAGGGCCGCATACGGCCCGCGGGCTGGAGGTTACCCACCCCTGTCCTACAGCATAAATTTTAAGTTTCACTTTGTGTCGATACAAAACAAAGCACAAAATGTTGAAATCGTGTAGTTTACGCATGCAGAAAACGCGCCCATAATAGTCATTTTTCCCTTTGCAGTAGGTGAAACTTTAAGTAAGTCAGAAACTCTCCTCTTGCAATCAGCTTTGTTAGTATACTTTTAATGTCATTTGACCAATTCAATATTCTGCTGTTTCCTTAGACTAAAGTTGGTATTATTCCACTATAAGGCTAAACCCTCTCCTCCCAGTCAAAAATGTGGTGTGGCGGAAGTATGTGGCGGGAATATGTTTCCGTCCCCTGAATTCAAGGACGAAAACCTTTTGTTTGTTCCCTTTGTAAAGAATGTCAAAAGTTTCCACTAGTAATTTTCTTTAAAATTTGCCCAATACGTTGCACCATATTACATCTAAGGACCCCTTCCCCTTAGACCACTCCCCAGGACGGCGATCTAGAAGACCGTTCAGCCCCCTTCATTCAAGAACAGCTTCCTAAGCCTATGGCACGTTTGTGTACTGATGCTTGGTATAATAAACTGGGCTCCAACTTAATGGAAGCGTCCGGATTCGGCGGACTCAACGTTGAAAATCGAAATTAGTCCGGAATGTGATGTAACTGGTCTTGGACTCCGAGTTCGTTCCAGCCAGGTTCTCAAATATGAAAGTTACATTAAAAATGTAAAAAGTTCCATTGTTATTTGAGCACAATGTACAAACTAGTATTATCACGCACAATCATGATCAACTTAATTTCTGAGGAGGCCAGACTACGGAAGCGATTACAAACGATGACCTTATTAATGGTGGACATGTACAATAAAATTAAAATATCCATATGTATGATTTGCTATACACTGGCAGATAGATTAGTACGGTCTCAGATTCTGTGCCACTAGTATCAGAACTGGATGGAACTTATGGGGTACGTACTAGATTTGGAACTAACCCAAAATTCGGGGATGTGGAATCGGAATTGCCTCCTACTCCGATAGGGTGGTCTCTGGTCCTGCCGTAAAGTTTCATGCAATAATTTAAAAATGCAAAGTAAGCCTAGTGTTTGACTGTCTGTTGGCCAAACCGTTTGTCACGGTGAACTATCGCCTTCGTGTCCTCTCAAGGACAAAATGCACTCAATGAATTCAGGTTTTGTTACTTAGTTTACCCATTGACTCGGGGATAAGTGTTCCCGGGGCACCCTTCAGTATTTTTCAACCAATCTCGCAAAGACCCAGTCTCTTGGAAAATCATCATTTATCTGTTTCATAAATGATTTATCACTCAAATCAAGTTATAAACTTCGTTAAAAGACTGATCTTGGAGTATGAGCAAACACACCTGTCAGACACCTCACCAATCGACCATCAAGTGGCCCTGCAAGCCTGCAGCATGTACATCTAATATCAACTCTTGATTCTAATCGTGACTAGAATTTGATGTTGGTTAGGACGACGATGACGATATAATAGAGATGAATGATAAATATATCGAAAAACACATTACTACCAAAGTGCCATCAGTTTGAAAATTTCCTGTTACTAGTTCAAGGAAATGCAATTTGTGGTCATTTTGACTATTTGTAACGGGAAAGTAACGGAGAGAAATGTAACGCCGTTACAATTACTATTACGCAGGATTGTTACTAGTTGACTTACATGCGAGAGCATGGTGGCCTATAGAGCTTATGCACTGACATCATGCGACGTCATTTTGGCGCCAAAACAGTGAAGCACAGTGCACGCACGACGTAGACTTCGCACGCGACAGTAGAATACTACGCGCGTATCCGACCGATACACGGATCAGCTGTCTGCATTTACAGGGGTAAGTTGCAATGATACACGCTTGCCTCCATTGGAGGCAAGCGTGACGTCATATGCATAAGCTCTATTGGTTAAGGCTTTGGACTTGTGATCTAAGGATTGCTGGTTCGATTCCCACCTGGGTCATTATGTTGTGTCCTTGAGCAAGATGCTTTATCTCGATTGCTTCTCTCCACCCAGGGGTTAAATGGGTACCTGTGAGGTAACTTGTATAGTGATGCGCTGTTTGTGGCTGCTCCTATGGGAAGTCCCCCAGGGACACGATGAAGTGGCATTACTGTCCAGTGTGCCGGGAACGAACAGCGAGGGATGTGCACTATATAGTGTGGGTTTGACAAGTTACCAATGACCAGGGGTAATGATTGTGAAGCGCTTTGAGATGTAACATATATGAAAATCCAAATGATTGTTATTGTTATTGTTATCGTTATCGTTATCATTATTATTATTATTGAATCATTATTACTTGCTCCGTTACTGAAATGCAAACGTAACTCGTTACAGAAACGGCGTTACTTGTAACTCGTTACTTCCCAACCCTGTCCCCTATTAAATGTATACCTTCTTCCTTCACTCTTATTCTCTGGCAAGGTGTTCGTACATATTTTCGTTCAAAGTTTGTAAAGATTCGATGACTGTGAGGAGCTTGTTGATGTGCTCTCGGTGTCACTTGGAGGTCAGCTGGAATTTGGAAAACTCTATGCAAGTATCCCAATTTTGTTAGTAACTTATCTTCCAGGGAGTTACCCTGGCCTCCTGAAATCAACTGTGATGTTACTCCCAGACTACGTCAGGACCCTTCTTCCACTCACTTGTGAAAGATGTTTTACCCCTCTGTGTGGCATGACAAAGAGAATATTCCCACTAGGCAGACGAAATTATGCCAGTACTGGAGGCCTTTCACATGCATACTAAACGGCTTCTTGAGTATATTTGGCTATGGCTATATGTGTATAGATATGTACTTTAACGTTTCTATAAGCAGGTCTACAGTGCCAAAAAAGCTACTCCCAAACATACAGAACTGTATCTTTACATATATCTTTTTAAAAAATCTTCGTGGAGCATCTGAAACGCTAAAATGCCGGCTTCCAGGGGCTTCGCCCCGGACGCCCATAATGGGATTTGTGCCCCTGGCTCTGCTAGGGGATATAAGAGTGGACCTTGGCGTCATTGACGTCGGCCCTGTGGTGGACAAAGGGTGGTTAAACAGTGGCTGGACATCGGGCCCATCGGTCTTGTATTGATAGTAGTATCGGTGGAGGACCACCAATACATATAGCTCGATAAATAAACCACAAGTGGTCCGCCCGCGGTTTTCACCATAGAGCTGAAAATACTGCAATTATATTATTAGTAGGCGGTAGGCATTTATGGGTTTGCCTCTCGCGAACCAGCAGTGGACCAACACTGGCGTCAATGCTGGACAGCGTTTAACCATTTCTTGACTAGATGGCATCAACGGCAAACAGGCAGATGCCTAACGAACATATCACCATGGATCTAGTATCAATGAATGATTAACCAGTGATGTGGTGATTGCCAAAATACGTTTTGCTACAATGGCGAATGACCAATATTGTCACAATAAGTAGCAGCTGATCATCTGAAAGTTATTTGTACCTTACACAAAATTTAACCCCTAGTTTCACACGTGAAGACGTAAGGAGTGCGTTCTACGTGCGAGAAATGAAACAAAACGTACGTAGAAAAGCCGCTTAAAATGCACTTCCAAACAGTGTCACAATATGCACTTCAGGTTATAAACGCATATTAAAATGTGTGTATTGCAGTAAATTAAGTTTCTCCTAATTCTGTTAACAATATTTCAAAAATAAGCCCTATCACTGTACACTATATATTATGTTGACAGAATAGTCAAGTAATTACCTTTACCAATCACCTCAACTTGTATGCTCCAAATATCAAGCAACTATAGCAATATACACAGCTTTCCAACAGAAAAATGTCCTCAGTAATAAATTCAAATTCGTCTTCTTGTTTAATAAGCAGCCAATGAGAGGTCTTCAAATTGACCCACATGAGTTCATAAGAGCAGGTATCTGGCAGAAAAGATACACTTAATTGTGTATACTTCCAGTGGCAAATTATTGGGCAAATTTAGTATAACAGCATGCAAAATCCGTGAGATTCACCTTAGTTTGAGGTAGCCTTACATCAATTATATCCTCTGAATGGACCTCAGCTAACCGCTGGTACTGATCCCACAGTAAATTTTGCCCATAATAACTTCTTGGTAAAAGAATGAACAATGCAGTAGAGAGTACTACCCGATTGTTTCGCCCCCTTGCCAGTTCTCCCCAAAGTGGAAGTCGTTTCGCCCCCAAAGACCGACCAGTTCGCCCCCTCGATTTTACTGCTAAGAAAATCAAATTGAGTTGTGAAAACAAAACTGATGGAATGACTCACTTGAACTGACATACGGCCACCGAGAGCTGCTGAAAAATGAAGCGTTCTTTGTGGAGATATGAACGCAAAAAATGTTGTTTCCACAAAAAATACAACTCCAAAAAAGAGAGTTGCTGTAAGAAAGCGTTCTTTAAGAAAAATATCAACGCAAATAATTGGTGCTTTCACTAAAAAAATAATGTGACTCCAAAAAAGGAGAGTTGCTGAAAAAGGCGTTCTTTAAGAAAAATAGGAACGCAAAATAGAAAAAATGGTATTTTCACCCACCCACCCCCCAAAAAATTGTCTAAAAATATGAGCCTTTGTAGCATATAGTGCAAAGGACACAGCATGAAGAAAGAAAAGGAAGAGGGTACTTGCGACTCCAAAAAAGAGAGTTGCTGAAGAAAAAGCGTTCTGAGGGTTATTTAATTGAAGGTAATTGAAGAAACGTTTGTAGCCTTCAGAGGGTGAAAAGAATTAATTCATGTATAGGAAGAAAAGAAGGGCATTTGGGTGCCTTTTAGTATTCCTTGGGGTAGGTGAAAAGTTAGGATGTAATGAGAATGTGCCTCCAGCAATTGAATGCTGCCCCTACAGTTGGTGCCCTCATCACCCCCCCCCCCCAGTTTAATTTCATTTGAGCAGAATGTAGCTTGCAGTAAAAGGAGTTATAGCTGGATGATTTTTGAGGGGTTAAGCAGGCTGGCACTCCTAAAGAATGAAAGCTACAAGGAGCTGAGCATACCGATGCACATATAGGGCCAATAAAATACAGTATCCTTTTCTGTCACCGTAAAGCCGAAGACTGCACCCCACTCATTACCGA
Organism: Holothuria leucospilota; assembly: GCA_029531755.1. NCBI lineage: Eukaryota > Metazoa > Echinodermata > Holothuroidea > Aspidochirotida > Holothuriidae > Holothuria > Holothuria leucospilota. The sequence continues at coordinate 19,769,041 of CM055972.1, read as the reverse complement.
TGACGATCAGCGTAACACTTTGTGGTCTTCGTATATAGGTTATAAGATGGAACGTCACATCTTTGCCACTGTTTGCGCTCCTCTACCGCCGTCTGCCTGATGCAAGCACGCCACTTCTTCAACCCTGTCAACTTGCATCCTGTCTGCCTCAGACAGGAGGCATGCCAACGACGGCACGCCACATTTTCACCGTTGTCGGTGTGCCCCTGCTCTGCCGCTGAGGGGCAGTGATGGCATGCCATTTCTTTACCACTGTCGGCATGCCCCTTCTCTGCCGCTGTCGGGCCGATGACGGAACACCACATATTCAACGCTGTCGACAAGCCCCTTCTCTGCCACCACATGGCCGACAATCGACGGCAGGCCACATTTTCTCCGCTGTCGGCATGCCCCTACTCTGCCGCTGCACGGGCCGAAGACGACATGATACTTCTTTACCACCGTCAACATGCCCCTGATTAGCCGCCATCGGGCCGATGGCGGTGTGCCGTCGCTTTTCAGCTCCCCAACAGGACGCCGAAAAACCGATGGTAGGCCAGCGTCGGTATGCCACTACAATGCCACTTCCGCCATGCTTACAATCAGCCGCTGGTGGCCGGCCGCGAGTTTTTTTTTTTTCGTAGGATAGCGAGGGGAATTCTATTCATACGGACCAATCAGCTTCTTGGAAAGAAGTCACACCCCTAATTCCAAAATAGCAGCTTTCCGACCCTTGTTTTGTAATTCTGACACCGGATTATGAAAGAACAGGCCAAATAACCCCCATCCATGTAACCCTAACCTTAATCTTAACCCTAACCATGATTTTGAAACAAATTTAAAATTTTTTGAAAAATCGATTTTCCCCTCGCTATCCTACGAAAAAAAAACTAGCTGGCCGGCCGGTGGCTTGCTATATGGGTCTAGTGCACATGCGTTTTCAGTTTTAGTTTTTCAAGCCTGCGGTAATTAAATAATTTGCTAGCACGGGATAGCTGCAGAGGTTTCTGATTGGCCGAAAGTGCCGTGATGTAAACGAGCAACCAATCACAAGCGGGAGGAGACCATAGAGAAAGATATAGGTTCCTATATCCTGCTTTCTATGGAGGAAGCCAATCGGAAGTGAGGTACCATGTGCAGAGCATACGTCTAGAAGTAATGCAATCATGTAAACAATAAATAACGGATTGACGGCCATCAATTAAGTTAACATGCCTAACACATATACTTAATTATTCTAGTTAAACGAGAACGAATCATAAGTGAAAATAGCAAAAGAAAGTAAGTGGCAGAGTGACCCTGGTTTGTAAATAAGGTAGTCCTAAAGTTTTCCCTTCGGGTTGTGGCCCTTCTGGGCGGTTTCTTGTAGTTTGGTCTGGTGTTGTCTTTTCGTTTTGGGTGTCTGTGGCTGTTCGGGAGCAGTGTTGGTAGTTCAGTTTTGTTTGCGAGAAGGGTGTTGTTAGTGTTTGGTTTTTTGGTAGTTGGCCGTATGTAATCCTTTCGCTGGTCTGGCCGTGTCCGTTCTTCAGCACGTAAAAAGCTGCATTCGGTTCCAAGTAGATGGCGCTAGATAAAAAATAAATTGTTTTTGCAGGTAAGTGCCTCCGTTTTTGAAAACGTACTGAAAAATAAAATTGCGGGAGCTTTTGAACTTGCCTTGAAAGGTAAAGTCGTTTATACAACTTGCAAATACAAGTGTCACGCAGTCCACTTCGGTTCCTATGATTTTCTGGTATTTATTGTTTTTCAAAGGAATAGTACTTTTTTGCGTCTGCTGTCGTATATTTGTCACTAACTTAGTTCTCGAAGATAATGCGTAAAAGCTCACTCAGTTATAGCGACGTGAATGTTAGGTTGACAGCAACAGCCCTGCTCGCTAGTTTTTATTCGTAGGATGAAAATGGAAAAAATCGGTTTTGCAAAAATGTTTAAATTTGTTTCAAAATCATGGTTGGGGTTAAAATTCAGGTTAGGGTTAAGTGGACAAGGGATATTTGACCTGTTCTTTCATAATACGGCGTCAGAATTACAAAAATTAATCGAAAAGCTGTTATTTTGGAATAAGGGGTGTGGCCAATTTCCAAGAAGCTGATTCGTCCATTGACATGATTCTTCCATTTTCATCCTACGAAAAAACAAAAACTCGCGCCCTGTTCACTGTAACTTGTGTTGTAAATGGCAAAGCTTAGTTTCGCGAAAGCTCATTTGACAGACCGTAGCATGGTGGGACCGGAATTCGTTCACCTTCACGAATGCGCGATGCTGTACAATTGGTATGGAGTGAACGAATTCCGGTCCCTGCCGAGTTGTGGTCCCTTTAGTATACTGTAGGCTACTGTAAGTTGTTAGGGTCCTCAGTGGTATTATAGGCCTACCTAAACTTAAGCCTTGGCTTGGCTAGCTGGGTTACTTTTAACTGTAGTATCAAAGTAAGTTAGGCCTAGGCCCTATGCTCTGTTTTGAAGGAAAATTTATTTTCATAGTGTTGTAAGACTTAAGTTTAAAACACTCCACTCAGCCCTCAAGAACCCTCAGTCAGGCCCTACACACTACGCTCTATTGGTATCACTTTGCTCCGTGCTGTAGTATGGTGGGACCGGAATTCGGTCACCTACACAAATGCGCGATGCTGTAACAATTGGTATGGAGTGAACGAATTCCGGTCCCTGAAGAATTGTGGTCCCTTTAGTATGGTATTCGGAGCGTAGTCTAACGGAGCTTACTATACTACGCGCTGAATGGGGCTACACTGGGGGTAGCCTAACGTTAGCAGTGGCCAGTTCGTTAGTCTACAAGGAAAGAGGATTAAATAATGGTGAGTGTAATCACAGGCCCTTGGTACTACGCTGTACTAGCCTACTGTAGTACAGGTTGGCGAAGACTATATGCATATATATCCATGTTATGTAAATGCAGTCTTGGCCATCCTGTACTAGTGAAGAGCGCATGTGGGTGTAATTGACACTTATATCTGTGCCTGGCTCCTGCAAGATTTTCTCTTGGCTAAAATGGACAAGAATTCTGTGCCTGCAAGATTTTCTCTTGGCTAATGGACACGGAATCAGTGACCGCAAGATTTTCTCTTGGATTTTCTCTCTGATGGAAATGGATGCTCTGCCTGCAAGATAAATCATATCTAAGGCACAGTAACAAGGTTTGAGACACGACTGCCATACCTGTACTGCACTTGAAATATTTTCAGGTGATTTGAAGGTACACCGGCAACTTTGTATTTTTAGAGGGAAGGGGGGTTAAGGTTCCTCTTCTTACTGCCCTTTTTATATAGTTTTTTGGTTAATATGAGCAGTTTGGCACAGATTTATATTAAAAAAACATCAAAAGTGGACTAGTCTGGTTCACTTTATCGGATATCCCAGCTTTTGAATCTGATAAAACCTTTTAATATCTGGATGCTGTGGATAGATTTTGCCTTCTTATTTGGATTAAAAGTCTGCATTAGCATATGCATATGTGCCTATGATTTTAGGAAAATACAGTCACCCCAGTCAGAGTTAGTATACCTTGTCATTCTAATTCATGAATGGCCTTTTTGATTGTTTGATAATATTTTTGTTACTAAATTGTTAAAATCATGGGCAATCCAGGGTGCATTATATGTAAAGCTGACCCGGGAGTTATGCCAAGGTGTCAGCTTTCACACGGGAACGAAGCACACGAGTGATTTATACCACACAATAAAACATAACATTGCCTGTTGTACGATGATCATTCACCATACTTGCAACAAAAAGTTACACACATTCTTTCCTTTTTGACAGGAAATAATCATATTTTGTGCGGGTTCAATGTGAATTAAGTGGAAATACACTGCAGCAGAAAGTTTAATTGCTACGTTTTTGACTTAGAGCTAGTTTGCAGTACAAAATAAAGACAAGTCATACGCCAACTCGAGTGACTCCTCATGCTGCTAGGCCAAGCAATTCCCTTGGTTTACCCCGAAGATCTTTGGCATATGGTGCATGAAATGCATATGGGTGGAGAATAACTCCTTGCTTCACCTTTGTTTGTAATACTTATACTTATATGGTAAAAACATCTTCAGAGGTACTTCTATAAAGGTAAATAAGAGGGGATTTGCCAGAGTTTGCTGTTTTTGCCCCCAAGATTTTCTGATGTGTTATGAACACAGTGTCTGTGCCAATAGCCACTTTGTTTAATAATTCGTCTCAGCCACAACTGAACAGTTTTCAGGAGTGACATCTTCCAAGGCGGCAAGCATGGGTGGAAAATATCAGGAATGTGGGAAGCTCCTTGCAGGGAAATGTTGATATTTGATAGGAAATATGGGCATTTAGAAGGAAATTTGACTAGCTTTGCACATAAAAACAAACAATTTACAGGAAATTGACTTGCCATGGCTCAGAATGGGACTGAGGTCCTGGAATCGGAATGGGCTGCAGCTGGACTCGGACTCGAAGCCAATTTTGGTCGAGTCAACAATGTAAGTGTCATTAAAATACCTGATGATACATTCTTATTGGTGCACATTTAATACATGAGTGGCCGTACACACTCAAATAAATTACAGGGTGAACCAGACTCTGGAACCCCTAAAATAACAGTTTTAATGAAATGTTCTTGAAATATATCACAGAAAGGAGTTATATGATATTCTACATTGCCTGATGGCCGGACTCCGTCTTAGCCCTGAATTGCGGACACTGGAAAATGAGGGTACCAGACTCGGAATTGGCTCGGAGAGGTAGCCACTGGAATCAAATTGGCTGGAAATGGGGTAAAACGGGACTCGGATACAGCCTTTACTTGGTTTTGACACCTGTTGCAGAAGAACAAAATAATAGACTGTCTTACATTCTAACAAGTAGATCAGCACTGCTGGAAAAATCCGTTTTATGCACTTGGTATGTTTATGATGCATCTGAAGTGTTAAATAAGAAATGGAAAAGCCATTTTTTGTCATTCATTTTTTTCTTGTATGAGTTTGTTCACTGGACCTCGTAGTTTTAATTGTAAACATTTTGCCATCGGATAGACGTCGGTTTTTGGTCTAATTGGTCCGGTTGAGGTCGAGTAATGTTGGGAGGTAGGTCCGACGTTGGATTGACGTGGCTGTAAAGAGCAACCCTTTTGCGACTTAAATACTATTAGATGGAGGTCTAAAAATATTGTAGTCCTTTTGTTGACGTCGGAATGACGTTAGCTGAATACTTGACTGTCGGGTTTTAGTGCAGACGACGTCTGATGGCCGTCTTCGCAGACGCTGATCCACGGACATCTGTCCTACGTAGACGCTGTCTCAAAACCGATGTCTATCCGGAGTACTCACCATCACCATTAGGTTACTCACAATGCATACCGTTAGATGAGTATATTAACTAGAAAGTGGTTAAAAGTTTTTCGCAAATGTGAGTGTAGCAACTAAAATTGGCCAATTACTCCTTAATTTTTACTCTTTTTACTTTTTTTACTCTTGAGTTTCTTTACTGCAAATGTGGTTTGTGAGTTTTCTTACCCATATAACTTTTTGAGTAACGTTTACTACGTACACGTGAGGAACGATCTATTGCTAATAGTATATAGAAAGGAAACATTCTTTTAAAAGTAGGTGAAAAAAATGTCTGTTTTGGCCTATCCTTTTTGTACACAAAGACCATGTTTTCATGAGTTCATGTGGCGGTACGAGTTAAAGGGGAACATGGCGGGAGGAAAGGGGGTAAATGGCCTTTGCCATACAGCGTGAATCCAAACCAATATGCAACGTGTTATGCAGGTTCACAATCTTATACAATTTTTAGCCGGACAGATCAAAGGCGAGGGATTCTGGGGTCCCCCGTTGGACAAATCCTGGCGCCACCAGGGGGCCAACGACCCGAAGCCGAGACAGCCCCGATGCCGTCGTGGGGTTAGTGAGGGGAGATTTGAAGAAAACCTGTGTACTATACCATGCCATTGCGGGTCATATATTTCATAAAAAATTTTTATATATATTCGACTACTAGAGGAAAATAGTTCCGCCCGATTTAAGGTTTTTCCCGAAATCTTAACTGTGAAATTGCAAAGATCGCGAAGCGCGCGAAATTTTTGGGTAAGCTTACACTAAAAATAATCTGTACTTAGTTAAACCTTACGGTATAAAGGTAAACCAGTGACATACCCAGGATTTCTCTCAAGGGGGGCATACAATGTGTTGTCTGATCGCCGGCCTGGGGGAGGGGTGAAAGGGGAGGGGGACATTGAAAATTTTTGAAAAATTAGGTGTCCTTACATGCAATTTGGTGCCACATATGCCACCTTTGCAAGTACAATTTGTGTTACAACATTTACGTTTTTTTTAGGATCTGAAAAAAAAATTGGCATCCGTGAGGGGGGCATGGCTCAATGGCCTCCCCCTTTGTACCCCACTGAGGTCAACTGTCCAGGCAGTTGGCCCTATCGGGCACAACTGACATTGTACTTCCTTCTTCGAGTCACTAGCCGTACCGAAAGACAGACCCAAGAGAACATTAACTTAGTTTAGCGAAATGAGATATAAGATGAAATTTACGACCTCTACATAACCTGTGTACCCTGCCTCCATGTTACTTGGTAAGGTTGACAGGACTTATGCTATCTAGCTATGTGGAATGGAACTACTGAAGAGACTGGAGTTACATTACAGCGCCCGTAGTGCGTCGAAAATTATGGGTTCTGATTACAGAAATTGTCCTATTTCTTTCACTTCTTTTCCTATTTCTTTTCCTCAGGTTTCCTTCATTTTGCCGACTGGTGCAGAATTTACCGACTCAATGCCAGAAACCACATGAACGATGAACTCCTTTAGTATACAATGATACTGAAAAGCCCTAAGTAGCTTTTTTGCCGACAGAATATGTTTTAAGTTTCAAAAGTGTTGCTTATATACGGGCTTTGAAAATATTGTAATAAACGTTGTCTACAAATGCATCTCCTGTCTTCCGTCTGCACCAGCCCCTTTCTCTTGCCCTGCTTGTCCCTCCCTCCCCTGTTCTTTTCTCTGTTCACTCGGCCGTTCTCTCTCCCTCTTCTCTCTCCTCTTTTTTCTCTTTTTACCTCTTTCTTCTTCCCTCTAACTTTCCTTTGTTTGCATTTCCCTCTTTCCTTCATTTTGCCGACTGGATTTAGTGCAGGATTTAGCCGACTGCGTGGATGAAGGGGGTGTCACACCCCCTCTAGCGTCGGCCCTGGTTCTTCTAGTTCCTCATCAGATTCTTGTGTGCCCTCTGGTTTCTTAATTGTTTCAATCTGCATAAGCCAAATATTTGTATGATGTAGTAGGTCTACCTTTGTTAGTTTGCACTGTAGTATTTCACCCGCAACATAGTCTTGTCCTTTTACGGGATGCCGATTGGAGAAGCACAAGAACAGCAGGCAAGATTGAGAAAGTGACCTGGAGCTGGCTATATTGTTGCTGAAAGATGAACTGCCTCAAGCGTCTCGGTGGCTTTTATTTTACCCAGTAACACAGTAACATAGGTCTTTTCAGCTCCACCTTCCTTCCCTGTTTCAGGCCTCTATCTCACCTTTTCATATAATAGACATTCCATCCCGATATAAATGCTTTCTTAATGAATATTACTGCCTACTATTGTGTAGTGGAAATCTAGTCTGCCATACAGTAATACTGCGTGTAGATTTTCCCCCAAAACATCAGATGGCATGAACTCTTATCGAAATCTCACTGGAGAGCCACAAAATATTTAATAACACCACACCAGTTTTCACATTTGGTAAGTTACATGTATTCAGACCTAGAGCCTTAGATGAATGTCAGCTACTGGCAGATTTATTAGGCTGCAGACGTAAATGTTGCATTTTAGCATCGCTTGAGCAATTCAGGTTACGCATTGGAATATTTTGATTCCATAACACAGTATACGTATATCACAAATTTCTCGGTAATTGCAACTTTGGCTATATCAGATATCCCACTATACTCATTGCATTTTAATGAAGGAACCAAGCCCAGTGGTGACCTCGAGATTTTGGTGGGGTTTTTAAGTCCTCTGAATATAAAAATTGTGACGTCATCTGGGCGGACAACCAGCATTACTTGGCAAAGCACAAGTGTACTTAAAAATTTTGCTAAAAAATATCATCATCTACATAACTAGACAACACATTTCCAGCTACCTACCAAACAGCATTACAAAGCTCGGCTTAAAGGCCGCATAGGCGTTGTTTAAATTTGAGTGAAAGTCCTTGGGAAGGAATGGGGTGCGGAGGGGATAAACAACTAGCCATCATGTCCATGCGGTCATAGTTTCATAGCATGTCTCGCTGTAATTTGATCTACCTTCGGAACGTGTTCAGATAAACATAATTTTAGTATACACATGCATCGATTGTATGTAGAGGCAACAAGTGTGTACCTTGCGTTCAGACCACATCTTTCTGATTCTTAGGTTTAGTGGCCCATTTTACATGAGTTTAGTGCCGTTTATTAAAAAAAAAAAAAGAAAAGCCCAAAACAAGCGAGAATAAGAGAAAGGTTTAGGAGCATAGCGGACCTGAGTTATACCAATGAAATCGGCTTCCAAGGAATTTTGCTGGATTTCAAGAAATCTGAAAATATCAGGAATACTGTTTTTATATCCTTATATCCGTACAACGTACGGCACTGTTTAACCTGGAAAAGAAGGTGTGTTGATCAACTTGGTCGGTAGTATTCTGTGTTTAGCTGTGCTAGTTTTGGCGGCACCGACGGCACAAATCTTATCATTGACTTGTAGGTAAAAGCAGAAATGCCAGAGGGGGGAAGGCAAAGGCGGCCTTTGACGGTCAAGTTTTCGTTGTAGTCAACATAGTTTGGTTTCACTCACACAAATTTCTGCTTTTCTGGATTGGTCTTAACAGGGAGGTTGGTTCTACCAATACTAGTGCATAAATATACTTGACATGCTCAAAATGACAACACCATTCTGAATCGACGCACCCCCTAACAATCTGAGATACGCCATTGTTTACGCTTCATATTTTCTGATTACAGAGTACCAAGCAAACTACGACACAGCAAGTGGTTGTAGGCCCACATAGTTCAATGAAAGCATCCATGTTGGGTACAAATTACATATCATCTGTTCCCTATACTGCCGACTAAGTAATCACCTACGACAACGGGAGGCACACTCGAAAGTCAGTTTTAGGAATACTACATGAGGTAACAATTTACAACGTTCATCTCGTGTACGAAAAAAAAAAACACTCCACTGCCAACGAAGAAAACTTTAAACTTGAAGAGTAAGTCGTAGATCGATGGCAGCGTGGATTTGTGGACAGGGTGATAAATTTTATATACCGAACAAACAATGTAGCTTCTTTCAGTTCTGTTAAATCAGCTGGAAGTAAAATCTGCTCACCTTCGTAGGCAAAACTACTACTGATACTCTTTTTTAAAATTTCAGTGTATATGTCAGACATTCTTTAGTAAGTGTCAGCGGCGTAGGAAGATGTTTGATATTGGGGGGGGGGGGCAGACCAGATGTGACTTCTCGACCTTGAATCCCCTTCCCACACTAAAACACATTTGCTCAATGTGATTCTTCCGATTTTAATTTGAGCAAAATAAAAATATTCAAAGCAAAAGGAAACAAAAACAACACAATGCAGGAGTGATTTTTTGTTGAGGAGGCTCTGGAGGACTGAAGATTTTGTGGGGGTGTCTCCCGTTTACTATCTAAGCTGAGCGCCACCATAGGCTGGCGCGGAGCGCACCAAGAAAATTTTAGATTTGAATACGCCCCAGATCGCCGGAAATGGCACTTGTCAGGCTTCATAGCAGCCATCAAGATGTGCAATTTTTGTGAAAAAATGTAAAGCTTGATTTGATTTTTTTTATAAAACACATTTTTATGAGGACACATTAGTTGAGCTGGCCTGGTCTTGGGGTCCGAGGATTGGAAGTTTGAACCCCATTTATTATCTAAGCAAAGCGCCACCATAGGTTTGAGTGGACGGAGCGTACCGAGAATATCTGAGATTTTAATACATCCCAAATCACCGGAAGTGGCGCTTGCCAGGATTTTTGAAGCCATCAAGATGTGTCTTTGTTGTGCAAATTTTGTAAAGTTTGATTTGAATTTAACACTTTAAATCTGTTACAATCTATCCAACTTCATTCAAAATTATTCAGCGTTGAGTTATCCCCCGTGGATTTCAGTGGATTAGTTGGAACTGAGATTTTCTACAGCCAGAGTCTGTTAAATTATTTAGTTGAGTAGAGGTAGCCCCACGATTTGCCCGTCGAACGGCCAACGACCCGAAACTCCGACAGCCCCAATGCCGTCGAGTATTGGTGAGGTGGGATTTGAAGAAAGCCTGTGTACTAGCTTCCATTTCATTCGGGTCATATATTGCATAAAATTTGTATACACTAGAGAAGCTAAGTTCCGAGTTGATTAAATGTTTTTTTTTTTCTGGAATCTAAAATGTAAAACTGCAAAGCGCGCGAAGCGCGAAAATTTTTCGCCTTCATTTTTCACAAAAAACATAGGCCTATGTAATTATTAAAAACAATAAGAAAGAAAAGCTGTAGGGGTTCTAGACCGTATAGGAGATAATATGCATTGTATCGAAACTACCTTGACTATCCGATGAAATAGCCAAATATTGCTCGGTGAGTCCTTCACCAACTGGCCGTACCGCATGACACACAAGAGAACAGTAGCTAGGCTTTGCAATATGGGACGAAATTTACGACCTCTACATAAACTGAGTGTGTACTTTTCAAAAGTGTTACGCTCAAAACTAATGCCCTTACCTTTTAGAGATCAAAGTATTTTCTCAACCTATGTTGATATGGATATATTGTCTTTGCATTCCTAAAGTTAATAATAATAATGTGACTTTAGTGGGAATCCAGCTGGGTTTTATTTATTTTGAAATTTCACAGTTGAAAAAGAGAAAAGATGTTCTGGTGCAGGTGCTCAGGCCTTAATGTCTTAATCTCACATGGAAGCTCTAAGCCGTATTTGAAGAAAATGTAAATAGTTATGGTCCCAAAAATCACAGCATGTGTCATGGTGGGTGGGACTACTTGTCAGCTTTGAGAAAATGGGGCACTTTTTGCCAACACTTCTGCTGGGTAGAGTAGACTTTCAATGAAAGTTGATTTAGTGTTGCAAGTCAATGGAAGAGTTACTTACTGGTGATGCGCCACCCTAGGAGCCAAAAGATGAAATCAACAAATAAAGCTATAACAAAAATTGAATTTTCACAGCTGAAAGGGGGTAGTGAAAATTCTCCATACGGAAAGGATTATTTCTTACTCAGGATCTCAAATGAATCCAGTTTTGAAAGAAGGATGACAGTAGCATCAAAACTCAAATAGGAAAAAAGTAAAATTATTTTAAATAAAAGTAGGACTTAAAAGGCTTTTAGGCAGAGTCAGTATAGTACCAGTGCTTACAGCATACATGGTGTATCACATTATTGTCACTATTCAAGCTTGAGAACATCTCTTTCATACTACTGTTGCAATGGCTACTCACTACTCCTGCATATAAGCTTTTATCATTTTGTTTGTGCGACACAGTGAGATAATGACACATAATCAGAGCAGCCAATAATTAAGGTGAGCTCTTCAAATTTCTTGAGCACACGAGCAGACACAGTCCACCTCAGCCCCACTAAAGTTGAGAACCTTTCCAGTTTGGGATGTGCCTAGATAGCAGAAAATGAACTTTTTAAGATAAAAATTTCCCATACACATCTCTCTCTACCTTCTTTCAAAAAGTGCACTCTCTGGGTGTATCGTACAAAAAAATACAAATCCCAGGACTTTTAGATACAGAAGTGACTTGCTACAATGTTTGTGCTAAATGTTTTAATGTTTGATCATGATTCTGTGACATCTGGGGGGGGGGGGGGGAATTCCCAAAAGAAAAATAAGGTTGGTATAAATTTCCTAATATTTACAGTTACTCTGGGAGACTAGTAATATTTGTAGGATGGGGAAATGACGTAAACCTTGCAGGGTTAAAATAAGGTCAAGTAGAACTTCCAAGGACAAAGTTAAAGTAGAAATTGGAAAAGTAAGATTATAGAGGATAACTAGGAGTCACTTGGAAACCTACCCATTATACTTAATGAAGGAAATAAGTGAAGTATTTGGAAGTTAATACCAACTGCTAATATGCAAGGTGCAAGGACACGTACTTTGAGCATAATTTTGCACAAGTAGCCTCATCCCATCTCACCATTCTTATTTGTTGGTTTTGTAAGGCAAAGTAAATATATCAATAACAGCAAATAAAAGGCACAAGTTCATGTACTTTTGACCAAATATGATTACACATAAATTTACAACTTATGTTAGTACATACAAACATGGTCGATTACTGTAGGACATGTAAACCAATTTTGATCGACACACATGTTCCTTCACCAACACTTGATGCCACACTTTTATCACAATACTTTATGACTTCATATGATTTCCCCTCACTTTATGCATTTTATGCTTGAGCCCATTTTATCCATACTTTATGCTTTGTTATATTTTATGCTACTCTGAGAGGCCCGTCGAAGAAAGTAAACGCATTCAAGATTTAACCATCATATCTAAATGAGAATATGCAATGTTTAGCATAAAGAAAGAGGACATTCATAGGTTGATTGAATATTAAAGAAATGACCAAAGCAGAAATCTGAGACCGAAAAAATATGTTACTGAATATCATTTTTCAAATTTTTTGACACATTTACACTAGAAAAATAAGTGTAAGAGGACTTTTCCTTCAATATTACAAAGGGAATACAACGAACCAAACAATTCAATAGGTAAAGCAAATAACTAACCCTAAGACTCTTATGTAAACAGAAGGTTCAGTCTACCATTCCCTTGCCGAAAAAGTATTATGTGTAAAATTCCTTTTACTCTGCATGGTAAGGACGGTGCGGGGATGTTTCGGATGGTGTTGGGCACTTTTAGGCTGTGACAGGTAGTGAAGGGGAGGCCATCTATCCTATCTTGAAATATCGTGTTTACAAGGTTGAGGTTTTTGACTTCTGGTGACCTCAAATGACATTTGACCTCCACCACAACAGTTGGAATTTTCTACTCAATATGACAAGTCTATATTCCAAGTATTTACTAGCTATAATACGGCTAAATTTTTTCGCAATTGTGTCTTATTATATATATATATATGTATATATATATATATATATATATATATATATATATATATATATATATATATATCTATATATATATATATATATATTTCTGTTGTGGTGATCAGCAGTGATGGTAATTCTCTTCAAGTGATCCTACTTGAAGTCATGTCTGATAACATGCAAAACAAAATTTATTCTTAGGAAAGACGATTAAAAGTTTTCAAACTTAGAGAAACACATCTTTTTCCTTATCACGTGACACACAATTATATATCTCTCAGTAATTTGGAGGGCCTTGTTTTTCCATTTTGTTGCATGCTTGTAAAGTACTTTCCTTGTGCTGAAAATGTTGTAATGATCACATTTTGAAATGCTAGCTACAATGTGTACCTCAAGATGTGCCTATCGTGTGACGATATCATAGATCCACCCTAAGCCAAGCGTCAGATAGTACGGCGTAATACTATGTCTCTCAGTTACACTTACATAAGGCAACTAAGGGCAACTGTTCAGTAGGATAGTGACATGTTGATTGTAAACGCATGTGCAATTCGGATGTTTTCACTTCGATTGCAAGCTGTTTGAACATTCATCAAGTTTCAATGTTGTCCTGTGTGTGTCGTCAGTGAAGGACTTCCTAACAAGGAAGGCTTCAAAAGGCAGTCCTCAGTGAATAAGTACGTGTACCGAGAATACCTAAGACCTGTACCATCTGAGCAGGCAGGGTATTGATTTGTTAAGTAGAATAATTGTATATATTGTAGGATATTACACATGATTGTATCTTTTGATAGACCATGTAAAAATTACCATGAGAGCGGACGTGGTCTCTGTTTGTTCTCTTATTTAATCATATCTTTACAGTTTCAATAATGTGTATGTACCCTACTATGACTACTTTTCCTCATGTCGGTCTCTTTCGATCACGCTGATTTTTTTTATTGTATTACTTATATTCCTGTGTAAACTATGGTGTTATATACAATGTTACTGCTCTATTCTCTGTTGACGTTCTCGTTTACCTGACCTGACCTTGAGCCAAGTATTAAGCTACCTTGCTCATATCTATTGTAAGTGTGAATTAGTCAGGTTTATGATGTTCAGACCAGGTTTGGTGTTGTCCAGACCAATCGTCAGATCAAGATCACCCGGAGTTGACATTCGACCAACCAAGACCAAAGCGGCGTCGGGTTCAAGATAGGGTACACTCCACTACACCGACGAGGCCCTAGCTTTAAACCACCAGGGACTAATCAGAGTTAAAGCAGAACACGGTTGGAACGAAAAGGTTGAGACCTCCGATTCTGGCTTAGCTTTTTCCACGGGGGAGCCTGTCTTGTCAGATGTCGAGTTGATAACCTCGTAGTCTTTACCAAAGTTTCTGTGTTCTGGGATGGATTAATTCGACCGTATTCAGGAGGTCATCTTTGACCTTGCCCATCAATCGACATTTAGCCAAACGAAAAGAAAGGCCACTCCTAGTCGAAGAGCATGATTATATACACACATCCACACATATACATACATACATATGTCCTGCTTCTCTTAAATGACAATTTTCTGAGAAACAGTCGAAAGCAATATAAAATTTCCCAAAACTTTGAAGTCACAAGTGTGACCTTCGCTCTACGCGAAGAGACCTACATTGATGATGAATGCAACGATATCGTATTAAGGAACGTTATGGTGCCCTTGAGCATTCTTGTGAACAGTACGTTGAGGCAGAGAAGAAACTTGCTGGTGGAAAGTAAAAATGGCTGAAGGCCTTACACACACGAAATCCACTCAAGTCTGGATTATTTGTACCAAATTCCACCCGTTCACTTTGGTGGGGCGATACACTCCAACCATCTCCAGGGATCACCGCTCTTTGTTGCTAGGAAAGGTAATTTGGTTTATTGACCTTCAGCTGTGACACCTGGGCTCTTCTAGCAGTTGCACAATGTGTTTTAGACTTTTAAAGAGGGTTACGCCTTTGTGGTCAAAACAGCTTGAAAAAAGAGTAGTGGGTTACCATGAGCTAGGGGAATTACGATCTTGGTCTCTTTTCTATGCTCCATTTTCTCTTGACAAGATGTGTATTCACTGCTGGTGAGGATACTGACATATCATATGTATACTCATGGGGACTCCCTTCGAGTTATGGAAGAATAACGGACCTCTCTTATACCAGTGGGGCGATTTGCAGCTGTTTCTGTTCCATGGGATGACCGTTAGTTACACCACAGAGCTCGTTCACTGCTAGTTGGTACTAAATAAACACCTGGGATTACTGTCGTTGTGGGCCGCCTATAATTTCATCTTTACGAAACCCAAGGTCTCCTCCGGTTACTTGGGGCTAGGTGTGTCCTCGCCCTGGCTGATAGTCTTTCAGACATTTTCCACTTTAGGCAGGAGTTTATTTTGAATGGGTCTTCAGCCCACACCAGTCCAGTGTACTAGTACGAAATGCACTTCCTTTTTTTTCTTCCTCTGGAGTTGTAGAGAGACAAGGTGTGGGGGTCATCTTAAGTGACGTTGTGATACCTCCATATGTACCTTTCCTGGCATAGGTGTAACGGTAGATCAGACTCAGCGTTAATGCCGACATCGTTCGAGTGTTCAGGACTGCTTTCGAAAGGCGATGGATCCCCTGGTCTCTGTGAGGACAGGTCAGGTACTCGAACATTCTAACAAGAGCTGTATATATAAGTCTAAATCATCCAATCATTGCAACACAGGGGAAACTGTGGGTCTAGTAGGTTGTCGTAAATGTGACAGAAGTAAATGCGACCTTTGCCATTTTTATTGCAGAGTTCCTCCTTTTCTTGTTATGCAGACACCGCTATGCCAATTTTGAAGTGTGTATATGGGAGGGGGGCTTATGTTAAATATATATGTTAAAAGAAAATAAAAGCCTACCATCCCAGTTTAAGGTCGCCCAAAATGCCCACGGCAGCAAAGGTGCGTGGGTTAAAGCCCCTGTAGCCCCTCCCGTCTCCGCGGTCCCTGTTGTGTCAAATATGGGCTTGCCGTAGATTTATGTATCATGTACTTGTGGGTGTGCAATTTATGTAACCACATGCTCGAAATGCAATTTGCAGTGTGTTGGGTCTATTTCCTCGGAATTCAACGTTAGATTTTGTAGTACGCAGACCTTGTAATGAACCAAGGCAAGGCATATGCGAATTAGCTGTGCACTAGAATCCTGCTCCTTGTCACCTGTGGGACATTCAATTTATTCTTGTTTTTACGCAAGTCTAACACAGAAACAGCCCTCACAAAAAAGAAAACCGTGGCTTGCCCAAATGAATACTTTATTTCCTCTGGATCTAAATGAAAGGAATGAACATTAGGAACTCTCCTCCTTAAAAATCTGAACACTCTGACCAGACTTCACAAAGGGGAGGTCGGGTGTAATAAAATCCTACTTATCTGCTCATTTCTTTGTTGTAAGAAGCCACCATCACTTCTAGGATTACACTTAATCCTTGGCCAGTGAGGAACTTTTGTCCAGTTGGTTACTCAACAAATAAACTGTTGACATTTCCTCCATATTGCACAGTTAAATCTTTTATGTGTGGTAAATTCACAGGAAGTCCAAGACCAAGTGAAATTGGATTAGGTAAAAGATAAACAGTTAAAATGGTTACAAAATAGGGTCTGAATCTTTAAGGAGAGGAGTTCCTAATGAACTCAACTCGCAAAAAAGAATCAGTTTACTATAGTAAAGATCATGGGTCAAATTTACAAACAGTTTGTTTCAGGCACGTAGCTAGGAATTTGCTAGTGGGGGGGGGGGGGATGAGCAAAAGCTGTAGGCAAACTATCTAAGAGTAGCGCCACCACAAGTTGTCGCGAAGCGTACAAGAAAATGCCTCCCAGATCGCTTGAAATGGCACTTCCCAGGCCTTATAAATTCATCTAAATATTTTCTCTTTTTTTGAGGAATTAGCAATATCATAAAATATCATTTAAAATTACAAAAAATACGCTAGAGCTGGCGGTCGCCCACCTTGGAGACGCGCCTGGGTTGTGGTGAGTTGTTCTTGCCCATATTGCCTCCCCGGTTCTTTCTTGCTCAAGTGGATTTTTACCGTTTGCTAAGCTGGTTTTTTCTTAAGGCTAAATGACTTTTGGTATGACGTTTAACTTGCTTTTATTTTAAAGGGGATCAGCGGCGAAATAATTTTAAGCTCTTTTCACTTACCAATTTCAGTTTGTGCTGCTTGCTTTTATCAGGGAGTTGCTATTTGACCTGCTTAATCTATTGTTTATGTTTGTGTGTCTCTTAGTAGGTTCAGGGAGTTGCTGTTTTAGTGGGACTCTTGAACGTATTTTCACATGCAACATTAGAGCTGACGAAGGCTGAATAAAGAGCCGAAAGCCTCTCGAATCGGGAAGTCCTTTTCTCTTTGTATGTACGGTTGTCTTTTCATGCTATATATATATATATATATATATATATATATATATATATATAATATATATATATATATATTATATATATATTATATATATATATATATATATATATATAAACTATGAAAGTTATCTTTTGTTTGCTCAGTTGTGGATCCAGGGGGACATTCTAGGATGTTTAAGATCAGAACCCCCACATGGAAGAAAATTTGCACCCATTCCCCTTGGGCAGGATACATGTTATACAGTTAATGTCGCCATGTATCAGGAGACAGATAGATAGATAGACAGATAGACAGGTAGTAAGTCAGTCATTCAGTGAGTCAGTCAATCAGTAAGTACACCTTTATCATTCCACAAAAGGAAATACAAGTACTTCGCACGAACAGTAGTAAACAATGTAACAAAACCAAATCAGAAAGAAATAATAAAAAATAAACTGTAAAGGTATCGAAATTAACGAAGTAAATTATCATTAAAAGGCAACATTGCACCTGGGATGGAAGAATTGCGGTGCCAGTTACTTTTGAAACACTGAAGTCTCAGCCTACCAATGCCTCACTTTATTCGTTTTTCCTGAAACACATCATACAGAGGGTGGCTGGACTTATCTCATATAGAGTCTAGTTTGGACTGTAAGAGGCACTGGTGGAGGGATTTGACAGATAGCGGAGACTCCCCAATAACTTTTTCTGCTTTCTTATAATGTTTTCAATGCGACTCAATTCTATTTTACTGACATTATCACCTTAACAGATCAAACAGCACCTCCAAACTCCACTAAATATACAATTATAAAAATTACCTAAAATCTCGTAATTGAGATTAAAATTGGACGATTTATTGGGCAATATAACCTGGAGTTTAACTAAAGACCCACATGATCCCTCCATGTCATTTTGTTGTTCAATACAACACCATGATATTTACACTTATTAAAACGTTTCGACTGCAGTCCTCTGGATAATTACAGGAGGGGGGGGGGGCTTTTGTTACGACGATAGTCCATTAGCATTTCTTTCGTCTTAGAAAAATCAGTTTTAGAAAATCTGAATCCCAATAATTAATAAAAGATTGTATCTGGGAAAGATAGGCATATTCAATACCATCATTAATTAACCCCATCATGGCTGTGTCATCTGCAAATTTGATGAGAAGCACCCCTCTTCAGAAGATCGTGCGTCAAAAGTATATAAAGTAAATTGAAAAGGTGCTAAAACTGTACCTTGTGGGGATCCCGTATTTGAACTAATTACATTAGAAAGGTAAGAGGGGCTAAGTTCAACAAGTTGAGATCTGTTTGTGGGGTTGTTGACTATCCAATGAGTAAGGTTATTCGGAACCTCCATACTGACAAGTTTTCTTACCAAAATATAACGTTATATGGTATTAAAAGCAGAAGAAAAATCGAAAAACATGACTCGGATATGATTCCCTAACTTTGGATGTTCTTAATAAGAATTCAACTGTTTCAGGATTACAAGAACGGCGTCCTCACAACTACGTCTCGATTGGTAAGCAACTGTTAGCTTTCTAAAAAAGGTGTAACAAATGGTTTGAAATGTCATAAAAATATACGTTCGCATACTTTCATTGGCACTGCAGTCAAGACAACAGGACGTAGGTCGTTTAAACATAATATTGCACTAGTTTTTGGCACAGGTATAATGCAAGACTGCTTCCATAAACTAGGAATAGTTGTGAAAGTATTGTCAAAAATGAAGGTAAAAATATTTGCTAATTGTATTGCACAGTTTTTTAAAACTTGTGGTGACAGCTTATCTGGTTCAGCAGCTTTTGAAGAATGGAGCTTAGTAAAATGACGACGGACCTCACTTTTCGTAGTCCTGATATCATAATCGGAGTCTGATAGCAGATCGAGTAAATTGCTACGTTCATCTAAAAATTATAATGGTCGAAACGGTTATAAATTTTCTTCAAATCGTCAGCATAGCTTACACTTCCATTTGGCACTTGGCAAGATTTAGACTTATTACTCTAGCCACTCCATCAAACGTATGTCTTCCCAGACTCTCTTCATGTTATTCCTTGTGAAAAAATCCTTCAATTTTGTCCCTGTAAACTACCTTTTCCTCCCGAATAACCCTTTTAAGTTGAGACTGGACTTGTTTTAAACCCTCGAGATTCCCTTTGCTAAAAATCTCCTTCTTCTTGTGATGATGCCTTTAACCCGTTTTGTAATCCATGGCTTTTTGTGTGGGAATACTGTAGTCTTCTTTGTTGGGATTGTAAGATCGACGTTGAAGTTAATATACTCGCTTACTGTTTCTGTTAGTTCATCTAAATCTCCAGTAGCATCTACAAACACATTCCAACCGGTAGAGTCCAATTCAGCTCTGAGATGTTCTACGCTTTCTTCATTTCCACTGCTAAAGAGTCATGATTTTTGACTTCTGTCGCTGAACAATTTGTCTATAGTTAGGTATTATGTAGTCAGAGTAACTCTGACGCAAGGGAAGGAGTTTACATTTGGTATTTTCACTAATCCTTCGACGTCAGAGAGCGAAACGCTAAGAAACTCACTTACCCACTAAATCACGGATAAAGAACGCCCATCTTATATAAATATCCATATAGTTGCGAATTTGAAGCCAATGAAAAACGTGGATGGAAAGCAAGCTTATTTTGTAACAATTAAAACAACGAATCTTTTTCGTTAAATCAAATTCTTACCGAGAAGTCAAGCACATTAAAGGGAGATAGCATTTTCTCTATACCTTACTGAATCATCGTGGATAAACAAGGAAAATGTTCCGGATTAGTTTGTTACGGAGAAACTTGACGTCACTGTTCACTTCTACTCGAACCTTGTACGATGTTAGTGTTATTAGTAAAACACTTCACTAGCAATAGTGCTCCTAAAAGATATGTGTATTTACATTTGAATCTCCACCTTCACTGCAAGTGAAAATCAGTGCGTTTTGCTCCCTGACGTCGAGGGATAAGTAAAAAGACTAAATGTAAACACGCTCCCTTACGTCAGGGTTACCCTGACTAGGTATTAGGTAAACCAGATTATGATCAACCTTTCCAAGCGACGGTAATTGAATGGACCGGTAGCGTCCTGTAAATTTGAATAGAACAAATCCAAGGTAGCTGTATCTCGAGTTATACGAGGTAACATATTGGCAGAAATGTACATTGCCCTTCCCAAGGCTGCAGAAATCAAATTTCCATTAATAATACAGAGGGAATATGGTGATGCAGTCTCAAACTCATGTAAAATATCACAAAGTTCCAGAGCGGTTGATTTAGCAACGTTTCGATTAGGCACGTAAACATTAAGAAAGATTACACGAGTAAACTTCCTGGGTAAATTATATGGCCTCAGGCTAACTATTAAAATTTCAACGTTCGTTGAGCAAGAAGGATGTTAAATGATGGCATGGTTCTGTTTATATATCATACACAAACACCTCCTCCTCTCGCTTTTCCAGAGTGTGCGATCCGATCCCCTAGTAATATTTTACATCCATCAATTTTTACATGCTGGGCGTCATTGTGGTGATCTCTAAAACAAGTTTCTGTAAATGAAAGCATTCGTGCATTATGAATTCGTTAAAATACCTGGCGCTGCCACAAATTTCATCAATCTTATTGCTTAACGATTGTACGTTACCCATAATTACAGATGGTTAGAAAGGCTTACAGTTCCATCTACGCACCCTCCTTCTAGTACCTCTTAGCTTGTCCCGTTTTCGTCTTCGCATCTCTTGTGGGATGTTAGTAAATGTATGTGCGTAAGAGTCATTGTGTAGCCCCATAGTCTGCATACTACGACTAGCAAGTAACGGAGAAGAGGAGTAGGATATTCTGTAAGCCGTCAGAATATCATTAATTTCTCCGAGATCGAGGCATTTTGAGACCAGAGGAAGTAGCAATCCAAATTTAAGCAGGTTTACCTCCATTAATACTCAAAAAGAAACAAGACGAACAAGAGAAACAATGGAACAAGAAACTCTAAAAAAGTAAGAAATTAGAGAGCCCGTTAGAGCACTAGGGTAGCGCCACCAATAGGCAGTACTTGTCGTTATGTAATAGCCAAATTTTCCTGGACCTCTTGGAATCATTCTCCTCATATGTCCACATCAAAATTGTTAGTTTGGATAAAACAAAAGTATCCCCCAGAGATCGTCCTGAACAGATTACAATAGTAAAACATGTAGAGGAGAAAAAAAGAGGGGAGAATGGTTTCCAATGTAAAAAGGAATTTAAGAAATCGACCATATCTAACACGCGTATTTGGGGGCCTCGAAGCTAGACCATCAGATGCCCACACACACAGCAAATTGTGCCTACAGAAAGTCTCTTTTTGGCATGCAACCCATAATCACACAAACGTTACAGCTAATTATAACACGTTTATAAAATACTTGCTATCCTTAACGGTGATCAGGATCTTCGAGATCGATCTGTTTCAACCTTATAGCCACATCCTATTCTTTATCAAGTAACATATTGACCTAAGGTAGCCCAAATAGTTTTATATGGAGGTTCTAGACTTTATAATCTTATATTTGTCAAATGCAGGGGTGTAGCAACGTAAGGGAGGGGAGATTTGGGCTCAGAACCCCCATGACACAAGAGCGAAAATGGTAATGCCCAAAATCACCTGTTTATTTTACTTATAAAATTAAGGAAAAACACCGAAATGTTCCTTTTTTGTTGTTCAATTTGGGTTCCCCAATAGCAAATGGTTGTCTCATTATTCCAGAACCAAGATCAAATCCACGATCAAATATACGATAAACCCTTCGAATCAGAGTGACAGGTTACATCAGTGGGGGCGGAGTTGGGAAGGTTGTTAAGGGTTGGCTGTATGGACTAGTCAACGCCATAACAACAGTACTCCTGTATTTGTTGCAAGAATTCAGCCAATTCATAGCATGTACAGTAAATACTGTACATGGTGGAAACCGTTTCCAGTTTTAAACTGTGCCATGTTATAATTTTGTAACACGAGGAACGTTTAAATATCACCAATTTTCCCCTAACCCTAACCCTAACACTAAGAATAACCCTAACCTTCAAAAAAATAAGAGTAAATTCTGTTAACTTTACAAGAGGAATCCAACCCAGAAACCCCAAAATCATGGTATCATGCCTTCCTTCTTGACCACTGTACCATGTGGAGAACTCGATAGCCGTTCTCCTAAATTAACTGCTTATCTGTAAATCACTCAACCGTATCGTACCATTAACAGTTCTCGTAACACGTGTTACAGTTTCTGTAACACAGATCAGTTTAAACTGGACATGCTATGTGTAGTGGGTAAATTTTAATCTGGATCTTGGGTGAGAGAACATAGATAATTTTACAAACATTAATGCTTTTCAGACATAAACCAAACCGTCCGTCCTTGGAACTTTCTGTGGGTTTGTGGTTCCCTAGAATCTCCTTGGCTAAGTGTTGTTGTGCGCAAGTGATGTTTGGTTGTGGTACTTTGTTGGCTTCGCGAATTAATTATTGACGAATACCCGTCTAGTAGGTAGTGTGTATACTGGAAGAGCCAGGTACGGTTACGATGATGTGAGGGAATGGGAGGAGGCTGAGGTAAAGAGCCAAAACTGCTTCGTGCAAACCCTGGTGGAGTGTACAAAATTGCAACACATCACTAGCATCACCATAACACTACCTTTCCCAAACGGGACTAATTCGTCCACAAGAATTTCCCAATAAGGCAGGCTGGCTTAACATACAGTTGTAATACAATAATGGAGGGCATTTAACAAATTATACTGCTCTCAGCAACAAAAATACTGCATTTTCCTCAATACAGTACACATTTCCTCCTTTTTTCCTGAAAGTACATTTCTTGTGGGTACTAAAATAATACATTTAGTACGTTTCAATATTTTGTTTTCGTTTCACTCTTACACTTGAGGCATTCCATTGCTTTTGCATTTTTATTCATATTTAATGCACCCTATGTATAGTTTTTGCTCTTGCATCTCTGTTTGCACTTACTGCTCGCCTGTAATAATTTCTCCCAATCCATGCTTACTGAAGGTTTCCCCATGACCCTTAGTTTGGTGAAAATACTAACATATTCACCGCATCACTAACGCTATAGTAATAAAAACAAGTTACAGATATCCGGAATGAATTTGTCGGTACTGAATGGACTTTCCAAGATTCGTTAGGTGGGCTAAAGTGCCTGGAGCCAGTCCAGAACTTTTTTACTATTTATTTTCTTTATTAGATTATCATTATCGACCTCAGCCTCGATATCTGTTCCGGCAATGATCGACCTCTTAGATGAATTGCTTTTTAATTTTGTCTCCACAGTAGACAATAACATATTACCCTCAATGGTAAAGTAAATCTGCCCTTGGCAGTAATAATATGTCGGAGTCTGCTCCTCGACTCTAGTCCATCACCGTTGCAAGATGTTCGGCAATTGCCTGCTTTCCGTGGGAAACGCCTTACCTGCATTATCCCTTTAGGGGCTTAGCATTTTACCATTTTGGTTAATAAACAATGAGAACATATTCGGCTCAGGCTATATAGACTGGTTCGGCTCTCCGAAAGAACTTGATTAATAGAGGGCAGCAACCAAGAATTTTATTTAACTCTCTGCATGACAGTCAGCATGTTTGGCTTTCTTTTATTGAACAGGTCGAGTTGATAAGATACAATGCAAGGATTTTATCCCTAACAGAGATCATTCGTCCCACTGATTCATTTGTTTGTGCTCTTACTGGTTCTAATTTTTTTTGTGTGTACTTTCATACTTTGGAAAGACACTAAATCAAGTAGCCTATAAAAACGTACATTGCGCAAACTATGCTCTATCATGTAATGGTATTGTGTAGAGGCTTTTTGCCAATTCCCTCCGCATTGCCCTCTTCTTCTTCCATCCTTCCTGTCGCCCACGAGAAGTTGACCAAGAACATGACATCCGTTCTCTGATTCCTCGCGGAACAAAACAGAGCATATCAAGTTCTTTTATTCCACAGGGCGGAGCCGGGCCGTGGCAGTTAGAAAACGTCTTTATAATACACAATTCAGAGTACATGAGATATATTTACGCCTACACGATTTTAAAAAGGTTTACCACTGATAACCTCAAATGAAATTTCACCTACACCAAACACTGCAGGATTCTTTAAATTGATGTGAAGCATTTGCATGCCACGCATGAGATCCATCAAAGTTATCTTGCTTGCGTTTTCACAATTGGACCGACTCTGGTGACCTCCACCAAAATCACTATCCTCTTTGAACTTAGTGTAGAGCACATAAATTCTAGAGAGCTTCTTCAAAGTTTCACCTCTGGAAATAATATGTTTACGTGTTTTCACAATTGGACTATCGGTGTGAACTCAAATGACCATTCAACTCCACCCAAAACAATTTGGATCTTAAAGAAAATGTATTGGGAATTTGCACTCTAAGTATGAAATTTCTCACGGTTACCTTTCTTGAAATATCCTGTTTATGGTCCTTTTCCCGTGACTTCAAATAACCTTTACCTTTATGAAAAACAAGAGACTTCTAGAACTAAACGTGGAGGATGCACATACTATCTGTAGGATCCGTTAAGGATAAGGTTCATGAATAATGGTTTTTAACGTTTGAATTCTGGTGTCCTTTTTATGACCTCTTACCCCCGCAAAATACACGGCAGAGTTCTTGTACTTATACGGCAAACACATGCTGAGATCCCTCAATGTTACAATTTTTGAGATATCGTGAGCTTTTTTTCGTAGTTTTTTAAGTCTTCATTAGATCTGAAGATGCATTGTAGGGTGCCTCTTACCGACACCGGCACATCAAATAAATTTATAAAAAAAAGCAAAAGCACAAAATACACATCCACACCCAATTGCAAAAGAAATCAAAACTTAATGTGAATGTTTGTCGAAAGGTTTATGGCATGAGGGTTATCACGAACATTTCTTTCCTAAAACTGGCAAGCGTTGATTCATAAAAAGCGTCTCCCTCCCAGACCACCGTGCTTCTCGACTTTCGTATCTAATGTGTCGCTATTGAAAAGTGATTCGTGTGTATTGTGTAACGACTGGAAGAGCTGAAATGGTTACACCCAGAATATTATGAGTAACCGTCTAGCATGTGTAGGGAATAAAGCGCTTTTCATTCAGCTCGAGGCTACGAAAGAACTGCCGGGCAGACTCATTTGATGGAATCCCCGAAAGCTGTAACACAGGCTAGATTAAAAAAGTGCCGGCGGCTTGAAGATCTGTACAGGGCGAGGAAAAATGTGCTGAGAGAGAGAGAGAGAGAGAGAGAGAGAGAGAGAGAGAGAGAGAGAGAGAGAGAGAGAGAGTGAACATTGGCAACCTTTGCCTTATTATGAAAGACGATACTACAAATGATGGAAAAATCTGTGCTTCATGTGGGGATCGAACCAACGACCTCTCGCCCTCCGTGCGAGTGCTCTACCGACTGAGCTAACGAAGCATCTGTCGATAGAACTGGTCATTTAATTCATATACCGCATGACACAGCTTTTTCCATCATTGCGTCACTTGTTTGCTCCGCCAAGCATGTAAATGTAAGGAAGTATTGGTGTGACGTTGCGACTTTTATCATGTAGAGACTGAAGAATGTATCATAATAAGGCAAAGGTTGCCAATGTTAGATGTCAATTCTACAGGTTTCTAAATTATGCGACTGTATCCGCTACCCACCATTCTCATTCTTCAGTCTCTACATGATAAAAGTCACAACGTCACACCAATACTTCCTTACATTTACATGCTTGGCGGAGCAAACAAGTGACGCAATGATGGAAAAAGCTGTGTCATGGGGTATATGAATTAAATGACCAGTTCTATCGACAGATGCTTCGTTAGCTCAGTCGGTAGAGCACTCGCACGGAGGGCGAGAGGTCGTTGGTTCGATCCCCACATGAAGCACAGATTTTTCCATCATTTGTAGTATCGTCTTTCATAATAAGGCAAAGGTTGCCAATGTTAGATGTCAATTCTACAGGTTTCTAAATTATGCGACTGTATCCGCTACCCACCATTCTCATTCTTCAGTCTCTACATGATAAAAGTCGCAACGTCACACCAATACTTCCTTATATATA
Organism: Holothuria leucospilota; assembly: GCA_029531755.1. NCBI lineage: Eukaryota > Metazoa > Echinodermata > Holothuroidea > Aspidochirotida > Holothuriidae > Holothuria > Holothuria leucospilota. The sequence goes on along the minus strand of CM055972.1, from coordinate 19,742,465 downwards.
TATATATACATATATATATATATATATATATATATATATATATATATATATATATATATATATATATATATATATATATATATATTCGATATACTGTCTGCGGAGTTAAAAAACTTTCATCACCAAAGCACCACTTTTGCCGTTTGTTTAGTGTAGCCTTAGTGACCATAACGATTATTTGGACGGGATGAAAAAAGCGAGTGAGCATAACCCATATTGCATAAGGCTATTTGCTATATTAAGATTGTGTTCCCCACGAGCTTCGACCTACTCTTTTGTAGATATACTATACTCTAAACACTGAAATATTAACATGCATACTTGAAAAACTATTTGGTAGTACTTAGAGGGGCTTTCAAACGGCCAGCACGTGTTATAAATAATACTTGCATTAGCATTGTTGTTTATTCTAACACTTTGGAAATATTAGCCATTTTTGATGTTTCGAAGGGAATATACCTAGTATGTACCCACTCAATGCTGACCTAAAAGAGCGACTCTAGGTTCCTGCAGTCCAATGTCGACAATGCTTTTGTTCAGCACATTTCTTCCCACAGTTTCACATTTTTACACTTCCTCGAGCCGGCCTCTGACACTTTGGCACTTTGTGATAGTTACTGTGGTAGCTCCATGGTGATACTGGCCTGTATAGCAGCTCTGGAAAGCTCCCTCCAATCGTGTCTAATGCCGATGGTTCTTTCATATCGACGAGCTGAACGGAAAGCTTTGTTGGCTCCGCTTGTTAGAGGACATTCATAGTCGTGCATAATCACCACACTCCATTGTTTTGTTTTCGGTGTACGGTTACAGGTTGTTATATGTAGATATCACTTTTCAAAAGAGCTACATTAAATACGGAAACCGAGAAGTACAGTGGTTTGGAAGGGAAACGGTTTTACGACTCAATGGTTGCAAGCAGTAGCGTAACTGGGGTGCTTGAAGTGGGGGAGGATGAAAATAAGGTAAATGTGCCGACAGCATGAAGTCAATGTACCGACACTTAGTGTTAAAGGGTTATCACTTAACAAGTAACCTCTGCACCCGTGACCCCCATCCATCCAGGGGTGGCGCCAGGATTTGCCCGACCGGGGGACAGACTCCCGAAGGGGGGGGGGGGCAGAGACCCGAAGCCTCGGACAGCTCCGATCTCGTCGAGAGGTTGATGAGAGAGAATATGGAGAAAATCTGTGTACTATACCATGTCATTGCGGGGCAAGTATTTACTAGAAGGAAATAGTTCTACGCCGATTTAATGTTTTTGCCAGACTCAAAGCTTTGAAAAAGTGCGCGAAGCAATCGAAATTATTTTGGGTGAGCTTATACACCTGACAGAATCCTTGCTTACTTAAAGCTTACATAGGTCAATTGTCCTAGCAGTTGGGCCCTGTCAGGCACAACTTACATTTTACTTCCCTCCTCGAGTCAGTAGCCCTACCGCAAGACATACATGCAGACAAGACAGACTAAGTTAATCGAAATGAGATGAAATTCCCGACATTTACCTATTTCCATGTATTCTACTTATGAAGTTACTTGAAAAGATGAAAACGGTTTGTAGCCTACTAAATTTAGCTATAGGTGACGGAAGTGAGGACCAGTGGATAAAGCGTGCCAAAAATTTTGGGTTTAATGTCAGAAATGACCCTTTTTGGAAAGCCAAAATAAATAAACCATATGTGGCGACAGAATTTTCCCACAGGGGGCCGGGCCATGCCAGCGACCCGTAATTCCGTCATCTCCTTTACCGAGGGGGTGGTGAGAAGTACACATGAAGGTGCCTGACTATCCCATGCCATTGTAGGGCATATTTTGCACAATATCACTTATTAGTTCAAGAGCCGACTTGCGCACTGACAGTTTTCTTTTGAGTCTGAATTGTGAAACTGCAAAGCGCGCGAAGCCTCGAAAATTTTTTAGTAGGCTTACACTAAAAATATATGTAATTATTAAGAACAATAAAGAAAAAATAAAAAACTTCAGTGGTTGTAGACTGTATCGGCGATAACATACATGGTGTCGAAAGCACCGCCCGATGGAATAGTCAAACTTTGCTCCGTTAGTCGCTCACCAACTAATCCTACCGCATGACACACACGAGAGAGCAGCAAATAGCTTTGCGATATACATGGATGAAATTTACGACCTCTACATAACCTGTGTACTCTGCCTACAGTTTACTTGGTAAGGGTGACAAGACTTATGCTATCTAGCTGTGTGGAAAGGAACTATTGAAGAAACTGGTGTGACCCTACAGAGCGCGTAACACGCCGAAAATTTTGGGTTCTTCTTAGAGAAATTGTCCTCTTGAAAGCAAAGGCTCTCCGTCCGGGAGACTAGTCGTCGTTCACACCGGGAGGATGTACCGACAAGATCAGCAAATGTACCGACAGACCATCCTAGGAAGCCAAGTGGGGGGGGGGGTGACCGCCCCCCTGTCCCCCTTCAGTTGTGCTAGTGGTTGCAAGCTGGGGAAGAAATGTCTGTGACTATCTTAATTCTACTAACGTTTTGGGAATCATTTCATTTATAGTTATTGATTTTCTTTTACAAATTATTTTGGGATGTGTATTTCTGCCTCTGCTCCCTTGTCACACTATAACCCTCAGGGTTGGTTTGTTGGTTGACTGAGCCAATCAAGCCCATCAGTCTGGTCGGCGTCTTTCCTAGTAGGGTTCATTACAAGTTAGTAACATATACCTTGAAATTAACAGACGCTCGAGGAAATCCTGTAAAAAAGGTAAGGAAAGTCCTGTAGTAAGGAGTGTAAGCTTTTCCGATTCCCTCTTGAGTACAACGGTCTTCTCACTACTGTAATTCACTTGTGTGTGTCCACTCTTAAGCCAGCTGAGTACACACAAACACACACTCCTTTTTTGATTCCTTGCCTGGGCAAGGAATCTATGCGATGATGATGTCGTGCGTGTGTATTGTATGGGTGTGTTTGTTTGTGTATGTTATACTTTAGTTTGTTTACACGATATCTCAAGAAAGGTATCTCTGAGGGATCTCATACCTGGCACGTAGATTGCTCATATTACGTAGATGATGGCTATTGTTTTTGGTGGAGGTCAAAGGTCATGTGGGGTCACCAGGGTCAAAGTCTCAAAACCTTGTTTACACGATATCTCAAAATAGGGAGCGTGAATACATTTCATACGTAGTATGTGAATGTGTTATGGTGAGAAAAGGATACCTATTGTTTTTGGTAGGGGTCAAAGTTCATTTGGGGTCACGAGGGGTCAAAGTCTGAAAACCTTGTTTACACGATATCTCAAGGTAAGGAGCGTGGATAGGTTTCATTTTAAATAAGTGGATGTATTATGGTAAGAGGAAGGACTTTATTGCTTTTGGTGGAGGTCGAAGGTCATCTGGCGTCACGAGGGATCAAAGTCTGCAAACATTGTTTACACGATATCTTAAGGTAGGAAGCTTGGACAGATTTCATACTTAGTATGTGGATGTGTTATGGCAAGAAAAAGAAGCCTAATTTTTTTGGTGGAGGTCAAAAGTCATCTGGGGTCACCAGTGGTCAGCGTCTGCAAACCTTGTTTACATGATATTTCAAGGTAGGAAGCTTGGATAAATTTTATTCTTAATATGTAGATGTGTTATGGTAAGAAGAAGAACCCACTGTTTTGGTGGAGGTCAAAGGTCATCTTGGGTCATCGAGGTTCAAAGTCTGAAAACCATGTTTACACAATATAAACAAGGCAGGAAATATGGATAGATTTCATATTGAGTCTGTGGATGTGTTATGGTGAGAGGAATATCCCTATACTTTTTTTTCGGGGTCGAAGGTCATCTGGGGTCACCAACGGTCAAACTCTGAGAACCTTTTACACTATATTTCAAGGTAAGAAGCGTGGATACATTTCATACTTAGTATGTAGATGTGTTTTGGTGAGAGAAAGAACCTCATTGTTACTGGTGTAAGTTAAAGTTCATCTGCGGTCACCAGTGCTCAAAGTCTGAAAACCTTGTTTACACGATATCTCAAGGTAGGGGGCGTGGATAGGTTTCATTTTAAGTAAGTGGATGTATTGTGGTAAGAGGAAAGACTTTATTATTTTTGGTGGAGGTCAAAGGTCTTCTGGGGTCACTAGGGGTCAAAGTCTGCAAACCTTGTTTACACGATATCTTAAGGTAGGATGTGTAATGGTGCGAGGAAAAACCCTATTGTTTTTCGTGGAGGTCACAAGCCATTTGAAGTCACCAGGGGTCAAAAATAAAACTGTGTAAACATGTCATTACAATGGAGGAAGCACAGACAAATCCCTTCTTATATGTTATGTTTTTCATTGTTTGGTCATTCAAGTTTTGGTTCAAAGGTCATGTGACATGAGCTGACGTAAGCAGGGGTCAAATTGTGACCACATCATAAAAAATGATGTAGTAGAGAAGTATAAATTTGAAGGATGAACCTCAGTGTAACAAAGCACCCTTCCAAGGAATCACCAAGCCCTTTGGCCTTCTGGTTAATTTATTAATATATGTTTGCTGTTCCGGGGGCGAAATTTTTTTCGCAGGATAGCGAGGGGAAAATATGAATTATTCATGATATCATTTTTATTCATAGCGTCTTCCTACATCTTACATCTCTTCATAACAATTCCAAGACACAATGCTAGTGTAGCTTGATTTTTTGGAATGCCATAAATTAGGCTTGTACAAGCGCCGTATGAATAGTAGCCTCAAAGTACAGTATACCTACACTACAGAGTCGATAGCAACTCGATGTAATAGGCCTACAGAATGGCACTGAGACTTTGAATGTCATCTGTCCTTTGCTTTGCATGAGTCATTAAAGTATCTTTAGTGTCAGGCAAATATTAATTAACGTCATAGGCGGAAATCCCAGGAAGGATGGGGGGATATCCCCCTCACTTTCTGGAAATGCTCCCATTGACTTTCACTTTTTCACACAGTAACTTTTGCCTCAAGGGGGTTATTCCCCCACTTTTTTTCACACAAATCTCTACTACTGTTTAACGTAACAACCCAACAAACAACCCCAGTGTACCCCCAGGTGAACTTTTACTGGTTTCGCTAGACCTGGACCAGAGGCAGGCTTTGATGTCTGTGGGGTTATTGAATACATTCAGAAGAGGTGTTATAAATATAAGGGAATTTATAGGTGTAATATGGTGTCAGTTGTTCCCCTTCCCTCATCCTTTCAGTCCCGCCCCTTGGAATGTATAGCGTAGAGGGACCGGATTTCGTTCACCCTAACATTTAAGTGCCTTCCAACCTGCAAAAACTGTAATATTGCCAGACTTTTGTTATGGTTGTGAGTGTAATTTCCTCAGATATCCTTGGAGCAAACCATGGGCGTCAATCGGGGGGGGGGGGGCGGGGGGACATTTCCCCCACATTTCGATGGGTAGGGTACACAATATCAAATGTCCCCCACACTTCGTAAAGAGTAGTGTCGTAGCTCTATTTGACTGGCTGTTTAAATGGCATGTAGGTTTGTTGAAAGTGTCTTGATGCAGATTCTGAATGCAGATTTTGTTAGGGAAATCTCATTTAATGAAAAATTTCGGCGCGCTTCGCGCGCATGCGTCACAGTTTGCACTCCATCTCATGACCATTAAAAGGTGATTATACAAGGAACTATTCTGATCACAACACTTTCCGAAAACAGAGATACATCTCCAAACATCTGTACAGGTGCCTCGCTTGAATATGGGATCCTTCAATCCAATTTGTAAGCATGATGTGGAAGGTTAAAACTTTAAAGCACGTTGTTACCGTTATACATTTTTCAAAAACTTTTACCGAGCGCTTCGAGCGAAGCTATTATCGGTATGGATGGTGATTGCTAATACACTTACGAAGAAAAAGCTGAAACGCGCTTGTTAGTCCTTCACACCTTTTGCTACACCTATCAGGGAGGTCTAACATCACCTTACTGCGCCTATTCTCCCCCTCCTGCCGATTCTCCATTGCTGGAAGCTGTTCGTCTGGATTTTCGTTCAAAATTAGTAAAAATACGACAGATGTAAAGTGCTTAGCATCATAATCTATATTACCATTTGCATGTCAGTTAAAAAGCATTACGCCATTGCCCCATTTATATAATTGATCAAGAGCTTCCAGGAGGTCCTATACAGGCATTTGCCAGCTTTAGATGCTCTTTAATAATGCACAATGAAGGAAAGGAAAATTGTCATAATAGTCCAAGAAAGTTTCTGTTGGCTCAACGCAGGTATTTTTGCGGAAAAACTTGGGGGGGGGGGAGGGGGCTTCAGGAAGGTTGTTGAAAACGTATTCGATCAGCTCCAAAAATGAGCGAAAGATAGTATCATTTTGCATCTAAGCAACCTTAAATTTACGAAACCCCTCCCCTAAGACCTCTCCCCCAGGGTGTCACCTTCATGTAGTGACAAAGGAAGGATTGCCACTGTTGAAAAAACTTAGGGTGCATAAAAAGGTGCAATTTACGCGTCGCCCCTGCAGGAAGTAAAAGCATCCAGGCAGCCAGAAAATTGAATTCACTAAATTATGGACATTTTCCAGCCATATACGATCAGCTCAAAAAATATCCCAAAGGTAGCACCATTTTGCACCTAAGCAACCTTAAATTAACAAAGTTTCTCAAATTAACAAAGTTAGACCCTTCCCCCAGGACGACACCTTTATGTAGTGACAAAGGAAGGATCACCACAGCTGTAACCAAAAACGCAGAGCGCATAACAAAGTGCGATTTACACGCAGCCACTCTGTTAGAAAAACATCCAGCCAGTCCGGACTGGGGGTCTCCACACTCCAAAATATATGACCCTAGGTAAGGGCGTGGTTGGGGTCCATGATCTCTGACAATGATCAAAGTTGCGGAGCGTTGTTTCAGCTATTTTTGGACATGATTAAAGTAACATCTTTGAGCAAATATTTGGTACTTTTCTATGTCTTTTTACAATATTACTAGTGTTTCCCCTGTATGTGATCAGTGATAAAGTCAGTTGTGGTCTAATACTAGATGACGTAAGTGACCACCTTCCCATTTTCAGCATATGTAGTTTGTCTATGAAAAGGAATTATGAGAATAAAGTACTTTTCTGTAGGAAAAAAGATGAGGAATCTTTCAACACAAGTTTTAATCTTCATTTTTAAGTCAAGGGAAAATTGGGATGGAGTTTTTAATGCAGGGGATGTAAGTGATTCTATGATAAATTTCATTGATATCCTTTTGTAAGCATTATATATTATTGCTGTCCTTGTAAAGAAGATTATGTGCCAAAGGTTTTAAAAAAGTCAGATAAACCATGGTTTACAAATGGTTTAAAGAATGCATGTAGAAAAGAAAAACCATTTGTATGTGAAGTTTATTAGAATTCCTACTCTAAGTGATGAGCAAAGATACCGAAATATAAGAAATAAGCCCTGGAGATCTATAATTTTTCAGATTGATGTGAAAAAGATAATTTCTCTAACAACTAATTGAGAAAAGAAAAATGATGTTAAAGGTACTTGGAGAATTTTAAATGATATTATAAAGAAAGAAAAGTAGTGCTTGTGATGTTCCCGATACATTTGTGATGAAAACAGAATAGTTACAGACCACCTTATGAGATTGTCTAATGGATTTAACCATTTCTTCAATTAACGTTGGCCCATCACTGGCAGCGAAACATCCCACATGTGTGTAGGGTAATATCTGTGATTATCTTGGTGAAAAGCAGGCTAATTCTATGTATCTAACACCCATTTTCTGATTCTGAAGTATTAAATGTTTGTGAAAAAGTTTCAAGTAAGAAAAACATCTCTTGGATCAACAACGGTAAAGCATGGAAATTAATCAAAAAGGTTATTTCTAAGTATTGTTTAAAGCCTATTTGCCTACATTTGTAATAAATCATTTTTAGATGGATATTTCCCAGATAGCATGAAGATTGCGATGAGTTATTCCAATTTATAAATCAGGTGGAGGAAGTGCAGGTATACGTAACTATAGACCTGTTTCATTACTTTCACAATTTTCAAAGATCCTCGAAAAGCTGTTTGAGACAAGATTTAGCAATTTGTATTGAAAAAAATGAAAATTCTTAGTAATAGTCAATATGGATTTTAGAAGTGAACTCCGATCAACAACGATGGCATTGATATGAATTAAACCGAACGAAGAGATCACGAACTCTGATTAAAAATAAGTTTATCTACTCATCGGTATCATTTATCGATTGAAAAAGGCTTTTGATACCATAGATCACAGAATACTCTTAAAGAAACTTGAGTATATCTGGTGTTAGAGGTATTGGTTTTAAAGTGGGTTGAAAGCTATTTTGTCTAATAGAAAACAGTATGTTGTATTTTAATAATATGAGAGTCCTCACTACAAAGAAGTTGTCTGTGGACGTTCCACAAGGGTCTATTTTAGGACCCAAATTATTTTATATTGTACATTAATGACATCTGCAATGTGTCTGATATATTGAGATTCGTGGGGGGGTGGGGGGGGGGGGGGGTGGGGGGGGGGGGGGGTGGGGGGGGGGGGGGGTGGGGGGGGGGGGGGGTGGGGGGGGGGGGGGAAGAGAGATGTTTGGGAGGCAGCTCACGTACATCCACTTCCAGGACACTTGATGGTGAAGAAAACGACTCCTATTGGAGTGGCATGGCCAGAGATATTGAGAAGTGGTGTAAGCGGTGCAAAGTGTGCATTACCAAAAGAGGGTCCCACCGTAGCAGGGAGTCGAACATGACTATCGGGGGAGCCCCTACAGAGGGTTGTTCTAGACATCCTTGGTCCATTACCTGTGACCCCGCAAGGTAATAAGTACGTCCTAGTCATCGGAGCTTACTTCTCGAAATGGACTGAAGCCATAGCAGTCCCTAACCAAGAAGTAGTTAGAGTAGCGAAAGCTTTGGTCGAAAAGTTCGTATGCAAGTTCGGTATCCCAGACGAGCTCCATTCAGACCAAGGCCGGCAGTTTGAATCGGATGTTTTCCAAGGAATGTGCCAGTTGCTTCAGATTCGGAAGACGAGAACTACTGCATACCACCCTCAATCAGACGGAATGATTGAACGCTTTAATCGCACCTTGGAGAGTATGTTGTCATCCGTAGTATGCACAAGTCAGAAGGACTGGGACACGTGGTTACCGTATCTTTCCATCGCGTATAACACCGCTATCCATGAGGCGACAGGATTTTCCCCAGCAGAGTAAATGTACGGCAGAGTCTTAAGAACTCCAATTGATGTAATTGTGCCACGGGTCAAGCAGGAGACAGTGACAGATTACCCTACAAACGTCGAACAGTTAGAGGAAAAGATCCGGGGAACAAATGCACAGGCACGTGAACATCTTAAAATGGCAGCAGACCGACAGTCGTTTCGAGTTAATCGCAAAGCTTCAGAAGAGACCTATGAGAAAGGAGACCTGGTTTTGGTGCACTCCCCAGCGGTAAAGAAGGGCACAACTTCAAAACTTCATCGACCATGGCAGGGTCCAGGTTTAGTTTTGAAAAGAATCAACGACGTTCTATTCCGAGTAACTATGGGACCCCAGAAGAAGCCAAGACGCATTCACTAAAACCGGCTGCGTCCCTATGAAGGTGAAGAATTGAGCTGGGTGAAACCCTTTCTGGAGAAGAGCTCTAATAATGCAAAGAATAATTCCGAAGAGATTAGAGGTCCCAACCCAGAGGATCTACGTATTCATGCACAAAGGGAGAAAACCGAGGAGACTAGGACCGCTGCAATTCCCGCAGAGTCGAAGAAGGAGTCAAGAGAAGCTGTGAAAGTGAAGGAAAGCGAGGAGCAGCCTTCGTCGCAACCTTCGACCAGACAGAAGAGGGAACGAAAGAAACCACAGAGATATGGTTTTAGTTAAATTTTAAATGTCACCCTTGTAAATATGTAAATAAAAGATGTCACTCACAAGTACGGATGACGTTTCTTCGTTTTTTTTTTGTATAGTTTCTATTCGTTATATGAGACACGGTAGCTCTTAATGTTTTCAGTCAACGTGAAGGTGGTGAATGTTTTCACTGAAAGCTGCATTTCTTTCTTCTTTTGCAGGAAGATGAGTGAGCTCAGGCCTATCTTTGAGCTGGAGTATAAGTGTGCGGAATGCTCTCGCCGATTCCAGGATCTGCAACGCATGAGGGACCATGCTGAATCCGAACATGGACGCACGATGTATCGGTGACAGCTATGCAAGGACTTTAGCAGTCCAAGAAAGGCGAACACCATAAGGCATGAAAGACATTGCGAGGGACGAAGAAGTGAAAAGGATCGGGGACAAAGAGGAGGAGCCGAGGGACGTCCCAGAGAAGGTAAAGTTAGTTCGGTAGTGGTGATGCCAGTCAAAAGAATGAAAGGACCGAGAGACCGACAAAGAGTTTGGACGACCGCAAACGAAAGGGTAACCCAAGCAAAAAAGGGTAACATCAGCGATGAATGGGGCGATTACAGTATTATGTCCGCTAAAGAATTTCGCGGTAACTGGAGTAAGAATGTCATTAAGTTGAAGTTTTGAGCTTATAACCGTCTCTTGTTTGCACTTGGGTAAACGCTATATTAATATGAGAAATCATCTTTCTTCAACCATGGAAATATTTGTAAACCATCTACAATCCTCTTAAAATGCTTAAAAGTTACTACGTTCAGCACAGTGAATGACATATGCATTAATAATACAGAAATTACAATCAGCATATTTTTTATTAGAGAACAAATATTCATTAATACATTCACTGCAAGATATGTTAATAAACGTTCCTCCTTTCTTTATTCAATAAAGGTTGCATCGTTTCACTATGTCCACTTAACATGACTCGCAACCGTTGCACATGTCAGAACCTGTGCACCGATCCCATCGGACAGACGGATTGCTATACTGAGTGTGCAGAGACTTGTGTCCCAGAAGGATGTTTTGTCACTGAAACGAACTCATTCATTACGGTATGGAACACGTTAGTTTGATAGAGTTTGTGGACATACCTAGTGTTTGCAAAAGCAGAATATGTTAAGAAAAACACGCATTATGTAGTACATCTTAAAAATATATGGCACAATTAATCGGTCTTATCTTCCAATTGGTTCATTCCAGAATGGTGAGTCATTCATTAACGTAGACTGTACGCAAAATTGTACTTGCATTGACAAACAACTCAGTTGTAATGTCTACGAATGCTGCACTGATGCAACATGTTCAGTTAAAGAAGGAATTTGTAAATGCTACCGTAACGACGGCTTTGAAGGAGACCGTGAAAACTGTAATAGTAATGTTTTTAAGGACTGCTACGAAGCATATGAAGCTGGTCTTATAACAGACGGCATTTATACCATAATGCCCACAGATTGGCCCTGATCGCCATTTGACGTCGTCTGTAATATGACTTTTGGTGACGGAGGATGGACTGTAAGTCTTCAACAAGTTTTACGAGAATAGGTTTTGAGCTTGTGTAAAGTAATACCAATTTTACATGAAGTAATACTACATTTTACATGCAGTAATATACTGGCAACAAATGCGACGACTTAAAACTCCATCAAGTTATCTTGAAAATATAGAATTTTATTATGTAAATCATTCTGAAAGCATTACTTACAAATCCCCTTTCATAATTCTTTTATTCAAGTATAGTAAATGTCGCTGATCAGTTAATATTAGTACGTTTAAAGAAGTAGTTATGTGGCATCCACTTGTTATTAACAACGCCATAGCTTATTAAGAGGTTTAGTCCATCTTTGGGTTCTTGAATAGACATTTAAGAAAATAGTGTACAAAAGACATATGAGTCCTGTTTTAAATATTTTATTGCAAAGAATCAAATCGTTCTATTTTCTCTCTGTGTGCGATTTACTTTGGTCTCTTGTGCAACTTTCTTGTTTTATTATTGAAAGAATCAGAAGAAATCTTATTTCGTCACACTACATATTCTTTACTTGTAGGTCTTCTAAAGACACATTGATGGTGTGACAGACTTCTATCATACCTGGACAGAATACAAGCAAGGGGTTGGTACACAGAATTAAGGAAACGACTTTTGGCTTGGAAATGAACAACTGCATTACCTAACAGATCAGAAGGATTACATTTTACGAATTGACTTCGTCCACTCTAACGATACACCGTATTATGAGGAGTATAGAGCATTTAAGATCGGTGATGAAAGTACCAAATACCGACTAAGTTATAGTTCCATCAAAGATGGAAACACAGGTATGTTCATACTGTTATCGATATGTTATGACCCGTTTCACAGTTATTTACATAACTTATGAGTGTAAAGTATCGTGACTACATTTCGTTTACTTTAGACATTTTAGGAGAACGCTACAATATGACACAACCCTTGGGTAAAATAGATTGCGTGTCTTTACGCGTCATAGGAACAGTAAACCTACCTGAATTATTACTGATTGAAGGCGTCGCATCTCACGAATTAAGTCACGTTTGTCTCTCAAAGCTTGCATAATTCGAGTGCACGCTTTTACTGTTTTGGTTTCATATAACCGGTAAGACAAATGCCCTTGCAAATAGGTCGACTGAGTTTGCATGAGGAACTCTTGTCGCTAAAACGTCCAAGTGTTCCAATTTCATTATAATACTTCCCTAGGCCTGGACAATTGCGACCGAATCAACCTCATACATTGCAGCTAAATGCTTCGAGACTATTGATTTATCACAAACTTACTCCAAAAAAGTGTATTAAGCCTTCCAAATCTTGAATGCTACAGGAAAATGTACAAGACGTTTTTTGTTGCAATCTACTTTCTTCTATACCATTGGAAATAAGTAAAGACTAGTTAGGAATAGGCTCTGTACTGTGACATTTTGCCACTTTAGTGGCAAAAAATTCTTCCTAGGCAAACCTCACCTAAAGTTATTGGGTTTGCGGCATAATGATACCCCAGTAAAACTAAAGAAAGGTTAGTATATATAAAATAGCTTTTTAGAGGAGTAAATGCAGGCGTGCGGCAACACAATGTCAAAAAACTTCAAGCTTATCAGTATAACATGCTTGATGTTTAAAACGTATGCAAAAGTTAAATAAGCCGACAACGTGTCATTTCTTACTGAAAACGAATAGACCTTTTAGTTGAGTTACTGATACATGTTAGGCTTGGATTAAAAGAACTTTATTTCAAAACACGCAGAGTCCATTTGAAGTGTACATATCAATAATTACGGTACCTTAATTTGGTTTGAAATGGTTTTAAATATATGAGTGAACGGTTCTTGTTGCTGACAAGTTGCTTGTCATATTTGTCTGTGTGTTGCAAAATGAGGAAATGCCACAAATGAGACAAAGAAGACGACTTACCATTTGCATCATAAAGACAAAATTATGAAACACACACTTGTTGTGGTCACGCAATAAGTTAAAGGTAATTTGATTTACCTCTTCTTTTGGTGGTTTAATTAATTTCTAGAGCCCTCTGCCTCCAACTGTCTGCTTTATTTTATTCTATTTTGGTCACCAAATGCAGTCCAGCAAATGGGATGTCCCTAGTTATTAAAAATTAATAGTCTAATGGTAGTGGATTTTAGAAATGAATAGTGCGTTGTCCACGGGCATAACAAATGAAGGGTCAATTTTCCTCCTGAATGGGGCTACAATTTAAGGTTAAAAGTATCTCAGATGCAAAATGTTTTTTACTCCCAGTGCCGGATTGTTTCCTTTTGTCTTTGGTAGGTGAAGCATGGGGGAAACAAATCAAATGCAATTGATCTGAAGTACTGTTCATAAAAATACTTTAATAAGGCTAAAACAGTTCTGTCTATGCAACCTCCATAACAGAAACTGAAACTTGCAACGCTCGTAATTTTACCGAATGAACCATTATCTATCTATTGCCGTAAACGTAACACAAAAGTTTCAAAATACAGATGACTACTGTTACGATGTTGTATATAGTCGGCAGTTCTGTAACCCAAGTTTTAACTTACACTACACACAGGTTTTTATTATTATCTGTACTATAATAACGACAAGCAGTTCAGCACACGTGACCAGGACAACGACGGATGCAGCCACCACCACTATGCACAAAGACACAAAGGAGGCTGGTGGTGCAGTGACTATTATTATTGGTGCACTTATTGCTATGAGACCACTGCATTTATTTTGAATACGGGAGCAGCGGCTGCTGTACGGCTGGTGCTGTAACGAACCTAAACGGTGACTACAACGGGGGCAATGGAGAGACATCTTTTACAATGTGGATGGTTATAACGACTGCAACCACAATTTTGCCGAAATGAAAATTCGCCCAGACAATACATAGGCTCTCCTCTGCCATGAGTTGAACTAAGTTATAGAAGAAAAGATAACATAAACCAACTTCCGTGAATTAGTAATCTGTATTTGTTTATTGCAATGTAGATATATTGAAAATGGATTAATTCACATGAACATGTAACAAGGTTCGTAAGACGGTTACTGATTTCTGTCTGAAAATTACTTCCCTTCGTGTTCGTGTTGTGTGAATATAGCTGACCTCCAAGGCGCTGTACACAATCCTTAATATTTTGGTATTGTTTTCGTTATATTGTGCTTCGGAAGAATAAACAATAGAAGGTAAAGCTTTCCCTCCGACTTGTGATGTTTCTTTCATGTGCTACATATAACATATAACGCTTCCTACCTAATCGGATCAAGCAATGTAATCCGTTTACAGACTTTAAAGTCTGTTTGTTAATAGATTAAGTATGCTACGTATGATGCCATGTACTGTTTGGATGACTTTGCTTGTGCTGTCCTCAGCGATTCATTTACTTTTATAAATGCAAAAATTGATCAGTATATTTGAATGTGCTCAAAGCGTTCTTCCTTTTTAGGTCACCTATTCTACGCAACTGCAACAACAGTTACTGGAGGTGAGCAGTTACCAAGTTCTACAATCTAACATGGCACATGGTGATGAAGGTGTCATATTACCAGTTCAACCGGGTTAGATTCTCTGTTCAAAACGATGTGATATCTGGGTACAAAATTTTCTACCCAAATCTACATTCTAGATCTTTGCTCTCTTATTATATCCAGTCCCCCTGTTACTTGGAGAATATAATTGATCCCAAGAGAAGGTCCAAACAAAGAAGCAAGGGGAAGGGAAAAGGGAATTCTAAGACGATTAAATATAATGAGTAACATTCAAAGTCTAATGGAAACTAATTTACTAATAATTTTCTAATCAAACCCTATCAAAATCATTCTTACATCTGACATTGTGCGTATGCAATATTGATATGTGGCAGATTTTTGCAAGTAACCAGAAACTGTCTCAGGATAAGTCTAGGGAGCCCTTGTCACTTTAACGACCTCCCCATATCCTGACCCCCTTATTTCCCTTAAACGAATGACGTAAGAAATGAAAACCTAAAGCTGATGATTCAAGTAACAGATTAAAAGATGTTTTTCATGGCTCCTGCAAAACTACCAACTTCTTATTCTTCCTTTAAGCTTGATTTGACATATGACTGCTTCAACTGATTCACTTTACAATGCCATTGACTGATTTTAGTTCTCTTTTCCAAACTAACCCATACAATTATATGGTAATCATTGAAATGGAGTTTTACATTAACCACAATGAAAGTGAATTAATAACTGCCTAACATTCACTAAAAGTAGCAAGCATTTCTATTACTGAAAAAATACAAGTTTACCCTGAAAAACCTGTTATAGATTTATATTTCTAAATTTTTATTTTAGAAAGAACTTTTCCTCCCATAAACACGGCACAAATAACATGGATAGTTCATCAGCTGGCTCCGGTTCCTCAGGCCGGTGTGCAGCGTCCTTCAATTTTCTCCTTCTACAGATCTACCCTTAACTTACTGGTTTTACCTTGAGACTGGCTCTCAGTGCAGCCTTAAGTACCACACTAAGGCCTGGGTGGATAGTACCAATTTTAGTACATACCTTTCAGTTTTTTCTTTGAGCCACAAACAGCTCTCACTGACTTCCGACAAGTTTTTAGACAGACAGTAATATTATAAGTGTCCCAGCAGAGGGGAAAAAACTATTTAAATTAGTAGCAATTTCTTTGATGAAGCAGCTGGGTATCTCCTGACAAACAGGATTAACTCACAGCTGCATCCTGGGCTTTAATGTATGGATTATAAGATTATCCTTCTTGGGTCTTAACTTAATTTTATGTCAGTGTAGCAACTCTGGGGATTAAACTGCACCTCCAGAACTAATTTGTAAACAAGTGAGATTTCTTGAACTTTACCCAACTGATTTTACTGATTGAAGTTTGAGGGTCTTGTCCAATTTCTGAATTACGCACAAGAAATTAATTTATTTCCTAGGTCACTTGTTGCAATGTGCAACAATGAAACCGTCTTGTCACACTGCAAGTGGCTACTTCATGCACCAAAACCTCTATGGGATTCAGTTTATTTTGTTCCTTACAGCTGTTCCAGCGCCGCGGTGATGGTGTTGTAGGCTTCTACCGTTGCTATATAGATCACATTACATACAAGGATTTGGTGCTGTGGAGAGCCGCGGGGACTTCTTGCTTGGAAATGAACAACTCTTTTACCTAACAATTCAGAAAAACTACAAACTCCGTGTAGATTCTCCTTCCTCAGCATGGGCGGCGATCCTAGGGGTGGGGGATATATCCCGCTATTGAATTGGATAGAGGAATACTGTACACTTTATCCCCCATGAAATCAGCCCGGCAGATTAATAAATCATGTAAAAAACGTTAAGATAGTTATTAATAAAATTTCTTAATAGAACAGAGAAATTAAAAGATTTTAAAAAATCCACGCTTTAAAATGTAACATGCAACCAGTTCCTCCAAAAATAAGTTGTCATTGTATCACGTGGCAAAGCTCGGGGAGGGCCATTCCAGGTGATCTCGGTGGTATTTTGGCCAAAATTTTCTTTGAACACTCTAGGCCAACTAATGGTGGCTCTCCGCTTGGATAGTTCGCCCCCCCCCCCCTTTCAAAGACAGCCCGCCGCCCATGTTCTTCTGGCGAATCGATTATGTACGCACAGTTTGCCTCTTTTCATGTTGGCCATTAAAGCTCAAAGTACGACTGGATTTCCAGTTACACTGGAGGCGAAGGTATATGCACTTTCTACATTTTATGGTTAGCTTTAGGAAGTGCTCATTGAAGAGGAAGATGAGATTAATAAATGAGAAACAATTAGACCGGCAGCCCAGAGCATTTTGATCAAACGAACAAGGTACCAATATTTGACCACACCAGCATCCATTGCGTAGTCTACTGTATGGAGGTATGGATGTCTGTCGAAGACCTCCTGCAGCATGTGGCCCCTGTGGACCTCAAAAAGGGGCCAAAAAATGCATTCGATCAAATATTGCAGGTACCACGGGAAACCAATTTAAAGTGAATAGGAATATTGTACAGAGTACACAATGGACCCTGCCAGACAAATTAGCTGCTGCAGAGGGCCCGGCAGACATCCTAGAAGGGCCCAAAAATGTAGGGCTCGATCAAATATTGGAGGTACCACATGAAACCATATGCAAATGAATATTTACATCACACAGTGTATAGAATGGTCCATGCAAGACATATTTACTGCTGCAAAGGGCCTGCCAGACAGCCCCCAAGTATGACCCCATAGGCCCAATATCATAGAAATAACCCAGGATAAATATTGAAAATACCACTTAAAACCAATGTTTACTTGTCTAGTGTATTCTGCAGAGTTCAGAAATACTCTTGCCAGACAAATTGTCTGCTGCAGAGGGCCCGGCAGACATCCTAGAAGGGCCCAAAAATGTTGGGCTGGATCAAACATTGGAGGTACCACATGAAACCAATTGCAAAAGAATATTTACATCACACAGTGTACAGAATGGCCCATGCAAGACAAATTAACTGCTGCAAAGGGTCTGCCAGACAGGCCCCAAATCATGACCCATAGGCCCAATGTCATACAAATAACCTAGGGCAAATATTGAAAGTACCACTTGAAACCAAATTTTTGTTTCTAGTGTACTATGCAGGGTTCAGAAATGCTCTTGCCAGACAAATTGTCTGCTGCAGAGGGCCCGGCAGACATCCTAGATGGGCCCAAAAATGTTGGACTGGATCAAACATTGGAGGTACCACATGAGACCAATTGCAAGAGAATATTAACATCACACAGTAAACAGAAGGGTCCATGCAAGACAAAACAACTGCTGCAAAGGGTCTGCCAGACAGCCCCCAAATCATGACCCATAGGTTCAATATTGTACAAATAATTTTGGGCAAATATTGAAAATACCATTTGAAACCAATTTTTAGTTATCTAGTGCATTCTGCAGAGTTCAGAAATACTCTTGCCTGAAAAATTCTCTGCTGCTCACATCCTGCCAGACCCCTCCCGAAAGGGCCCCACATTTGGGCCGGATCAAGCATGCAAGGTACCAAATGAAACCAATTTTGAATAGATAATTTCAACCTGGAGAGCTCAGAATGTCCCATACAAGACAAATTATCCACTGCACAGGGCCTGCCAGATGGCCCCTAATTGTAACCCTTATGCCCATTAGAATTGAACCAGGACAAATACTGAAATAATACTTGCAGTTGTATGTCCAAGACATACTCTGTGGTCTACATTTTGTTTGCACAGACTCTGTCAGTATGAATTTACTGGTGTAATTATAGAAATTGTCATTTTTGTGGCATAGGGAAGACTGACTATGTGAAGGTAACTTGATTGATTTTCTGTCTCAAAACAGTGAAGGAATCCATCATTTTCCCACTGGAAAACAGTTGTATGCTATTTCAAGTTCAAAGTATCACCTCACTCGGCCATTCATCTGCTTTCACCGTACCCATTTTTCAAGACGATACCCTGATCCCTTCTTAAATGATATGAAGTTCTTCCAAAGTTTCATTACTCACACATCCATAAGGCAGGAATTCCAAAGTACTCATGAAGCTTTTCCCCTGTTCCGCCTCTGTTTCTCCTAAGGACTTTTTGGCCTCTCAAAATTACCCTCTCAAGGGCAAAAGGTCATCATGAAGTGTTTTACTGTAATATCACTACCTGTAGTATCATACATCATTAGCCACAAATTGGTTACCCAAACACCCCATTTATCAACTTTTTGGCGGGAACCTTGGGAGGCTGGTGTACTAGCCTCATTGAGGCATGATGAACAACAACCAGCACTGAAGTAGGGATATTCGGAAAGCATCGGAAAGGCCCATCACCTCACACGATAGGTAAGTTCTCATTTAAGATATCTTTTCATTAAAGCTGAGAAGACAGGTTAGGGGATGCTTCTCAGTCACTTCGGAGTTACTGAGAGTCTGTAGCCATGTAACATATCAAATAGTTAATTGACTGCAGTCACATAGACGAGTAAGTTAAAGAACTCTACAGTGACTATACTGTATGATCAGTGGAAATAATTTTGTAGTGCAATAGGTGATAAAGAATGCAATAACAGTAACAATTTAATATGAGAACCAGTTATTATGTGGAATAATACTGTAAAGGAAATGAATGCTAATGATCAAATTGTGTCTTCGAATTTCATTAAAGGCACCATCCCCTGTCAGAATTATTTTATGCTGCGTAAGTGGCACTGACCCCCCTCCCCCATATGATTCCAAAAATTTGGGCTGAATCGCACATTATACCTGTAGACCACATGAAACCAAGCAACCATTGATACTGAAAGATAATCAGCATACCTTCTGTGGCAAGGAGAAAAGTACACAAACTTGTTGCTCTATTCCAAGCGGGCAGTTGAGATCATTTTATTAAAATGAAAAAACTCAGTTCAAGATACCTGACATGTTCTATCCCCCCCCCCCCTCAATGCCCACCCTACAGTAGATATGTTGGATATTTTATTTTTATTTATTTCACGTAATTGAAATCCCTTGCTCAGAAACAATAATTTAGCCCAATATAGGCCTATGTTACTCTCCCTTAATGCTGCCTTCAGCTACTGGAAGCTAATACTTGGTTTCATCAATTTTCAGACAATGTACATAGACCAGAATGGATACTGACATCACCCCTGACATACACAGTCCTGGAGGACCTCATCAGGTAACCATCGATATTTTTTTCCAAAAACTTTGGTTCATTTCCTCAGTCATTAATGGCGTATACCGATGTACGATAAGTTGTTTTATTAAAATCAAAAGATTAGGATCCCCTAATGAAAAATCCATTGGACTTATTTTGACATCTATTATGTTCTCAGCATATAGCTCTTCAAAGGTTGACAGTGTCTGTGCAAAAGTTATGATTTGGAGTTGAACATTGTCATATCTGCAGTTTGCTCACTACAAATAATCTTTTAATTAATTGCCACCTATTTATAATTTGGTGTGATGTGGATAATTTCTTTTTCAAATAGAAAACCCTACCTCTCAAAACAAACCTCTTGGGCCCTCGGGGTATCTCAGCATATTATAACTGTCCTTAGAATGTAGGTTGAAGAAACAAAGGATGGTAGGAAATTTATTGTAAGTGCGATGTTTTACGTACCTTACATATGTATGTATGTATGTATATATATATATATATATATATATATATATATATATATATATATATATATAACGCTAATTCCCACCTTAAGGGGAAATTGTTATATCTGCTTGTACATAGGGCGAAAAAAGATAATAAAATACATAAGAAATAAATTCGCCCTAACGTCTAAACATATAAATTAACGTTATTTCAATGGCCAGCCATCCGTTCGTGTTAACAGCTAGGTGTCCGTAAATTTGACAACTTTGAAGTAATGGCATCTAGTTTGTAAATTCTAGAGGGCGCCCTTGTAAGTTTACGTATTCCTATAGAAAAAGTGTGTGGAAACGTTAAGGCGAAACTTATATTTCACCCGAAAAATTTTTTCCCCTTAAGGTCGACTTTTCAAGAACAACTTTCCCCCTAAGTGCCGAATTAGAGAAATATATATATATATTTATATATATATATATATAAATAATATGTCTTTAGAACTTTCTAGTTCAAAAACAGAGATTACTTTGTAGTTGTAGCTTGCAAGACCAAAATCAGGTAGCAGTCCTTGGTGGCAAAACATGCAGTTATGCCCGTACAGGATATAATACTGATGATGCCTATAATCAGGTTTTCACCATTGTTAAAAATTATAACAGCAATTGCTCTGCAGTAGGCTTACAGCTTTACTAATAGGGTCATAGCACTAATACTGATAAAAAATATTCATTTTCAGGTTATTCTGTTGGGAAGTGCTGACTCGCCACATCCAGGACATGGTTTAGATCTGCTGAACTTTGGGTGGAAGGAGAAGAATGGTTTCTATGTCCCTGAATGGTTTGTGGGACCCGCTCTCCCAGATAATCTTTTCCAAGAAGAGGAACAAGAGGAAGGCAGTATGGAAGATCTTCAGTGCAACATACCAGATGCAGATACTGTATTCGAAGATGCTAAGGATTCGAGTTTCAAACCACCATGGAGCGATGACTCGGACAGTGAAACAGAGTTCTGAGCAACAAGCAAAGTTTAAGCTGTTCAGTCATGGATTGAATTTTCAAATAATTTTGTTTACTGATACAGTTACTTGTCCATGTTAAATTAATTTCAAGTACCGGTATTTCATTCACTGTTCAGTTCGTGTAAATTCATGTAGGTCTAATGTGACTTTATCTATGCAGAGGACAATTAATCTCTCTGTCCGTGATATGCTAATGCGATTTGATGAAAAAGCTCACTTCATCACTATGTTGTGTGAAGTGTGGTATGAGGTACTTTACATGTTTGATCCATCTGGTGGCCCTATGCAGGGGATGGGTTGCCTTGCATAGGCCATTCTGTGCTCTGTGTGAATGTAATTATTCATTTGTAGTACTTTAATTGTTTGATCCAGCCCAAATTTGGGGTCACTTTTGTGAGGTCTGGTGGACATTTGCAGCAGACAATTTTCTGGCATGCGAATTTATATACATAGTGGGATGCACCAGATTATTCAAAATTAGTTTCACATGGTATATATTTTCTTCCAATATTTACTGTAGACTCATTATGAGATAGGCCTAGTGAGCACAGGGGTCACAATTCGGAGGTTGCTACACAACAGATAAATTGTCTTGCATGGGACATTCTAAGCTAGAGCTCCGGGTTGAAACTATCCATTCGAAATTGGTTTCATGTGGTACCTTGCATGTTTGATCTGGCCTAAATTTGGGGCCCTTCCAGGAGAGGTCTGGTAGGATGTGAGCAGCCGACAATTTGTCTGGGAAGAGTATTTTTGAACTCTGCAGGATACACAAGATAATAAAAAATGGTTTCAAGTGGTACTTAGGCTATTTCTATTCTATTGGGCCTATGGGCCACTCTTTGGACTATCAGGTAGGCTCTTTGCAGCAGTTAATTTGTCTTGCATGGGCCATTCTGTACATTGTGTCATAAAAATATCCATTTGCAATTGGTTTCATGTGGTATCTCCAATGTTTGAACCAGCCCAACTTTTAAGAGTTCATCTGAGATGTCTGCCGGGCTCTCTGCAGCAGACAATTTGTCTGGCAAGGGTATTTCTGAATTCTCCAGGATACACTAGATAACTAAAAATTGGTTTCAAGTGGTACTTTTAATATTTATACTAGGTTATGTGTACAACATTGGGCCTATGGGTCATGATTTGGGGGCTGTCTGGCAGACCCTTTGCAGCAGTTAATTTGTCTTGCATGGGCCATTCTGTACACTGTGTGATGAAAATATTCATTTTCCATATGGTTCCTTGTGGTACCTCCAATGTTTGATCCAGCCCAACTTTTTAGGGCCCATGTAGGATGTCTGCTGGGCTCTCGGCAGCAGACAATTTGTCTGGCAAGGGTATTTCTGAACTCTGCAGGATACACTAGATAACTGAGAAATGGTTTCAAGTGGTACTTTTAATATTTATCGTAGGTTATTTGTACGATATTGGGCCTATGGGTCATGATTTGGGGGCTGTCTGGCAGACCCTTTGCAGCAATTAATATGTCTTGCATGGGCCATTCTGTTCACTGTGTGATGAAAATGTTCATTTGCACATGGTTTCATGTGGTACTTTCAATGTTTGATCGAGCCCTACATTTTGGGGCCCATGTAGGATGTCTGCCGGGCCCTCTGCAGCAGATAATTTGTCTGGCAGGCTCCATTGTATACTATGTACAATGTTCCTATTCACTTTAAATTGGTTTCCGGTGGTACCTGCAATGTTTGATTGGAAGCATTTTTTGGCCTCTTTTTAAGGTCCACTCGGGCCACGTGCAGCAGGGGGTGTCCGACAGACATCCATATCTGCATACAGTAGATTACACAAAGGATGCTAGTGTGGTCAAGTATTGGTACCTTGTTCGATTGATCAAAATGCTCTGGGCTGCCCCACTAAATAATGTGGCTGCATAATCCCCCAATTTGAAACAGCTTTCACTGCGAATGTGGTACTCTTCCTGAAGCCAGTTATGATATATTTGGCTAAATCCAACACTTTACATTACGGTAACTTCTTTCACTGCAGGAGAGGGACTGTACTTTTGTAATGGAGGATTGTTCAGCACACGTGAGCAGTACAACGACGAATGCAGCTTTTACGAACGTGAAGAGTTACACAAAGGAGGCTGGTGGTACAACCTTGCTGCAGAAAGGAGTTGCATGGAATATTTGCAGTCATACGATATCTGTTCTACAAAAAATTAATAAACCGGAAGTACGTCCAGTAACTTCTCCACTAGTTCAAACCTTAACTTTAAATACAATGGAGGTCAGGGAGAGAATATCTTTTAGACTATAATACAGTGCCATCTCATGTCTCTTGAAATGAAACTTTGACCTTCATCAGCGTAATTATTTTCAATATATCTGTTGAACAAATTGATAAAATACCCTTTACGTAAAGATGAACATGCAAGCAACATCAATTAAATTTTTCGACACATCATCATCAAAATAACAACTCCCTGATCCACGTAGGAGTGTAATTCTCTAGTCATCATGGACAGTACACGTTTCCGTCGTCAAGACAGATTGAGTTAAAAGAGGATTACTTCCTTTACACAATGAACAACACAAAGCACAATAGGGATATTAAGTACGAAAATGTATCATTATTCCAATGAACGCGTGGATTGTATTTTTGAGAACGACATGGACAGTACACTCCCTCGTCGTCTAGACACCATCAGTTAGAAAGAGGTTATTTCTTAATATGGTGGGTAAGAGTTACGCTCTTAGGCTTGTAGACAATACAACCATACGGGGATATTTGAGAAATTGAAAGTGCTATTGTTGCAACAAACACTAGTCGCCAGGAGAAAATTCGTCTGACAAACGTTAGAACTTGTACTCTTGCATCTCCTAGATACAAGAGTACGAAAATTAATACCATAAAGAGGATTATGAAAACGAAGAGATTATTTTGAACTATCATTTCTAAAATGGTGGATATTTTACTTAGAAATTACTTAGAAACAGTACACTGCCCCTCCATCTAGACACCATGAGTGAAAGAGAGTGTGTTGATATGATGGATAATACCAAACACATCAAGGAATGGAATCATAAAAGCAAAAATGTCTCAAAGATTTCCATGAAGAGAACATTAAAGAAGGAGGGTGATTCTTTAAATTTCATGGAGACTTTACTATCCCGTAGAATAGACACCTTCAGAGAAACTTAGTGTTTCTAGTTACATACAGCGGCTGATACAAACCATAGTACAGAAGATTTTTTTTTTCAAAATTGATCGTTATGGACAGTCCCTTCGCAAACCTATTTTTCTGAACAACATGAAAAGTGTACCCTCCGTGCGTGTACAGGACCCTCAAGGGGAGGAGGGGCGGCTAATAATAAGATGGAAAATACATATTATTACGTGAATGTTATTTTTAATACTGCTTTAGGCTTTACAGCAAGAACACTCTTCTGTCGTCTTCACCATCAGTATGAAATACTAAAGTGATGGATGGTACAGACCAAAGGGAAGGCAGCATTAGACCACCTCACTTCTGAAAGAATAACTTATCGAAAATATATTTTCAATTCAAACACGTAGCTGTCACTACAACGAATTTTAAGTAAATCAATTTGTCTTAAATTGGCCTTTAAAAATAAATTTATCTGCCATTGCAGGCTTTATTATAGCTAATTTGGTATTCTTTTGATGAAAAACAGCTGTTTATACTCATATCTTAATTTGAACATTGTCTAAAAATTGGTAACACTTTAGGGTTGCTTCAAAATTAACAAAATACAAGCCTACTCAAATTTTATCCATATTTAAACTTTTTTTGAGAATCAAGTTTTTCCCATATGTCGTTCATTGCCGAACTTTGTGACCAAAACGTCCTCTTAGCATGTAACTTCAACATGATTACGCAATGTATTTAAAGAAGTATGGCGATTTCCTTTCCACCTGTTCCACATTAAGTAATCAAGACATCTTTATAGATCGATTCATTCGGCGTCAGGTCCAACTGCACCAGCAATATACCGAACAATTTCACAAGTCGATCCGACGTCGTGACGACTATCTGCATATGATTCAGTTCATTGTGGGCAGTCATTTGATCGTCGGATGGTTGATTCAATATTAAGGACGTCTTTTAGTAGGTCAGTCTCCCCGACGTCGTAAAGGAACCTCACCGACATTATACGGAAACTTTCACTAGTCGAGCCCGACCGTCGTGACGAAGTTCTAGGAAATGGTGGGAGTTATTAGTGACGTCCAATTGACATCTTGGCCAACAATATGTAGACGAAAGTAGATTTTATGAAAAAGTTAGTTCAAAGTCGGAAAGAAACCGCAATTAATACAGCGTTTCTCTGTCATTAGTTTAGTGCGACGGTCCATTCAAACGAACTGTCCTAGGAATGGTCTATATTATAAGTTGTGATGTAGAAGTCGGCAGTAACGTTTTTAAAATATTACATCCGTTGTCCGTAGTTCCGCTTGTGACCGGGCCCCCCCCCCCCGGGTTCGACGATCTGTGTATAATTAAGTTATTGTGTAGCAGTCCTTTGGGGACGTCGAAATTGGACTATATCAAAGTATGATGTCTTCTACAGGTCTGTCATTCGACGTCGTAAAGTCCTCACCAAAATTAAACGAGCAATTTCACAAGTCGAGCCGACGTCTTTACGATGATTTACATATGATTAGTATCCCAGGTAGCAAACCTACATGGGTCCCATATAGGTGAATCCATATGGAGCCCTTATGAGTTTGCACCCAAGATTTATAAGGGGTCCATATGGGCAAGCCCATACACCCATATTACCCATATGGTATAGTTCGTGCCCCATATGTGGGCAGTTGCCCACATGGGCCCCAGAACTTTCCTCATATGGTTTCATATGAGCCATATGGGCTGGTCCCTATGGGACCCTTATAAATCTTGGGTGCAAACTCATATGGGTCCCATATGTCAGTCCATATGGGACCCATGCGGGTCCCATCTTGGAATGTTACCTGGGATATTGTGGGCAGTCACATGGACGTCGGATAAACGATTAAATTAAGACGTCTTTTACAGGTCGGTCACCCCGACGTCGAAAAGGCCATACCAATATTATTCGAACAATTTCACAAGTCGAGTCGGCGTTTTGAGGACGTCTGTAAATAGTGGGCTTACTTGGTGACGTTCAATCGACGTCTGGCAAATACAATGTAGGCTGTGTGAAAATATTTTATAAATAGTAACTTCAACGTCGGAAGAAACGTCATAACTTCAGAGTCCTCTGTCATCAGTTTAGTCGGAAAACGTCAATGTCAACGAACCATCTATGAATGGTCTAGTGTTTTAAGTTGTGATTTAAAATTTGGAAGTGAAGTTTTCAATATGATACGCCTGTCGTCCGCTGGTTCGCTGCGACGTCGGTCCAACAATCTGCATATGACAAACGTTATTGTCGAACAGTCCTTCGGACGTCGGATGAACGATTAAGTTAAGACTTCTTTTACAGGTCGGTTATCGACGTCGTTAAAGACCTCACTTAACATTTATACGAACAATTACACAAGTCGAACCGACGCCGTAACGACGTCTACTGATAAGTGGCGGACTGTTGTGTTGTTCAACTGACTGTCGGGTTACACACACACACACACCACCCGACACAAGTCGATTTTACATTACAAATCCGGTAGGACCTCATTGTTCATTTCACTTTGTGTTACTTCCGTTAATAAAAAAAAAAAACCCTAACCTTGACAATAGACTCTTTATTGTTCAAACTTTCGAGGACTTGACAAATCTATTGAATTTCCTTCAGAGGACCTGAAATCCATTGTTCAAGTCCTCAGTCTGATAGGAAGACAAGTTCACACCCACACACACAGACACACACACACACATATATATATATATATATATTGGAAATAGTTACTTCAACGTCGGAAGAACTTTTAAATACAGCGTCCTAGTGCCATTAGTTTAGTCCACGTCCATTTTAACGAACCGTCCATGAATGGTCTATTTTAGGCTGTGATTTAAAAGTTGGAGTAATGTTTTCAATATGACGTCCGTTGTCCGTAGTTCCTGTGACGTCGGTTCAGCGATCTGCATTTGATTTGTTAACTTTGGATACTTATTTGGACGTCGAATGGACAATTAATTTGGGACGTCTTTTGCATGTAGGTCATCCGACGTCATAAAGAGCTCATCAACGTCATACGAACAATTATGCACATTGCAAGTCGATGGCATTTGTTGGTAACGTTCTATCGACGTAGGACAAACAAACGCATGTGGATGTCTTTTTTGAAAAGTTACTTCAACATCGGAAGAACGTCATTCATACAACTTCCTGTGTCATTAGTTTAGTCGACGTCCTTCCAACAAACCATCCATAAATGGTCTATTTTAAGTTGTGATTTAAAAGTCGGTGTGACGTTTTAAATATGACGTCCGTTGCCCGGAGTTTGTGCGATGTCGGTTCAACGATCTGCATATGATAAGTTCATTGTGGACAGTCCTTTGAACGTCGAATGGACGATTAAATTAAGACGTCTTTTAGAGGTTGGTCATTCGACGTCGTACAGACCTCACCAACATTATACGAACAATTTCACAAGTCGAGCCGACGTTCTGACGACGTCTGTAAATGGTGAAACTTCTTGGTGACGTTCAAACAACGTCCAACTGACTACATATGTTGGCGTCCGACGTCTGTCCGACTTAATGGACCTAAATCCAACGTCGATCCGACGTCATAATGTTTACTGGGACGGGAAGCCAGCGCGAATGTGGTTACAGCCATGACCCGAGTTGATATATCTCACGATTCATTTGGTTAAGATGTAGGCCTTTCCCAGGGATTCAATGACTTGACTCGAGCTCACATGGGGTGTCCTTACAACTCTAGACGCCAGTCTGGTGGAAAAGGGTAACATAAATTCCCCCTTCAAACCATACTTGGTTTTTCATCCTATTCGTTTTGCCGCCTTCCTTGTTTCTCTTTATTTCGTCCCTTCTTCACTTTTCTTTTATTTTGCGGGCCGACTGGCGCAAAATTTTGTCTTCTAAGAGTGACACGATATTACAGAGCCATGAAAAACTTTAAGCATATCTGAGGAGCCTATTTTAGTGCAGTTCCCCTGAACGGGTATCTATAATATTACATGAGTTTTCTACAGCCTATTTAGGCTATGCCATTTTCTCTTCCTTGACCAACCCCCCCTCCCCCCGCGCACACGCGCGAGCGCTTGCGCGCTATTTTCCTTCACCTTTTTCTGTCTCACCCCTTCTTTCTCCTCTTCTTTCCTTCCCCTTCTTTCTCTTTCCTCTCTCCGTCAGCCTTTTTTGCCTCCCCATCATTCCCTTCATTTAGATCAGTGAATGTAGGGAGATGTCACACCCCTCTCTAGCGAAGGCCCTTCTAATACCGCGGCAGTTTTCCATTGGTGTGCTGATGTCACGGTTTATAAGAAACCTGACTAACATGGTAGGCCTATTTTAGTTTCGAGCGCTGTTCCATCAAGGATCCATTCTGGACTGAGCCCCGTCAGTGGTGTCGCCGGGGGGGGGGGGAGGCCAGGGGGAACATGCTCCGAAACATTGACTGTGCCCCCATGAGATTTTTTGGTAGAAAATAATTACGCATATCTCGATATGAGCAAGATGACCCTCTGTCACTTAATATAAGTCAAACATGCGGCTAAATTTGCAAAAAATCATAACAACACTACAATTTTGTGGCGCGCGCTTCGTGCGCTGCCTTACTGGGAGATATTATCTACAGCTATTGTCGCCCCCTGTGGGCTGGGGGTTGTAGAATATGCCCAAGGTGTTTCTCACCTGTCGTGAGAGGCGACCAAAGGGAAGGACTTGCACTTTATTTGAACTGTATTTGAAAACGAACTTGAACTTTAAGCATATTTGAAACCGTATTGTTAAGATCGCAAACTGATGTAACTCTTCAATTGAACATTATGTAAAATTTAGTTTCTTTGCAGAGTTTGGAAAAGTATGCAATTAACCATTATGCAAAAAAATGTTAAGATCACAAACTGTCGTAACTCGTCAATTAAACATTAACTAAAATTTTGTTTCCTTGCAGAGTTTGAAAAACGGTAAGCAATTAACCACTATGCAAATAATTGTTTAGATCGCAAACTGATGTAATTCATCAATTAAACATTAAGTAAACTCTTGTTTCTTTGCAGAGTTTGAAAAAGTATGCAATTAACCATTATGCAAATAACTGTTAAGATCAGAAACTGTTATAACTAGTCAACTGATCATTAACTTACGGAAGTACGGAAACGTTAAGGTGCCGTCAAAATGTTAACATAAACGCTAAGTAATTCAACAAAATGATGATTTTTGCACACATTATCTCACCATTTTGCAAAAAGATGATGAATTACTCATTTACCAAAACAAGTCATTTCAACATTTTACAGAAAAATGACGAATTGCCAAGTTATTACATCTTAACAATTCAACATTTTGCAGAGAAATGACAATTTTTGAAGTTATTGAATCTAATCAATTTAACATTTTGCAGAAAAATGGCTAATTGCGAAGTTATTGCATCTTAGCAATTCAAAATTTTGCAGAAAAATGATAAATTGTGCAGTTATCAGAAGTAATCAATTCACCATTTTACAGAGAAATGACGAATTACGAATATAGCGTAACTTAACAATTCATCATTTAGCGGAAAAATGATAAATTGTGCACTTATCAGAAGTAATCAATTCAACATTTTGCAGGAAAATGATAAATTGTCTAGTTATCAGAAATAATCAATTCAACATTTTGCCGAAAATTGACGAATTGCGAAGTTATTGCATCTTATCAATTCAACATTTTTCAGAAAAATAATGAAATACTAACTTTATGTAACTTAACAATAAAGTATTTCGCCGAAAAATGATCAATTGCGCAGTTATCAGAAATAATCAATTCAACATTTTGCAGAAAAATGATAGATTGTGCACTTACCAAAATTTCTCAATTCAAAATTTTGCATCAAAAAATGATAAAGTACTTATTTACCAGAGCTAATCAATTCAATATTTTGCAGAAAAATGACGAGTTACGAACTTGTTCAAAACTATTATTTCCACATTTTGAGGAAATATAATAAAATGCGTTTTCATGAAACTAATCAATTAAACCTGTTTTCATACCCAAAATTTCTCTGTGACTGCGTTTTAGCGGCAATCTGACCTCTTAACTTAAGGCGGGGAAGGGGGGGGGGGGAGGACAACACTTGCAGAGCGTCCCTAAAAATTTGAATGTGGTGTTGGGTCAATATGATAGTTTTATGCAGTCGCGTAGCCAGACCATTCGGTCCGAGGCAAAATTAAAATAATCGGTCCGATTTCATGCTTTTAATTCAAACTTTGTGTGGGTACCCCCAGTGCTTTGGGTCCAGGTTAACACCCCGTGGGGGCCGGGCGAACCCCGAATCTCTCATGTAGTAACAAAGTGTGGGCATTAGAATGAAGAATTTAATATAAAAATAGCCTTATCACAATGCGAACTTTACAAGTCACGAAGATCACAATTTAAGCAGCATTTTATAACAACCTAGACGAAATGACAATTGATTTCATGACGCCGGGGTGGCTTGTCGATGGGGAGGCGGCGGAAGATCCAAGAATTACCCAGAGAGGTCCTTGGCCCTTCTTCAAAGGGACCTTGAAGACATTTTCTAAGCGGAGAGCCACCACCAGTTGGCGCGTAGCGCACTAAGAACATTTTTGGCCAAACTACCTTCCAGATTACAGGAAATGATACTTTCAGTGCGTTGTACGTTGCACCTAAAATGACTAAATATTTTTTACTTTAAGATCTTAAGAGGATTGTTGCCACAGACGGCCACACAACACTTTTTCTCAACTGGGAAGGCATGATATGGTTGGAACTCGTGTGTTTTAGCACATGAGCTTACCCTAAAACCCAACGAGCCTAAACCAAGGATTTAAAGGTGTGGTGACATGCAAACTTCATAGTTAGATATTTGATGTGAGCATTAAATACACAGCAAATAGCCGCAATTCTCATCGAAATCCATCAAATATTGACTTTTTTACAGAGGAATGTCTATTTCACCTTAGTATCATGAAAAACATGTGTTTAATATACAAATTTGTGACGTCGAAAGATGAACATACCAAATATATATGGCTAATGTTAGCCTTTGTTTTTTTAGCCTTCATTTTCAGGGACACTTGTAGCATTGTAGCCCCTGAGGGGTTTATTAAGTAATTTAAAATTGTTTCCTTGAAAATATTGATATCACTCACCAATCTGTAAACTATCTGATCAGTAATTTCATCTGCAGGATTTTCTCAAGAAATGGTCCAGAATGACCGCAAAAGCCCTCAAATTAAAAAAAAAAAATACTCCGGGAGGACCCTTAGTCTCCAGCTTTCGGCTTCGAGCCTTCGAAGCTTTCAGTTAAAGGCTTCGCCGGCCACAGCTTCCCAAGGTGCAACCTCCAATGAAAATAACTTCCCTGGCACTTAAACTGCCCATGCCCTTGGCCATGTCCATGTATAAACTACCCATAAAACATTTCATCCATGTTTTGAAGTATTATACACTCGTTTTATAACCTTCAAAATCGACACTGCCACATGTGCTCATTTTTCACACTAATAAAAAATTGAGGGGACTTGTCCCAGACCAGCGACAAAAATGAAATATGAAAGAAAGAACCATAGAGCAGCATATAGGTTTCTATATCCTGCTCTACAAGCACCTGGGGAGAGAAAGAAAGTTTTTATGTAATGAACAATGCTGCATTTAAAACTAAAGAAAAACAGTAGGCTACAATTAAAAGTCTCAAACGCTGTCTCAAAGCTGTTTTCTTATTCGGGATTTGGGGGGGGGGGGGATTTGGGGTTACTTCCTGTAGTACATGTAGCTTGTCATGGCTTCGTACAAATTCTTCCATTACCATCGAAACCACCAACCCCATGGCTGTGCGCAGCAGGGATATGTTCCCCATCCCCCAGAAACTTTCAAAGCAAACTTTTTATCACCACGTATCTGTGTAAATTTACCAATTGTTTACATACAACTTGTATATAAAGCAAGGAGAGTGCCATTTCCGACACCGTAATATGAGACAGGCCCTTAGTAAAGGGGGGGGGGGGCAAGAGCCCTCTCCTTGAGGATACTTCTCTTAGCTTTTCATATAGCTAAAAAGTCTTAAAATGCGATTTTCCAGTGCGCTTCGCGCGTACCCACTAGGAGTTTTACGTCTCCCATTCTTAAAATTATTGTTCCAAAGCCCCGGGAAACCCTCCAAATAATCTATCCTCCCCTCCTTCCTTAAGCTCTCTGCAAATAAAAATCCCGGACAACTGTTGGTTGTTGTGGAGTAAGAATATAATTGAAAAAGTCAAATTGTGATTTTTGTGGTATGTTAAGTGCCCACCTTATGTGATTTGAAGTTTAAGCTAAAATGCATCATTTTAGTGCCTACAATTTCGTAAATACCCCAGAGCTTCCAGGGACTTCGTCCCCTGGACCCCACCGGGGCCCTTTTCTTGATGATACACTACCCGCCAACTGGTGGTGGCGCTCCGCTTAGAAAATGTCACGAAGGTCCCTGAGGAAGCGCCATGGACCTCTCTGAGAAAATTCCTGGATCTCCCGCCTCCTCCAGGAGAAATTTTGGGTATGAAAACAGGTTTAATTGATTAGTTTTCATGAAAAGCCATTTTATTATATTTCCTCAAAATGTGGAAATAATAGTTTTAAACAAGTTCGTAATTCTTCAGTTTTCTGCAAAATATTGAATTGTTAGCTCTGATAAATAAGTAATTTATCATTTTTTGATGCAAAATGTTGAATTGAGAAATTCTGGTAACTGCACAATCTATCATTTTTCTGCAAAATGTTAAATTGATTAGTTTTGACAACTGCGCAATTGATCATTTTTCGGCGAAATACTTTATTGTTAAGTTACATAAAATTAGTATTTCATTATTTTTCTGAAAAATGTTGAATTGATAAGATGCAATAACTTCGCAATTCGTCAATTTTCGGCAAAATGTTGAATTGATTATTTCTGATAACTAGACAATTTATCATTTTCCTGCAAAATGTTGAATTGATTACTTCTGATAAGTGCACAATTTATCATTTTTCTGCTAAATGATGAATTGTTAAGTTACGCTATATTCGTAATTCGTCATTTCTCTGTAAAATGGTGAATTGATTACTTCTGATAACTGCACAATTTATCATTTTTCTGCAAAATTTTGAATTGCTAAGATGCAATAACTTCGCAATTAGCCATTTTTCTGCAAAATGTTGAATTGATTAGATTCAATAACTTCAAAAATTGTCATTTCTCTGCAAAATGTTGAATTGTTAAGATGTAATAACTTGGAAATTCGTCATTTTTCTGTAAAATGTTGAAATGACTTGTTTTGGTAAATGAGTAATTCATCATCTTTTTGCAAAATGGTGGGATAATGTGTGCAAAAATCATCATTTTGTTGAATTACTCAGCGTTTATGTTAACATTTTGACGGCACCTTAACGTTTCCGTACGGAAGCTTAAAAGTGCCACAAGATCACGATATCTTTTTGGCCAGTAAGTTAACATTTTTTAGAAAAATGTCAAGATGGTAAGATAATTTCTCGTCAAAAAACAGAAAAATGATGAAATGACAACTTACCACAACTGGTCATTTCAACAGTTTTCTGCATAATGTTAAATTCCTCACATCTTTCAAAGTGTGCAAAGCAACAATTTTCTGAAAAATGATGTAATGACAACTTATCATATCTCGTCATTTCAACATTTTTCTGCAAAATGTTAAATTTCTCACATCTTTCCAAGTGTACAAAGCAACAATTTTCTAAAAAATGATGAAATGACAACTTATCACAACTCATCATTTCAACAAATTTCCACAAAATGTTACATTCTTCACATCTTTCCAAGTGTGCAAAACAACAATTTTCTGAAAAATGATAAAATGACAACTTATCATATCTCGTCATTTCATCATTTTTCGGAAAATTGTTGCTTTGCGCACTTGGAAAGATGTGAGAAATTTAACATTTTGCAGAAAATTGTTGAAATGACGAGATGTGACTAGTTGTCATTTCGTCATTTTTCAGAAAATTGTTGCTTTACACGCTTGGAAAGATGTGAGAAATTTAACATTTTGCAGAAAATTGTTGAAATGACAAGATGTGACTAGTTGTCATTTCGTCATTTTTCAGAAAATTGTTGCTTTGCATACTTCGAAAGATGTGAGAAATTTAACATTTTGCAGAAAATTGTTGAAATGACGGGATGTGAAAAGTTGTCATTTCATCATTTTTCAGAAAATTGTTGCTTTGCATACTTGGAAAGATGTGAGAAATTAACCATTTTGCAGAAAATTGTCAAAATGACGAAATGTGATAAGTTCTCATTTCATCATTTTTCTGTTTATTGACGAGATATTATCTTGCCATCTTGACATTTTTCTGAAAAATGATAACTTACTAGCCAAAAAGATATCTTGATCTTGTGGCATTTTTAGGTTTCCGTAGGTAAGCGTACGGAAGCGTATAAATGCCACGACATCACAAAGAAATAGCCTAGCAATTTGCAATAATGATCCTCGACTTAAAGGGGAAATGCAGTCACCCCAGCTTGAAGTAGTGTAGTAGACTGTCCTGTCTCATGATTGGCTCTTTAGAGTCATGTGACAATATTTTTTCTCCTCAAATGTGAAATTTACTAGAAGTAACTGATTGGTTTACCTTGAATATGAAATATTGAAGTCCTAAAATATTATGAAAGATACTTTGAAGAGAAATAAGAAGAAAATTGTGAGATTTAGCTGTTGCTTCAAAATAAGTTTGGGGCGACTGCTCTTGACCTTTAAGATCTAAATTAGTAAACATCGTGACATATGCAGTATGGGCCCGGATAGCTGCACTGAAATTTAGTAACAATTTTGTGTTAAAGAGTGAATTTTTTTGTAATCTAGAGGGATTGAGAGGCAAAGTTTTCGCCATACACACCTTGCAGAATGAATACAGAAGACAAGCTGTCAGGTGACGTGCGATTGTGCACAGTGACACCAGCTGTTGCAGGCAAAGTGGCGGCGTGCATACCCTATTCGATTTCGAAACTGTCTGAAAAGTTTTAAAGTGAACTCAAAAGGCTTTTATGCTACAGGCAGTGGCGTCGGCGCAGTGGGCAATGGGTGACGTGTGTCCTCCTCCCCCATCCATTCTTGAAAATTTTTAAAATGGTCCCAAAAGTCGTTCAAGCTACAGATTTCTGTGGAGGGTGGAGGGTGAGATGTATTTTTGATGATTGGTTCATTTCTTCTAACCATTTTCTTTCACAACCTGTTCTCAAACTATCATAAGTTTTGGAAATTCTTGACAAATTCCAAATTTTTGCACGCTCCGCTAGCGTCAAGCCTTGTGTCAGATTTGTCCTTATTATCAATAGCTTTCGGTAACTACTCACAGGGCAACAAAGGAACAAAAGTGCTTTTTAAGAATTCTCAGTCAGAAGATTCGTTTCTGAATAGCATAGGTTGGTGGGAAAGTGACAGTGTCCGATGCAGGTTCTGAATGCAGGTTTTGTCATGGACTAATATTTTATTCAAAATTTCGACGCGCTTCGCGCGCATACGACAGGGTTTACACCCGATTTCATATACCATTGACAAAGCTATGACGAAAGAAATTATTCCAATGCAAACATTTTTCTAAAAAGTACATCTCCTTCTCTGTACGGCTTTCATCATTATGGGATCTTTGACTAATGTAGTCTAGCACATGGTTTGAAAGATTGAAAGTTAGTAATTGCCGTTGCTTATTTTCCAAACATTTTACCGCGACGTTCAATAACGACGAAAATCTTTTTCTGAAACGAATTTTGCCTGTCCACCATCCCTCTTGCCATACCTAAAAAGAAGCTGATATATCATATCTCCTCCCATATGGATGTCGTGTAGTGAGAATCCCGTTGGTCCCTCTTTTGTATACTGTAACTAATTCAGAACTCCCCTGAGGCTCTCTACTGTTCTCTGTCAACCTTGGATATCCTTTTAAAATATAAAGGAAAAATTTTCATTATAGTCCAAGAATGTGTCTGTGGACTCCACGCAGGTATAATTGCGTGTACAACTTTCCCTATAGGCGTGGATCATGGGGGACGGGGGGACGCGTCCCCCTCACTTTTTGGAAGGGGGACATCGTCAAAAACTCCTCTCCCTTTTTCAAAAATGATGGAACGGACTGCAACTATGCCTAGGAAAACGAAATTTTCAGAAGAAAAATAACCTAAATATCCTACACTTTTGTTGCACCAAATCGCATCTGAGGGCATTCAGTTCTAGAAAAATGTCCCTTAGACCCCTCCCCCATGCCGACGATCACAAAAGTTATTGCCTCCCCATGATGCAAATTCTGGCTACCACCACTGCTTCTTCCAACAGGAAGGCGATTCACAAATGTGAAAAAGTCCCCCCCCCCCAACACACACTTTTGGAGATGGATTCATGCCCATGATTTTTCCTGGGACTTAAGGAGGTTTGAAGAAAATATATTAACCGTCTCTTACTCTCCTTTTTCACCCGAACAAAAATTAGAATTCACTAAATTGTGGACATTTTTAAATATACAATCACTTTACCATAACCCAAAGATACCACCTTTTTGCATATAGGCCCCCTAAAATTTTGTAAAATTAACAAAAATTTCTCAATGGGGAGGGTAAAACCCTTCCTGGGATTGCGTACTCTCATATACTAACAAGAAAAGGCTCTCCCACTCTTGTATATAGCGTATACAAAATAACACTGCCTAAAAAGGCACGGTTTAGCAGTTATCTGTGGTTCCCCCAATCACCAACTCCCGCCGGAACCATCGGTCATAGATTTCTGAAGGGTATACCCTTCAGAAAACCATGAAGAAGGTGATATATCATTTCTCCTCCCCTATGGATATCAGGTTGTGAGAGTCCTGTTTTTCCCCCTTTTCAGTGTACAATTAATGCAGAGCTCCCGGGAGGCTCTATACCGAAAATTTTCAACGCGCTTCGCGCGCCATTGTTTATGCTTACGGAGAGAGGTACCTTTTTATTGAGTGATGGATTTATTTTATCACATTTTGCCAAAAATCTTTTGAAATCTTTCACGATTTTTGCAAAGTCTTCTCAATATTTCTTGATTTTTGCTTGATCTGCGCACTTTTAACCTTGAATTGCTCCTTTTACTATCAATAAGGTCCCAAATGTATTCGCATAACTCATCGGTGGGGTTCTACATAAACGTGATTTCAGAGGAGCCAGGACTGTAAGGATGTAAAGCAACTGATATTCATTTTTTCACCCTTCTCCTCTTCTTATGAGAACTGAAAACTTAGTATCGAACTCACCTTCTAATTGATAGACACACATAAAGGGAATTGACATAGTTAGTCATAGCAATGGTTTAAAATGTAAATTCAAATTTTCGGCGCGCTTCGCGCGCAATATTTTCATCTGACGTCATATACCCGAATACCGTATAACGAAAATAAAACACTCTTTAGGGCAAAAATCATTTCAAGTTACCGACACGGGCTCATAATGTTGGCGTGTAAGTTTTAATTTAAGATATCTTAGATTATCCGGAACTTCGGCAGGTACATATAGTAACATATACCAGTTAGCTGCTTATACTGAGCCATACACATCAAATTCCATGCAACATGAAAAGGTATAAAATCTCACTGACATAAGAACTGGAGCCGATTTCTGTGCTCTTAAAATGCAATATTGCGAGAACTTCAGGGGGCTTCGCCCCCTGGACCCCGCCAGGGGCCCTAACGCGGGCCCGTGGACCCCATTAGGAACTCGCGCTTCGCGCTCGTGGTGCACCTTCGGTGCACATGAGATTTTCCATCTTGGGCCCCTGCCCCCCCCCCAAAAAAAATTCTGGATCTGCGCCTGAATAGCACGTTCTGTCCTTAAAATAAGAATTGGAAAGACAGTGAACATGAAGGATGGGCGCAAAGCGCCGTGAAAAGAGACTTTTAAAGACCGTTTGGTGATGTGTTTAGACATGACATCTACAGAAGGAGTCGAAAGGGCGAATTCCTTTCGCAACCATCGGAATACAAAATGTACGCACTTTCAAGTTTACAGCAAACGCTAATAGACCGGCAGCCCAGAGCATTTTGATCAAACGAACAAGGTACTAATATTCGACCACACCAGCATCCATTGCGTAATCTACTCTATGGAGATATGGATGTCTGTCGGAGACCTCCTGCTGCATGTGGCCCCTGTGGACCTCCAAAAGGGGCCAAAAAATGCATTCGATCAAATATTGCAGGTACCACGGGAAACCAATTTAAAGTGAATAGGTATATTGTACAGAGTATATAATGGACCCTGCCAGACAAATTATCTGCTGCATAGGGCCCGGCAGATATCCTAGAAGGGCCCAAAAATGTAGGGCTCGATCAAATATTGGAGGTACCACATGAAACCATACGCAAATGAATATTTACATTACACAGTGTACAGAATGGTCCATGCAAGACATATTTACTGCTGCAAAGGGCCTGCCAGACGGCCCCCAAGTATGACCCCATAGGCCCAATATCATAGAAATAACCCAGGATAAAGATTGAAAATACCACTTAAAACCAATGTTTACTTCTCTAGTGTATTCTGCAGAGTTCAGAAATACTCTTGCCAGACAAATTGTCTGCTGCCTAGGGCCCGGCAGACATCCTAGAAGGGCCCAAAAATGTTGGACTCGATCAAACATCGGAGGTACCACATGAAACCAATTGCAAAAGAATATTTACATCACACAGTAAACAGAATGGTCCATGCAAGACAAAACAACTGCTGCGAAGGGTCTGCCAGACAGCCCCCAAATCATGACCCATGGGCCCAATATTGTACAAATAATTTAGGGCAAATATTGAAAATACCATTTGAAACCAATTCTTAGTTATCTAGTTCATTCTGCAGAGTTCAGAAATACTCTTGCCTGAAAAATTCTCTGCTGCTCACATCCTGCCAGCCCCCCCCCCCCCCTGAAAGGGCCCCATATTTGGGCTGGATCAAACATGCAAGGTACCAAATGTTAAAACCAGTTTTGAATAGATAGTTTCAACCCGGAGAGCTCAGAATATCCCATACAAGACAAATTATCCACTTTACAGGGCCTGCCAGATGGCCCCTAATTGTAACCCTTATGCCCATTAGAATTGAACCAGGACAAATACTGAAATAATACTTGCAGTTTTATGTCCAAGACATACTCTGTGGTCTACATTTTGTTTGCACAGACTCTGTAAGTATGAATTTACTGGTGTAATTAAAGAAATTGTCATTTTTGTGGCATAGGAAAGACTGACTATGTGACGGTAACTTGATGGATTTTCTGTCTCAAAACAAAAAGTAGAGGAATCCATCATTTTCCCACTGAAAAACGGTTGTACGCTATTTCAAGTTCAAAGTATCACCTCACTCCGCCATTCATCTGCTTTCACCATACCCATTTTTCAAGATGATACCCTGATCCCTTCTTAAATGATATGAAGTTCTTCAAAAGTTTCATTACTCACACATCCATAAGACAAAAACTCCAAAGTACTCATGAAGCTTTTCTCCTGTTAGAGGACTTTTTGGCCTCTAAAAATTACCTTCTGAAGGGCAAAAGGCCATCATGAAGTGTTTCACTGTAATATCACTACCTGTAGTATCATACATCATTAGCCACAAATTGGTTACCCAAACACCCCATTTATCAACTTTTTGGCGGGAACCTTGGGAGGCTGGTGTACTAGCCTCATTGGGGCATGATGAACACTTGCCCACGCTACAACCAGCGCTGAAGTATATTTGGAAAGCATCGGAAAGGCCTTTCACCTCACATGATAGGTAAGTTCTCATTTAAGATATCTTTTCATTAAAGCGGAGAAGACAGATTAGGGGATGATTCTTAGTCACTTCGGGGTTATTGAGAGTCTGTAGCCATGAAACATTTCAAATAATTATTTGACTGCAGTCACTTAGGCGAGTAAGTTAAAGAACTCTGCAGTGACTATACTGTATGATCAGTGGAAATAATTTTGTAGTGCAATAGGTGATAAAGAATACAATAAGAGTAACAATTCAATGTGAGAACCAGTTATTATTTGGAATAATACTGTAAAGGAAATGAATGCTAATGATCAAATTGTGTCTTCGAATTTCATTAAAGGCACCATCCCCTGTCAGAAATATTTTATGCTGCGTAAGTGGCACTGACCCCCCTCCCCCATATGATTCCAAGAATTTGGGCTAGATCGAACATTACACCTGTAGACCACATGAAACCAAGCAGCCATTGATACTGAAAGATAACCAGCATACCTTCTGTGGCAAGAAGAAAAGTATGCAAACTTGTTGCTCTATTCCAAGCGGGAAGTTGAGCTTATTTCATTAAAATAAAGAAACTCAGTTCAAGATACCTGCCATGTTCTGCCCCCCCCCCATGCCCACCCTACAGTAGATACGTTGGATATTTTTTCTTATTTATTTCACATAATTGAAATCCCTTGCTCAGAAACAATAATTTAGCCCAATATAAGCCTATGTTACTCTCCCTTAATGCTGCCTTCAGCTACTGGAAGCTAATACTTGGTTTCATCAATTTTCAGACAATATACATAGACCAGAATGGATACTGACATCACCCCTGACATACACAGTCCTGGAGGACCTCATCAGGTAACCATCCATGTTTTTTCCAAAGACTTTGGTTCATTTCCTCAGTCATTAATGGCGTATATGGATTTACGATAAGTTGTTTTATTAAAATCAAAAGATTAAGATCCCCTATTGAAAAATCCATTGGACTTATTTTGACATCTTTTATGTTCTCAGCATATAGCTCTTCAAAGGTTGACAGTGTGTCTGTGCATAAGTTATGATTTGGAGTTAAACATTGTCATATCTGCTCTTTGCTCACTACAAATAATCTGTTAATTAATTGCCACCCATTTGTAATTTGGTGTGATGTGGATAATTTCTTTTTCAAACAGAAAACCCTACCTCTCAAAACAAACCTCTTGTGCCCTCAGGATATCTCAGCATATTATAACTGTCCTTAGAATATAGGTTGAAGAAAGAAAGGATGATAGGAAATTTATTGTAAGTGCGATGTTTTACGTACCTTACATATATATGTATGTATATGTATATATTTGTATATATATATATATATATATATATATATATCTTTAGAACTCTCTAGTTC
Organism: Holothuria leucospilota; assembly: GCA_029531755.1. Classification (NCBI taxonomy): domain Eukaryota; kingdom Metazoa; phylum Echinodermata; class Holothuroidea; order Aspidochirotida; family Holothuriidae; genus Holothuria; species Holothuria leucospilota. Next base: position 19,700,806 of record CM055972.1, on the reverse strand, counting down.
AAAAACAGAGATTACTTTGTAGTTGTAGCTTGCAAGACCAAAATCAAGTAGCAGTCCTAGGTGGCAAAACATGCAGTTACACCCGTACAGTATATAATACTAATGATGCCTAAAATCAGGTTTTCACCATTGTTAAAAATTATAATGCATCAACAGCAATTGCTCTGCAGCAGGCTTACAGCTTTACTAATAGGGTCATAGCACTAATACTGATAAAAATATTCATTTTCAGGTTACAGATGTGGATGACTCGGATGGCAACTCTAGTGGCAACATGCATAATTCTGAAGCTAATAAGGTATGCACTGCCTAGAAATTGACGTCAATTCATTGATTTTGATTTACCTTACATAAAAAACATACATATCCCTTTCTTATGCCATGAGTGAAATGCCTATGAAGCTGATATTGTCAGTCCCTTTATCTCCATAATCGTGATAAACCTATTATTCAGATATCCACTGTTCATGTCGGTTATCAACCTGAGATTTATTGTGTAACTTCAATAAAACGTTTGACAACAAAAAAAATGGTCCATGTATAGCTTTGCTATACTCATGCCCAAATGAATAGTAGAGGGTATAAAACCTCAGAATATGGATAAAACTGCCCATGGTACAAAATGCTATTGTTTATTTCAGACAACCAGTAACTATGAAGCAGCCGACCAGGTATGCATCATTTGTAAGTCAACAGAAGGTGACCCGCTTAAAATGTTTGTGGAAAAAACATGGGGGACATTCAAGAAAGCAGCACAATGTAGACTTTTACTGCAGTCAGATTGCTACAGAGATATAACAACAGAAGTCAATTTGAAGGAAGAGATGGGGAATGGAAAGTACCATTCCAAATGCTACAGGAATTTTACTGCTGTGAAAAGGCCCTCAACAGATTCACAGAGCAGACATCCTTCAAAAAAACCAGAGACCAGGTGCAGGAGTTCAATGCCACCATCAGATGCAAAGGGTTTATTGAGGGGATCCTGTATCTTTTGTACTGTTCAGAGGAAGACCATCAAAAGGAAGGTTGAGCCACTGTCAGATTGTCTGACCAAAGATGGATGTGATGCTATAATTACAGCTGCTCCAAGAAGTAGTAATGAGCGGGTAAAGGCTTTAGTTGCCAATGGAATTGATCTTTTAGCAAAGGAGGCCCAATACCACAAATCCTGCCGTCGTGATTTTTTCAAAGAAATCGAGGTTGCACCAAAAACTGCCGACATGTCAAGCAGACGTCTGCATGCCACCACCTTCGAAGCAATTTCCGGTCTAATTGAGATTGATATCATTGGAAATGGTAAGGCCATGCTTTCCACGTCAATTTTGGAATTACACAGAACTGAATTTCTGAGCTTAGGAGGGTTAATAGAAGATGTTGAAAGCTATACAGTTCAGGCTTTAATGAATAAAATCAAGCTCAAATTTGGACAGGAAATTTCGATATCTACTTTCGACCATCGAAAGGGTAATTTTGTGTATAGTTCTGATATGTCAGAAAATGATGCCAGAGCCAGCCTCCTTAATGATGATGAGAAGCATCTGCATGTGATACGAACTGCAGCACTTTATCTTCGAGTTGTGATACAGGCGATGCCCAAATGGAAAACGCCAACTCCTACATCTGTAACTGCACTGAAGGCATCTTCGCCTGAACTACCGGAAGAATTATTGCTGTTTTATAAAACACTCCTTTGTGGCCTTCGTGAACCATCTGGCAATGATAGCAAAGATGCAGTGGACAGAAAAGTTACAGCTATGTCATCAGATGCAGTGTACAACACATCAAGGGGTGCTGTGCGACCTTGGAAACATACTGTACTAGGACTAGGAATTGGCACTTTGACTGGTTCCAAATTGATCTTACGTATCCTGAATCGTCTGGGGAATTCCTTGAGCTATGATGAGGTAAAGGCATTAGAGACTGAATTTGCATATTCCATCGAGGAAAGAGATAGGGATACTCCTGATGGTGTGGAACTGAATCCAAACCTAGGCACAGGGCTTGCATGGGATAACTATGATGTAAATATGGAAACAATGGATGGAAAGGACACCTTGCATGCTACAGTTGGGATCTGCTACCAGAATAAGACAGATATTTTAAGCACAAACAAAGTTGTCAATGATGAAGGTATTGTAAGTGGTACACATGGTGGGAGGAACAGACGACAGTTTGAAGGGAAAGAGCGTGAAATTGCACCGTACTACAAAGAGCTGAAGAAAGCCTGTTTTGACCTATCAGCACTGAAAGAAAATCACGAACCAGAGAAAGTACCTACGTTACATGTCATTGACTTTTATTGGTTACTCCAGTCAGCAGTTGGAAAACCATTGCCCCTTTTTCCTGGTTTCTTCTCAAAGTTCACAACAGATCATTTGCCGCAACAAAGAATCTGGTATATGGATCCAATATCTGCTCCGCCAACCAGAAATGATGTTGTGCGTGAAACAATGAGGAGGGCAATGAACGTGGCCATTGAGACTCAACAAGAGTATGGCATAGTCACATATGACCTGGCTGTTGCTCTCAAAGCATACTCCATCCAAGCATTGGATGCCCCTCTATTTGACAAACTTCTCATCATGCTTGGAAACTTCCACTTGGAGTTGGCATTCTATGGTGCCATTGGCACATACATCAATGAGAGTGGTGTGGAGCACCTACTGACAGAATCTGGAGTGCTAGCTGAAGGATCACTTATGGGCTTCATCCGTGGTAAGTACTATAATCGGTGTGTTCGGATACATGATATCCTGGCTCTTGCCATGGAGAGAAAGGTTTATAACAGCTTCAAGTCAACCCTTACACAGGAAGTACAAGATGCCATAGAAGGTTTACTTGCAGTTGTTCCTCAGGATTTGAACGCTCAGGAACAGTTTCTTAATACACATCCAATTTTCCAAGACCATATGGACCAGTATGAGCTGTTCTTGAAGGACGTGATGAATGGAAAACTTGGCCCAACTGCCCAATATTGGAGCCTGTATGTCTTCATGATTAATAGGGTTCACAGAGATCTCATGCGAGCACTTCGCACAAATGACGTAAGTGGCTACATTGCCATACTACCAGCTGTTATTGACATCTTCTTTGGATTAAATAGACCAAACTATGCCCGCTGGGGTGTGCTCTTCCTCAATCAGCTCATGAAGGCAGCACCACCGAGTATAATGGCTTTACAGTCAGGGGGCTTTTCCATTAGACGAACCCGAAAAAATTTCGCCAGATCAGCAATTGACTTGACCCTGGAACAGACAGTGAATAGAGATGCAGCCTCTCCCATGAGGGGAATTGTAGGGTTCCATTACTCACACAATGCAATAAGAAGATGGTGCATCACATCAACTCAGCGGGGCATGTCCGTGACAGAGCTGCGGAGTCTGACAGGAATGGAGACACAGGAACAGCCTGCGACACAACTACGGGCCAGCAGAATTGAGAAGGACAGTCGCCAAAAGGATGTCTTAATCAATGAAATAACACAATCGTGTGATCCCTTCTCTTCACCAGCAACAATGTCCTCTGGCCTCCTGAACATAGCTACCGGCAAAGCAGCATCCCAGGAAACAAAAAAGTACCTAACCGAAAGCCTTGTTGCTGGCCACGAACTTCGCGTGAAGTTTCAAGAGGAATGTGCAGCAGATGTGCAAAGATTCTTGAAGCCCATTCAGAGACGAAGAGTATCTAATTTTGCACAAGAAAATGTAAAGAAAAGAAGTACCACTGCCAAGGCTAAATCAGCTGCCGAGAGTCTGAGGGATGTTTTTATCCGGCTACTTGTTATCATTTCAGATAAAACACCCTTCAACCTCAGACACGTCATGACCTTCCCAGTTACGGAGTTTCCACTGTCTATCACACATTCAGATGGATCAGGCCTCAAAACAGACAAGAGCAAGTTGCTCAGGAAACTGGAGGAGCTACAGGGCAGTTTCACAGAAACACCACTACCACCAATCGATGTTACCTTGATTGATGGAGGATTCTTAATTCACTCCTTCCTATCTGCTATTGGAAACATCACATCATACAGACACCTTGCCAGAAAACTTCTAGCATATGTCTGTGCCAACCAAGGGAATGAGATTCATGTATTGTTTGACACTTATAGACCTATGTCCTTGAAGGAGAGTGAAAGGAAACTACGTGGAGCAGAAGATTGCCCATTCGTCATTACCGGTCCTGAGCAGGCACCACGACAGAACTGTCAGAAGTTATTACAAAACGGGATTTTTAAAGATCAACTGGCAATCTTCCTTCTCAAAGAATGGCAAGAAAACCAGTACGGATCAATCCTAGGAAAGAAGACACTAATAGTCTCACATGGTGGTAACTGTGCCCGTCTTTCCTTCAGTGAGCTTGAAGTCAAGATGAAGGTTGAAAACCCAGCACATCTTCAGAGTAGTCACGAGGAAGCTGATACTCTTCTTGCATTTCATGCAGCCAGCGCTCTTGGAAATGTAGTGGTCAGAGCCTCCGATACTGATGTTATGGTCATTCTCTTAGGAATGCTAGGCCGACATATGGAAGAAAGTCACACAGAAACAGCATACAGGCGTATTATTATGGATTGTGGATCAGGAAATAACCGCAGACATATTGATGTCAGTAAAATTGCCACTGCCTTGGAGTCAACACAGAAGGGGCTAGCTGCAGCAATACCAGGTCTCCATGCATTTACAGGATGCGACTTCACTGCATCATTCTACAGAAAAGGTAAAGTGAAGCCACTAGAAGTTCTTCAAAAAGACACTACAGGAACACTTATCCAGTTCTTCAGCAAACTGTCCTTTAGAGATGAACCTGACCAGAGCAAGGCAGAGGAGTTTATTTGTTCCTTGTATGGCATGAAGGAAGATGTGAAGACAGTGAATGAGGCAAGATATGTTAAACTCCATGAGATGACAGGAAAACTGAAGCAGGTAACTAAATGTTGAGGGTAGGAGTTACTTCTCTCAAAGCAGGATAGGACTCTGATTTAAATCCACACACAAGTAACGATGTCATTTGACTCTGGCTATTTTTTTTTTCAATTAATGTGTTTCAGGGTGGTATTTTACGTTGTCTAGTTATAGCATATTAGGATAAAATTAGATAAAATTAGAATCAGTTGTAATAATCCTGCCCAGACTTTTCATGTGGACAGGCAACCACATTATCTAATGCTTTACATAAAAAACTTTCTGGGACATAGAAAGTCTTATTATTAGAAAGTAAAAGAAGCATTCAAACATTTTCCTTCAAATGAGTGAAGTATGTGATACTTAAAATTGTGCATTTCGTCTTAACAAGGGAGCTTTGAGATTTGAAATTGCCACTGTCTCTTAAGATATCTCTGTTGGTTATTATGATATGAAGTAACAGAAACAGAAGTAAACAGAGGCCATCTTCCCAATGAAATATGGCTGTTTTACTCCTTGACCAATGAGCTTGATGGAGAGAGGGAAAACATTCAAAAATTTAAAACATTTCGGAGGGAGGGCTATCATCACTTGCCAAGTGATGATGATCATTACCTCCACCCTACCTTTCCATCTGCAAATTGAATTTCAGTCTATACATATTTTTTTTTCAGGAAAACGTGATTACCAGTGTAAGGAAGGTTGACTGTGCACTGCTTCCACCATGTGCAAACACTGTTCACAACAAATTACGACGGGCACACTTCATTAGTATTCTGTGGGGAAGTGCTGACTCACCACATCCAGGACATGGTTTAGATCCGCTGAACTTTGGGTGGAAGGAGAAGAATGGTTTCTATGTCCCTGAATGGTTTGTGGGACCCGCTCTCCCAGATAATCTTTTCCAAGAAGAGGAACAAGAGGACGGCAGTGTGGAAGATCTTCAGTGCAACATACCAGATGCAGCTACTGTATTCGAAGATGCTAAGGATTCGAGTTTCGAACCACCATGGAGCGATGACTCGACAGTGAAACAGAGATCTGAGCAACAAGCAAAGTTGAAGCTGTTCAGTCAAGGACTGAATTTTCAAATAATTTCATTTACCGATACAGTTACTTGTCCATGTTAAATTGGTTTCAAGTACCGGTATTCCATTCAGTGTTCAGTTCATGTAAATTCATGTAGGTCTAATGTGACTTAATCTATGCAGAGGACAATTAATCTCTCTGTCCGTGATATGCTAATGCGACTTGATGAAATAAGCTCACTTTATCACTACGATGTATGAAGTGTGGTATGAGGTACTTAACATGTTTGATCCATCTGGTGGCCCCATGCAGGGGATGGGTTGCCTTGCATAGGCCTTTCTGTGCTCTGTGTGTGTATAATTATTCATTTGAAACTTGTTTTATGTAGTACTTTAATCGTTTGATCCAGCCCATATTTGGGGTCACTTGTGTGAGGTCTGGTGGACATTTGCAGCAGACAATTTTCTGGCAAGAGAATTTATATACACAGTGGGATGCACCACATTATTCAAAATTAGTTTCACGTGGTATATATATTTTCTTCCAATATTTACTGTAGACCCATTATAAGATAGGCCTAGTGAGCACAGAGGTCACAATTCTGAGGTTGCTACACAACGGATAATTTGTCTTGCATGGGACAGTCTAAGCTCTCCGGGTTGAAACTATCCATTCGAAATGTGGTTTCATGTGGTACCTTGCATGTTTGATCTGGCCTAAATTTGGGGCCCTTCCAGGAGAGGTCTGGCAGGATGTGAGCAGCGGACAATTTGTCTGGCAAGAGTATTTTTGAACTCTGCAGGATACACAAGATAATAAAAAAAAAAGTGACACTTAGGCTATTTCTATTCTATTGGGCCTATGGGCCACCCTCTTTGCAGCCGTTAATTTGTCTTGCATGGGCCATTCTGTACATTGTGTCATAAAAAAAATTCATTTGTAATTGGTTTCATGTGGTAACTCCAATGTTTGATCCAGCCCAACTTTTTAGGGCCCATTTGAGATGTCTGCCGGGCTCTCTGCAGCAGACAATTTGTCTGGCAAGGGTATTTCTGAATTCTCCAGGATACACTAGATAACTAAAAATTGGTTTAAAGTGGTACTTTTAATATTTATACTAGGTTATTTGTACAATATTGGGTCCATGGGTCGTGATTTGGGGGCTCTCTGGCAGACCCTTTGCAGCAGTTAATTTGTCTTGCATGGACCATTCTGTACACTGTGTGATGAAAATGTTCACTTACATATTGTTTCATGTGGTACCTTCAATGTTTGATCCAGCCCAACTTTTTAGGGCCCATGTATGATGTCTGCCGGGCCCTAGGCAGCAGACAATTTGTCTGGCAAGGGTATTTCTGAACTCTGCAGGATACACTAGATAACTGAAAAATGGTTTCAAGTGGTACTTTCAATATTTAGCCTAGGTTATTTGTACGTTACTGGGCCCATGGGTCATGATTTGGGGGCTGTCTGGCAGACCCTTTGCAGCAGTTAATATGTCTTGCATGAGCCATTCTGTTTACTGTGTGATGGAAATGTTCATTTACATATTGTTTCATGTGGTACCTTCAATGTTTGATCGAGCCCTACATTTTGGGGCCCATGTAGGATGTCTGCCGGGCCCTATGCAGCAGATAATTTGTCTGGCAGGGTCCATTGTATACTCTGTACAATGTTCCGATTCACTTTATATTGGTTTCCAGTGGTACCTGCAATGTTTGATCGGAAGCATTTTTTGGCCTGTTTTTAAGGTCCACTCGGGCCACATGCAGCAGGGGGTGTCCGGCAGACACCCATATCTGCATACAGTAGATTACACAAAGGATGCTGGTGTGGTCAAGTATTGGTACCTTGTTCGTTTGATCAAAATGCTCTGGGCTGCCCCACTATAACGCTCCTGACTCAGGAATTTTGGTAAGTGGAAATCCACCGCCTACTGCCCGACGGTTACGTGACAGTGAAAACCAGTAGGCTCGGTTACAGTAGGTATGTGCAAACGGCACAGTGTTCTCGACCCCATGTGACATGTAACTTGAGATAGCCTTTTTTGAATGTATCCACCTAGTCAATGTGTTCAGAGATGCCAAGGTGAGTGGCTGGGCGTGAGATAATGTAAGGCGACTCATGATAACCGTTTGCAGAGAGCACCAAAAATGTACGAAAATGGCAAAAGAAATCGCAACAAAGGCAGGGAAGGGACCGCGGAGACGGGGAGGGGTTACGGAGACTTTAGCCCCCGCACTTGTTCTGCCGCGGGCATATTGAGCCGCCTAAAAGTGCATTTGGGGCTGCATTAAACTGCATTTATTTTATTGAACATATTTGGCCGCTTCGATGATTAGCCCCCGCACTTCAAGATTGGCTCCGCGGTTTCTGTCAACGTAGGTCTATTCTGCATACTACAGTGACAGGGTACCGCGAACGCGATGCTTTAGCTCAGTACAAGCTTGGAATGCATGCTGTAGTTTTGCGACGTAAGTTGGACTTTACATCGGGAATTTTAGGAAAATTTGAACCTCCGTTTTTCTTTTTTTTCCAAAGATAGCTTAGGGTGAGATTGGGTTAATTGAGCGTGAGTTCCGAGGCGTGTCTCAAGCCGGAGTCGCGAGACTTGGTATGCCTGTGTGTTGCGGGTATGCTTAACGTACAATCCGACTGCGGCAACCTGACTCACCTGACTACTAATACCGCCAATTCATCCCCATCGAACAGTCAGGGTGAGTTACATCACATTTCAATAAGGTTGTTGTTTCACGGTGTCGGACGTGGTGGCTATTTCATGACAGACAATTATACACATAGGCGGCGGAATCGGGGGGGGGGGGGCGGGGGACACGTCCCCCTTAAATTTTTCAGTGAGAGTACGGACCCCTAAAATTTTAGGAGGAAAACCGTCGATTCAAACCAAACTAAAATTAACATCAAACGCTTATAACCATAATTAATGATGTTCGAAAATTAAGCAGAATGACGGTCCTTCGTAGCAACGAAATATTGCCCGTTGACGACTGGACTGCGACATTTACATTTTCGGCGACCTCATCAACCATAAACCAACTGAGATGAACCGCACTACTTTTCCCCGGATTCGGAATTGTATCGGACCCAATGTAATATCATGAAAGAACTAGGCCACCGAGACTTAAAGTGCTCAAAATGTAAGGAAAATAAAGGAATTATAATCTGCTCATAGCGTGTTTTGGTAGCCTTAACAAAAAAATTTGAATAACGGGCTTAGAGACGTTGAACGGTCTGTTTTCAACACCTTCCAATTCAATTCTAGACCATTGGTGAAGAGAGAAGAAAAACGACCAGAACAGTGGTGGCACCAGGTGGGGGACGGGGAGCCATGCCCCCCGTCGGGGAAGGCTTCTCCTCTCCCCCCCCCCCGTCGGGAAAATTTTCAGGTTTCGTAGGGGAGCTACGATGTATACCATAAAATATGTAGTCCGCGACAACGGGAAGTAGCCCCGACGATTTACTTAATTTTGGTCTAAATTTAGGGCAAATTCTTAAATAAAACCCCCACATTTTCTCAAATTTTCTTTGTAAAAACTCAAATTTCTTCAAATTTTCTATGGTAATAGCCCAACTTTTCATTTTTTTTCCATTAAGAGTCCGAAATTTCGACGCGCTTTGCTCGCCAAAATTTTGCTTCAAACACCGTTTCGACACCATATCGCCCTCGTCGAGACTTCAAGTTGCTGGCACCCCCATCGGGGAGCTTGCCCCCTCCCCGTCGAGCAAATCCTGGCCCCACCCCTGGTCCAGAAACTATTCCCACACGTTGTGTAAACTATGGACAAGTGATGTTTAAAATACAGCTTTTGAATGTTTCTTAAGTTTCCGAACATACAAAGTTTTAAGATCAAAGGTCAATGAAGGTCGCACTTTTTAAACTTGATCTGCATTTTACCTTTTTCCGCATGAGGACCCTACACAAAATCATATGACTTCAAACAACATTTGTTCAGATGTCTTAAAGCAACTTTATCAGGGTGAGGCACGGTGGGGTGAGGAGGCCATGGCCTCTTCGAGAAAGGTTGAGGCCCTCGTCGGGAACATTTTCTAATCTTTTTAGGGAAAATGAGTGTGTGCTATGAAGTTTTCAATCTTCGACGGCGACTGGTCGTCCCAACAGTTTAGTTGAGTTACTCTCAAAGAGGGTTATTTTTCAAAATAAATTGAAAACCTCACCTTTTACATTTACTTCAATAAAAAAAGCAAATTTTTAAATTTACTTCAACAAAAATACCGAATTATTGAAATTTCTCCACAAAAGCCCCAAATTTGTACAGCCCAAATAGCGCCGAAAAGTTTATTCACCATCCTTCCAGTAATCCGTCGCTTTTGTCCTGGTTTTGGGCTATTGCCTCCGTCCCTCCCAATGGTGAGAACTTGCCTAGTGCAATCCTTAAAATTAATTGGAATATAATGAAAATATTTATAGGCCTACCATGCAATGTAGGCTATTTTCGTAGCTGTATCAGAGAAATATGAATATTTGTTTCGGTTGTTAGGAAGTGTGGAACCATTGCATTGATTATATTAATGTGCGAAATCACATAGCCTAACTAAATTGACTTAATTTTTTACTAAATACATTACGTTATTTCTGTCTTTGCAATTACTATTTGCCAACATGAACCAGATCAGCGAAAAGGGGTAGATTGTAGCAATATCCCACGCAAAAAACAGTGAATGTATGTCTAAATGTTTTCGAACATGATGGTAAATTTTATTAAGGCAGAAAGCGTCTTTGCTCGGGAAGGCATGCAACTAATACATTTTAGCGCTACAAAGTGTTAAAGTACGGTTTTGTTTTGTTTCAACACACATTTTTCTGCTATCTTTTTATGAGAGGGAGTTGGAACTTAGTTGCAATAGAACTTGGTCGGTCTTCAACTTTTTTTTTTGTAAATTTATGGGCGATATTTCTTCTCTAAGGAGCCTCAATTGGTGCATTGTTTCCAACCCACTGTCATTCCGAAATTTAAATTTATCTTGTTAAACTATACTTGTCGTCTCATATAGGCTAAAAGCAGTGCTTTGGGAGACATTACAGTCACGATTTGATAAATGTGAATGGTTTACCTACGTTTTCCAAGCCATTAGATTTCTTCTCTGTGTGTGTTTACGTGATTTTGAAAATAAGAGCACGAATGTCCTCATGACCAAGCCTGCTCGCCGCTCCAGGAAAAAGGATCTTCTTCACAGTTTATGCGATTTTCTCTGCGGTTTTGTAATTTTTTCTTCGAAAACATTACATTTTTAGGTGCTTAATAGTTCCCGTTTATTGATACGAGCACAATTACATAAGAACATCTTTTATGATATCAAACCCTTTAAAAATTTGAGTGAGAGGGCAGAGGCTCTATCAAGGTGTTGATAGTGCCTTTGTTAACAATGTTTAGACTTCATTGTCCAGCAATCTTTTGCACGGTTCGTTCCCTTTTAAAGTTATTACGTCTAGAGATATTACTGACTATTAAGACTCTTTAATAGGAAAATGTAAATTATAGGCGCACTACTCAGGGTTATGGGGAGCTGTAGCCGCCGGAGTTTGAAGAAAAATCCTATTCCTCTGGCACATTTTGTGAAAATCGGTCCATTGGTCGGATTACTACAGTTTTTCGAGCAAACTGATTAGCCTCCTCCTCCCCCTAGAAAGTGTCCCTTACACCCATGGTAATTGTTACATGACTTTAATTCATTTTGTTAATTGGTGAATAAAACTTTAATAATTTGTGGTTATAGATCAATATAATTTAAAGTTGATTCCCTGTTTTGGAAAGCCAGTGAGTGATTCTCCAACCGGTCTATGTGGTGTTTTCAAGGCTGGACACATGGAAATGGCACATATCCATAACAAGACTTGGTTTTACTTGCAAAAAAATCCTTTAAATAAAATAATTCGCAGTTCTCAAAAAATGATCATGCTGTGATGGAATTCAATGAAGCTTGTAGAGGGGCTGTTAATACGGTAAAAATTCATATATGATCTTGCTTTCATTTTAGTAAAGTTATAAAGACAGTGTTTAGTAATCACAGTTAGGGATTACGTGTTTAATTTCAGAGACATCTAGCATCGTGAGGCGGATATTTAGAAGACAGGTTCCTTTCTAAAGACTGATATTATGCTTTTTTGTCTAGCACAATATACGTTTTTGTCGACAAATGATTGGAGGTAAGAAGCATTCAGCATACTCGGGGTTTGAGGAAGAAGATGCGTTGCCACCAGTTATTATTTTAGCCTGGCAACAAGTACATAAATTGGTTAGTTAATAAATCACGGGTCAACCAGATTCAGATATAGCCTGAAATCAACCATGTGTTGACCAGTTGAACAATCGGGAGAACGAGTACTCTGTTCGAAAATATAGATCCATAACATAGGAACAGTGGAGGGACCCACAAACATTTACACCTGGTAGAAATTGTAGGAACAAAAATTACCTTTGCCTTTTATGTTTAAACACATCTCGTGCCTTGAAAATGATTTTCCCTCTAGCAGTCTGGGAGCTTTCTCGCCCATATCAGATGTAAGAGTAATAAAATACAATGCTCCACCTTCAAAATTTGTCACTAAAATCTTGCCCTCAATGGGTCAAAGGGGTAAACATTTAACAAATTCTTTGCTTTTCATAGAAAGAATATTTTGAGTATCCTGTCAATTAAAACTGCCCTCACTAATCTGCATATGAAAAACCGAATCACTAAGCCCTCTTAGAGCCAGTTTCATCCAGGCCCTTAGCCAGACAACGTGCCTAAGGGGGATTTGCAATTTTCATAATGAAAAACCTCAGCTGTTCAGTACTACTTTTCCTACTTACAATGTGCATTCCTTTTGTAATGACTATTCTGATTTTTCGCCTTCAGAAGCTCAATATGAAAACTGCCAGATGTATATTTTTCAATGTCCAGGGGTGGATCCAGGATTTTTGAAAAGGGGGGGGGGGGCGAAGTTGTTCGACCTGTGATTGACGGTACTATACCATCTAAGCGGAGCACCACCATCGGTTGGCGCGGAGCGTACAAGAAAATATTTGACAAAATAGACCTCCCAGATCGCCGGAAATAGCACTTTCCATGTCTTATTTTTGCATTTTCTGCTTCATATAATTTCATGTTTCAACTCTCAACACATTAATTTTTCCACAAGTTATTAACAGAAGACAGTTATCGTAGGCACAGTGCCTTACTACAATGCATCCTGTTCAAGGTGTCTAATCAGATCTTTAGTAGTCATGTTCTAACTTGGTGAATATTGAGGGACTTCCTTGAGAAATTTGTGACCCATATCTTAGTTCGACTTGATGCCAGGACTCAGGTACCTTGCATTGACATGTGGGCGTAAATGTACGTTTTATCACGTGCATGTTCCCCTCTGCCTAATTTCTTGTTTTGTGTGGACTCAGTGAGAAAGTGAAAATCACCCAGAATGCACGAGACTTGGCAGCCCTGTCATTGTTTTGGGGGTACGTCCATGCAGTGTAATGATGGTATTATTGTAGGCCTTACATAGTATCAAAACTGAATGACCGAATTGTAATGTTTCCGACCACTATATTTCTAAATAAAATTTTGTTGGTGACGTGCACTGTAGGCCAATCTTAACGTCTTTCAGAGAAAAATCGAGGGATTTATTAACTGACAGAACAGCATTTGGCCATTTAGTTTTGTCATTGATTATGGTTATACTTGTTGATTTCTGATTTTTACTTAATTTATAACTCCTCATTTTTCTCCTTAGGAATTTATTTATGGAGGGAGCTCCCCTCACTGAAAATTTTAGGGAGGGACGTGTCCTCCTCCCCCGTCCCCCCCCCCCCCCCGCTACCGCTGCCAATGCGTAGCATACCAGGAAATTTGGGTAAAAACACATCCCAGATAGCCGGAAAAGACACTTCTAAGGCCTTGTGATTCCCATGATTTTCCATTTTAATTCTTAATGCATTGGCGTAGCTAGGATTTTTTGTTTGGGGCGGGGCTCACGTTTACTAGCTAAGCGGAGCGCCACCATGAGTTAGCGCGGAGAGTACCAAGAAAATTTGAGATTTTAATACATCCCAGATCGCCGGAAATGGCACTTGCCAGGCTTGATAGCAGCCATCAAGAACTGCAATTTTTGTGAACAAAATGTAAAGTTTGGTTTTATTTTATTACACATTTCTGTGAGGACGGATCAGCTCAGCTGGCTGGGACTTTTGGTCCAAGGGTTGCAAGTTTGAATCCCGTTTACTCAGTGGCGTACCCAGGATTTCTCTCTCGGGGGGGGTGCAGTATGTTGTGTGATCGCCGGCCTGGGGGAGGGGTCTAAGGGGAGGGGGACACCCCCTCCCCTTAAAAATTTTTTTGAAAAATTAGGTGTCCTAACATGCAATCTGGTGCCACATATGCTACCTTTTGAAGTAAAATTTGTGTTAAAAAATGGCCTCCCCCTTGTGTACGCCATTGCGTTTACTATCTAAGCGGAGCGCCACCATAGGTTGGCTCGGAGCGTTCCAAGAAAATTTGAGGTTTTAATACATCCCAGATGGCTGGAAATGGCACTTGCCAGGCTTGATAGCACCCCATCCCAACTGATGCGCACTGTCTCGTAAGGTATTGTTCGATTGGCTGATGGTATTGTATCGGTATTGTATCGTATTGACTGTATCCAATCATGTGTAGTAAGATAGCATGCGTGTAAACGTCCCAATCGACGTTCAAACTGATCTGCTGTGCGCTATGACTCCCATACTTCGAGGTTGCTAATTGGAGCTTAATTCTCTATCACTCCACTCTCTGTCCTTCTCTCTATCTCTTCTCCTTTCCGTTTTTTTTTTCTCTTTTTTCCTTTTTTTTTTGAATTTTCCAAAAGGGGGGGGGGGCGGGGCCGGGTCGGCCCCCCCCCCCAAGATCCGCCTCTGATGTCATATAGTCTAAGGGCTTTAATAAAAGTATGGTCAGAAACCGCGACTATATGACAAAATCTTAATTTGTTTACAACAAATGATAACTTGAAAAGACTGAAGCAAAACACCATAGTCACATTTTTCGTAACCGTACCAGATATGGTCTCTAAATTTGACTAGTCTGCATATAGCTGACGGGGTTTTTCGTTTAGCCCTTCGCTACGGTTACCCTGTGTGGCAGGGTTTAAAGAGAACCGCTATGCAGTCAAAAATTGGACAGATCAATTTTATCTAAGAAGAGCATTATATTGCAATGTAGAACTTATAGCGATCTTACCTTGTCTTTATTGAGAGACGCTTTTATCTCCACGTGGCAAAACATGCGTAAGATGCATTAAAATATCACACCGTCTAAATTTGTAATGGGGCAAACTAAAAAAATTTAATGAAAATATTCAATAAACCATAGTAAATATTGATAATTAAGGGTTTTATATATTGTTTGGAGTTCAGGAATGTTTATTGTAAATTTATTCAAACTATTTATCTTACTAGACTCAAGGTAAAGCCTTCCCATGAAAAGGAACTGAATTGAAGCACACACGTATAATACCAAGATTGTTGAAATTTGGGTGAAAATGGACTCGTGACCTTTGACCCTCCAAATTACCATGTTCGGGTAAATTTAAAAGGTGACAACCAACAGGAAATGAAAGCTGACATCCTAAGAAAAATTTTAAGGGTAAGTGTGAAATTTTACAAAGTTGTACGGGGGAGGGGGGTCGAAAATTTTCAGACTTCGCCGCTAGTCTATTCTGAAACGCGCTTTGCTAGTCCTTCACCCCTTTTGCTATACGTATCAAGGAGGTCTAACATGACCTTCTGGCACCTATAGAGGGATTTGAGTCACGTGACTTTAACCAACTAGACGCAATTTTGAAGGGCAAGATCGCGCGTCTTTTTTGTTTTGAAAGGTCATATCGCGCGTCTCTTTGGTTTTTACGGGCACGCGTCCATTGTGTCACAGTATCATCTATGGTTATGCCGTCGCGGGGCCTGTAAGTTCGCTTACTACGTGTGTGTTTTGCCCCCCCCCCCCCCCAGTGCCTGGGAATCCATTGCGCGTGAGGTCACATGAAACCCTTCTACACTCTCCCTACCGTCCATTCCCCATTGATGGAAGCTGCTTATACGGATTTTCGTTCAAATTAGTTATTGAGTATTCGGCGTCATATACATTCGCGTAGTCATGGGGGGCGGGGGGTAAACCCCCATGGCCCAAGCTTGAAAAAATAATGGCAAGAAAGACATGGCCACTATAAACTTCATTACGTTTGGGACACCAACATTGCACCATTTTGCACCTGGAGACCTAAAACAAGCCTTTTTCCTCCAAAAGGGAGGGGGACATCCCCTCCCCTTAGACCCCTGCCCCATGTCGCACTCCAACCAAAATCCCTCACATGACACAATCCTAGCTACGCACCTGGTCGTATACTTGATATTATCATTTGGATGTCAGGTAATAAGCATTATGTCATTACTCAATTTTATATACTTGATCCAGAGCTTTCAGGAGCCCTATGCAAGTGTCTCAGCCACAAGTGCCCTTTCTAATGCACGATGAAGGAAAGGAAAATTTTCGTAAACTTTAGTCCAAGAATGTTTCTGTGGACTACAGGCACGATTTTCTTATTAAAAGCTTTTCCGAACAGAAGGCAGTAAAATAGCCAAAAAGAGTCTTCGGGAGGTTTGTTGACAACGTATCCTTCTGTAGACATCATACTCTCCTCTTTCATCTAAACAAAAATTAGAATTCACTAAAGTATGGACATTTACAGCCATATATGATCAGCTCCAAAAATACCCCAAAGATAGCACTATTTTGCATCTAAGAGACCTTAAATTATCAAAAATTTCTCAAACCGGAGGGGGACACCCCTTTGACCCCCCCCCAGGACAGCACCTTTAAGTAGTGACAAGGGAAGGATATCCCCACTACCGTAATCAAATGCAGAGGTGCATGAAAAAAAAACTGCAATTTACGCAGATTTGGGGATTAACCGAGGTGGCATTACGGCATCATATGTTGTGTCCCCTCCCTAACACCAAAAGCCTGCCGGCGCCACTCTTCACGGTCTAATATCGGTAATCCTCCAAGGTTAGTTTGCATCTTCTTGGTTGCATGTTTAAGTGTAAAGAAGTCTTCATTTTGGAAACAATTGTTTCCTCGTTTAATGTGTTGTTTTTCAGCCCATTATCATATGTCCTGAGCATTGTTAGTGGCAACGATACGTTACTGGCAACTGATAGTTGTATAGCTTACAAGTGTTTGACTTCTTTAATTTATGAGACAAATGCGTAACTATTCATTCATTAATTTGTGCATTCTCTTCATGCTAATTAAACTGAAGAAACGAGATGGAAAAAGTTAGTCATCTTGTCCGCCTACATGTATAGCAGGAGGGATCTTCGAAAAATGAAAAGAACAAAAATAGATCCTTAAAATTTGATAAATATTACACCAAATTGCGTATAAGGACCCTCAAATATTCAAAAATTTCCAAAAGTGGCGGGGGACACCCCTCCCCTTAGACCCCTCCCCAGGACGGCGGTCCGAAACAAGGTTCAACCCCCCAGTCCAGAAAACACAGCTTCCTACGCCTTTGAAACAAATACAAAAAAGAGTTCCTGAAATTTGGAATCAAACTTATTCTCTCAAAAATATAACTTATAGTATAAAATTTTCTCACTTGTAAAAATCTAAAACATGAGATATCAAATTTGGAATACTTAAATGCAATTTAAAATACCCAGAAGCGCCATTTCCTGCAACCTGGGAGGCATTCTTCGTCAAAATTTTCCGGGTACACCCCGCGCCAACTCATGGCGGCGCTTCGCTTAGATAGTGTCGGGGCACTATTTTACCCCCCCCCCCCAAATATAATGCTGGACACACCATTGATTTAAACAGCTAAATCCAAAGATCTGGAGAGCATCTTTTGATAAAACTTTCGTGTGCCCAACGCACGAACTAATGGTGGCGCTTCGCTTAGATAGAGGGCCTGCTGCTATGTACTGTCTTGTATTCATATTTTATTCAAATTTCGTCGCTTCGCATGCTTGAGTACTGGCCTGGGATGTATCTTTTGGGATCAATTTTTTTCCTCAATGGAAACTGAGTGGAAATAAAAAATGAATAACGATGTAAATGTCATGGAGGGTATAGTGAGGTGCTATTTTTGGGACAGCTGTGGCCACTATGGAAGAAGGTCTTAACATGCCCTTACCTTGTTAGGTCATTTCTTTGTGATGTCGTGGCACTTACACGCTTCCGTACGCTCCCGTAGTGTGAAATTGCTCACTTAAAGGGCAAGAGCAGTGGCCCCAAACTTATTTTGAAGCAACAGCTAAATCTCACAATTTTCTTCTTATTTCTCTCCGAAGTATCTTTCATAATATTTTAGGACTTCAATATTGCATATTCAAGGTAAACCAATCAGTTACTTCTTGTAAATTCCACATTTTAGGAGAAAAAATATTGTCACATGACTCTCAAGAGCCAATCATGAAACAGGACAGTCTACTACACTACTTCAAGTTGGGGTGACTGCATTTTCCCTTTAAGAAAAAATGAATAAGTTAACATTTTGCAGAAAATTGTTGAATTGCTCATTTGAGAAGAAGTGAATTACTTAACATTTTGCAGAAAATTGTTCAATTGCTCACTTATGCAGAAATGAATAAGTTAACATTTTGCAGAAAAATGTGTAATTGTTCACTTGAGAAGAAGTGAATAAGTTAACATTTTGCAGAAAATTGTTGAATTGCTTACTTGAGAAGAAATGAATAAGTTAACATCACGAGATGGTGGAAACAGTCAATTCATCATTTTGACGAAAATTGTAAAAATCACAAGATCTTTTGGAGTAGGCAATTTATCATTTTTCTGTTTTTTGTAAAGATATTATCTTGTGATCTGAACATTTTTTTGAAAAATGTCAACTTATATGGGAAAAGATCGTGTGATCTCGATGGCACTTTTAAGCTTCCGTAGAAAATTGTTGAAATGAGGAGATATGATAAGTTATCATTTTTCAGAAAATTGTTGTTTTGCACACTTGGAAAGGATGTAAAGAATGAAACATTTTGTAGAAATTTGTTGAAATGTTGAGTTGTGATAAGTTGTCATTTCATCATTTTTCAGAAAATTGTTGCTTTGCACACTTAGAAAGATGTGAGAAATTTACCATTTTGCAGAAAAATGTTGAAATGACGAGGTATGATAAGTTGTCATTTTATCATTTTTCAGAAAATTGTTGTTTTGCACACTTGGAAAGATGTGAAGAATGTAACATTTTGTAGAAATTTGTTGAAATGATGAGTTGTGATAAGTTGTCATTTCATCATTTTTCAGAAAATTGTTGCTTTGCACACTTTGAAAGATGTGAGAAATTTAACATTTTGCAGAAATTTGTTGAAATGACGAAAAGTGATAAGTTGTCATTTCATCATTTTTCAGAAAATTGTTGCTTTGCACACTTTGAAAGATGTGAGGAATTTAACATTATGCAGAAAATTGTTGAAATGTCCAGTTGTGGTAAGTTGTCATTTCATCATTTTTCTGTCTTTTGACGAGAAATTATCTTACCATCTTGACATTTTTCTGAAAAATGTTAACTTACTAGCCAAAAAGATATCGTGATCTTGTGGCACTTTTAAGCTTCCGTATTAACTAAAATTTTGTTTCTTTGCAGAGTTTGAAAAAGTAAGCAATTAACCATTATGCAAATAATTGTTGAGATCACAAACTGTTGTAACTCGTCAATTAAACATCAAGTAAAATTTTGTTTCTTTGCAGAGTTTGAAAAAAGTAAGCAAGTAAACATTATGCAAATAAATGTTAAAGATCACAAACTGTTGTAACTCGTCAACTAAACAATTTTGTTTCTTTACTAAGTTTGAAAAAGTAAGCAATTTACCATTATGCCAAAAATTGTTGAGATCACAAATTGTTGTAACTAGTCAATTAAACATTATGTAATATTTTGCTGCATTGGAGTTACATTGCTTAGTGAGAAAGTAAACAAGTTGCTGCATTTTGAGGACTAATATGTCCTCAATGTAACGAATTCTTGCAAATTTTTAGGCTATTTCTTTGTGATGTCGTGGCACTTATAGGCTTCCGTATTTTGCAGAAAATTGTTGATATCACGACATTTGATACGTTATTTTATCATTGCGAAGAATATTGATGAATTGTTCAGTCGGAAAAAAGTTAGCAATTTAACGTTTTGGAGAAAATTGTTGAATAAATGAAATCGTGAAAGAAGTCAAATCATCAGTTTGAAGAAAATTGTTGAAATCACATGATCTTTCGAAGCAGGCAATTCATCATGTTTCTGTTTTTGTTAAGATATTATCTTGTGATCTGAACACTTTTCTGAAAAATGTCAACTTACAGGGGAAAAGATCGTGTGTTCATGATAGCACTTTTAAGCTTCCGTAGAATAGTGATAAAATGACGGTTTCTAAAATCTAGTGATTTTAACATGAATTTGCAAAATGTTTACTGAATTACTGACTTCTCTTCCAATCGGGTAATGCGACATTGTCTGCAGAAAAATAAAAATGACGACTAATCAGATCGCGTGATTTTAACAATTTTTTTGGCAAAATGATTAAATGGTGACTTAGCAAATGTAATTATCTCATCAATATTCTACGGTGGTTCTGAGGAGGCATCTCGATTCACTGTCTTCAAACAAGATATATTGGAGAACTCACCGAACTTGCCCATTTACCAAGCTTTAAGTTGTTGGATAATACGAGAACAAGACCGTTAGACGAAATTTTTAATTGTCGTCATGGTGCTTTCCTGGTTTACTGAGCAGGCATTTGCGCCAGTAATAGCTCGACAGGGGAGGGGGGGGGGCTGGCTAAGACATTTTTACAACAATAATCCCGAATACATCAGGCGTGTAACCAGGATTTTCCAAAAGATGGTTCGCTGGCCTGAATCAGGGAGATGGAAGAGAAATTACGTTTAGAGTTCAACAAATATGTCAACGAAGAATCGGAGGTGGTAGGGTTGCGCTTGGATTTGACCAACGACGGGTGGCAACTTGATCCCCCTCTACATGCCAGGGGAACCAAGACAGGGAAGGGAATGTAAAGAGGAAAATATTAAGTGCATGGAAGAGCGCAGGGTGTTAACTGCAAAGTTAGTTGGGGATGGGAATAATTTTGTACACATTTCCATTTCCATGTCTCAGTGCATTTGACATCAAGTGTGCAAAATTGAAGTAGCAAACCAGGTGCGGATCGAGGGTTTTACAAAAGGGGAGACACATTTTGTAATGGACTGTAAAGAACCCGTGAGCGTCGAAGGCCCCAAGCTTCGAAGGCGCCAAGCGTTGACGGGGTAGTCATATAGGATGGGACAGGGTAGCTAGAAGAACTGCCCTACACAAGTTGTCTTCCTCGACAGGGGGATGAAAGTTTTCATAAACAATAGCCCCGATTATGACACGTGCTTAGTCATCATAAATACAACATTTCACCAATCAAGACCCTATATCTGTATGACGTCATATCATGGCTGCCAGAGCATATTATGCACAACATATAAACTTGCTGTATCGAGTTAGTGCTGATGTAGTGTCCTGTTGGAAAACCCTTCTTGAAAAGTTGCATAACGCCCTCACATTTTTGAGGGATACATAGAAGACTTTGTACACTGAAAGCCAAAACAAATGAACCACACGTCACATATCATGAACAAATCAAACGATTAAGAAAAGCAAGTAATCTCTACAGCTGGAGAAAGGCTCGCGAAAATTTGTTATGCTTTTACTTTTGGGTTCGTTTTGTACATCTGTAGGCACAGGTGGAAGAATCTGATATATACCCATTATCGGGGATAACGTGATGTATCCAACCTGGCTACTTAGCCAAAAGTCTCACCGCGATTCTCTCACCGTATATCATAGGCGTGGGAAGCTCTTCTTAACTGGGGGGGGGGGGGGCTGACGTTTTTTCGGACCGCCGTCCTGAGGAGGGGTCTAAGAGGGTGTCCCCTCCCCTTTGGAGATATTTTGCATATTTGGGGGCCCTTAGATGCAATTTGGTGCGAAATATTGTGCAAATTTTTGACATTTTTAACAGAGTGAACAAATAAGGGGTTTTTGTCCTCGGATAGAGGGGTGGAAGCAAACTCCGCCCCACCACACTTTTTACTGAGGGCGGCTAAAGCCCCCAGCTCCCCTCCGCTTCTTACACCTGTGCCGTATACCATACAACAAGTTGAAGGAACAACAATGCGAAGTAGCGATGAAGATCTCAATCTTTTATAGAAAACTGTATTAGGCTATACCTACAGGGTTCTTGGTAACTTGGGAGGGGGGGGGGAGGGGCTTTCACTATTTAGGCTGTATGGCTATATGGAACGGAACTATGGAAGAGACTGAAGCAACAGGAAACTCTACAGGGCGCGAAGCGCCCAAAATTTGGGGTTCCATTCTGGGAGGAAAAATAAGTATAATGTCGGGGTGACTGATAGCAGGTCAGGGATTACATACTTCGTTAATGATCCCCGAAGAAGCTGGAAAATTTCGCGACTCGGGGGAAATGATACCCTATTCCAACCTTGCCCCACCTCACGAATAACATGCCTTGCATCGTGTCCACACGTATGTCCTGAGAGTTGGTTTCCCGGGTAGACTAATGTAGGCTACCGCTTGACAAATACAAGAGAACAGATCGTCCGGCCCTTTCTTGGCGTACTGACGTATTGGCAAAACCCGATTTTGGTATAGTGACGAATCTGGTTCCAAGTTTCCAAGTTTCCATAGTGACGAATGTTCTCTAAATTGGAGATCCTTTGCCATGTTAATTTTTTCTTAGTTTCCAATTGTAGAAAATAAAATATATCACATTGTCATTCCAATTTTTAATGTTGAGATAAACAGTTTCGGACTAAACTTGCACTCCTCACCACTCCAAAATGACCAAACAATCACATTTGTCACTAGGCAAATTTCAAGGAATTGCCTATTCGTCAGTAGGAAGGAATCCAGCTATGCAACTGAGGACGGAATTGCCACACTTTCCAGAAAAACATGAAAAATGTGTTACCTATACATGTCTAGGTACACCAATTGGCAGGGGCGGGATTTGATGTCTGAAAGTGGGGGGCAAAGCTGAGTGGACTGTTAGACGGCACCGAAGGCGCCGGGGGAGCGCGAAGCGCTCCCCCTAAAGGCATGGGGTCCAGGGGCCCGCCTCAGGGCCTCTGATGGAGTCCAGGGGCAGAGATCAGGTGGGGGTCCACGGGGCCAAGCCCCCGGAAGCTCCGGGGTATTTACGAAATTTTAGGCATTCAAATGATGCATTTTAGCTTCAACTTCAAATGACATCAGGTGGGCAATTAACATACCACAAAAATCACAATTTGACTTTTTTGAATTATATTCTTACTCCATGAGACGAACAGTCAGATGGGATCGATAATGCTGAGGACTTGAGTAAGTAGGGAGAAAGGATCATTTAGAGGGTTTCCCGGGGCTTTGGAACAATAATTTAAAAATGGGAGATCTAGTATCGCCCGAAGCGGGCTGAAAAAATCGCATTTTTCATATTTTTTAGTGATATGAGTAATAGAAATGCTAAGAAAGAAAAGTATCCTCAATGAGAGGGCTCTCGCACCCCCCCCCCCCTTCGTTGAGCGCCCGTCCCTTATAACGGTATCGAAAATGACACTTTCCGTGCTTTACAATTTGCATCTAAACAATCTTTTAAGAGTCGGTAAATTTCCACAGATCGAGAGTGATAAAAATTTTGCGTTGAAAATATCTTGGGGAGGGGAACTTTCTCTACTCTGCGTACGGCCATGAGAGCATTGGTGGTTTCAATGATATTAGAAGAGTTTGAACGAAGCTATGACAAGTAGGATGTTCTACAGTAAGTAATCCCGAAACCCCGAAGCAATATTTCAAACGGGTGCGCGAGAAGCGCGCAGAAGGAAACAGCGTTGAGACATTTAATTGTAGGCTATTTTTTTCTTTAGTTTTGAATGCAGTATTTTTATTGCATAAAAATTTTCCTACTTTCCCCAGGTGCCTGTTCTTTCCAGAGAGAAAGATATGGGAACATATATCCTGCTCTATGGAGGCTCTCTTTGATGTTTCATTTTGTCGATGGTCTGGGACAAGTGCCCCTCAACTTTTTTATTAGTGTGAAAAGTAAGGTTACTGTCGATTTTGAGGGTCATAGAGTATGCGATACTTGAAGAAGTCAATGAAATCTTTGGTGGGTAGTTTTTACATGGATATTGTCAAGGGCATAGGCAGTTTCTTGACAAAGTGCCAGGAAAGTAATTTTTATCGGAGGCTTCATCTTGGCAAGTTGTGGCCTGCGAAGCCTTTAACCGTGATCGCCGAAGGCTGGGGACTAAGGTTCCTCCCAGAGAGGTCTTTCTTAAATTTGACGGCATTCTGGACCATTTCGTGAGAAAATTCTGCTCCCCCAGGTGTAATTTGAAAAGCTAATGAAGTAGTTTTTATATGATAATCGTGAATTTAAGATGGAAACCGTCAGTCCATTTGCTGAAGATGGTGGTAGTTGGTGAGGAAAGTGAACAGCGAGAGGTGTAGCGAGGGTTTTGGAAATGGTAATTCAGTCAAGCTGTCCTACAGGAAGTAATAACGAGGCAGTTCCACCGAAGTTTTCCTACGCACAGCAGTTACAGCAGTACTAATTAGATATCGATTTATATAAGGCTCATGCGACTTTTTTCGAGAATTGCGGTTCCGTATACTTGGGTAGGGTTGGGACTTTGTTTGCAAGGACCATGGTGCATTTTATGACGTACATTAGTACTTGCAGAACCCTTATTTCAGAACTTCAAATCATAATAGTGTGGCGGGTAGGAGGAAAGAAATGTTACGGTGCCAGACAAAATTTTCAACTACATTAGTCAGTTTTGCTTCTAGATGCGCTCAAAGCGCGCCGAGAAAAACTTTCCAAGCAATTTTATGGTTTTTTATATCTACATTTTCCTTCATTAAATATTACAAAATTTAATCATAATAGGCTATTGAAAATTCTCTTATAATTTCTCTGGTCTCGCTTAATTTCACTATTTTTTTTTATTTTTATTTTCTAAGCTCTGGAAAAAAGTGGGGGCAAGTCCCCGCTTGCCCCCCCCCCCCCTAATCCCGCCTATGCCAATTCGGCCAGGGGTTACTGTTTATGTATATGAAACCAAAGTATGAAAAAACACCATGAAACTAGAGTGTGCGAACCGCGCCCCAATTATTTTGGTAGCAATAATGAATGGTTACCACGAATGCAGTGAAAAGGTGCTCGCAAAGCGCGCCGGAAAATGGCCTTTTGCTACGTAAAGTGTTGACAAAGTCGTCTCATACTCTCAAGGTGTAGGCCAATAGGTTTAAACCACCAGTTATAGTAATAGGGAGTTCCTGAACAAAATACAAAGTGTTATTTTACTTTTGTGTGGCACAGCGAGATACGCTTACATTGCACTATTTTGGCCGACGAAAAAAGGGGAACACGTGTGTGTCTGGGCCCCTCGGATCCTCGCCTGAAATACATTCATTATGTTTCACCCACCCCCAGCCAACCAAGAAAACGCTGGCAGGCCCCCCCCCCCCCATGTATAGCTCTGTGGAATATGCACCCTTCTGTTTTGCCACAAGTAAGACTTTTAGAAATACTAATTAAGAACGTTTTTATTTGCAGAATTTATAGCAGTTTTGCAGAAACCATACAATCTTATACATATAACGAACATCAAGACAGACCGCCATCAATCCATTTGTCACGGTGCAGGCAAGTGATCGTCCACCGATGATTGCGTGCAAAGCAGGGGCGGCGCCAGGGTATTTCGATAGGGGGGCAAAGCATGAGATGAGTGATCGCCGTCCGGGGGAGGGGTCCAAGGGGAGGGGTTTCCCCTCCCCACTGGGAATTTTTTTGTTAATTTAAGGTTGCTTAGATGCAAAATGATGATGTCTTTGGTACATATTTTGAACTGGTCATATATGAATGGAAAGTTTATAATTTAGCAATTTTAATTTGTGTTTTGGGAAAGATGCTTTTCTGGGGAGGGGACGAAAATTTTTATTAATGTAAGATTGCTTATATGCAAAATGGTGATATCTTTGGTATATTTTTTGAACTGATGGAAGAAAGTGTTCATAATTTATTGAATTTTAATTTTTTGCTTGGGGGAAAGATGCTTTTCTGGGGAGGGGTCTAAGGGAGGGGACACGCGCGTGTCCCCGCGCCCCCTCCCCTTTGAGAAATTTTTATCAATTTAAGATTGCTTAGATGCAAAATGGTGATGTCTTTGATATTTTTTGAGCTGATCATATATGGCTGAAAAGTATTAATAATTTATTGAATTTTAAGTTTGGTTTAGTGACAGAGGACAGTAGCCTTTGTTGTCTAAGAGAAGGGTATGTAGTCAACAAACCTCCTTAAGTCCACCCCCCTTATGTATGGGTATGATTTTACTGAAAAATACGTACGTAGAGTCGACAGAAGCACCAACTTTTTACGAATATTTTCGTTGATTAATATGTGCATTATAAACAGATAAAAGGTAACTAAAGGCTCGCAGACACCGGTATAGGGCCTCCTGGAAGCTCTGGACTAATTATATGGATCAAATAGATACCTACCCCACCCCTCCTCTTCTCTTCTTCTTTCTCCTTCGATTCCCCTTCTTCTCTTTCATTTTTTCCTTTTCTTCCTTTTTCCTGTTCTTTTCCTTCTCTCTCCCCTGTTCTTTCAAATGATAGGAGTTGGTCTCCCCCTGAACCCTGTGGTGCCGCCCCTAATTTTCTTTGTTCTTTTTCTGATTGACTCAAGATTTCTTCATACAGTAAAGATTGTGTTGTGTACGGCCATGCACCTACTATTTAAAATTCGTTTTCTATGGAGTGCTCAGTCGAGACAACACCAAAATAAAGCACAATATAAGGCATAGGCGTAGGTAGGTAGCTTTTCGAGACTGGGGGGCTGAACCTTGTTTCGGATCGCCGTCCTGGAGAGGGTCTAAGGGGAGGGGTGTCCCCACCCCTTTAGAAAATTTTGGAGTATTTGACCGTCCTCAGATGCAATTTGGTGCAACATTTTGGGCAAATCTTAAGGAAAATTACTGCAATTTTTTTTACATTTTTTACTGAAGAGACAAATACGGGGTTTTTGGCCTTGGATGTTGGAGCAGTGGTATACTTCAGCCCCCTAAAGCCACCCCCCGATTCCTACGCTCATACAATAAGGCAGACATATAATATTACTTCAAATGTTAATTCATTTTATTAAATGTTTTTTATATTTTTATTGTCAAAATGTTCGTTAAGTGATTGACTCATGATACCCCCAATATATATGTCACGTTCTAAACTTTAAATGGTCATGTGCTGGAAATGGAGAGACAGTTAATGTTTGAGATTGCCAAACATCACATAATCCGGACAGGGATGAATACCCATAGACGGAAGGTTCACTTGGTCGGAGGTTTACTAAAGACCGAAGATTCCCCTGGACGAAAATATATTCCGAGTTACGGGTAGGGTTGGGGTTTTGGTTAGATAGAGATTCATGGATCAGGCGTATCTCCAGATGCACAAATTAGCTGTCTGTATTTTTTGGTGTAACTTGCAATGATACGCACCTTTTCTCCAAGAGAGGGAGCACTTTTTGCTCTGTGACACCATATGTGTAAGGTCTCACAATAACTTGCCGTTAGGGTATACTACTGTATTGTTTTATCTTTACTCTCGGTCCCTGTGCTCTTTTTGTTTGCGCGTTATGTATAATAGCCTTAGTGTCTATGTAATACTTAACCTGCATTCACGTAAACAATGCAGAAAACAGAAAACGTTATGCGTGTGGGGATTGCAAGTTTCAGGTATTTTGTAACGAACAATTGAACTTATATTGTGATATAGATGGGTGACATGCTGTAACACCTCACCCCACCCCCTACAAAATTATGTGTCTTAAAACGTTTGTTAGACGATTTTATTTTTGGGTTGAAAAACCACAGGGGGGCAAATGCCGGGCCTGCCCCCTGTAGCGCCTCCCCTGGTGCCAAGCCACCAGTCGTTTAGATAGTCAAATGACCTGAAGGAACCAATTGGCTCCAACAGCTCTTTTAAAAACACTTTATGAAAACTTCTCAAGGAGTTAGAAATATTTTTATGACACTTTTTATGTCAACTATAATTTGTAATATGATAAACACTAAATTCGGGGAAGTTTTCATGTAAATAGAATAAATTCTACATAAAACGGTTTGCTTATACACAATAGACAGTTCCGAAGTTGGTCTTCTATGTCGAACCTTTACACCTTTTATTGAGAAAGGAATCTTAGTAAATAAAGATGTAAGTCGTCCTCGAGTTTGCTTGTTTCGTTTTATATCGTTGACCTCAATTCTTATTCCTAACAGACAAGTAGGCCTAGCACATAGGGTTAGTAATAAAACGCTAAGTTTTATCGCACCGTTCAAATATGTTTATTGTTCCACAACTGGCACCTCCTCGTGAGTAATGATGCCGCAAAACTTAAAACTCGACACCAGAGTTTTTGGCAAAAACTCTGGTAATAAAACTGAAAACCCGAGTTGGCACCTGTTACAAAATTAGGCACAATATTGCCGCAGTGGGAAAAAGGTTAGCAAGTGTCATGCTGAAATCACGCAAGTGCCTCAGAGGTCATTTTAACCTGACTTCTTTAGACAACGCTCCTTGCCAAGTAATTCGGGGTGATCAGTTCACACCTGTCACACACAAAATAATCTTACTTCCTATTGAACTGAAATGTTGAACTCAAAATACTTTCATAATTAGGGAATTGTGTAACTAGCAGCCTTAACAATGGTTATTAATCTATTGGTTTGAACACTGTTGATTTGATTTGTCTCACCCTCATTATTGAGGGAGAGAAATACATGGGTGGTTAACATTCTCCATGTCTAAACTTCGATGGTGTAATTAATATGAACCTCAGGTCTAAATTCGATGGTCTAAAAAATATGAACCTCAAGATATATCTTTTATTTCATTTATGTTAGCACTAATTTATGTTACTGAATATTTTTGAATGCAGCCTGCTTTTCCTGTGAACTCTTTTACTTCAATAAAGCTCTTTCCTATGCAAAACGGAATATCTCACAGCATATATATAGTTGTATGAGCCTGGACGTCAGAAGTGCAACATGGTTGTAGTATGCAGAAATTTCCCGGCAGGAGGGCAACAGACTAACAGAGCGCCTTGATTGTAATTGACATTTAGTGTAACAAGAAAAAATGTCAAAAAGCCCCTTTATTCCCAGATTGCTGAAAATGGCAGCTATTTTCGTGCTCTACCAACTGTAACTGATACAAAATTGGCTGGGAGGAACATATACTTTTCCGGAGAAAATGCAGCAACACCATCCCTCTCCAGCTATGCATGGCCATAGGTGCAACTCCTGGAGCGGGATGAGATACGTGAACTTGTGTAAAACAAAATTGGGCATAACTTCCTTTAAGGATGGATTTTATTTTTGTTTTTTGTTTTTCTTTTTGCATATTTTATCAGCTACCTGGCAACATACGGTAAAACAATAAGAAATAGGAGTGGCGGGGGTGGTAAGGCTGGGGTTTCCATGCTGACAAGTATTTTGTGTTTGAAAAGGCCTACTACTGAGTCAAAGAAAATTGTTACAAAACTGCTTTTGTATTTGTAATGACGTAAAATCAGAAAGAAATGAGGCCTCTGTTTGAAATGCAGTATTCCACAGGAAGATTTTATTCTCGTTGTTCATTCAGGGCCGTAGCTTGTAGGGTAGGGGGAATACCCCCGTCCCCACGTAAGATTTCCAAATTGTAAAAATACCCTACTTGAGAAACAAATACAGAAATGTTGAAAAATACACCGTCCAAATTATCAAATTACCTTTTCAAGTCCCCCAAATTCTGGAAAATCGCATAGAAGGGTTCCTTTTCTTCTCAAGTTTTCCCGGGCAGGTCCCCAGACCATCACCGTGGATGTGTTCTTATATGCAGGTTTCTCCCCCTGACGAGTGAACCATTTTCTCCTACAAGATACACCGCTCGAATAAACCAGCATGTACGCCACCTAAAGGTTAAAGAGCCATGATCACCTTCAATTATTAACTAAACTCAATGCTGGTAAAGAAACTTGAAATTAAAAGGGCATTAAAGCAGTCGCCGTAAACTTATTTAGAATCAACAGCTAAATCTCACAAGTGTCCTCTTACTTCTCTTCAGGTATCATTCTTGACATGTTGGAACATAAATAATGCATATTCAAGGTAAACCAAGGAGTATAGGAGAATTTCACAACTCATATCAGTGAGAAACATTGTACGATGATCCTCGTTCAAAAGCCATTCATGAAATAGGATACCCCAGTACACCCTTTCAAAATTGGTTGACTGCAATTTCCCTTTAAATCATATATAACTATTCTTCTTGAAATCTAAATTTGTCTCTAAAGCATGAATTCTAAAAGTAATATGTCAAATATGTCATTTAAGTCCCCCCCCCCCCGATCTGGAGACATTTCAACCGAATACTTTCTTGCAGGTCTACGCTAAGGCTACGCGCCAGGCTACCAATGATGGTTCCCTCAGTGGCATGGTAGTTCTCCCAGTGGCGTACTAAGTACGAACTGGGTATCAGCGTTGTAAGGATGCCATGCCATATGGTAAAATTAAAATTCAGCAAATATTTAAAAGTTCAGATCATGTTATATAATGCCACTGTCATCAGTCCAAAGCTTTACCAAAGATAACACCATTTTAGATCTAGAAAAACTTAGAACAATAAAACTTTTTCAAGCAGTAGAGGTATTATCTCTTCTTTGAGGTAACATCCCCTTTAATTACACCCTACCAAAAAAGAAAAGATCACTAAGTAGTGAGGATCCCTAAATGTATAATCAATTAAATGCTTTAAGAAGCTTTAACAAAGATAACACCATTTTGCATCTAAGCCATCTCACAAATGCAAAAATTTCTCAAAGAGTATAGAGACGTCACCCATACTCCTAGACAGCACCTCTTGACTTTCGCCCAGCCTTGCATGTACGCACCCCCCCCCCCTCAGTACCCCGGGTGGCACTCATGCCTCATGCACAGGTAAAAAAGGAAGGGTCCTCCTAGGTGTCAACTATTTGTAGGCACGCCACTCTGTGCTCCACTTAGTTAGTGTCATGAATTACCCCCCTTCCCCTAGAGATTTCGCTCAGGCTACAGCCCTTTAACCATTAAAATGCAAAACAATTTCTTATCATGTATGTTGGGAGTGCATGTCACTCCTTCTGCTCAGGGAACAAGATGTAGGAGGTGACAAGGCAAACCAAAGTTGAAAATTGATCCCCGGGAATATTTGCTAATTAATGCCACTGATTTTTTTATTTTTTTATTTATTTATTTTTATTTTGTAATGTGCCAGAACATAGCCTAAAATGGTAAAAAATACTGGTATGTCCAGTATATCTCTGTTCCTGTAAGGGGACTCCACACCCAAATAGGTTGCGCCATCATAGCGGATCTCACTAGGGGTGCAACCTGGCGACCAGTTTTGCTCGGTATTTCAATTAAACTAAAGAAACACTTAAGTCAAGGACACCACGTTAGTGCTTAATATTTTCAAGCCTAAATTTTGTCAGTATCCCTTTCCATAGTTTGGGCCGCTGTCCTGGGAGAGGGGATAAGAGAAATTGAAAACAGGTGAATCTTTGAATGCACTTAGATGCAATTAGCTGGGGTGTCACTACTGAGGGTGTGGGGGTGCTAGACTAATTATTTCTATAAACTGGGATTTAGGGGAAATACGGTGTGAAAAAACGCGACTGTTGGGAGAACTCGACCTTTAGGCGAAAAAACCGTTTCGTCTTAACGTTTTACACACTGTTTTATTTAGGAATGCGTAACTATACGCAAGTCCGATTCACCACTTAATGTTTATGCAATTACTTCACTGCACACCAACTTACGAACATGTATCCGTTAACACTAACGACTTAGGGGCCATTCAATTAACGTGCATGTATATCTCAAAACTGAAAGGGAAAATATAATCTAATGTATTTTATTGATTGTCGATCTAGCGTTATATATATATATATATATATATATATATATATATATATATATATATATATATATATATATATATATATATATATATATATATATATATCATATGGGGTTTGAACAAAAGCCAAACCATCTTGGCTTCATGGCTCAGTGGTTGGAGCGTCCGCACTAGCAAGCGGAAGGTCCCGAGTTCGAATCCCGGTGGAGTCAACGCCCCCCCCCCCACAAATTAATAACGAAATCCCTTTGTTTTATCATTTTGTGGAAACACTCACAAATTTGGAGTACAGTAATTTACTTCAACATATTTACATTATATTGTACCAAATTGCATCATAGGACCCTTAAATTTAAAAAAAAAAATCGAAACGATATTCATGCCCTTCTTCCGGCTGAGAACAGCTTCCTACACCTTTGCAGTTCAAAATGGATTGGATCACTTATTTGTTACTAGATGACATGCAGACCTCTGTTAGCTAGTAGCAAATTTTACTGACAAGAACTGTGCCTAAAACTTCTTTCGGCAGTTATCACCCGGCTGCATAATTATGGTACTATAATACCTTATCGAGATTTGTTTATCACATATGGAATTATAAAAACTTGTCCTTGTTTACCTTTAGGGATGATCCTTTGGGAATATCATTTGCTTGAGGACCAGACAAACCGGTACTGACCTTAGACCTTAATCATTCAGAGATTGTTGCACTTTTAACATGTATCTGCGGCACCCAGTTAACTTATGGATATAGAAGCTTACGAGCTTGACTTTCAACTTACTCTGAGCAGTAGCGTAGACAGCGGGTGGGCGGGGTGGGCGGGGTGGGCGGGGTGGGCGGGTAGAAAATGGGGAAGAGAGAGGAGGGAGAAAAAGATGAAAAGAAAAAGAAGGAAAGAAAGAGAGAAAAAGTGAAAGTAAAAGGGGGAAAGAAAAAAGAAAAAGGAAAGAAAAAGAGGGAAAAAGGAAAGAAAAAGAGGGAAAAAGGAAAGAAAAAGAGGGAAAAAGGAAAGAAAAAGAGGGAAAAGGGAAAGAAAAAGAGGGAAAGAAAAAGAGAAAGAAAAGGAAAGAAAAAGAGGGAAAGAAGAAGAGAACTAGAAATGAAAAGAGGGGAAAGGGGAAACAGAGTGGAAAAAGAGTAAGGCAAAGGTCAAAAGGAGAGAAAGAAAAGGAAAGAGAAAGCGGGAAAGAAAAAACAAAAAGAAAGAGGAAAGAGAAAGAGGGAAAGAAATGGAGTGAAGATGATAGGCTCAGCGCTCTTGTACTCATCAGCATTGAAAGGGATTTTGCTGGAACCATAGATTATGATTCGGTGGTGACTACATTTAGTAGAATGTCATTGCGACGCATAGCATTGTTGTAAATTGTAATTGTATTCACCATAGAGAATAACAAGCTATTAGAGGACGCACTTCGCATAACGCATTTATTTCGTTGTGCCGCATGTTCGGGGTTTCGACATGGAGAAACTGCAGAAGAGAGTAAGAAGCATGCGATAAATACCAGGCGTGCGTCTCACGCTCTGGCATTTTCAGCATTATTGAAGTGAAACGGGCCGCATGCATGCAGCTTGCGTGAAACACGCATGAAATGGCTGGAAACTGCTTGGAGGGCGAAAAGTATTTCAGCTGTAGTAATTCAGTAGGCTATATTTCCTCATATTGGAACGCATACAATGGAGTGCGCTCAGTGCGTCCTCTAGATTTATTATTCTCTATGGTATTCACAATTATGTACAGTAACGTGGCCATTAGGCTGCGTAACTCGGCATCCTTATTATTAGGCTACATTCTGCTGTTGTGCCAGTAATGCATTCTTCAGTTCAGTCATGCAGTCATTCCACCCAGTGCATAATATTCACGAAGTTATATGACCATACCAGTTACCAAGGTCATAAAAATTTTATCTAACTTTATCTGCAACATTGCAAGGCCTGGGAAGTGTCCGGTGTCATTTCCGGCGATCTTGGAGGTATTTTAACCAGACATTATCTGTACGCTACGCGCCAACCTACGGTGGCGCTTCGCTTAAATTGTGGGATATGCGCGCTTTGATAATTAAAGTTTGGGGAAATTTCACAATTTTGCCCACCCGGACTCCGGGGGCTGGCTACGCCCCTGACTCAGAGTGATGCAGCAGGTGCCGGGCTGTCAGTATATCCACTGAATGAAAAGAATTTGGAGGGAAATTGACCTGGCGTAACTAGATCTCTTTTTATTTGTCTTGAATATTTTGTTGTTATGACTGTTACTGTATGTGCATAGGTTTAATCTTTTGTTTATTGAAACATTTAGTGGGGCCTTCACCACGTACATCTTTTCGTATGGGGTCACTAGTTTAAGCAAGTACCGTATGTTTGATCGCTTAATTTGGAGAACATATGCATGGGGGGGGGGGGGGATAAATAAATTACTTAACTAGCTCCTTTGATTGGGTTCCTATGTAAGTGACAAAAGTACCATCAAGCAAATTAAAAGGAAATATTGTCGCGTTCCAAGCTTTGGAAGGCGATGGAAGGCAAATCAAGACGCAGGACAAGCGGTTTAAGGTTCTAAGCTCACTACAATTTATTTACAAGTAGCTATACGGAATTAAACACGTTGAAGGTGAAAAACGATGATGAGATGATTGAATACAGTCTACGCACTGCAAGTTACCAAAGTTCGACTAGCTACTGATTCGCTACCTACCTACATGTTCAAGAGTACTATCGGACTCCCCCAGTCCTTGGACCGAAGTCATACCGGTGCACCAAAATCTCCCCCTTATATAGAAATTCTGATCCCATAAAATCATAAAGTAAAACATAAGAATTCTTTACAATTATTTGTTGGGCTTTTACAAGTCTTCATATCTGGCAAGATTTTCGACGTGTCAGATTCGGTAGCCATTCCCTTGTCAATATCCAGGGATGTGCCTATGTATTTCTTTACCCCTCGACTACATCCCTGAGTCTTGACAAGATTTATGGGCTCTATTCCTTGGGTAGACACGTAACACAAACATAGGAAACCCTACAACCGAAATGGCAAAAGACCGCTGATTGGTCAGTAGAAAGGCGAATGGCAAACTGTTTCTGATTGGTTGCTAAAGACAGCGCCCACCCCAGGATCTAAGGTGGACAGTTTATCTTCCACCTGTCACAACCAAAATAAAGATAGCGGTGTATGGCACAAGCATTTCGATTGGTCGGTGAAATAGACTAATGGCACAATGCATCCGACTGGATACTCGGGACAGCGCCTACCTAGGGTCAGGTAAACAGTAAACTTAAACAAACAGGTGTTTGCTATTCTACCTTGCATGGCTAAAGGAATAGAATATGGCACAACTGCACTGATTGGTCTGAGGGTTGGGCAAATGGCACAGTGCAGCCGATTGGATGCTAAGGACAGCGCCTTCTTATGGGTCGTCCTTACCTGGCTGTTGGCAGGTAATAAATCTTCGCGCTGTCATGCTATACTCGAAGTAGGACAGGTAAACAAGAATATACTTCGAGCACGTGAAGGGATGAAATACAAGCGCTTGCTTATGGCATGTCTAAAAATAATCTTAAGGAAATGGTAATAGGTGACTGGTGGAATAACAGGACATAGACAAGCTCGGCTTTTAGTTCAAGAAGCAGTGGACTGCTGCAGACGAAAGGTTAATTTAACCCTGCTCATATTGAGGGTGCTTCAATCCCATCCTAGCTGTTATTCCCTCTGTTGTGACTACAACACTATGTATGTAAAAAAGAATCAATATGGCTTTAAACAGTAGGCCTAATCTTTTTGGCTATATAGCACCTACTGTTCCAACCTTGCTGTGGTTTCCTGTTCGAGATTTTAAATTGTACTAATGTTAGATGCATTCAGGCATGGGTGGGTTGTGTGCATAGGTTGAAGTATTCTTCGCTACTCATTATACCTCCTGTGTACATGTAGGTCAATTTGTGTTCTCCAATTTCAGTTCGGTTTGAGGGAGGGGGACGAAAATGCTGAAATGAGACAATGGCGTCACATTCCCCGCTGGGACACTCAGCTCTCCCCGCCTGTCGGTGTGGGGTCCAGTTATCCTCCTAAACTAGCTCCTGTAGTGGGATCCAGGACCAATGCTACATTACGGGAACAGAGGGCCAATTAAACCCGAAGCTCTGAAGTAATATATATTAAAGGATGGAAGGTGGAAATGTCTGTAAGGGTGGGATTTTCCATTAACTCAATTTATACAGTAGTCACGGCAACGGGATCGTAACAAGAAAATGAGAGAAAGCGGCGAATGAACACCACAAAAAAAAAAAAAGAAAAAAAAAAGAAAAAAATTAGAGATGTTTTCCTTCATTTAGTATGCAACATTAAACAATCTACATGCATGCCTCAAATGAAGTTGCACTGAATAGGCACTAAACAGACTGAAATCGCAGTTTGCCCATTTTTTCATAGCCTAAATAATTTCAACACCTGCATTTTCTAACAGACTATAACCAGCGCATGAATTCCAACTGCAGGTTCAAGCCCAGTTGCCATAAAGTGGGTGTTATAGACCTATAGCAATATCTTTCACTACACAATGTAGCTATAGGGAATGGGTGTCTATAAAACTAAGACCTAAGACCTAAGATCTAAGACCTGAGACCCTACCAACTATAAAACTAAGACCTGAGACCCTACCAACTATAAAACTAAGACCTGAGACCCTACCAACTGTAAAATTAAGACCTGAGACCCTACCAACTATAAAACTAAGACCTGAGACCCTACCAACTATAAAACTAAGACCTAAGACCCTACCAACTATAAAACTAAGACCTGAGACCCTACCAACTATAAAACTAAGACCTGAGACCCTACCAACTATAAAACTAAGACCTAAGACCCTACCAACTATAAAACTAAGACCTAAGACCCTACCAACTATAGAACTAAGACCTAAGGTCCCACCAACTATAAA
Organism: Holothuria leucospilota; assembly: GCA_029531755.1. Lineage (NCBI taxonomy): Eukaryota > Metazoa > Echinodermata > Holothuroidea > Aspidochirotida > Holothuriidae > Holothuria > Holothuria leucospilota. The sequence continues at coordinate 19,663,906 of CM055972.1, read as the reverse complement.
ACTAAGACCTAAGACCCTACCAACTATAAAACTAAGACCTAAGACCCTACCAACTATAGAACTAAGACCTAAGGTCCCACCAACTATAAAACTAGGACCTAAGACCCTTCCAACTATAAAACTAAGACCTAAGACCCTTCCAACTATAAAACTAAGACCTAAGACCCTTCCAACTATAAAACTAACACCTAAGACCCTTCCAACTATAAAACTAACACCTAAGGTCCCACCAACTATAAAATTAAGACCCTACTACTAACTACAAAACTAAGACATTTGGCTTAATCTAAAACACATGCAAGTGAGCTGCAATATTCATGCTGTACTATCATATATATTTACTGAATTGTTGCAATAAAGTGAGTTTTCATCCTGTTTCTCTATCTGAACTGCCCATATGTACTATACAAGAATTTGCTTGTGACTCTCTTAAGTTGGGTCATTGAGTGGCAGCTGGTGGTCTATTCCAGTTGCTGCATGTGCACCAATGTGTTTCAGATGTGCATTTGTTCAAATCCGGCACAAATGTACATGGGTTTTTCTCTGGGTACTCCGACTTTGCTCCCACTTGCCATTAGGCCGGCGTGCCTCTGAAAAAGGTTCGCTATTTAGACAAAAATATACTCTGAATTAGGAGTAGGGCAAGGGTTCTGGTTAGATACAGAATCGTGGTTCGGGAGAGACGCGCAGCCAGGATTGGGGAGGGTTTTGTTGGAGTGTGACACGGAAGGTGGGAAATAAGGGAATGGTGGTCACTCTTCTTTGGGGAAAACGGCTTTTTAGGTCTTTAGATGCGAAATGGTGCAAAATTTGAATGACGGGCCACGGGTATTTACCGAGTCCAAAAGGGATTATGACTAAAAATTCTCCTATCACTTTTACCTTGAATGTACTTTTACCAGGGGCGTAGCAAAGGTGTGTAATCTCTGTGTGTGTGGGGGGGGGGGGGATGTGGAGATTATGTTTTGCCGACAGATCTGGTGATGCGTAGTGTAACTAAACGAGCACGAAGTGCAAGCTTTCGCGGGTGGGGTCCAGGGGCTCGCCTTAGGGTCCTGGTGGGTCCAGGGCGAAGCCCCGGGAATTAAGCTCTGAGGTGTTAGCATACCTCTGGGTAAAACTTAAGTCTCAGGACAGGAATATTTTGGTTCAAAATACATTATCCAATGCAAAGATTCCTAATAATTTTAATGTGTTAGGCTATTCCTCTCGTCATGCCACTATACCTCAGGAGCTGAATCTGACGTTAAGAATTAATTTTGAACACTAAACGCGCCAGGCATTCATATACGGTAAGTTTTCAATCAAGCATTCAGCATTCAAAAATGGAGCAATGCGTTCTGCATCTGTTACATTTTGGTGTTCAAAGCTGAACGCCTGAGTTTGCAGTGAAGGGGAGACACACGCTGCACGCTTTTTCCCAGGATGTTTGTGAGTAAAGTGGATCCTCAGGAATTTGCCAACTGCGTTTGACGTCAGGGGTAGGGTTTAGAAAACGGGCGAAGGATACCCTCTCAATGAGTAATCGGGTGCTGCTGATCCCATGGTGATGATAAAAGTGACAAATAATGTCTCATAGAAAGTAGTTTCTCAAGAATGTCATACGACCCGAAACAGCGCGCCTATACAGAAGCCTTTAATTGCCTTTATTTCCCCTAGTTGCCGCCGGACTCGGTCACTCGTCCAATTACACCGACGGCCGTTGATACGGCCGTCACATGCATGATCAATTTGCCAACGGGCCTTCAACTTGAGTGGGCAAATTAGATGAAGAGCCGAAAATCGAAATTGTCGATAACAGACTGGCCGCGCGCTCCCTTTCTCTCTTTCTCTTTTATTATTTATTCTCCGTCTTCCCTTTAACTCCCTTCCTTCCCCTTCTCTATTCTTTTCCTCCTCTCCTCTTTTTCTCGCTCTTTTTCTTTCCCCTCTTCCCTTTTTGCCTTTTTGCCCCGCTGGCTACGGCCCTGCATTTTACGTTGTTGTCCATAGACACGACTTACAGGAGTGACAAAATTGTAAATAACTGTAACATAATAGATAACGCTTTCAATGTACTTCGAACTTAAAAGCTGGAATGTTTTCAAATATATGCAATTTTTGGTTCGAGAATTTCATCTTTTTCATTATTTTTGCCTGTAGGATAGCTTTAACAGTCACGCTGATAAGTCTTTTTAAAACTAAAGTTCGATAGTAACTTTTTAAATACGAAATGATCTAGGGGTGATTTCTGTAATCTCTATATTGCGCATTTCAAGGTTATTAAATAATCGTAAGATTGGGGCCTTCTATTCCGGTCTACAGCTTGGATGAGGGGCACTGCATGGCCTCTGTTAAATAAAAAAAGAAGTTCTTCTGCCCCAGACCCCAATTTTGTGATTCGCCATTATTAAAGAGAGTTAGCTAAATTTGAATCTTGCATCATTGTTTTAATTGTTGCCATGTGTCGCAACCATAATTAAAAATAATGTATGTGTAGGCCATACCCGTATTTCATTCGTTTCATTTCTTCGTTTCATATAAAGCAATCCTATGCTACAGTGTGGGGGCGCTCAAGTTGCCCATTCCCATTCTGTGAAAGGGAACGATGGGCTGGAAAAGGTCTGGAACCACTGTACAAAGCAGGCCCATAACTAGACAAGGTACTGAAGGTGGTGGGGGAGAAATGGCTTCCAGGAGGAGAAAAATTTTTCAGGGGCCAAATGTCTGGAAATGTATTAAGTCACTGGCACCTTGAAAACTCTATCTATAAGGCGCAAAAAAAAAAAAAAAAAAATTCAAACGGGGTTTCGTCCCCGTGGCACCCTCTTAACTACGGGTAGGTCTGGGTCAGGGTCGAGAGTAGTATAGAGCCTGGTCCCTGAACCTCACACCCTTAACGCTCCCCACGGTACCTTGGATGCTGTTATCGTCCCAACATCCCTAGCTATTCCTTCTTAAACACCTCTCCTTGGAGTGGATGAGGAGGGAGTTTGACAGCTAATGTTACAATTTGCCTCCGGTGTTTTATGAAGCCGGTCATCAAAAGTGTGGTTACCTCAGTTAAAGTCATGATGTGATTTTTGAATTTTAGCTCTTGATGATATCAGCAATTACTCGCAAGTAAACTTTAAATCTTGACCAGACAACGAAACAGTTTTCTGGGACTCGAGTAAATCAGTGCTCAGGACACTCAGTGGTAATCTATTAATTCCTATCCCGTATTGAGGGTAAACCGTATTTGTAGTTAGTAGTAGGGCTTAGTTTTATAGTTGATGTGGTCTTAGGTCTTAGTTTTATAGTTGATGGGATCTTAGGTCTTAGTTTTATAGTTGGAAGGGTCTTAGGTCTTTGTTTTATAGTTGGTAGGGTCTCAGGTCTTAGTTTTGTAGTTGGTAGGGTCTTAGGTCTTAGTTTTATAGACACTCGCTCTCTTGTGTATTGACCACTGGCTGGTATATAGCATTATTTTCTTTCTTTGCTCACCCTATGACCTCCATATCCTAACACTATAAATTAAGCTGCCTGAATAGGGTCATAGGTTTTTTACCCAACCAAATTGAGTAGAGGTCCCAGAAGTAAGTTTTATGCCAGTGATATACAAACAAGTTGGTCATAATATGACAGATAGACAAATTGCCCATAAACAACCAGGAAAATTTTATCAAAGGCCCGTTTTTCTCACGGCCGGGAGCCTACACAGTCCTGGAGGTCTGCCCCCACCAAAAAAAAGTGAGTGGAGTGACGGCATAGTAGTAGTCGCTGTGGCTAATCTGCATGAAAAACGTCCTACTTTTACAGAGTCATGCCTGTCAATCGTTTGTCCACTCTTGTTTCTCCTTCTTCTCATAATAATTTTATCTGTTGAAAGGTTTCTTATTGATCGTTGAACTAAACGAGACTCGATCGATCCTTGCTTAACTTTCTGTTTTCAGAAACAATGCATTTCGGCTAACATGTGCTTAAGCATGACTCTAGATCCTATATTTAATTTCCCAACATACTGGTGTGCACATTGGACATACGAACAGACCTTTCTTCACAGATTAGGAGCGGATCTAGAGTGGGAGGGGCTTTTCCGGCTCCAGACTCCATTTTTCGCCATTCCAGTACGCCAAAACGGGGACGAGCTGTCCCACTGAGGATGAAATTCTCGAACTTTACTGTAAAAGGTGTTACCTGTACATGTCTTGGTATGCCACTTGGTGGGGGGTACTATTAATATATATGAAACCAAAGTCCGAATGGAACACAATAAAACTAGAGCGGGCAAAACGGGCCAAGAATTGTTGTGGTAGAAATAATTAAATACTGCCACGAATACATTGAAAGGTGCGCGAGAAGGGCTACGGAAAATAGCCTTTCTGTGACCTTAAAGAGGGATTTGCATCACCCTAAGTATGACTTTTACTTGGTGGTAAGCCCCGCCCATAATTGTCTTTACTGCTTCTCCTTGTGCAGACACAAGCATAGTTCACTGCTCAAGGCCACATCTTGGTGAGCATAAAATATCCCATGTGTAATCAAAACATTCTGTGCATGCTGTGTAATATGAGCTGCTCTGCATCTTTTGAATTTTGTAACTCTGATGTCAATCAAAGAGTAGTCACCAACTGAGACTTTTGCTTACCCCCAACTTAAACTCATACTTGGGGTGATGCAAATCCGTCTTTAAAGTGTGGGCAAAGCCGTCTCATACAACCAGTTGTAGTCTAGCCCTATAGGCTTTATTAATTACCAGTTACAAGTAGGGAATTCCTGAGCAAAATACAAAGTGTTCTTACTTTTGTATGGTACAGCGTGATGCGCTTACATTTCACCATTTTTGGCTGGGGGGAAAGGAGACACGTTTTCCTCTGCTCTCTCCCCCCCCCCCTTGGATCCGCGCCTGCAAGTTTGGTGATCGTTGTTGGTTTTGTTGTTGTTGTTTTAAAAAATCTGACACACAGTGTACATTTACAGAGCGCGCAGGGCGCCAAATGTTCAAGGAAGTCGAATAAGTGGGTATGCTTATATAGAGGAAAACACTTGTCGGGCGGCTGGCCCGTATCCAGGATAACACGAATTGTGTCATAACTAACCGTTCTCCTGACAAAGTGGTTCATCCCTCCATAGTCTTTCACACACCACTGTAATTAAATGTGAACAACTATAGATTGGTCAGTTCCGTATTGCAGAATACTGCTTAGGCTAAGTTAGGCACAGGTTACCGGAGGGTGCATGTGGCTAAGCAGACTCCTCGGCGCGAGGAGCGCGCGCGCCAAAATTATGCATTAAAGAATTCCAAGACAGACCCACTGAGAGCTACGAAGCTCTAGATAGGACATGGTAAAAATTTTTTTTTATTACGTACGTACTTAATAATTATTACGTACTTACGTAATAATTATTAAGTACGTACGTAATAAATATTACGTACGTACGTAATAATTATTACGTACGTACGTAATAATTATCATGTTCGTAGGTCGTGGTTCTTACTACGTACGAACGCAGATACAGCACTGTGGTAATCAGCCCACTTATTATGAAGGGTTTTAAGGGCTTAACTTGGACACTTCCATTGTTTTCTAAAGGCTTACATACAACAAGGTGGTGAACCGCAGGAAATACTAGGGTGTCAAATACTGTCCATGTAGATTGGTGGTACTAGTACATGCTGTCGAAGTGCTTGCACTTGCTGTGCGCTCCCTTGCCCAGGCTATACTCAGTACGGAGCGCCTGTGCTTCAAACTCTCTTGAAGGTCCATTCAAGTTAAGCCAGTGAAGGATTATGTTATGGTTTGCATTGGGTTTCATAAATCCACTCATCTGCCCAGTAGGACTTAATGTTGGAATCAACCCTTACAATTAGCGAAGTGATTCTCAATGTTTCTGAGGGTGAGGGCTAAAATGCGTTACAATGGGCGGAGGCAGAGGGCTGCAAGGGATGATCTCAGGATTAGAGAGAGGACACTCTCGCCAAGGCGAAATTCATACGTAAGAGGTCCCTCAGCTGTATCTGTGTGTGTGTGTGTGGGGGGGTTGCTTCGTAGATGACTGTTCGTGGCAGTGTGCGCCTGTTACCGACCCGACAGCGACGCGATTTTAGTGTATAGTCAAGGAAAAACATTGTGAATCAAGTGACAGAGCAGAAAACAAAATGGCAGCTCTCATGTGGACAGAAGAATAAGAGATGAAATTACTGGAGCTTTGACAGTCAGTACCATATCTTCATGACGCCTCTTTACACTGCCCTACCACTCTTTTCGGCTTAATTTCACTGTCAAAGTCTTCATTTAAAGCACGGGTAAAGCACTAAAGCAACAATAAACGCCGACGTATACGCAACGATTTGTTTGTGATACCTGACATTTTTTGCGAGACGCGAGATCGAACAATCATGAGTTTGCAGGTGGCAGTCGGGTTCGTGTATAGTGTACGTGCGGCTAGATCCGACTGCAACCCGACGCAACTGGTCACAACTGCATGCAACTCGACGAGAAGTCGAGTCCTGTTGCATCTGATCGCAGTCGGGTCGGTGCAGTGTGCACCGGCCCTAAGCAATCTAGCACCACTTCTGGAGAACAAATTTAAAATGAGTCAAGTAGTGACTTTAAAATAAACGATTTTACATGCAGGTCAGCGTGGATTATTGCTCCTTATTTCAAATTTGCCAGGTTTTTTACTTGTCGAATATGATTCTTTTCCAAAACGTAAAATCAATTCAGGGGCCGCACCGACAGTGTCCAGGGGCCGCGTTTGAGAATCACTGTATTAGCGCATCGAAAGTGCATGCACAGCGGCGGATACAAGGCCTCTCCTGGGAAATTTGAAAAAAGAAGTCTTGTATGTAATGTAGTAGGCTTTGGCTTTGGGGTGTCTTAAAATTGTAGAATGGACATTTTCCTGCATTTTAATCTGTAGTAAACCGAGAAAAATTGGTGGCTAATGCCCATTGAGACTACCTCGGCTTTGTGCACGAGCGAAGCGCGCACAAAAGTAGGCCTAAGTGACATAACTGGAAGGTAGTTGTATCGACATTTATTCCTGCTGAGGAGCATGGGTGGTTTTATGTAGCCCAATGCAAACCATAACTAAATCCGACGGACAAGCTGACACCCTTACACCCGAATCAGTATATTGTCAGTCCGAGTTGGGTAAAATTGTGATTTTTATTTCTGTGGTCTGCTTAGTGTCCATGCAATGCCATTTACAAATAATTTGATAACCCAGAGCCTCTGGGGACATTCCCTTTTGAAACCGCACTGGGGATTGTTTTTGGACCCCACCAGGGGCCCTTTGAAAGGTCCCTGCGCCAAGACGCTTTCATGATATCACTTTGTGCCAGCACGACTTCTTTAGCGAGGCTCAGTTCTTCATATCGATGTGCCCCTTCGGTGGAACATTTTGCCACCGAGTCCTCCCCCCCCCCCATTTCGAAAATTTGGCGACACCACTGCGCATGAGAAACGTGACTACTAAATTTGTTAATGACTGCTGTCTCTGATTGTCTTTTTTCTTAGCCATTGGCTTAACTTGATTGAAACTTTAAGATATTTTGACCACAGGCTCTCGGTACTAGCAGGCTGGTGGTATTAGATAGCGTACACTCTTGGCAGACACTTACTAGCGCTCGGTACTAGTATAGGCTGGCCAAGGGTATACCGCATAGCCTACACTCTTGACCAGCCTATACTAGTACCGAGTGCCTGTGAGTTAGACAACCTAAAACGGGTGGGGAACCTTTTTTCTCTGGCGGGCCGTTTTGAAGGTCATAATCTACTCGCGGGCAGCACATAGAGAGGGCGCAATAAGCTTTCCCACCAAGGGGACAAGCCAAGGGGCCCCAAACAGGCCCTAGTGGGGTCTAGGGGAAAAGTCTAGGCAAGAACTGGGACGCAGCCCCGAAAAGATCAGGAATTTGTTCTAATTTGTGAACAATAGAATGCTCATTCACCATTATTAAATGACACAGAATGTGCAAGGATAAACAAGCCAGAAGTATCACAATATGATCGTTTGTCTTTTTACCTACGCGTGAAGTAATAATGAATGAGCGCAAGTAAAAGGTGCGCGCGAAGCACGCCGAAAAAATTGCGTATTTTTGAACTGACTTTATTTTTTCCTCATTTACATTGCAAAATTGTCCACTTTCTGACTTTAAATTCACTCTTTGAAGAGACAGTTCTTAAGTCCCACAACCCCTTTCGAATCTACCTACACAAATGATAGTGTGATTCCGTACAATGTTATGTAGCCTAAAGTGTCAGGCAAAGCTTCCATTACCTACTGAAGTACAGGGATTCGGCACCCGATTTACGTGTAACGAAACGGTTGCCATGTTACATCGAGCATACAGGGATTTAATGTACTGGTAGTGTTGCACAGCAGATTTACGTGAATACACGAGAAGTGGTACTGCATAAGCAGGATAAACTGTGCGTACGGTAGGCTAAGAGATTATTATCAATTAGTTTAAGTGATTTTGAGTTGTCATTTATGAATTACCTCGAGGGCCGGATGAAATGGTCTCGCGGGCCGCATACGGCCCGCGGGCCGGAGGTTCCCCACCCCTGAGTTAAAAGGACAGTATTTAACACCTAGTAATTCCTGCGGGCAACCACCGTGTGATTGTATGAAGGTCAATTAGTGCACAATTAAAGTGTCCAGAATAAACTACCCTAAGATGAATCCTTTCATAATAAATGGGCTTATTATCATAGCACTGTATCTACATTCGTATTAGAGTCACGTACTAAAGTGATAATTATTACGTACGTACGTAATAATTATCACGTACGTACGTAATAATTATCACGTACGTACGTACATAATAATTATCACGTACGTACGTAATAATTATCACGTACGTACGTAATAATATCACGTACGTACGTAATAATTATTACGTACGTACGTACGTGATAATTATTACGTACGTACGTAATAATTTTTTTACCTTTCCTATCTAGAGCTTCGTACGAAGTCCCCCCCCCCCCACCCGACAAATATCAAGCATGTTTAATATGCCCTATTCGGTAAAGACGAGGACCTACTGTCGAATGGCAAACGGGTTGGAAACAATATTTTGCGCACCTTGACCCAACCTGACTGCAACCAGACTGGCTTTCAGTCGGGTCGCAGTCGGGTCAGTGCAGTGTGTGTTGCCCTTACGTGTCAGGCTGTACGGGGCATATATTTCTTGTTTAGCCATACCTACCCAAGATTGGGTATTTTGTTTCGTGTCCCGTGTTGGTGACAGTCATATTTTATACACGGTGGCATCATAGTTATGTCTATATAAATATAATGGTGACATTTAGCCTGTGCAGTGGTGAATTACGGAGTGTGGTATTTGTAGTTTGAAGCAAGAGTATACGCCTTAATTGCTGCGTGGAGTAATTGTACAATTCCTGAACGTATTTTGTTAAACGTGTGTTGATTGATCCCTGAAATTAAAATCTCTGCAAGTTACCTTTTAATACTTGTAGAAACTAAATCAACTGATCAAATGTAAACGCTGCCTGGCATCACCTAACAATGTTTTTGTGACGGTTTTACACGCGCTCCCTCTTTCCACAACTCTGATACATGAAATAGAGTCGTTTCATCAACTTTTAAGGGTTTCTTTTCGAAATTCTGGAATGCGGCCCTTGGCCTCATCACATCTTCTCTGTCTGACCAGAAAATCTGTAATCGAGAACAACTGATCGAGAGCTTACTAGCCACTAGCGTAGGATAAGTGCGACCCGTATCTTCCGTGAAAAGGGTCTGATTTGTCGCAACCTTCTTCGTGGGATGGCAACTGTGTATCATCGTGTATCGCAGACCTCTGCATGAAAACATCAAAATGATCATACTGGTCACTCAAGCATGCTAGAAACAGAATTTTAGACAGGGGTAAGGGCGAGAGAAATGACCCTACTTCGGGAAGACTTCCCCTCAGGGAAATGCCAGTTTCGTTGGGGGCGTAAAATTTATGATAAAGTAAGTAATCCCCCAACAAGGACCAGCCGACCGACGAGTTTCTTCAATTTGCTCTAAAGAAGGGCAGACTCTTAATGAAAACCGAAATTTTCAATTTGTTTTCAAAGGGAATGCCCAAAATTTTCGCACTGCCCATCCTTTCGGCAACCCGTCACTTTTTTTTCTGGGGTTTCCATTTTACCCTCCCGTTGGGGAGATAAGCCACCCTCTCGGGAAAATCCTTTCGCCACACGAAATTGTTGACACAAATTTGTGGTTCAAAGTGCGAGTTCCAGCCATCTAGGGCGTCTGGAAAGCCATGGTCGGGCTGAGGTCGGGCGGGTCCCGTAGGATGCTGTAAGGTTGCAGGTTGCCCTCTTAAAAAAAACTTTCTCAAGAAAATTTCTTTCCTTTAAAACTCTGCCCCTATTTGCCACAGATACAGCTGAGCGACCTCTTACGTATGAATTTCGCCTTTGCGAGAGTGTCCTCTCTCTAATACTGAGATCATCCCTTGCAGCCCTCTGCCTCCGCCCATTGTAACGCATTTTGGCCCTGACCCTCAGACAGTTTGAGAATCACTTCGCTAATTGTAAGGGTTATTTCCAACATTAATTCCTACTGGGCAGATAAGTGAATTTATGTAGCCCAATGCAAACCATAACATAATCCGGCAGATACACTGACCGCCAGCCCGAATCAGTTTATTGTCAGTCCAAATTAGGTAAAGTTGTGAATTTTATTTTGTGGTCTGCAATGCTTTTTGCACATAACAAAATAAGAAGGGGGACTCGGGGGACTTTCCCCTTGTACCCTCACCGGGGTCTTCTCCTTGGATCCCACCAGGACCATACGAAGGGCCCTGGGCCCCAACGCCTTCAGATGAAGGAACCACTTTGTGTTACCACAACTCCTTCAAGGCGGCTCAGTCCCTCATGTTAGTGTGTCCCTTTGGTGGAACATTATGCCACCCAGTGCCCCCACTTCAAAAAGTTTGGCGACGCCTCTGAGCTGAAGGTACCTGACCGCTTCATTTTTTAGGGACTGATGACTCAAAGGGCCCTTTTTTGTTAGTCACTGGCTTAACTTTCATGGACCTTCAAGAGAGTTTCGTGCACAGGCGCTCCGTACTGAGTATAGGCTGGGCAAGGGTGCGTACAGTAACTGCAAGCACTTCGACAGCATATACTAGTACCGCCAATCTACATGGACAGTATTTGACACTCCAGTAATTTCCTGCGGTTCACCATTTGTTGTTGTATGTAGGCCTGTAGAACACAATTGAAGTGTCCAAGTTAATCCTTTAAAACCCTTCATAATAAATGGGCTGATTACCATAGTGCTGTATCTGCGTTCGTCGGTACATAGAAAGTACCACGACCTACGAAAGTGATAATTATTAGTACGTACGTACGTAATAATTATTACGTACGTACGTGATAATTATCACGTACGTACGTAATAATATCACGTACGTACGTACGTAATCAAAAATTTTTTTACCATGTCCTATCTAGAGCTTCGTAGAGAGCCGATCCGGGCGCGGGGAAAAATAAACACTGGCCTGGGTTGTCGGAAGGCTTCGAATGACAAAGGAAAACGTAAGGTAGGTCATATGACCATTTGGCATGAATAGGCCTACCCGCATTCAGTGTCGTATTTGGGCAGACATGTCAAATTTGGCAAAAGCTCTTGCTTCTCGGTGAACATCATATCAGGGTCAAAGTCATGAACTGTGTGAGCACATAGATATTAACTGGCATCAAGCTCATAGCTACAATTTCTACATGTTAGTTCAGGTTGGAATCACCGAACGGTGCCAAACAAAGACTCTGGAACTCGAGCTGTACTCGAAGTTTGGGGTCATTAAGACTGCCATTTTGGTCCCCTTTGGGAGGTCCCGTGATAAAGCAAAGGCCAAGCCGTGTAATCTTTGGCTATGTTCAATATTGTGGCCATCAGAATGAAGCTCCTTCCTTTTAAATGACATTGCACAGCACGCGAAGCACGCCAAAAATTTGTAATGACGCATGGAAGAATTTGTGCTCATTAAGGGCAGAATAGAGCTGACCCTCTTCGCGAGTATCACAGATTTCAATTATTTTACTTTATCCACCCCATCTGTCAGTCGAAATGGTTACTAAGACCCCCAGACTCGTTTACCATACTTACAACCACCTACAGATACAGGAAAATAGAAATAAAGAAAAGAAATTAAATTACCGGTCTTGACATGAAACCGTATACCTACTGTTTTCCGAATTATTTGATAATGAGAAGTTACTAGGATTGTTCTACTTTTCTATATAAAACCAAACAACTTTTGAAAAACGCTTTTTGGGATTGTGAGGGATCTCTTTGAGGAGCAAAACAACACCACGGACCCGGGACAGTCACACTCCTCCACCTCTCGGCGGCACTAATTTACACAGAAATTGTATTACTTAGCTATAAAAAACTAAATTATAAAAGAACTACAGTACAGCTCTACAACATGAGAAAATTTTTGATCATACGAGTACGGGTCCGAGTATTATAACACTGGTATTTAGATGTCAAGGACGATGGTCATCAAAGCTCCCTTCTTGTCTTTACGGGGTTATTTTGTTTACTTCAAATGACCTTTGACGGCCGACAAAACCAACGCTCGTCTAGGCTCAGTTTGAAGCATCTTCATGATATGTACAAGAACCCTCAAGTATAACCTTCTGGGGATATCGTGTTTGCCAGGCTTGTACAATATGACGACAATCAAATTTGGTCGCGTTTTCTTAATAGTTGAAGAAAGAGAATGTGCTTATCCTTTCAGAACCACCGTAGAAAAATTGATCAATGAAGATATCTGATAGTCCCATTACACTCTTAGAGAAAAGTCAGCGATTAACCATTTTGTAAAACTTGTGCAATAACAAGATCCGGGAAACAGTCACTTCGTCAATTTCAGCAAATTGCTTAATAATTACTCACTTGGAAAGCAATTAAGTATTTCTACATGCTGCACAAAATTGTAGATATCACGGAATGTAATAAGTGATCATTTCATCAATTGTCAGAAAATTATTGAAATTACGACATCCTTTAAGTTATAATTCACTGATTTTGCAGAAAATTGTTGCATTGATAAGTTAAAAAGAAGTTAATTAGCAGTTTAACATTTGCAAAAAATTGTTGAAATCACAAGATCTCAGTAACCGTCAGTTCATCATTTTTCAGAAAAATTTTGAATTGCTCATATGAAAAGCAGTCGGTAGTGCAGAAAATTGTTGGAATCAAGAGACCGTTTTGTACGGAAACGTTAAGGTGCCGTCAAAATGTTAACATAAATGCTAAGTAATTCAACAAAATGATGATTTTTGCACACATTATCTCACCATTTTGCAAAAAGATGATGAATTACTCATTTACCAAAACAAGTCATTTCAACATTTTACAGAAAAATGACGAATTTCCAAGTTATTACATCTTAGCAATTCAACATTTTGCACAGAAATGACATTTTTTGAAGTTATTGAATCTTATCAATTCAACATTTTGCAGAAAAATGGCGAATTACGAAGTTATTGCATCTTATCAATTCAACATTTTGCAGAAAAATGATAAATTGTGCAGTTATCAGAAGTAATCAATTCAACATTTTGCAGAGAAATGACGAATTACGAATATAGCGTAACTTAACAATTCATTATTTAGCAGAAAAATGATAAATTGTGCAGTTATCAGAAGTAATCAATTCAACATTTTGCAGGAAAATGATAAATTGTCTAGCTATCAGATATAATCAATTCAACATTTTGCCGAATATTGACGAATTGCGAAGTTATTGCATCTTATCAATTCAACATTTTTCAGAAAAAAGGTGAAATACTAACTTTATGTAACTTAACAATAAAGTATTTCGCCGAAAAATGATCAATTGCGTAGTTGTCAAAACTAATCAATTTAACATTTTGCAGAAAAATGATAAATTGTGCATTTACCAGAATTTCTCAATTCAACATTTTGCATCAAAAAATGATAAATTAGTTATTTACCAGAGCTAATCAATTCAATATTTTGCAGAAAAATGACGAATTACGAACTTGTTTAAAACTATTTTTTCCACATTTTGAGGAAATATAATAAAATGCGTTTTCATGAAAATTAATCAACTAAACATGTTTTCATACCCAAAATTTCACTGTGACTGTGTTTTAGCGGCAATCTGACCTCTTAACTTAAGGCGGGGGGAGGGGGGGGGGAGGATAACACTTGCAGAGCGCCCCTAAAAATTCGAATTTGGTGTTGGGTCAATATGATAGTTTTATGCAGTCGCGTAGCCAGACCATTCGGTCCGGGGCAAATTAAAACATTCGTCCAGATTTCATGCTTTTCAAACATTGTGTGGGTACCCCCAGTGCTTTGGGTCCAGTTCACCACCCCGTGGGGGTCGGGCGAACCCCGAATCTCTGGAGTAGTAACAAAATTGTGGGCATGAGAATGAAGCATTTAATATAAAAATAGCCTTATCATGATGCGAACTTAACAAGTGATGATGATCACAATTTAACCATCTTTTTATAACAACCTAACTTGGACGCAATAACGATTGATTTGATGACGCTGGGACTGGCTTCTTGGTGGGAAGGCGGCGGGAGATCCAGGAAATTTCTCAGAGAGGTCCATGGCCTTTCCTCAAAGGTACCTTCGAGCCATTTTCTAAGCGGAGCGCCACCACCAGTTGGCAGGTAGCGTATCAAGAAAAGGGCCCCGGTGGGGGTCCAGGGGACGAAGTCCCTGGAAGCTCTGGGGTATTTACGAAATTGTAGGCATTAAAATGATGCATTTTGGCTTAAACTTCAAATTACATAAGGTGGGCACTTAACAAACCACAAAAATCACAATTTGAATTTTTCAATTATATTCTTACTCCGCAATTATTATTTGCAGAGAGGGATTTTTATTTGCAGAGAGCTTAAGGAAGGAGGGGAGAATAGATTATTTGGAGGGTTTCCCGGGGCTTTGGAACAATAATTTTAAGAATGGGAGATGTAAAACTCCTAGTGGGTACGCGCAAAGCGCACTGGAAAATCGAATTTTTAGACTTTTCAGCTATATGAAAAGCTAAGAGAAGTATCCTCAAGGAGAGGGCTCGTCCCCCCCCCCCCCTTCGCTAAGCGCCTGTCTCATATTACGGTGTCGGAAATGGCACTCTCCTTGCTTTGTATACAAGTTGTATGTAAACAATTGGTAAATTTACACAGATAGGTGGTGATAAAAAGTTTGCTTTGAAAGTTTCTGGGGGATGGGGAACTTATCCCTGCTGCGCACAGCCATGGGGTTGGTGGTTTCGATGGTAATGGAAGAATTTGTATACGAAGCTATGACAATTCTCAAAGCTGTTTTCTTATTCGTGATTTTTTTTTTTGGGGGGGGGGGATTTGGGATTACTTCCTGTAGTACATGTAGCTTAAGCTACATGTACTACAGGAAGTAACCCCAAATGCCCCCCAAAAAATCACGAATAAGAAAACAGCTTTGAGACAGCGTTTGAGACTTTTAATTGTAGCCTACTGTTTTTCTTTAGTTTTAAACGCAGCATTGTTCATTACATAAAAATTTTCCTTCTCTCCCCAGGTGCTTGTAGAGCAGGATATAGAAACCTATATGCTGCTCTATGGTTCTTTCTTTCACATGTCATTTTTGTCGCTGGTATGGGACAAGTCCCCTCAATTTTTTATTAGTGTGAAAAATGAGCACATGAGGCAGTGTCGATTTTGAAGGTTATAAAACGAGTGTATAATACTTCAAAACATGAATGAAATGTTTTATGGGTAGTTTATACATGGACATGGCCAAGGGCATCGGCAGTTTAAGTGTCAGGAAAGTTATTTTCATTGGAGGCTGCATCTTGGGAAGCTGTGGCCGGCGAAGCCTTTAACTCAACGCTTCGAAGGCTCGAAGCCGAAAGCTGGAGACTGAGGGTCCTCCCCGAGTAATTTTTTTAAATTTGAGGGCTTTTGCGGTCATTCTGGACCATTTCTTGAGAAAATCCTGCAGATGAAATTACTGATCAGATAGTTTACAGTTTGGTGAGTGATATCAATATTTTCAAGGAAACAATTTTAACTTACTTAATAAACCCCTCAGGGGCTACAATGCTACAAGTGTCCCTGAAAATGAAGGCTAAAAAAAACAAAGGCTAACATTAGCCATATTTGGTATGTTCATCTTTCGACGTCACAAATTTGCATATTAAACACAATAATCATGTTTTTCATGATACTAGTGTGAAATAGAAATTACTTTGTAAAATAGTCAATATTTGATGGATTTCGATGAGAATTGCGGCTATTTGCTGGGTATTTAATGCTCACATCAAATACCTAACTATGAAGTTTGCATGTCACCACACCTTTAAATACTTGGTTCAGACTCGTTGGGTTTTAGGGTAAGCTCATGCCCTAAAACACACGAGTTCCACCCATATCATGCCTTAGATTTTTTTCCAGGGGACCCCTGGTGTGGCAGCCTGTGGCAACAATCCTCTTAAGACCTTAAAGTAAAAATATTTAGTCATTTTAGGTGCAACGTACAACGCACTGAAAGTATCATTACCTGTAATCTGGAAGGTATTTTGGCCAAAAATGTTCTTAGGACGCTACGTGCCAACTGGTGGTGGCTCTCCGCTTAGAAAATGTCTTCAAGGTCCCTTTGAAGAAGGGCCAAGGACCTCTCGGGTAATTCTTGGATCTTCCGCCGCCTCCCCATCGACAAGCCATCCCGGCGTCATCAAATCAATTGTCATTTCGTCTAGGTTGTTATAAAATGATGCTTAAATTGTGATCTTCGTGACTTGTAAAGTTCGCATTGTGATAAGGCTATTTTTATATTAAATTCTTCGTTCTAATGCCCACAATTTGTTACTACTTCAGAGATTCAGGGTTCGCCCGGCCCCCACGGGGTGGTGAACTGGACCCAAAGCACTGGGGGTACCCACACAATGTTTGAAAAGCATGAAATCGGACCGATTATTTTAATTTTGCCTCGGACCGAATGGTCTGGCTAAGCGACTGCATAAAACTATCATATTGACCCAACACCAAATTCGAATTTTTAGGGGCGCTCTGCAAGTGTTATCCTCCCCCCCCCCCCCCCGTCTTAAGTTAAGAGGTCAGATTACCGCTAAAACACAGTCACAGAGAAATTTTGGGTATGAAAACATGTTTAGTTGATTAATTTTCATGAAAACGCATTTTATTATATTTCCTCAAAATGTGGAAATAATAGTTTTAAACAAGTTCGTAATTCGTCATTTTTCTGCAAAATATCGAATTGATTAGCTCTGGTAAATAAGTAATTTATCATTTTTTGATGCAAAATGTTGAACTGAGAAATTCTGGTAAATGCACAATTTATCATTTTTCTGCAAAATGTTAAATTGATTAGTTTTGACAACTACCCAATTGATCATTTTTCGGCGAAATACTTTATTGTTAAGTTACATAAAGTTAGTATTTCATCTTTTTTTCTGAAAAATGTTGAATTGATAAGATGCAATAACTTCGCAATTCGTCAATATTCGGCAAAATGTTGAATTGATTATTTCTGATAGCTAGACAATTTATCATTTTCCTGCAAAATGTTGAATTGATTACTTCTGATAATTGCACAATTTATCATTTTTCTGCTAAATAATGAATTGTTAAGTTACGCTATATTCGTAATTCGTCATTTTTCTGTAAAATGGTGAATTGATTACTTCTGATAACTGCACAATTTATCATTTTTCTGCAAAATGTTGAATTGATAAGATGCAATAACTTCGTAATTCGCCATTTTTCTGCAAAATGTTGAATTGATAATATTCAATAACTTCAAAAAATGTCATTTCTGTGCAAAATGTTGAATTGTTAAGATGTAATAACTTGGAAATTCGTCATTTTTCTGTAAAATGTTGAAATGACTTGTTTTGGTAAATGAGTAATTCATCATCTTTTTGCAAAATGGTGAGATAATGTGTGCAAAAATCATCATTTTGTTGAATGACTTAGCATTTATGTTAACATTTTGACGGCACCTTAACGTTTCCGTAGTTTTGCAAAAAAACTGTTGAATTGTTCGTTTTTAAAAGACGTTAGGAATAAAACATTTTAAAGAAAATTTTTGAAATCACGAGACCGTCGAAATAGTTAATTCATCATTTTAAAGAAATTGTTGAAATCACGAGATCTCTCGTCGAAGTAGTCAATTCATCATTTTTCTGCGGAAGCGTATAAGTGCCACGACATCCCAAAGAAATAACCTAGCAATTTGCAATAATTCGTTACATGGAGCACATATTAGTCGTCTAAATGTAGCAAATTGTTTACTTTCTCACTAAGCAATTTTACTCCAATGCAGCAAAATATTACATAATGCTTAATTGACTGGTTACAACCATTTGTGATCTCAACCATTTTTTGCATAATGGAAATTGCGTACTTTTTCAAACTCAGCAAAGAAACAAAATTTTACCTAATGTTTAATTGACGAGTTACAACAGTTTGTGATCTCACCAATTATTTAATATTGGCTAATTACTTACTTTTTCAAACTCTACAAAGAACCAAAACTTTACTTAATATTTAATTGATGAGTAAAAATATTTTGTGAACTTAGTAACAATTTTTCGCAAAATGGTTAATTGCTTACTTTATCAAACTCTGCAAAGAAACAGAATTTTACTAAATGTACAATTGACGAGTTAAAATACTTTGTGATCTCAACAATTATTTGCATAATCATGGTTAATTGCTTACTTTTCAAATCCTACAAAGAACCCAAATTTTACTCAATGTTTAAATGGTGAGTAAAAATATTTCGTGAACTTTACAATTTTTTGCATAATGCTTACTAATTAACTCTGCAAAGTAATAGAATTTTACTTAATGTTTAATTCACGAGTTATAATATTTTGTGATGTCAGCAATTATTTACATAATACGGAAGCGTATATTTTTCTGTTTTTGTGTGTATGTGTGTGTGTGGGGGGGGGGGGGATATTATCTTCTGATCTGAACATTTTCTAAAAAATAAACTTATATGAGCAAAGATCGTGTGATCTTGATGGCAATTTTAAGTTTCCGTAAAATTCAGAAATTTGACGTTTTGACGAGATGCTGTATCTTGTCAATGCAATAATTCTCTGAAAATTGACAACTTGCACAGTTTTAACTATCTCGTCAAAATGACAAAATCCAGAAAAATGACGTTTTGACTAGATATTAGATCTTGTCAATGCAACAATTCACTGCAAATTGACTAGTTGCACAGTTTTAACTGTCTCATCAAAATGACAAAATTCAGAAAATGACATCTTGACGAGATATTGAATCTCGTCAATGCAAACAATATTCTGCAAATTGACGAGTTTCACGGTACTTACTAGCTCCTGGCGGGGTCGAGGAGCGGGGCCACGGATGGGGGTCAAGGGGAGAAACCTGGAAGCTCTCGTAATATTGCATACCGGTGTTAAGGAGCAGAGACTGGCTCCAGTTACTCTGTTAAAGATATTTTGCATCATTTCATACTTTATTTCAATTTTAATTCAATAGTAATGGCTCACCTCATGTATATAAGGATATCTGGAGGGAGCCGTGGTGAAACATGAGGTTCGAAATCTGAACGCTGTCATTAAGAGCGATATGTACATTACTTAATTGAGAAATAGTTTTTGCCATATATGGTTAGTTAGGTATGACGGGTGAATGACAACAATTGCTCGGGAAGCGCGCTAAAAATTTCACTTTTAAAATAGTATTTTCAAGGTGAAATTTGCTGTCAGGCATTATTTTGAGACACTTTCATTCCCTAACCGGGGTAATTCTGTCAGGAAGATAAGTCTGTTTTTAGATGCGTTATAATCCGTTAGAGAATACTGCTTCTCCTCGAATATGTTTAACTTTTCCAAACGAGGAGAAAACTTAAAGAATTTCTCTTCCTCACAAGTTAGATATCAACTATGCTGTTGCATAGTCACGCCTATGTAGAAGGGCATTTTGTGACACTTTGACTATTGAATGAAGCGAAGACATTGAGATGGTATTAAAGAAGACAATGGACAAAAGTTGAACTGAAGGTAAAGGCGCAAAATATAGGTAGTTATTGAAAGATGTGGAACGAGTAAAGTACGTCAACCACTCATCCTTAGAGACATTTCACCCCACCTCCTGTAGAAATCATTTGCTTAAAACTTCTTTTGGATCAATGTCGATGGAAACCATCAGGTAAGGCGTGCACCCGATCCAGTGCAACATATGTTGTTGTCACTGCTTTTTTTTTTTTTTTTTGCAAGTATACCTTTGCCAAGATTTGTTAACGGGGCATGGGCACAATAGTTTGCATGATCAACGGCGCTGCCAGGGGTTGGTTATTGGGGAGACACCACCAAAATGTCGTTATCCCCCCGTCATAAACTCATAGTCGGTTTAAAGCGTGCATATACGATAGTTTGCAACGGGCGCAGAGCCTCCCATGTCACCTCGTGTCGTCTGGGAAGCAGTGGTGTCGCCAGGGAGCAGAGGAAACGTTCCCCAAAGGTTGGCTCTGCCCCACGTGCGCCCCCAAAATGAAAATTTGGGTATGATAAAATCATACACAAACACACCGTTCATGCATATCTCGAACACGACTCGTCCCTTTAATACAATTCCCACAAGGATTATCTTGAAGCCAAATTTGATGTTCAACTTGAACTTTAAAATTTTGCAATTTTTGGACCCCTATAGCATGTCCAATAAAAAAGAGGATTATAAAATAACTTCACTCTCATAGGCTATATCGAAAATAGAATTCGAGATATCTGAAATTGAATTCGAGATATCTTAAATTGTATTTTAGATATCTCGAATTCTTATTCAGATATCTCGAATTCAGTTCCAGATATCTCGAATTCTAATTCAGATATCTCGAATTCTGTTTTAGATATCTCGAATTCTGTTTTAGATATCTCGAATTCTATTTTAGATATCTCGAATTCTATTTTAGATATCTCGAATTCTATTTTAGATATCTTGAATTCTATTTTAGATATCTCGAATTCTATTTTAGTTATCTCGAATTCTATTTTAGATATCTAAAATAACACACAATTTGAGATATCTAAAATTCCTGATCAAATGTTAAAACGGCTTTTCATATGCGCGGTCCCTGCAGTGTTTAGAGATTTGAAAATTTGTCTTGGCCAGAATCAGTGGCGTCCATGGTTATAGCTAGCCCAATTTGAGTGCCGGTAAAAATCCCCTGCGTAACTTTCACAAACCACGTTATGTGTAGGATAATGAATTGTTAGGCCACACACTACGAGTGCTCAGCCTAGCCTTTTGCTGAAACGGGATTTGTCAATACGCGTCGAACGTGCATATGGCGCTAATATTAGCGGAACATGTTTGTTGTTGAAACTTTGTTAGCATGTTAAACTGATGCAACATTGGATTTTGGCCACGGATATTGCCCTCTGTAGTCAGAATATACTAAAGTGACAAAGAAAAGATGCATTTTATATCGGTAAACCATTATTTTAGGAAATCGGGTGCCGGTCGGTAAGCTGACAAATTACTTTGAGTGGCGGTCTGTAAGCTTAAGTGCCGGTTCGCCCGACCGTCGCCGACCTGCGTAGCTATAACCCTGGTGACGTCACAAGGGTTGTTTGCAGGGGGTCAAGTGACTCGAAGTGCGCCCTCAGCAGCCAGAGCCTGGGACCTGTCTTCCTGATCATCCTCTGGGGGATCTCAGCAAACTCTTATTTAAGGTCCAGCTGGCGGTGTCATTCTTGCAACAAAAGAACATGACCTCATCATACCGCTCAATTTAATTTAAGTGCTCTTGCCGTCACGAATTAACAATTTAGCGGAGGCGGAGGTACACGAAAAGTACACAAGCTTTCAATCCCCTTTCCCTTCTCTTTTCTTTTTTCCTTATTCTTTGTTTTCCTTTCTTTCTCAATTTTTCTTTTTTCGTCTGCCTTCATTTTTCGTCTGTCTGCCTTGATCCGTGTAGGGAGGGGCAGCTGTCCCTCCTTGCCCCCTTGATTACGCCACTGACCAGAATAGCCTATGTCTCTATGTGTTATTGCCCGAAATTGTGGCCACAAGATTCAGAGTGAAAACAATGCAAGCTAAGGGAATTGTCTGTGTGAAAAGACGTGATTACAGAATAGCACAGCAAATTTTGCACGAAAATAATTTATGTAACAAACTAGTTGCACGCAGACTCTGCAGAGAAAGTTAGAGACACTATTAATTTCCCCCATAATGTATAAATTTTCAAAAATATTTTTTTAGGAATAGAAGGTGAAAAGAATTCCCTTGCCTCACATCCTTAAAATGCTGTGCTATTCTGTAATCACGTCTATTTACACGAACAATAGACATATTATAACTTGTTCGATTTGCTTCCCATGGCATACTCGAGCTTCTGCCGTGGGTCATGATAGACAGTTGTATGAAATAAAGAACGCGTTACCGCAAGTATCGGAGAAGTTGGCCTTCAATAGCCAATGGCAGAGCCCGTAGGTCACAGACCCGTGTATAATACAAAGACCCACTGCTGTGTACGTTCATTGCTTGGAAACAATCCTGCTTTTCAAAATTTTCAAGTGACTAACACCTCCGTGACTTAACCCCCAGGACTGTAATAACCTCTTTCACCAGTCTTACATTGCCCAATTACATGTACAGAAACTGGTTACCAATGTGCGTTGTTTGTTTAGCTGCAATATTTTCGCAAAGGACGATGGGATTCTTCCCCAAGTAACCAGCTCGAGGGGTCGCCCCCTTGGGACGAGTTGGTCCTGGTACGACTAAGCTCGAATGCTGACGTCACAAGTTAATCGAACGTCGACGGGCCAAACCCGAGTTGACTTGGGTGAGTAATCGAACACCCTATTAATTGTAGAACCCTCATCGATGAATAATGCGAATAGGTTTGACCATATTGATAATAAGTGCAGCAATGTGGCTGAAAGCGCGGGGGAAAGCGTCAATATTCAGAGACGTAGGAAGATGTTGGACATTGGGGGCAGACCAGACTCGATTCTCGACCTTGACCTCCCCCCCCTTCCCACACCAAAACATCATATTTGATCAATTTCCTTTTTCCGATTTTAACTTGAGCACAAAAAATAAAAATATTCAAAGAAAAAGGAAACAACAACAATAAATATTATATAGGCTTGCATCGTTTATCACACCGCATGTCAATTACATAAAATCATTTGCCGTGTCACTACCCTTCCATATTGATTATGATTTTGAGAGAAGTCGTTACAATAATATGATAATAATCAGTGGCTAAGCCAGGATTTCTCTCAAGGAGATGGGGGCATGCATTATGTTGTGTGATCCCCGGCCTGGGGGAGGGGTCTAAGATGAGGAGGTGTCCCCTCCCCTTTGAAAATTTTTTGAAAAATAAGATGTCCTTACATGCAATCTGATGCCACATATGCTACCTTTGAAGTAAAATTTGTGTTAAAAAATGTACGTATATTAGGTACTACAAAAAAAAATCGGCATCAGTGAGGGGGCATGGCCCAATAGCCTCCTAAATACACCACTGATAATCATAATATACGTTTAACCATTAAAACACACTAGTGAATTAATACCAAATATATAGGTGCTGGTGCAATTCAAATCAGAAATTTACTTTAATTACCAAGGAAGTCTCTTAAGTCACTAAAATTCGGAAATAAATAATTGACTTCACAATAAACTTAAAAATAATTTTTACTAATCTGGGTATTAGGGTAAATTAAGTTTCCTGCAAGTTCTTTCTCCAAAATGTCTGATTCCTAAAAAAATATCCCGAACTCAATGTGAATTCCCGAAATTGACCGTTTTGGGGAAATTTTCTTCAAAGTTGAAGTACTGACTTTTTAATTTTATACCATCAGTTTTGACCTTGATGGATGAGTCATTGGTGGCTTTTTCTTGTAAAATAACCAGATTATTGTATTACTAATGATAGTATGATGCGGGTACGATTGCATTTTCATGACATCAGATAAACAGACGACATGGCCTACTTCATTAAAGTCTGCACATGTCTATTTTATATGTATTGAACACTGGTCCCGCCTTAAGACCCTGGTGGGGGTCCAGGGGGCTTCGCCCCCGGAAACTCTGAGGTTTTAGCATGATCTCTGGGAATACTTAAGTTTCATGCAGGATAGTTATATTGTGGTTCATGATACATTATCAAATGCAAAGATTCCGGATAATTTTGATGTGTTAGGCTATTCCTCCCGTCATGCCACTATACTTGAGGAGCTGAACCTGTCGTTCAGAATTGGAACACTATGCGTTCAGTGTTCAAATACGGTAAGAGTTCAAATAGGCGTCCGGCATTTAAAAAGGGAGGTAAAGTGTTCAGAATCTTAACACAAGCGTTCAAAATATACTTTGAACGCCAGGATGGGTTCTGTATCTGTTTCGTTTTGGCGTTTAAAAGCTAAAAGCCTGAGATTGGCGTGAAGGGAAGACACGCGCGGCCCGCATTATTTTATTTCCCAAGATGTTTGTGGGTAAACCGGATACTCAGGAGTTTGCAAAATGTGTTTGAAGTCAAGGTTAGGGTTAGAAAACGGACTAAGAATGCCCTTCTCCATGGGTTATCGGGTGCTGCTCCCCAATGTGATGATAAAGTGAGGAATAATGTGCAGAAAGTAGTTTTTCAAGAATGTCATATGACCCGAAATAGTGCGCCAATACGGAAGCCTGTGCGACTGCAGAACCTTTTGCAGCCACCACGCTTTCCCTATCCAGGTGCGCCTTCTTTAAACTAGTAGCGGGCCTTGATCAAAGTGCCCTTGCTTTCTTTCCCCGATTTGCCGACGGACTCAGTCACTCGTCCAATTACACCGGCGGCAGTTAATACGGCCGTTTACGGTCGTCACATGCATATGGCCGACGGGCCTTTGACTTGAATAGGCCAATTAGATGAATTGCCGAAAATCGAAATCGCCGATAACAGACTGGCCACACGCTCCCGTCCTCTCTTTCTGTTTTTTTCTTTTCGTTATCCGTCGTCTTCCCTTTCACTCCCTTCCTTTCCCTCTCCCTTCCCTTTTTCTCTCTCTTTTTCCTCCTCTCCTCTTTTCCTCTTCTCTGCCTTTCCCTCTCAGTCCCTTTTTTGCCGACAGACCGAAAATTTGCTGAGGGCCACCAAATATTGGGGGGGGGGGGGTGTGACACCCCGACACACCCCGCTCGCTACTGCCCTGTATGTATTTCCCTTTTCTTAAAGGGGCTCATTGAGTTGATATCGATTATTTTGTGACGAGTCTGAAGTACATTATTTCTTATGGATCACTTCCCATAGTTACCAAAAGTGTGAGAAATTGTAGATTTTATGAATGGGGATTTGCATATGATTAATAACTATAATGGTAAAAAGTGTCTGGTCACAAATTTGAATTATATGATTTTAGTCATGTTAGGTTAGGTTAGATTAGATGAGGTTTAACGTCCCAGTTTCCAACCAATTGGTTCAAGTCGAGACGACCACGGCCTTTTTTCCAGTTGTGGCTCACTGGATTGTTTTCCCTACTCCATTGCTTATGCTGAGCACCAAGCACAAAGGCAGTAGGTTCCATTTTTAAAGTCTTTGGTATGACCCGGCCAGGATTTGTCCCCTAGACCTTCCGGCTGCAAGTCGGATGCTCTAACCACTTGACCACTGCAGTCATGAATTACCCTATCTTTGCCATTTCAGTTGTGTGTCAGATGTGTAGAATCTCTTAGTTTGACCATTTACCATCAAGATGTGAGTAAAACGCAACAGGTGTGACAAAAATCATGAATTTTGTGAACCAACGCAATAAGACCCTTTAAGCACGAAATATCACTTTAAATAGGTGTTAACACGTACGAAACCATAGATAAAGGATTTTCTGGAAAACAGTTCTCAGGTAGAAGACATATATGAAACCCTGGCTGTAAGTTTAGCAGTAGAGAAGTGTGACCACAAGACCACTAGAACCACTCAATAACCGATAGGTTAAAAATGTGGACAGACTATCTGCTCGTTGTGCCACCAGTTTACCAATCAATTGTTCGGTCATCTAAATCGACACACCTGAACAAGTCTATTGTTCTTAATACATGCGTCGTAAGTACTGCTAAATGTACGGGACCGACAAATCAACCTGCAGGGACACATTTCTATCTGACCAAGCGTGCTGAAGTACTATTAGCCAGGCGCGGATCCAGGGGGGGGCCTGGGGGGCCTGGGGGGCCCGGGCCCCCCCCCTCGCCACGAAAAAAAAAAACGAAAGGAGAAAAAAAGAAGAAAAAGAAAAAAAAAGAAAAGGAGAGAGAAAAATTAAGAGCAAAAAATGAATAAAAGTGTCTAAGAACGTATTCAAAGTATATATTTCTGTAGGGGTTGGGTGGAGCTATCGCTGGATTATCTCTTTACATATCTTTCAAAGTGGTTGGCGACGTAAGGAGCGCTACAATGTTCGAAAACAGGTGAATAGCTGAGTAATGATACTTGACTTAAGATCTAAATAAGTAAACATCATGACATATGCAGTATGACATATGCAGTATGGGCCCAGCTAGCTGCACTGAAATTTAGTAACAATTTTGTGTTAAAGAGTGAATTTTTTTGTAATCTAGAGGGATTGAGAGGCAAAGTTTTCGCCATACAGACCTTGCAGAATGAATACAGAAGACAAGCTGTCAGGTGACGTGCTATTGTGCACAGTGGCACCAGCTGTTGCAGGCAAAGTAGCGGCGTGCATACCCTATTCGATTTTGAAACTGTCCGAAAAGTTTTAAAATGAACTCAAAAGGCTTGTAAGCTACAGACAGTGGCGTTGGCACAGTGGACAATGGGTGACGTTTGTCCCCCTCCCCCATCGATTCTTGAAAATTTTTAAAATGGTCCCAAAAGTCGTTTAAGCTACAGATTTCTGTGGAGGGTGTAGGGTGAGATGCATTTTTGATGACTGGTTTATTTGTTCTATCCATTTTCTTTCACAAATTGTTCTCAAACTATCATAAGTTTTGGAAATTCTTGACAAATTCCAAATTTTTGCACGCTCCGCTAGCGTCAAGCCCTGCGTCAGAGTTGTCCTTATTATTAATAGCTGTCGGTAACTACTCACGGGGTAATAAAGGAGCAAAAGTGCTTTTTAAGAATTCTCAGTCAGAAGATTCGTTTCTGAATAGCATAGGTTGGTGGGAAAGTGACAGTGTCCGACGCAGGTTCTGAAATGCAGGTTTTGTCATGGACTAATATTTTATTCAAAATTTCGGCGCGCTTCGCGCGCATACGACAGGGTTTACACCTGATTTTATATACCATTGACAAAGGTATGAAGCAAGAAATTATACCAATGCAACATTTTTCTAAAAAGTACATCTCCTTCTCTGTAGGGCTCTCATCATTATGGGATCTTTGACTAATCTAGTCTAGCACATGATTTGAAAGATTGAAAGTACGTCATTGCCGTTGCTTATTTTCCAAACATCTTACCGAGAAGTTCAATAATGACGAAAATCTTTTCTGAAACGAATTTTGCCTGTCCACCATCCCTCTTGCTATACCTAAAAAGAAGGTGATATATCATATCTCCTCTCATATGGATGTCGGGTAGTGAGAATCCCGTTGGTCCCTCTTTTGTATACTGTAAATTTTTAGAAGAAAAATAACCTAAAAATCGCACACTTTTGTTGCACCAAATCGCATCTGAAGGCATTCAGTTCTAGAAAAATTCCCTTTCAGCCCTTAGACTCCTCCCCCATGCCGAAGATCACAAAACTAATTGCCTCCCCGTGACGCAAATTCTGGCTACCACCAACTGCTTCTTGCACGCCACCAGGACGGCGATTCACAAATGAGAAACCCCCCCCACACACACACACACACACACTTTTGGAGATGGATCCACGACCATGATTTTTCCTGGGACTTGAGGCGGTTTGAAGACAATATGTTAACCGTCTCTTACTCCCCTTTTTCACCCGAACAAAAGTTAGAATTTACAAAATTGTGGACATTTTCTAAGCATACAATCACTTTAGAATGACCCAAAGATACCACCATTTTGCATACAGGTCCCCTAAAACTAACAAAAATTTCTCAAAGGGGAGGGTAAACCCCTTCCAGGGATTGCACTCTCATGTACTAATAAGAAAAGGCTCTCCCACTCTTGTATATAGCGTATACAAAACCCACTGCCTAAAAAGGCACGGTTTAGCAGTTATCTGCGGTTCCCCAAATCACCAACTCCCGCCGGCACAATCCCATAAAGAAGTTGATATATCATCTCTCCTCCCACATGGATGTAAGGTTGTGAGAGTCCTGTTGGTCCCCCTTTTCAGTGTACAATTAATGCAGAGCTCCCGGGAGGCTCTATACCGAAAATTTTCGGCGCGCTTCGCGCGCAATTGTTTACGCTCACGGAGAGAGGTACATTTTTATTGAGTGATGGATTTATTTTTATCACTTTTTACCAAAAATCATTTGAAATCTTTCACGATTTTTGCAAAGTCTTCTCAATATTTCTTGATTTTTGCTTGATCTGCGCACGGTTAGCTTTGAATTGCTCCTTTTACTATCAGTAAGGTCCCAAACGTATTCGCATTGCTCATCGGTGGGGTTCCACCATAAGCCAATTATTCGTGTGCATAAACATGATTTCAGAGTCAGCATTGTAAGGATGTAAAACAACTGGTATTTATTTTTTCACCCTCCTCTTCTTATGAGAACTTAAAACTTAGTATCGAACCCACCTTCTAATTGATAGACACACATAAAGAGAATTGACACCGTTAGTCATAGCCATGGTTTTAAATGTAAATTCAAATTTTCGGCGCGCTTCGCGCGCAATTGTTTCCTCTGACGTCCTATACCCGAATACCGTATAACGAAAATAAAACACTCATTATGGCAAAAATCATTTCAAGTTACCTACACGGGCTCATAATGTTGGCGTGTAAGTTTTAAGATAGATTCTCCGTAACTTCTGCAGGTACATATAGTAACGAATACTGAGTCATACACATCAAATTCCATGCAACATGAAAAGGTATAAAATCTCACAAACATAAGAACTGGAGCCGATTTCTGTGCTCTTAAAATGCAATATTGCGAGAGCTTCCGGGGGCTTCGCCCCCTGGACCCCCACCGGGGCTCCGCCCCTGGACCCCGCCAGGGGCCCTAACGCGGGCCCCTGGACCCCACGCGTAGGGACTCGCGCTTCGCGCTCGTGGTGCACCTTCGGTGCACATGAGGTTTTCCATCTTGGGCCCCCCCCCCTCAAAATTTCTGGATCCGCGCCTGCTATTAGCTTTGAGCCTATTAGATGTCCTTGGGTAACCCATATAAAATATAAAAACCCATCTTTACCCTTTCTCCCCCCGGAAAGACCATAATGGTTTTATTGCCTGGATAATAGCTCCATCGAGATAGAAATGGCGAATACTTGGAGAGCAGTTTTTAAGGCCTTCTTGTACGTAGGAATTCAGCAGGTTTGTGGTCCAGCGATGAGAAGGATTTATTTAAATAGCAGAACAGTTTTAATAAGAGGTTATTGTAGTATCACGAAGGTATGCTGTGAGAAAAGAATCGTTACAACAGTTCATTTTCTTTTTCTTTAGCTGATTAAATGGGCTATAGACAAGGTTGTGCCCGCTACACTTTGAAAATAACTAGTTATAGTTATTTCCATAAACTGTAACTCGTTGAAGTTATTAGTTACAATGGTGAAAAAATAACTAGGTAAAGTTACTTTTGACTGAAAAGTAACTAAATACATTTCAAAAGCTACGAGTTACTTTATCTTGAAGATAATTTTACCTCGACCCAGCCAGGGGGAGGTGGTGATAACAGATACTGTAAGGACGGGACATCCTTTTACCCCATAGTAATCTGGTGATATGCAAAGAGGTCTCATGATCCCTCCTGGTCTCACCAGGGAGGTGTTAGGAAGGAGAAACAACAGCCAAATCTGTCAGACAATATGTACTTGAAAATGATTTAACTCTTTTCAGGCACGGCTATTTGATTGACAGGTCTCTTTGTTCCTATTGTTAAGTCTCATTTGACTAAACCCTTTTAATTATGATCTCCCCCTTTCTTTTCCAAGTAATCCCGAGACAAAGGCCATTGTGTATACATGCTCTGAAGTAAGATTTGTTTCCGCCAATGAACAAAATTTATTCAGGATTTTCAGTAAAACGGCTGGAAACAAACGTTTCCATAATGTACTTCAATTGTGCCCCCACGATTTTTATACTCACCTACTGGAAATATTGTTCAAGCCTATACATTTCTCTTAGTTTTTAGCAAATTTTCCATCATTGGGAAATATATTCGAAAAGTAAGTTGTTAAGAAATTCTGAGCTGACTTTAAATGAAATGATATTTAGTGTGACGAATAACTACGAAAGGTTAAAATTTCACATTTTTGCATGACGGCTGGCAACGAAAAGTTAACAACTTCAACGTAAGAGGTGTGTCTTGCCATTGTCATTTCGACAATGCATCACTGATCCTAGTTGATCTATAAGTACTGAGACAAGAATTTTGAAAAGAAAGGCAAGATAACTGTCGGAAATGAACATTGCCTCAAAGAGTCTATAGAACGTTGGATCTTCTTCCTAACAACTCCCTGATCTCTCTAGGGATACTGTGGGCAAACGCTTCCAGGACCAAATTCCAGCAACGAATGAGAACGCTGTGTGGGATCTTAATCAAGACTATTTGTAGACGAAGCTTGGTGGCAATCAAAATCTTCCCATTTCTACTGTACTACCTTGAATGAGAGATCTTCACAATCCTATAGCATAGCTAAAAGCGGCTGACGGATTTTAAAGAAGATCGGTTTTATTGCAGAATTAAAAGTCAGTTCTCAAAAGAGACATGAGTATGATAGCACGATGAGCTACAATTTTAACCAATAAAATTTGATATCGTCATGCAAGGTCTAAATTTGGACTAAGAGACGTTCCTAAATACAAAACTGGAGTTTCACTTTATCTTAATGCATAGTACAATGCAAATATTGAGAATATGCAAATGAATGTCAAACACCACAGTTGAATTTTTTCAAAATATTTTGAAAGTAGGACTTTTCTCTTCCCGTGCCTTGAATAACGGTCTTTCAGTCATTTATTTTAAGATACTCTTCAAGCAATTTGACTATCTAAGTGCTCCACTGTTTTCCCTAGGCTAAACGTACTTTATTTTAGTGAAATGATTTATTGACATTTTTTTAAAAAATGGCAAACTTTCAACTCATATGTCTGATTCATCAATTAAGGATGCCATCCAGGATGAATAACGCACGGTAACTGAAGCATGGTACCATTTTATAAACCTGCAAACAGGGCTGCAACCCCCAAGGTCATGCTTAAATCCCCTTAAATGACTCTGAAGTGGCCTGGAATGGGAGGTTCCGTAATCGGAATTAACACGAATAGGACTGCAGCTGGAGACGGACTCGGAGTCCATTCCATCTGAGTCCACAAAAATGAAAGTTACTCTAAGATTTAGGTCCATTGTTACTGGTGCAAAGTGGAAATAATCATAAATGACACGGAGTGTCAACTGATAACCGTAGTGGGTACAGCCGGACTATAACAATGACGTCATTAATGATGAAACAGGTAGAAAAAACCCACATTTTATACATGGTCAAGGAGACCTGTCTCAAATCTTAGAGCCACTAGAAGCAGACCTAGCTGGGACTTGAGGGGGTGTAGGACTCGGAACTGGTCTGAAATTGGGCAACTGCTATCGGGATTGGCTTGGACTCGATTATACGGGGGATTCTGGTACAGTCCTAAAGTCACGTGGGGAGATTAAAACATGCAAACTTAGTGTTTGGCTCTGTCTGTCTGTAGGTTATGTGCACTATCCTCTGGAGGTCACGATAAGCTGCAAAGTTCTCTCATTGACGCAGGGAAAAAGATTTTTGTAGTATCATTGAGCGTCTCACAACGAAATTCAGAGTGCAATACACCACATGGACAGTAAGTACGGTTAATGTTTAGCATGATGTTTAATGATTTGGCATGGAATCAATTTTAATTGACTTATAAGACTGACCGTATGGTGTACGAAGGAACGGCAAGTCAAAGAATCAACCAAGGAAAATCAACTGCCCGTGCAAACTTTTACCTTTCAGCTCGTGGTTCTAAATCGTGAAGAAAATATAGTGGTGGTTGGGATGACGACGATAAAAGAGATCAATGATAAACGTATCGAAAATAACGTCAACACCAAACTGCTTTCGGTTTGAAAAGCTTTTTAAATTTTTGAAATCATTTACCATACAAAAATGCCTGTCCCGCATTATATACATAAAATTCTACAATTTTAATGGATTTAGCATCACTACATTGATGCAACGTAATAGAGCTAAGATGTATATTGCAAAACTTTTATTAGTCTGCGAACTATTTGTGACAATAAAATAAGTCCATTATTATCCAGAATAGACCCTTTTCCACACAGTTACATAAATATCTACAACGCAGTCTTTGAAAATTCGTGAATTTCACATTAGGATTTACTACCCGGGGGATTTATTGTCGGTATAAACGCAATGGTTGGTATGACCCAACGACGCCAAATGTGCCTATCCTCCATGAGGAGATGGAACCAGCGGCACACCTAATGGCCAGGGTGGTGTCTAGGAGCAACGTCATGCGCGATCCTAGGATACAAAGCTTGAGCCACGGGGAGCTTTGATGAATAAACACAGTTCATGTAAAGTGAATTACGAGGAGTACTGCGATATGTCCTTCATACTTCTTCAGATAGTTTCAAATCTGCATGTAAAGCTCACGTTTATTCATGGTACAAGTGTGAAATAGAAATCATCCTTTGAAATGCTCAATACATGAGGCATTTTGATGAGGTAGTGGCTACTTTCTACGTTTCAAATGCTACTTTACAGCAAATGTCAAATTACATCATTATCATACCAGACGTCCTTCAACAGTTTTATCGTAAAGGACTTACAAGAGGAAAACAAACACTTTGCAACACTTCAGGTCATTATTATACCTAATGACGTATCTCAGAAATTGTCGAATTTGATGCGAAATATCTTGAGAACAGTAAAAGATGTTCAAATCACTCCAACAAATATTCATCTGGGGATTAATTTTTCACTGCTGGGCAAAAGCTTCAGCTCTTTTGATTAAGTTTCCACATCTCACACAATGTTTTATCTCAAAAAAGAGAATAGTGGAGCAAACGGCTCTAGTGAGCTAGCACCAGGAAGGCAGTTCCGTCTGTCTGGGCTATTAACCCCCAAGCTGTGGCACTCCGCCTGTTGTTTATACTCCCATTTCCCATCATGCATTGCAATCATTAAAGTCTGCTATTATCCCCTCCGTTTTACAATTGTTTTGGGGTTTTCACATTGCCCCACAGAGAATCGCCATCATAACAAGTTGCCATGTCGCGTTCAGATAATATTTGGCTAAAATATTTCTTAGATTCCCGACCGAAAATTACCATCTCCCCTGAAACTTAAGTGTCGATAATAACACCGTTTGGGCACCTTTACTACCTTATACACGTAAGAATTTACACGAGTAAACCCCTAAATAAAAAAAAATCGAACAGCTTAATGCAAAATAAAAATATTAAAAGAGGTCCAATTCCATTTCAGTCGGCTTGTGTATGTGTGTGTGTGTGTGGGGGGGGGGGGGGTGTACCACAACCAACACCATTACTTCTCTGCCAAGAATTAACTTCTGGAGAATCGATTTGTGGACAGTACATTACTCTCTTCCCGACTACTGGTGTTAATACAGCTTGCCTAGTTTGTTTCTTTACAGTAGAAGTGGTTTCTTCCACCACGACCGTACGAAAAACACAGAAGAACGACTATGTGTTTTGTGATGAACTTACCGACCTTTGTAGAAAACTGTATAGTAACCATTGATTGGTGATGGGGGTTGTGTCATAATTGGTACAGTAACATTGCTGGGTAAAGGCTAACACACTCCTTGGATATAATTTGACTGCGAATCGAATCCAGCCCTCGTCACCTCAAAGAGCTCATTGGGATTGTATTGCTTGTTTAGCATTCCTTTTTGTAATGCTGAGAGGTCTGAAAATTGTTAAGTTTAAAATTTTCCCTATTTTCCCCATTCAGTATACATTATAGATTAGATCATACATACATGTCGTGTTATCCCGTTAAAACTAATCGTGAAGAGAAAGTAGTGATCCGATTTTCATCCATAATTTACTTGGCAGGGTTCTTGATAAGCCCCAGTTGGGTCTGACCATGTCATATACCACAATTTATCAAAGTAGTATAAGTAAAATACTCTCATGCATAAAAGATACGCATTCTGTCTGTAAAACGTTTGCCTCCATGTTACTTTCTTGTTTGATCAAGGAAGAGTACCTAAACATTCACTTTATCAAGCCTTTTCAATGTCTGACCTTTAAACGACACCATGTATGGACATTATCTTTATCAAATTTATTATACCATAGCTTCATTAATAATCCGAAGGAAAACTGGGAGGACGCTCAGGCTTTTTGTAACGCAAGTCAGCTTTCCCCTGAGGTATGTCCCGATCAACGTGCTCATTTGGTAACAATCGATTCCAGTGATGAGAATGAATTTTTATTCAACTGGTGGAAAACAATTCGAGAGTCATTTACAGAAAACAGACAGGTAAAACATCATGCAATTGCAAGTAAGATTTTTAGTTATGAGTTTAAAATGAACAAAACCTTAACTGCCATTAAACTTGTTTTCAAGAATAAGATTCGGACCATTTAAAGGACTTTTCAGTGAGCAACAGTTTACTCTCCTTGTCCTATTGAAGGAACATTTGATTTCTCAATCCATCTCAACATACCCAGCAGACCTTTAAGGAAAATATCGTTATGGCCTCCTCTATGGGATTCCTTTAAAAGATATCGAGAAGTTACAGCGTATACAACACTCAGCTGTTCGGTTGGTGATGTGCAGAAGGAAATATGATCATATCAACCAAATTAGTCATGAAATCTATTGGCTACCGGCACGCATAATTTATAAAATCGCATTGCCCATTTACAAGACTCCTCGTGTCATGATACCAACATACATTGCTGATATCCCATAATAATACCAACCTTCTAGCTCTCTTGGCTAATCTTCTCAGTATTTTCTCCAACACTAACATCCTTCTGCAGCTTCTACTTCGTTGACAGGTCATGGTTTTCTGTAGCACACCTACCCTGTCATATTTGAACTACAACGTAACATCTGTCAACTTTTTGAAACTCTTAAAACTTACTTGTTGAAAAGCTAACTTTTTAAGAGCTTTTTCATTGTTCTGTGTAAGGTGGGTGATATATAAATCTATAATTTATTTATTATTATTAAAGGGTAACTAGCACTGACATCCTCTAAAATACCTTGCCGCCTGTAATACCACAGGTCATTGTCTTCTGGTAATAATAAATTGTTGGATTGAAGACTTTTCTACTTCGCCCCTGACAGTAAGAATTCTCCCTCTTAAGTTAACTTCTAGCCCCTCCTACAGTTGAAACCAAACAAAATCATAAAAGCCCCACCCCCCCCCCCAAAAAAAAACTGAGTGTCCAGCACACCTAACAAAGTTGTAGTATCTTGTATTGAGGTCAAATTGCTCAAGGCACATCCACACGGTACCGTATATGGGCCTAATTTAGAAAACAACAGACTGCACAGGTCATCAATGGCCATTCAGAGTGAAACTACGCTTTTAACGTTGTATTTAGAGATACATCATATTTCTGAATATATTAAAGGGGGTGCTATAGCCCCTGAATTTCCTTTTTATTAATTTATATAAACATTTTGCACTTCATTGTAAATGTATGAAGTGGATTATCTCATTGCACACTTATAGCTATTAGTTTGGGTTAATTACGTATGCAAATATGCAAATAAGTTCCCTAATTCAGGCCTTTTTATTGTTTGTCGTTGCATAAGCTTAAAGTTTCACCACTTTGTTACACAATATTCCGGTGTCGCTTTTTCAAGGTTTCTCTTCCTTTTGATCTCACAATTGTGAAAATTCATAGAAAAACGGTAGAGTTACGATAATTTTAGTGAACGAAACCACTAGTGTTAGACAAATGATTGTGTAACATAGCTGGGACTGTGCAAATTCACGCACAGGTTAGCGGTCATGACGAAACCAAGTTCCACATCTTTCCACATCCTCTGCGCCATTTCTCGATCTATTTTATGCCTTCTTTCGTCTCCTTTTTGTCCTGTAATTCTAAAACTAAGATTCGTTGTCTTACTTGATTCGTTTGTGTAACTAAACCATACGAAAACCCTCCATAGACTCTTTGCAACCTAACGTGCAAAGGGCTAAGAATGCTAATACTATAATGCCTATATGGCTGTTACTACTGCAAATGTTTGGGAGCCGCTATACAGTTATCAAAAATCCTATTTTTTGCTGAGTGAGTCTTGTAAGGAGCGTATTATATTTTGAATTACGAAATCAGTTGTAAAAAGACGGAGGTACCATTTTATAGACTCTTTTTGGATAAGGATGAGTCGATTTATGGTCACTCTTCGTTATGTTTTCAATTTTATACAAACTTTGCAATCCTGAGACCCACTTCTTTACTGACAAAGTTCATTCAGAAATAAGTCAGGCGGTAGCGGATCTTTCATATTTTCCTGAAATATTTTGTAAAGCAACAAAGGTAATTTTCAATATATATATATATATATATATATATATATATATATATATATATAATATATATATATATATATATATATAGTAGGTCGAAGGCTATGCCATCACGTGGGTTTGATTTCAACTTCATGATCGAACACCAAACACAACTTTCGACCTAAATATATATATATATATGCATATATATGTATATGTGTGTGTATATATATATATATATATATATATATATATGTATATATATATATATATATATATATATATATATGTATATATGATGTTTGGCGTCGAGATCTCTATGTTTCTGAAGCTTAGAAACAACTCTCAGACCAAACAACATACACCGAACTTCCGATGGACCACACTTGAAATCCAACCCTTGGTGAAGAAAACCTTAACTACCCTTGTCAGTCAAAAACATCTTCCTGAATCGGCTAAGGCCCTTCTGCACCCTTGCTCACAAATCTCCAGTTTTTATCTACTGCCCAAATTTCGCAAGGCCAATAACACTGGTCGTCCCATTGTGTCTTCCCACAGCTGCCCTAGGTTCTGATTTCACAGTACATAGACTCTGTACTTTCCCTATTAGTTTCAACCCTACCTTCGTTTATCCAGGTTACTCCTCACATCCTTAGGTTAATTCAAAATTTTGACTTTCCTGAGAATCCCAGTGAACGTACTTTATTCACCATGGATGTCACAAGCCTCTATACTTCAATCCCCCATCACGCTGAAATACCAGCCATACGCCATTACCTTGATCAATGCCAGGACCCTAAAATCCCTACCACCACTTTTCTTCACTTGACAGAACTGGTCCTCACACAAAATTGCTTTCAGTTCAATGGTCGTTTTTTTCGTCAAATTAAAGGAGTGGCTATGGGTACTAAATTGGGACCTTCTTTGGCGTGCCTTACCATGGGCCACTTTGAAGAACAGATGTACTCTCGTTTCACCGGGATCAAACCCATACTTTATAAAAGGTATATTGACGATATTGTTGGGGTTGCAATGGTTCCTCGAAACGATTTGGAAATGTTCATTAACTTTGCTGAAACGTTTTGTCCGTTTTTGAAATTCACTCACTGTATTTCCAACTCCTCAGAAGTTTTTTTAGATACGGAATTGTCCATCTCCGACCGTAAAATCAAGTCTAATCTTCACTTTAAACCCACTGTCTCTCACAACCACCTCATCAGTGTACCCTTCCAACCACCTCAGGTCTTGCACCAATTCGATTCCTTACTCACAACTTTTACGGGCCAGACAGATTTGTTCCGAAGACCAGGATTTCGCTAACGTTTCCAAGCAGATAAATTGTTTCTTTAAACAACGCCAGTATCCACAAAGAGTGCTATCTAATGCCTTTAACCGCATACAAGGAATTGATAGAGCCTCTGCCCTTGCCGCCAAAACTGACCAAACACCCACCAGACGTATTCCGTTGGTCCTATCCTTTCACCCATCTGTAACTCCCATTGTACGTGCCATTTACAGGAATGTAGAGACCCTCCGCCATGACCCATCCACACGTGACCATTTCCCTGAACCCCTCCCCCCATCACAACATTCAGAATTGAAAAGAACATATCTAAGCACTTGGTCCGTGCCTCCCAACCTCAAGCAGTAGTGCCGAACACCCCAGGAACTTTTCCTTGCAATCGTGGGAGATGCAATACTTGCCCGGTGGTCAGTCATGACAAAATCCTTTCCATTGTAGGTCCCAACATCAACCGGTTTAACATTCATCAGCATTTAACCTGTACTTCAGCTAATGTTGTTTACGTTCTCGTATGTAAACGCTGTAATATACTATATGTGGGAGAAACAAAACGTCGTCTTGCTGACCGAGTCACTGAGCACCTGACGTCAATCAAGTAGAACCTCCTAGGGTTCTCTGTAGCCACACACTTCAATCCCCCGTCAACATGCTCGATCCGTGACTTGATGGTTTCTGCGACCATCTCGTGTCGAGGTTCCGAGCATGATCGTCTGGCTGCCGAAAACCGTCTCATCATGAAACTTGGAACCCTGTCCCCACATGGTCTGAACGTTAGACTTTTAACTTTTATAAATCAGCAATTCCTGCATTGTTGTTACCTGTGTTAACCACTTAACACTGTCTGTTTTCCTAGCCGGTTTGCCCGTGCCCTTTTTTGTGTTTTCTAATTTGTAAGTTTGGCCTTGTCAACAATCAGTTGTATTTTCGCCACCCTTTTTCACAAACATTTAGCACTATTTACTACTTCTTTTTTGACCTACTTACCTCATAATTGCTACGCAGTACTTTGATCTTACATATATATACATATATATATATATATATATATATATATATATATATATATATATATATATATATATATATATATATTATACAAATAATGAATGTTTATGAGTGCGATAGTATGAATTATTTCATGAGTTGAAAGATTGAACGTTCTATTCAACGAGGCGAAGCCGAGTTGAATAGAACGTTACATCTTTCAACGAATGAAATTATTCATACTGTCGCACGAATGAAAAACATTCATTATTTGTTTTATATAACACCTTATAACTATTTAACGTTACCTTTATCTAGTCGTTGGTTAAAGTTGTGTTTTGGCCGTCACTATTGTTCGCGTTTTTCCGTGCAGTAGCTCCATGGTTTGTCATAAAGGCAGAGCTCCTTCGGAAGTATTGTGGGACCTGTTCTATTCAGCCAGTCTAGAAGGGGACCACTGTCGGGTGGGTCAGTTAAGTAAAAGTTTGTCCCTTGGGGACGTTGTTACTCCTTCAGGGAGCAGAACTCCTTCGGGAGTATTGATTGGTTTTCGCCCCTGGCTCTTCGGCAGAGAGTCAGGGGACTTTTCGAAAAAAGCCATGGTTTGTCGTTTGCTATCTACGCGTCTATTACGTACGATGTGCAATGTGCGATCCCCAAAGCTGCGTTGATTTATTGAGTTGCTGCATAGTTTATGAGTACGCGCAGTGATTGTGACGTCACAGCCGTGTGTTATACTAGACTATTGCACGATGGATAACACACGACCGTGATGATAGTGCCGAATCACCCATGGCATGTGACCACCAATCCTACAATCAAATGTAGAGAAATAAATAAGGTGTTATATAAATATATATAACACATAATATCTAGATCACGATAAATAGGTTTCGTGAAGGAAACGTACCTTCACTCTTCAGGTGATCGAGTGCGACTGAAGAACAGTGACCCAGGAAAAGTAACAGGCGGCCTACCCATGTATTCATGCATTAACTAGTGTCTAAAACTTTGTGTGTGTGCGTTTGGAATGTAGGAGAAACTTATTTGTTTATTTGTTGTCTGCATTTGGATATTTATTCTGAACGCTTATTGAGGGAAGCTTCTAGCGGCTTGTACAACAAGTACTACTTTTCGTACAGACATAGATTGCATCGTTTAGTAATGCTGTTGTAAGGTTTGGCACGTCTCAGTATTTTCCAATTTACATCAAAGTCGACGTCTTGGTCTTTTAGTGAACAGATGTATTTACTCAGTTCTGTTGTGTTTCTTTGTTCGGGTGGGTGAAAGGACTCTTATGGTTGCTATAGCTAGTTTTAAATTCTGTAGCAGAAATGCCGATGTATGTCGCAAGTTCTTTAGTTTTGACAGTTGCCTGATAGACTATTCCCTCCTCCCTGAATTGACCATCCAGGGGGCACAGCCCTTTATTTCCACAATTCCAAGGGGTTGAGGGGGGAGCGCGTATTCTGTGGATTATAGACTTGTTGTGGGCGTCAATTACGTTTGTAATGTTTGGCATGCAACTGTAGGTTAATTTTACTGTGTTCCTATTTTCTGTAATTTGGTACCTGATGGGAACTCTTCATCTAGGGTTTGAAGAATTTCTTTGCAATGTTGGTCTCAATATTCCTGCCAAAGGGGGGGGGGGGGTTGTACCAAATGATTTTCCTACTTAGATTCTTGTTTGTTTTCGTTGTTGTACGCTCGTAATCAAGTTTGTGTGTGTATCCGCTTTAGTTGAGGGCGTCCTGGTAATCCTTTGATGCATCCTCGAAAACTTTCTTGGTAGATGCTATCTCGACCAGTCTTTTGTTGATAACCGTGGGGATGTTTTTGAGTATATTTGGCGGGGGGCTCGATCGGTTATGTATGTATTGTGGTTGGTTGTTGGACTTCATGTATGGTTTGTAGGTTCCTGAATTGAGATGATATCTAAAAAATCGATATATAATTTTCTTGTTGGCTTCAATTGTTATTCTTAGTCCGTATGTGTTAAAAATTTTGATGATCTCTTGTTTGATTTTTCCGACATTTCAGGGTGAGTTTTCCAGGGCTGCTAGTCCGTCATCACTAAAGAGGCCGATATTAGGGCCAGTAAATAGAACATAAAAAGAACATGTCCTAGGAGGGAATTGTAACCGGGACCATCTGCATGAGAAACCGAGTTGTAATCCACTACGTCATCAAAAAAACTCGTTCAGGATATGGTTTTTCTAATCATCCTATAGTCACAGCTCTCTTTACACGTAGCTATTAGTAATTCAAATAAGAATTATTACTGCACTAGTTATGCTTGTAAAAAATAAATGCATTTCTCTATATTTAACCTTAACTTTTCGTTTGCAACCAAACGTCGGACACAATTTGGAGGTACCGCCCACTGTCTATCTAGTTTAAGAGGTTTTCGTAGTTTCACCTCTGATGACCTCAGATGACCTTCCACCTCCAACAAACCGGAAAGGTTCTCTTTCTCTTAAAGTTAGAGTTAGAGTTAGATGAGGTTTAACGGCTTTGTTTCTAACCAATTGGTTTAAGTCGGGTCTTTTTAACAGTTGTGGCTCACTGGCTTGTTTTTCCCTACTCCATTGCTTATGCTGAGCAGCAAGCACAATGGCAGTAGGTTCCATTTTTAAAGTCTTTGGTATGACCCGGCTAGGAGTCGAACCCCAGACTTTCCGGCTGCAAGTCGGATGCTCTAACCACTTGACCATGTAGACGGTACTTTTCTCTTTCTCTTAAAGTAACACATCTATATACCAAATATGAAAAGGATCCGTTATCCCTGTCTTAAAACATCGTGTTTCTTCAAGGTTTTCGGTTTTTGACCTCTGATGACCTCAATTATCCATCATTGCTATCTTGACTCGGATGTATCGTGTTTACAAGCCAAGGGTAACAAATACCCTTACATACACATACACACACAATCGCCCTGTGATTGCATAGATTCTTGTTGCCTTCGGCAATGCAATAAAAGGAGGAAATTAAACCCTATGAAGAGGATTACTTATTTACGCTAATTCCGTACCCTCGCTTCCTTTCAGTCTGTCATGTAATCCTTTTAAAGTACCGTATTACTTTCTAAGTTTAGCCAACCTTTTATTGTTTTCAAAGACTGCTTTTATTACTCTTGTCTTTTTTTATTGTTATATTATTTAATCCTTATCTGCTTAAGTGATTTCCATGCGTTGGTTGTGATGTCCGCATTGTGAGAGGATATATAAGATTAATATAATAAAAAATGTAATGAATCATATATAGATGTATAACACTTGTGTAAATCCGTCCAAGTATTATTTGAGCTAGAGATAGAGAGACCTTTCATGGCTGTTTCTTAACCAAATTTTCAGCCTATTCTGCTATCAAGTACCGTATCTCTTTCATGCTGCTATCACGTTTCTCCAGCCATTCATTCTTGTAGCACTGTTGCTGTACAGTATTTCCATCATATATATATATATATATATATAATATATATATATATATGCATATATATATATATATATATATATATATATATATATATATACAAGGGAAGAATGAAAGAAAGAAGAATGAAAGAAGAAACCAGAAGGAAAATTGGACCACGCGGGTTTGAACCCGGGACGGTCGCTTCCCTGGCGACTGCCTTGACCACTGCACCACCATGACTAACGTGATTTTCGGCTCGAACCAAGTTACAAATAGCGCACGCTGCAATTTTCCCTCCTTGTTACCACACAATGTGTGAAAATTCCGAAACGGGTAAATTAGATAGGTCGAACCTGGTAAGATCGACTGTAAATGTAGGTGGAAGAGTTAGTAACTGATTCGATCTGAACGAAATTCAACCCAAGTACTGGCATAGCCTTTTGAACAAGGGAAGAATGAAAGAAGAAACCAGAAGGAAAATTGAGCCACGCGGGTTTGAACCGGGGACGGTCGCTTTCCGGGCGACTGCCTTGACCACTGCACCACCCTGACTCACGTGATTTTCGGCTCGAACCAAGGTACAAATAGCGCACGCTGCAACTTCGAACCCGCGTGGCTCAATTTTCCTTCTGGTTTCTTCTTTCATTCTACCCTTGTTGAAAAGGCTATGGCAGTACTGTACTTGGGTTGAATTTCATTTAGATCGAATCAGTTACTAACTCTTCGACCTATATATATATATATATATATATATATATATATATATATATATATATATATATATATATATATAATATATATATATATATGTAAATATATAAATATATATATATATGTAAACATATAAATACAGAAACTGACGAATAACACGGTACGAGGA
Source organism: Holothuria leucospilota (assembly GCA_029531755.1). NCBI lineage: Eukaryota > Metazoa > Echinodermata > Holothuroidea > Aspidochirotida > Holothuriidae > Holothuria > Holothuria leucospilota. The sequence continues at coordinate 19,620,729 of CM055972.1, read as the reverse complement.
CTGTTACGAAACTTCATAATGCAGAAAGTTTAATAACTAAAACTAGAAGTTCCTGTAGATCTACCCAATTACCCTGAAGACCGCTATTAAAAAGTAGACGTTTCGGATAGATCTGCTATCCTTGGTCACTATATAACGAATAATACAAAAAGTCCTGAACATAGCTGCTCCAAATAAGGCCGTGATACAAACAAAGACTTAGCCCAAGCCAAAAATTCAAAAATTCAAAAAAAAAAAAACAAAAGCAAAAAAAAAAGAACCAAAGCAAAGTTGAAAAGTTGAAAGAGAGGATTATCTCACCGTACGCACATCTTTTACATTGATGCCCACCGGAGAAAGGCTACCAAGTCTATAAATCCATCTGAGCTCTATGGCCTCCCGTTTATGCTTGGAAGCGTTTGCAAGCGATTGAAGCCCGATTAATTCAAAATTGTTACAGATTTGGAAGTGTTGGCCCAGCGGAGTATTGCCTTTTCTTATTTCTTGTCTATGGCCGTGGTGTCTAACACGTAATTCACCTCCCGTTTCACCCACGTACTGTTTCCCACAGTCCTTACAGTTGATTAAGTAAACCACCCCTATCGACGTACAAGTTATATTACTAAAAATGGTGAATCTTTCTCCGGTAGCATTGCTGTAAACTTTGTCAGTTTCCTGTAGGACATAACAAGTGACACAGTTCTTAAAATGGGTCTTATAACAACCTTTATGTACACTCCTGACGTTTTCTACCAATTTTGCCCTAACTAAGTGAGACTGTAGGTTTCCTGGTTGACGGTAAATAACCTGAGGAGGACTGGGAAGGACATTCATCAGATTAGGGGAAAGCTGTAAAATGTGAAAATGTTTGTTTATAATGGACCTAAGGTTAGGGAGTCTCGGATTATGAGTAACAACAAGGGGGGCCCTGACGGGCTTCCGAGTTTTCCTTCCTTTGCCAGCCAGAAGGTCCTTTCTGGATAAATTTTGAACCCTTTTGCAAGCTGGGTCTATGATAGAGGAGGGGTATCCTCTGTCTAGAAAAGTCGACCTAAGCTTTCCGAAATGTTGTTGGGTCTTTTCTGGGTCAGAGCAAATCATTTTGATCCTTAACGCCTGACTAAAAACAATGCCCTTTTTTGTACAATTACTATGGTACGAATCATAATGTAGGTGATTTGAAGGTTTAGTATACAGATATATACATATAATATATGCATATATCTGTATACTAAACCTTCCAATCACCTACATTATGATTCGTACCATAGTAATTGTACAAATTGTATATATATATAAACCATTCAATCACCACCGTGCCCAGGGTATGAGGGTAAAATCCCTACCTTAACTTAATGGCATCTCCACGTGATACTGTGTGATGATGGAAGATATTGCACATAATAACATGAACATTACAATAAAAATTCTGATTCAGTGCACGAAAAACCATAAATGTCAATGACATAGCCCGAAATAGGCAAAAAGGTCTTTCCGTCTCTTTAAAATAAAAATAAAATATCGAACTTCCGACTAGTAGATCAGGATGAATGGTATGGGCGTTGATATTGGTAGGAGACAGTTAAGAGTGAAGGGATCACTTTGCTTTTAAAAACAGGTAAAGACTTTAGGTTTCAAATATTTCATTTTCTGTGCCCTAATATGAAAAAAAAACATTCCTGCTTCGATCAAGTGAAAGTCAACAGTTAGTCTTAAAGTACATACTACTGCGTCTGTGCTTTCAAGCCTTTTGCAGTTTCTGTCAAAAAGATGTAAGATGTTATCACCCTCACTTATTTGGCCAGTCATTTTAGCTATTAAGAAATTTAAACACTCATGAACAATAGTCTGTTAATAAAGATGAAGACAAATTTGCCAGTGCAACCCATTTATTGTCCAAATATTTTCCAAAACCAAGCAAAAAAAGAAGAATTTCAAGCGGTAGCAACTTCTCTAAACTCCAACACTCTAAAAGACTGCTGATTATTTCTTCGAGCATCATTAAATCACGTATTTTAACTTATACCAACAGGCAATTAAAACAATATAAAGATAATAGAACCAAATATGGAAAATTCTTATTTCAATCAGGATACACTAGCCTGAAGAACCTTGTAAAAACCATCAACTGATGAAAGATCATTACGTATATGTGTCCCACCATAACAATTATTGTAAATTCTCATCCTGAGCACCACACTTGACAAAACATGTTTTCTACATTTCCAAACAATGCATTGGCTACTTCCTCTCAACAAAATCATATTTGCAAAGTTTACAACATCAATTTGCACGTCAACAACAGTACATGAAATTTAACTTACACAAGCTGTTTTAAAAGATCGGCGATACCCTTTTTCGGGAGGGATGTTTTTGTTTGCTGGTTCTGCTCTTCATTACTGGTCACTGTTAATTGGATTTTTCCAGGATTGATGAGGGAGGGTAAAAACTTGTTCTTACAATCAGTTCGTGGCACTGTTTAAACTACACCCTTGCTTACACTTTGGCTCATAGGCAGCGATCCCGATAGACAAGGGTGACTTGTCCCCCAGTATTTGAGAAATCGCCCATTGACTTTGATTTTTTCACACAGTAAAATTATTTGAAAATGGGGTCATCCCCCAATATTGAGAACAAATCACCACCCTTGCTTTGGCTTGCTTAAAGACGCTTTACAGTGAAACATGACAGGCGATTTGTGCATAGATTAGCCACCCAGTTGAACAAATCTGTTGTCCACATGATAATAAGTCGTAGCAGGTTTTTTTTTTGCAAGAAGGACCTCGGGTACAAACAAACCATCTCTTTCTAAGCAAAGTTTTTCCTCTGCAATCAAGAACCATAAGGGCCATACGTTTGTTTAAGAGCAAAACGTTTAATTTGAGTACCTAAAACCAAAACCTGCTTAACAAAACTTAAAGTGCCTATAATAATAATCTAAAATAATAATCTAGTCCTTACAACTTATGAAAAGAGTGAGAATCTGAAAATGAGGAAATAAATGTTTAACAATTTGTTTTTACTTTAGCCCTTCACCGACCTAGTTTTACTCAAAATGAAAATGAAAGGAGCAGATTACATAGAATTTCCCCTTCTGCTACATTCCTCTAGCTAGGAGCAAAACTTCGCCTGTTAATAATGATAACAGTAGTACCATCACCTCCACGAGCTCCGCGAGCTGACCTAGCATGTGTATCCCTAATCGGAATCAGCTGATAGGAAAGGAGACCGTAACAGAGCTCATTAACTTTTGCTGAAACTGTCTGGTTATCGGAAGCGATCAGTCTACCTTCGAACGTGAAAAGGGCAACTCTATCCTCATAAAGTACCTTAGAAAAAATACAGAATTTGACAAATATGTACCACTAAGTAAGATGCAAAGTTTGAAAAGTAACTCTTGATAGAAACCTTACACACAACGTTATAATTTCTCTCTGATTTTAAGTCTTAATTACACATAAAATACCGCTAGGATTCGCTAAAACAACACTCAGTAGTCATTAAGACATCACTTTACCTTGTCCCATACAGTGGCGTACCTTTGATTCAAGTTGCCCTGGGTTAAAAGTGAATGGGGATGCCCCTGACCAGGGAGTTTTAGCAACTCCCTGTCCAGACCAAGGGTTTGAATGGTGCAGCCATTGCATCAATGTAAACAAGCATTAACGTGTCGGAAGGGCATCCAAGTCTGGCTACCCAAAGCCCGATTTCCCGGAGATTTGCCCCTTCCATCAGAACGCATGGGTTTACGCCTCTGGCCCCGTATCAGTGATTAAACTTGTTTTGACTACTTTAGTTTTTCTTTGCACCTATAACTACGAAATCAACCGTAACTTTTCCGTACATTTTTATGTTTTTGCACTAAATTTCGTTTCCTCTGTATCCAGGTAAACTATTTTTAAATACTTTTAATAATTTTAAGCTACTTATTGTTATCGTTTTAGGGGTGCTTATTCCGTTTTTGGCACAAATAATTTTGATATATTGCTAGTTTGTCATGATCTCCCAAACTTTGAAATTTTTGAAAAGATGCAGCAGTCATTACTCTTATAATGGGTAATAGTTTTGGGAAGTTAAACTATTTTCACGATTTGTAATGATAAAATACCATTTTCTAGTTGTGTCACGTCAATGCCATATTAACACAAGATACCATTGTAATAAGTTAAAATACATAGGATAGATCTTACCATGGCCGTTGCCTGGCAAGGTACGTAAGAGGGACCGATAGCTTCCAGGGGAAGAAAACTTTTGAGGGAGCCAGGTTTGCTCAGTTATATTAAGGCATTAGTCATTTTAATTTGTAGGGGGAAACTTATCATTAGGGAGAACCCCTCCCAGAAACCCTCATCCTTATTTACGAGCCTGATCTTACCTGGTCATCATTTTCTGTCACAAACACTGCTCCGGTACGGTTCCTTCTGAAAGGCGTATCACTTATGGTCCCGAAGTAGCAAAACGCTGGATCTGTATCATTTTTAATGGTCAGCAAATCCTGCAGAAGTAATCACCACGTAGAAAACTCTATTACCCCGTCAAGAATTAAGACGCCATTTACAGACCCAGGAGAAAATTCCAGTCAAGAACAAGTATTTGGTGTCGGGTTTTAACAGGTAGCCTACCTGACAAAACCAGTTAAAACCCGACAGAACCCGACACACCAATTACCCGTAGACTGGAAGTTTCAGCTGGGAAGCTAAAGAAGTTGGCTTGCCTTTGTTTACCAAAACTTTCAAGGTAAGTTGGTCAAAAGAAGTTTCATTAGAGAAAGATACTTTTGCCCATAGAAAGTAATTATACCGCTACAAACGACGTGGTTACCTTCACAATAGTTGAGTGGTACTCAAGGAAACATTCTACTCTTTGTACGCTCTAAAGCTTTGTCAACAATGTAGTAGACTGGAGAATGATACTTCAATATCCTTAACGATGGCAACATGCACATGAAGAGATGAAACGTAGTAAAATTTTTGTGAGGTATCTAGCTGCCGTATTGCACCATATAATATACCAAACTATCCCCAACCGGTACAGTCTACGTACTACCATTAGTATTGCCTGCTTACAAAACCATTACAAAACCATCCTATTAAACATACGACTGTAAGTATTGCCTGCTTACAGTCGTATGTTTTATAGGATGGTTGTAATGACTTGGTAAGCAGCAATATAATGGTAGTACGTGTCTTTAGGGACTGTACCGGTTGGATAGTTTGGTAATATTATATGTGCAACGGCAGCTAGATAACTCAAAAATTTTACTACGTTTCATCTTTCATGTGCATGTAGCCATCGTTAAGGATATTGAAGTATCATTCTCCAGTCTAATACATTGTTGACAAAGCTTTAGAGCGTACAAAGGTTAGAATGTTTCTTGAGTACACTCAACTATTGTGAAGGTAACCACGTCGTTTGTAGCGGTAATAATTACTTTCTATGGGCAAAAGTATACTTTCTCTAATGAAACTTCTTTGGACCAACTTACCTTGAAAGTTTGAGTAACAAAAGGCAAGCCAACTTCTTTAGCTTCCACAGCTGACAACTTCAGTCTACGGGTAATTTGGTGTGTTCGGGGTTCTGTCGGGTGTTAAGGTTTGTCACCGTACAGGTACCTATTAAAACTCGGACACAAATACCCGTTTCTGACTGGAATTTTATGCTGGGTCTGTTTAAATGGCGTCTTACTCTTGACGGGGTAAATAGAGTTTTCTACGTGGTGATTACTTCTGCAGGATTTGCTCGACCATTAAAATGATACAGACCAGGTTTTGCTACTTCGGGACCATAAGTGATGACGCCTTTTCAGAAGGAACCCGTACCGGAGCAGTGTTTGTGACTAGAAAATGATGACAGGTAAGATCAGGCTCGTAAATAAGGATGAGGGGTTTCTGGGAGGGGTTATACCTACATGATAAGTTGCCCCCTACAAATTAAAATGACTAAGCATTAATATAAAACTAGAGCAAACCTGGCTCCCTCAAAAGCTTTTCCCCTGGAAGCTATCGGTCCCTCTTACGTACCTTGCCAGGCAACGGCCATGCGTAAGATCTATCCTATGTATTTAACTTATTACAATGGTATCTTGTGTTAATATGGCATTGACGGCACACACTAGAAAATGTATTTTTATCATTACAAATCGTGAAAATAGTTAACTTCCCAAAATATTACCATTTAAGTAGTAATGACTGCTGCATCTTTTCAAAAATTTCAACGTTTGGGGAGATACATGACAACTAGCAATATATCAAAATTATGTCGTGCCAAAAACGAATAAGCACCCCTAAACGATAACAATAAAGTAGCTTAAAATTATTAAATTAAAAGTATTTAAACATAGTTTACCTGGATACAGAGAAACGACATTAGGCAAAAACAAAAATGTACGGAAAAGTTACGGTGATTTAGTGAGTTAAGGTGCATAAGAAAAACTAAAAGCTAGTCAAACAAACAAGTTTAATCAATGATACGGGGCCAGAGGCGTTAAACCCATGCGTTCTCGATGGAAGGGGACAAATCTCCGGAAATCGGGGGCTTTTTGGGTAGCCAGACTTGGATGCCCTTCCGACACGTTAATGCTTGTTTACATTGATGCAATGCTGCACATCAAAACCCTTGGTCTGGACAGGGAGTGCTAAAAACTCCTCTGGTCAGGCATCCCCATTTCACTTTTAACTCAGAGCAACCTGAACCAAAGTTTCGCCACTGTATGGAACATGGTCAAAAAGTATGATGCTTAATTGACTATTAAATGTTGTTTTTAGCTAATTCTAGTTGTATTTTATGTCTAATTAGACTTAAAACAGTAGAGAAATTATCCTTTAGTATGTAAGGTTTCTATCAAGAGTTACTTGTAAAACTTTGCATCTTTACTTAGTGGTACATATATTGTCAAATTCTGTATTGTTCTAAGGACTTATGGGATAGAGTTGCCTTTTCACGTTCGAGGTAGGACTGATTCGCTTCCGATAACCAGACAGTTTCAGCAAAAGTTTAATGAGCTTCTGGTACGTCTCCTTTCCTATCAGCTGATTCCGATTAGGGATACACATGCTAGGTCAGCTCGCGGAGCTCGTGGAGGTGATGGTACTACTGTTCTTCATCTTATTAACAAGGCGAGTTGCTCATAGCTAGCGGAAATGTAGCAGCAGGGGAAAAATTCTATGTAAAATCTGCTCTTTCATTTTCATTTGAGTGAAAACTAGGTCGGTGAAGGGCTAAGTAAAAACAAATTGTTGTAAACATTTATTTCCTCATTTCAGATTCTCACTTTTAATAGTTGTAAGAGGACTAGATTATTATTTTAGATTATTAATTATAGCACTTTAATGTTTTGTTAAGCAGGTTTTGGTTTTAGGTACTCAATTAGACGTTTGTGCTCTAAACAAACGTATGGCCCTTAGGGTTCTTGGATTGCAGAGGAAAAACTTTGTTAGAAAGAGATGGTTTGTTGTACCCGAGGTACTTCCTTGCAAAAAAAAAACTGCTACGACTTATTATCATGTGGACAACAGATTTGTCAACTGGGTGGCTAATATATGCACAAATCGCCTGTCATGTTTCACTGTAAAAGCTCTTCTTTAAGCAAGCCAAAGCAAGGGTGGTGATTGTTCTCAATATTGGGGGGATGACCCCATTTTCAAATAATTTTACTGTGTGAAAATCAAAGCAATGGGCGATTTTCTCAAATACTGGGGGACAAGTCACCCTTGTCTATCGGGATCGTGGCCTATGAAGCAAAGTGTAAAGCAAGGGGGTAGTTTAAACAGTGCCACGAAACTGATTGTAAGAACACGTTTTTACCCCCCCAATCAATCCTGGAAAAATGCAATTAACAGTGCACAGTTAATGAAGAGCAGAACCAGCAAACAAAACATCCCTCCCGAAAAAGGGTATCGCCGATCACTTTAAAACGCTTGTTGTAAGTTAAATTCATTTACTGTTGTTGACGTGCAAATGGATGTTGGAAACTTGCAAATATGATTTTGTGAGAGGAAGAGTAGGCCAATGCATTGTGGAAATGTAGAAAACATGTTTTCGTTCAAGTGTGGTTGCCAGGATGAGAATTACAATAATTGTTATGGGGGACACATATTACGTAATGATCTTTCATCAGTTGATGGTTTTGTACAAGGTTCTTCAGGCTAGTGTATCCTGATTGAAATAAGAATGTTCTATATTTGGTTCTATTATCTTTATATTGTTTTAATTGCCTGTTGGTATAAGTTAAAATACGTGATTTAATGATGCTCGAAGAAATAATCAGCAGACTTTTAGAGTGTTGGAGTTTCTTGCGAAGTTGCTACCACTTTACATTCTTTTCTTTTTCCTTTGCTTGGTTTTGGAAGGTATTTGGGGCAATAAATGGGTTGAACTGGCAAATCTGTCTTCATCCTTATTTACGGACTATTGTTCATGAGTGTTTAAATTTCTAAATAGCTAAAATGACTGGCCAAATAAGTGAGGGTGATAACATCTCACATCTTTTTGACAGAAACTGCAAAAGGTTTGAAAGCACAGACGCTGTAATATGTACTTTAAGACTAATTGTTGACTTTCACTTGATCAAAGTAGGAACGGTTTTTTAATTTTAGGGCACAGAAAATGAAATATTTGGAACCTAAAGTCTTGACCCTGTTTTTTTTTCAAAAGCAAAGTGATCCCTTCACTCTTAACTATCTCCTACCAATATCAACGCCCATACCATTCATCCTGATCTACTAGTCGGAAGTTCGATATTTTATTTTTATTTTAAAGAGACGGAAAGACCTTTTTGCCTATTCGGGCTATGTCATTGACATTTATGTTTTCGCTGCACTGAATCAGAATTTTCATTTGTAAATGTTACATGTTATTAATGTGCAATATCTTCCCATCATCACACAGTATCACGTGAGATGCCATTAAGTTAAGGAGGGATTTTACCCTGGCAACCCTGGGCACCGGGGGTGATTGAAGGATTTATATAGATATACACTTTGTACAATTACTATGTACGAATCATAGTTAGGTGATTGGAAGGTTAGTATACACAGATATATGCATAGATTATATGTATATATCTGTATTACAAACTTCAAATCACTACATATGATTCGTACCATAGTATATTGTACAAAAAAAGGGCATTGTTTTTAGTCAGGCGTAAGGATCAAAATGATTTGCTATGAACCAGAAAAGACCCAACAAACATTTCGGAAAAGATTAGGTCGACTTTTTAGACAGAGGCACCCCTACTCTACATAGACCCAGCTTGCAAAAGGGTTCAAAATTTATCCAGAAAGGACACCTTCATGGCTGCAAAAGAAGGAAAACTCGGAGCCAGTCAGGGCCCCCTTGTTGTTACCTAATCCGAGGAATCCCTAACCTTAGGTCCATTTAACAAACATTTGCACATTTTTACAGCTCTTCCCTCATCTGATGAAATGTCCTCCCAGTCCTACTCAGGTTATTTACCGTCAAACCAGGAAAACCTTCCAGTCTCACTTAGTAGGGCAAAAAAAAAAAAAATCGGTAGAAAACACGTCAGGAGTGTACATAAAGTTGTTATAAGACCCATTTTAAAGAACGTGTCCTTGTTATGTACTACAGGAAAACTGGACAAAGTTTACAGCAATGCTACGGAGAAAGATTCACCATTTTTAGTACATAACTTGTACTGTCGATAGGGTGGTTTAGTTAAGCAACGTAAGGATGTGGGAAACAGAGTGGGTGTGTCGAAACGGGGAGGGAATTAACGTGTAGACACCACGGCCATTAGCCAAAGAGAATAAGAAAAGGCCAATACTCCTGGCCAACACTTCCCAAATCTGTAACAATTTTTGAATTTTAAATCGGGTTCAATCGCTTGCAACGCTTCCAAGCAAACGGGTGAGGCCATAGAGACTCAGAGGGATTTTATAAACTTGTGTAGCTTTTCGGTGGGCATCATGTAAAAAGATGTGCGTACGGTGAGATAATCCTCTCTTTCAACTTTCAACTTTGCTTTGGTTCTTTTTTTTTTTGTTTTATTTCTGTGTTTTTTTTTTTTTTGAAATTTTTTGAATTTGGGCTTGGTGATAAAGTTCTTGTTTGTATCACGGCCTTATTTGAGCAGCTATGTCAGGACTTTTTGTATTATTCGTTATATAGTGACCAAGGATAGCAGATCTACGAACGTCTACTTTTTATAGCGGTCTTAAGGGTAATTGGGTAGATCTACAGAAACTTATAGTTTTTTAGTTTATGAAAACTTTCTGATTATGAAGTTTCGTAACAGTCCTCGTTACCATGTTATTCGTTCAGTTTCGTATTTATATGTTTTTTAATGTATATTATATACTATTATAATACATATAATATATTGATATATATATCCTATATATATATATTCTCTATATATATATACTATATATATATAGATATATATATATATAGGTCGAAGAGTTAGTAACTGATTCGATCTAAATGAAATTCACCCAAGTACAGTTACTGCCATAGCCTTTTCAACAAGGTAGAATGAAAGACGAAACCAGAAGGAAAATGAGCCACGCGGGTTCGAATTTGCAGCGTGCGCCTATTGTACCTTGGTTCGAGCCGAATATCACGTGAGTCAGGGTGGTGCAGTGTCCAAGGCAGTCGCCCGGAAAGCGACCGTCCCCGGTTCAAACCAGCGTGGCTCAATTTCCTTCTGGTTTCTTCTTTCGTTCTTCCCTTGTTCAAAAGGCTATGCGTACTTGGGTTGAATTCGGTCCAGATCGAATCAGTTCCTAAACTCTTCACCACAGTTACAGTTCGATCTTACCAGGTCGACCTAGCTATTTACCCGTTTCGGAATTTCACACATTGTGTGGTAACAAGGAGGGAAATTGAAGAGTGCGACTATTTGTAACTTGGTTCGAGCGGGAAAATACCGTTAGTCATGGTGGTGCAGTGCGTCAAGGCAGTCGCCAGGGAAGCGACCGTCACGGGGTTCAAACCCCGTGGTCCAATTTTCCTTCTGGTTTCTCTTTCATTTCTTTCTGTCTTTCATTCTTCCCTTGTATATATATATATATAATATATATATATATTATATATATATATATACTTAATATATATATATATATCTATATAATGCATATATCATATACATACTGCTCAAGAATGAATGGCTGGAGACACGTGATAGCAGTCAATTTAAAAGAGATACGGTACTTGATAGCAAATAGGCTGAAATTTGGTTAAGGAAAACAGCCATGAAAGGTTCTCTATTCTCTAGCTTCAAATAATACTAGGACGGTTGACACAACAGGTGTTATACACTCTATATATGATACATTACATTTTTATTATCTTAATCTTATAATCCTCTCACAATGCGGACATCACAAACAACGCATGGAAAATCACTGAAAGCAGATAAGATTAAATAATAAAAAATAAAAAAAAGACAAGAGTAATAAAAGCAGCTTGAAAACAATAACAAGGTGGCTAAACTTAGAAGTAATCCGGTACTTTAAAAGATGAATGACAGATGAAAGGAAGCGAGGGGTACGGAATTAGCGTAAATAAAGTAATCCTCTTCATAGGGTTTAATTTCCTCCTTTTATGGCATTGCGAAGGCAACAAGACTCTATGCAATCACGGGCGATTGTGCTGTGTAGTGTTTAAGGGTATTTGTTACCCTTGGCTTGTAAACACGATACATCCGAGTCAAGATAGCAAGATGGATAATTGAGGTCATCAGAGGTCAAAAACCGAAAAACTTGAAGAAACACGATGTTTTAAGACAGGGATAACGGATCCTTGCATATTTTGGTATATAGATGTGTACTTAAGCGAAAAGAGAAAAGTACCCGTCTAACATGGTTCAAGTGGTGCGTAGAGCATCCGACTTGCAGCCGGAAAGTCTGGCGTTCGATCCTAGCAGGGTCATACCAAAGACTTTAAAAATGGAAACCTACTGCCATTGTGCTTGCTGAGCAGCAGAGCAATGAGTAAGGGAAAAACAAGCCAGTGAGCCACAACTGTTAAAAAGACCCGACTTAAACCCCCCCCAAATGGTTAGAAACAAAGCGTTAAAACCTCATTAACTCTAACTCTAACTTTAATAGAAAGAGAACCTTTCCGGTTTTGTTGGAGGTGAAGGTCATCTGAGCGTCATCAGAGGTGAAACTACGAAAACCTCTTAACTAGATAGACAGTGGGCGCGGTACCTCCAAATTGTGTCGACGTTTGGTTGCAAACGAAAAGTAGGTTAACAAATAGAGAAATGCATTTATTTTTACACAGCATTAACTAGTTGCAGTATAATTTATTTGAATTACTAATAGCTACGTGTTGGGAAAGAGAGCTGTGACCTATAGGTATGATGAGAAAAACCATATCCGAACGAGTTTTTTGATGACGTAGTGGGATTACAACTCGGTTTCTCATGCAGATGGTCCCGGGTACAATTCCCTTCCTAGGCATGTCTTTTTATGTTCTATTATGGCCCCTAATATCGCCTCTTTAGTGTATGACGACTAGCAGCCCTCCCACACACTGGAAAACTCACCAGGAAATGTCGGAAAAAATCAAACAAGAGATCATCAAAATTTTTACACACCATACGGAATAGAATAACAATTGAAGCCAACAAGAAAATTATATATTCGATTTTTAGATATCATCTCAATTCAGCGAAACCATACAAACCATACATGAAGTCCAACAACACAACCACAATTACATACATAACCGATCGAGCCCCCGCCAAATATACTCAAAAAACATCCCCCACGGTTATCAACAAAAGGACCTGGTCGAGTAGCATCTACCAAGAAAAGGTTTCGAGAGCATCAAGGATTACCTAGACGCCCTCAAACTAAAAGCGTGATACACACACAAACTTGATTACGAGCGTTTACAACACGAAAACAACAAGAATCTAAGTAGGAAAAATCATGGTTACAACCCCCCCCCCCCTTTGGCAGCAATATTGAGACAACCTGCAAAGAAAATTCTTCAAACCCTAGATGAAGAGTTCCCAGTAAGACAACGTACAGAAATCGGACACAGTAATAAAATTAAACTACAGTTGCATGCCAAAAAACATTACAAAACGTAATTGGACGCCACAACAAGTCTATAATCAACAGAATAAGCGCTCCCCTCAAACCCATTGGACATCTGTGGAAATTAAAGGGCTGTGCCCCCGGATGGTCAATTCAGGGAGGAGGGAAAGTCGATCAGGCAACTGTTCAAAAAACTAAAGAACTTGCGACATACATCGGCATTTCTGCCTACAGAATTTAAAACTAGACTATAGCAACCATAAGGGAGTCCTTTCACCACCAGAACAAAAGAAACACAACACAGAACTGAGTAAAATACCTCTGTTACTAAAGACCAAGACGTCGACTTTGATTGTAATTGGAAAATACTGCGGGGACGTGCCAAACCGTACAACAGCATTACTAAACGATGGCAATCTATGTCTGTACGAAAAGTATACTTGTTGTACAAGCGGCTAGAAGCTTTCCTCAATAAGCGTTCCAGAATAAATAGCCCAAAACTGCAGACAACAAAATAAACAAATAAGTTTCTCCTACATTCCAAACGCACAACACAAAGTTTAGACACTAGTCAATGCATGAATACATGGGTAGGCCGCCTGTTACTTTTCCTGGGTCACTGTTCTTCAGTGCACCGGATCACCTGAAGAGGAAGGTACGTTTCCTCACGAAACCTATTATCGTGATCTAGAATATTATGTGTTATAATATTATTAAAACCTATTTATGTCGCTCATTGATTGTAGATTGGTGGTCACATGCCATGGGTGATCGCACTATCATACGGTTCGTGTGTTATCATCTCGTGCAATAGTCTAGTATAACACACGGCTGTGACGTCACAATCACTGCGCGTACTCCATAAATATTGCAGCAACTCAATAAATCAACGCAGCTTTGGGGATCGGCACATTGAACATCGGTACGTAATAGACGGAGATATCAAACGACAACCATGGCTTTTTTCGAAAAGTCCCCTGACTCTCTGCGAAGAGCCAGGGGCGAAAAACCCATCAATACGCCCGACCAGGAGTCTTGCTCCCTGGGGGGGGAAGGAGTACAACGTCCCAAGGGACAAACTTTTATTTAACTGACCCACCCGACAGTGGTCCCTTCTAGACTGGCTGTGAATAGAACAGGTCCCACATTAACTTCCGAAGGGCTGCCTTTATGACAAACAGAGCTACTAGCACGGAAAAACGGCGAAACAATAGGAATCGGCCAAAACACACTTTAAACCAGCACGACTGATAAAGGTAACGTTAAAAGTTATAAGGTGTTATATAAAAACAAAATCAATGAATGTTTTTCATTCGTGCGACAGTATGAATAAATTTAATTCGTTGAAAGAGTAAACGTTTATTCAACTCGGCTCGCCTCGTTGAATAGAACGTTCAATCTTTCAACTCATGAAATAATTCATACTATCGCCACTCATAAAATTCATTATTTGGTATAATAATAGTAGTGGTATATATATATATATATAGATATTATAATATATACTATATATATTAATAATATATTATATGTATATAAGAAGATCAAAGTACCTTGCGTAGCAATTATGAGGTAAGTAGGTCAAAACAAGAAGTAGTAAATAGTGACTAAAGTTTGTGAAAAAGGTGGCGAAAATACAACTGATTGTTGAAGGCCCAAACTTAACAATTAGAAAACACAAAAAAGGGCACGGGCAAACCGGCTAGGAAAACAGACAGTGGTAAGTGGTTAACAGGTAACTACAATGCAGGAAGTGCTGATTTATAAAAGTTAAAAGATCAAACGTTCAGACCAGTGGGGGACAGTTTCCAAAGTTTCATGATGAGACGGTTTTCGGCAGCCCAGACGATCATGCTCGCGAACCTCGCCACGAGATGTCGCAGAAGAAACCATCACGTCACGGATCGAGCAGTTGCGGGGGATTGAAGTGTTTGGCTAAGGATTGTTGAAACCTGGGAGGTTCTACTTGATTGGAGGTCAGGTGCTCAGTGACTCGTTCGCAAGACGACGTTTTGTTCTCCCACATTATGTATATTAAGCAGTTTACATACGAGAAAGTAAACAACAAGCGAAGTACAGGTTATAAATGCTGATGAATGTAAACCGGTTGATGTTGGGGGACCTACAATGAGAAAGGATTTTGTCATGACTGACCACCGGGCAGTATTGCATTCTCCACGATTGCCAAGGAAAAGTCCTGGGTTGTTCGGGCACTATGCTTAGGGGGGAGGCACGACCCACAGTGCTTAGATATGTTCTTTCAATCTGAATGTTTGATGGGGGAGGGGTTCAGGGAAATGGTCACGTGTGGATGGGCATGGCGGGGGTCTCTACATTCATGTAAATGGCACGTACAAATGGGAGTTACAGATGGGTGAAAGGATAGGACCAACGGGAATACGTCGTGGGGTTGTGGGTCAGTTTTGGCGCAAGGGCAGAGGCTCTATCACTTCCTTGTATGCGGTTAAAGGCATTAGATAGACTCTTGTGGCTATGGCGTTGTTTTAAAGAGTATACAACACATTTATCTGCTTGGAAACGTTAGCGAAATCCTGGTTTCGGAACAAATCTGTCTGGGTACAAGTTCGGAGGAAGGAATCGAATTGTGCAAGACCTGAGGTGGTTGGAAGGGTAGCACTGATGAGGTGGGTTGTGAGAGACAGAGGCGGTTTTAAAGTGACGATTAGATTGATTTACGGTCGGAGGGACAATTCCGTATTAAAAAACTTCTGAGGGAGTTGGAATACAGTGAGGATTCAAAGACGGACAAAACGTTCAGCAAAGTTAATGAACATTCCAAAATCGTTTCGAGGAACATTGCAACCCAAAAACAATATCGTCAATATACCTTTTATAAAAGTATTGGGTTGATCCGGGTGAAACGAGAGTACATATGTTCTTCAAAGTGGCCCATGGAAGGCACGCAAAGAAGCGTCCCAATTAGTATCATAGCCACTCCTCTAATTTGACGAAAAAAACGACCATTGAACTGAAGCAATTTTGTGTTGTGTAGGACCAGTTCTGTCAAGTGAAGAAAAGTGGTGGTAGGGATTAATTTTAGGCGTCCTGGCATTGATCAAGTAATGGCGTATGGCTCGGTATTTCAGCGTTTTATGCGGGGATTGAAGTATAGGAGGCTTGTGACATCCCCATGGTGAATAAAGTACGTTCACTGGGATTATCGGAAAGTCAAAATTGTGAATTAACCTAAGGATGTGGTGAGTAACCTGGTAAACGAAGGTAGGGTTGAAAACAATAGGAAAAGTACAGAGTCTATTGTACTGCGAAATCAGAACCTAGCGGCAGCTGTGGGAAGACACATGCGGACGACAGTGTTATTGGCCATGCCGAAATTTGGGCAGTAGATAAAACTGGAGATTTGTGAGCAAGGGTGCAGAAGGGCCTTAGCCGATCAGGAGATGTTTTTGACTGACAAGGGTAGTAGTAAGGTGTTCTTCACCAAGGGTTGGATATCAAGTGTGGTCCATCGGAATTTCGGTGTATGTGGTTTGGTCCTGAGAGTTGTTTCTAAGCTTCAGAAACATAGAGATTCTCGACGCCAAACCATATATTACATATTATATATATATTTTAAAATTTTTTATATATATATATATATATATATACTATATATATATATATATATATAATATATAGATATACATATATATATACATAATATATATATTATATAGGTCGAAAGTTGTGTTTGGTGTCGATCATGAAGTTGAAATCAATCCCACCGTGCTGTGCATAGCCTCTCGACCTACTACTATATATATATTATATATATATATACTATATATATATATATATATATAATATATATATTATATATGATATTGAAAATTACCTTTGTTGCTTTACAAAATATTTTCAGGAAAAAGAGGAAAGATCCGCTACGTGACTTATTCTGAATGAACTTTGTCAGTAAAGAAGTGGGTCTAAGGATTGCAAAGTGTATTAAAATTGAAAACATAACGAAGAGTGACCATAAATGAATCATCCTTATCCCAAAAGAGTCTATTAAAATGTACCTCCGTCTTTTTACAAACTGATTTCGTAATTCAAAATCTTAATACGCTCCTACAGACTCACTCAGCAAAAAAATAGGATTTTTGATAACTGTTATAGCGGATCCCAAACATTTGCAGTAGTAACAGACATATAGGCATTATAGTATTAGCATTTTTAGCCTTTGCACGTTAGGTTGCAAAGAGTCTAGGGAGGTTTTCGTAGGTTTAGTTACACAAACGAATCAAGTAAGACAACGATATTAGTTTAGAATTACGGACAAAAAGGAGACGAAGAAAGGATGAAAAAATAGATCGGGAAAGGGCGCAGAGGATGTGGAAATATGTGGAACTTGGTTTGAGGTCATGACGCTCACCTGTGCGTGAATTTGCACAGTCCCAGCTATGTTACACAATAATTGTCTAACACTTGGGTTTCGTTCACTAAAATTATCGTAATCTCCGTTTTCTATGAATTTTCACAATTGTGCGATCAAAAGGAAGAGAAAACTTGAAAAAGCGACACCGGAATATTGTGTAACAAAGTGGTGAAACTTTAAGCTTATGCACGACAAACAAATAAAAAGGCCTGAATTAGGAAACTTATTTGCATATTTGCATACGTAATTAACCCAAACTAATAGCTATAAGTGTGCAACGAGATTAATCCACTTCAACATTTACAATGAAGTGCAAAATGTCTATATAAATAATAAAGGAAATTCAGGGGCTATAGCACCCCCTTTAATATATTCAGAAATATGATGCTTATCTATAAATACAACGAGTTAAAAGCGTTTAGTTTTTTTTCACTCTGAATGGGCCATGATGACCTGTGCCAGTCTGTTGTTTTCTAAATTAGGCCAATATACGGTACGTGGGATGATAGCTTGAGCAAATTGACCTCAAACAAGATACCTACAACTTGTTAGGTGTGCTGGACACTCAGTTTTTTTTTGGGGGGTGGGGGTGGGGCTTTTATGATTTGTTTGGTTCAAGTGTCGGGGGCCTAGAAGTTAACTTAAGAGGAGAATTCTTCCTTTCAGGGCGACGTAGAAAAGTCTTCAATCCAACAATTTATATTACCAGAAGACAATGACCTGTGGTATTTAAGGGTGGGGGGGGGGGTGGGGGGGGCTGGGGGGGTCGTGCGGGCGGCGGGGTGGGCGGGGGGTGGGCTGGGGGGGGGGTGGGGGAGGGGATCGGGGGTGGGGGGGGGGGTGTGGGGGGGTGGGGGGGGTGGGGGGGCGGGGGGGGTTGGGTGGGGTGCGGGGGGGTGGGGTGGGGGGTGGGTGGGGGGGGGGGGGGGGGTGGGGGGGGGGGGGGGGGGGGGGGGGTGGGGGTGGTGGTTGTGTGGGGGGGGGGGGGGGGGGGGGGGGTGGTGGGGGGGGGGGGGGGTGGTGGTGGGTGGGGAACACAAATGTTTCAACCCCCCTTTACTGGAAGTCGTTTTGTTCAGGGGGTCTATAACAACGTTACTGCGTACATAGGGGATGGAGCGCAAGTTGATTTGGGGGGGGGGGAGGGGGCTGGAACGACTTGCCCGAAAAATATAACCAAAAATTTCCGCGCGCTCCACGCACGTTCGACATGTTAATGTACATATCATATGGGCATTCATCGTTTATCACACCGCATGCCAATAACATACAATAATTTGCCTTGTTTCTACCTTCTTTATTGGTTTTAATTTTGGCGGAAGTCGTTGATCGCCGGCCTGGGGGAGGGGCCTAGGGGACGTGGTTTCCCCCTCCCTTTTGAAAATTTTTGAAAAATTAGGTGTCCTTACATGCAATCTCGTGCCACATATGCTACCTTCAAGTAAAATTTGTGTTAAAACATTGACGTATTTTAGGTACTAAAAAAACAAAAATCGGTATTACCTCCTCTTTGAAAATTTTTGAAAAATCAGGTGTCCTTACATGCAATCTAGTGCCAGATATGCTACCTTTGAAGTAAAATTTGTGTTAAAATATTTACGTATTCTTGGTAGAAAAAAAATCAGCATCAGTGAGGGTGGGGCATGGTGATATGGCCCCTCAAATACACCACTGATAATCATAATATAAGTTCAACCATTAAAAACACACTGACGAATTAATACGGAATAAACAGGTGCTGGTATCAGAACTTATTAATTACCAAGGAAGTTTTATAAATTATTAATGCCCTTTAAACATCATTGCATTATTTTTCTTTCAGTAGGTGCCCGAAAAATTCTCAGCATTTTGCCCGAATTTTCACAAAAATTTTTGGTTGGGGGGGCTGCAGCCCCCCAACCCCGGCCTCCTACGCCTATGACTGCGTCACGCGTCCCACTCAGTTTGACCATAATGCGTTTATTGTGTCACAATCGAATGAATAGTCCATTTGTGTGCGCATACTGTTAACCGTACTGGTTCGGCACATGAGCTCTGACAATCAGCATTGCAAGTTGACTCGTTATCCTCACACGATAGTCCGACTTGCAGCCGGAAGGTCTAGGGTTCAAATCCTGGCCGGGTCATACCAAAGACTTTAAAAATGGAACCTACTGCCTTTGTGCTTGGTGCTCAGCATAAGCAATGGAGCAGGGAAAACAAGCCAGTGAGCCACAACTGGAAAAAAGGCCGTGGTCGTCTCGACTTGAACCAATTGGTTGGAAACTGGGACGTTAAACCTCATCTAACTAACTAACTAACCTCACACGATAGTCCTCTCTATATGTGGCATGCGTATATGGAACAAGCTTTCTACGTCTTCCTCCTAAGGGGTGGCGTAAACATAGCATGAACTCTGATGAAGTGGGTTTGCAGTATTGATCTAGTTGAGCTATACGTTGGGAGGGCAACAAAATGTAATTGTACTTGTGTACTAGAATGTAAGAAGTAGTGCAATATGAGCAAAAGTGGAAGGTACACTCTAAAAACGTCCTGTTCAGATTTGTACCGAATTCGTTCTAATTGGCACTGAACCGAAATCTGGTCAAATATTTGACTAGATTAAGTTCATGTTGAACAGAAAATGGTTAGCTTTGAACCGAAACTAGTCAAACATTTGATGCCATTTGATCCGTTTGTGGTTCAATTTGAACCGGACGTTTTTAGAGTGTACCGGTTGGGGATAGTTGGGCATATTATATGGTGCAATACGGCAGCTAGATACCTCACGCAAAGTTTCTTACGTTTCATCTCTTCAAGTGCATATTGCCATCGTTAAGGATATTAAAGTATCATTCTCCAGTCTAATGGCTAGTACATTGCTGACAAAGCTTTAGAGCGTACAAAGAGTAGAATGTTTCCTTGAGTACCACTCAACAATTGTGAAGGTAACCACATCGTTTGTAGCCGTAAAATTACTTTGGATGTGCAAAACTACCTTTCTCTAATGAAACTTCTTTTGACCAACTTACCTTCGAAGTTTTGGTGCACAAAGGCAAGCCTACTTCGTTGGCTTTATATAAATGTCTGTTATGAAAGTAATCATTGTCCACTCTCTTCCTAGCTGAAACTTCCAGTCTACGGATAATTGGTTCTGGGTTCTGTTGGGTTCATAGGCGTAGGAGCCCAGGTTGATTTGAAGGGGGGGGGGGCTGTAAAGACTTGCCCGAAAAATTTGCACCCCAAAGTCCGTGTGCTCCACGCGCGTTTTCAACATGTTAAAAGCATGGTCTGGTGACCAAATTTGATGCTTTCAAAAAAAGCAGAAAAATTTTCTGTGTTAGGCAGAGAAAACCCCATCTCAATACCATCTTGCATTTGGAAGATATAAATTTTTGAAGAAATACTACAGTTTCAGTTTCCCCAGTGCATGCTGTGAAATCTGTGATGTCATCTGGGCAAATGGATTTGATGTAGCTTTTGTATTTCTTTATAATGTTGATATCACTATACTGAATATTCCATAACTTTATTTGCTGTACCGTAAGTATGGAACAGTTTTTCACTATATCTACACGGAAAAACATCTAAACATTCCAACGGTATCAAATTTCAAGGACAAACAAGGTAGCCAGTTATAAAGAATAACAAAAGGAATCTGAGGCAATTTGCCCACTTTGGATCACGTTTTGTGACCTTGAGGAAACTTGGAGGTATTTCTCATTAAAAGTAACCAATCTTTAGGAAGAGATATCTTGAGTCAGGAATGGAGTTTTGATATGGGGTTTGGATGACATGTAATGAAAATTTTTATCTTCCATATAAGACCCCTACAACATGCCACCAGACAATGCCTTTAATGTATATATCATATAGGCATGCGTCGTTTTTATCACACCGTTTGCCAATTACATACAATAATTCGCCATGTTTCCCCCATTTCCATATTGATAATAACTTTTTTGATTTTTCTCATGGGGGTGGGGACATGCATTGTGTTGTGTGATCGCCGGCCTGGGGGAGGGGTCTAAAGGGAGGGGGGAAAATTAGGTGTCCTTACATGCAATCTGGTGCCACATATGCTACCTTTGAAGTACAATTTGGGCTAAAAAAATATACGTATTTAGGTACTAACAAGGAAAACAAAATCGGCATCGATGAGGGAGGTATGGCCCAATGTCCTCTAAATACACCACTGATAATGATAATATAAGTTGAAAAATTAGGTGTCCTTTCATGCAATATGGTGCCATATATGCTACCTGTCAGTGGCGTAGCTACAGGGGGCAGAGGGGGCGGTCTCCCCCTGGCTCGGAAATTTAGAAAATTCGGAAAATTTCAAATATCCCAAACATAGCTAAACATTATAAAATTCCGAAAAAGGGTAAAAATTTCCAAAAATATAGCAAAATGTAGTGAAATATATCAACTTTTTCTTTGCCTCACCTACGCTCGTCATCTAATAAAACTTAATTGTTCAATAGAATTTATTTCTATAAGACATTATATGGTTATTATCTATAAATATCGTTTTCTTTTCCTACTCCGTGAAGATAATAGGTGAATACAATTTTTAAGATTTTGGTCACTGTATTAGGCCTAAATAATTTATACTATGACCTGCACTTTACGGATCACAATAAATTGTCAAGAATTCCTTCATACTAGACTTGACAAATATCTTTAATTATTGACTTGGCAAACGCTTTAAAGATAATTATCTTTCCGACATAAAAAAAAGAAAAAACATTAAGTTAACACAACACAATTGGGTAAATAAATCGATTTGGAGGCTTCAATTTCAAATAGAAGTAAAAAATTTGCGTCTCGCTTCGCTAGGCGATTATTACAAGCTTATACGTCCCTACAAAGCCCTAGTGGTAAAATGAGCTACATTCACAGTTGTATGTGAAGTACGTATTGCATAAATGCATATCCATATGTATAATACTGTGTAGGTGTAATATGCTTTGGGAAATGTAAGCCATTCAACTTGAGTTGTATTATAGAAGAAGAAAAATTCGGATATTTTCAGATGAAAATTCGGAAATTTTTAGGTCTTGCCCCCCCCCCCCAACCTTGGAAAAAATCCTAGCTACGCCACTGCTACCTGTGAAGTAAAATTTGTGTTAAAAAGTATATATTTAGGTACTACAAAGAAAAAGAAATCGGCATCACTGAAGAAGGCATGGCCCAATGGCCCCCCAAATACACCACTAATAATCATAATATAAGTTTAATCGTTAAAAACAACACCCTTACAAAAAAATGTGGGGCATGCCACATGTGAACATGCATAATCACATGTGGCAGGGCATAGGAAAATACATAACTGGAAAAGTGAGGTAATGAGTGTTGACACATGTGGGATTGGAACCAATTTGACACACAATATTCTACTTTACCCCACTTTACCACATGTTTGCCTTTGTAAAAATGTATTTTGGTTCTCCACTCTTTGTCACATGCGGCAAACTGCGGTAATGCAGGTAAAAGCATGGCACCTTAAAAAGTGGGTCAAATTTTTTATTAAAATCACACATTGCCCTACAAATAATCACATAAAACTCCATATTTTTCACACCCAACCATAGTTTTACACAGTATGACACGGTTTGTCCAGTGTGGTATTGGAACTTTTGCCACACAATTTTTTTGTAAGGGCACTGTTGAATTAATACCGAATATAAAGGTGCTGGTGTAATTCAAATCAGAACTTAATTTTAATTACCAAGGAAGTTTTTTTTTTAAGTATTGATAACCTTTAGCTACATCATTGCATTACTGTTCTTTCAGAAGGTGCCCGGAAAATTCTCAGCATAGTGCCCGAATTTTTACAAAAAATTTTGGTTGGGGGGCTGCAGCCCCCCAGCCCCCCGCCTCCTACACCTATGGTTGGGTTTGAACTGGTTTTGTCAGACCTGTTAAAACCCGACACCAAATACTTGTTCTTACCTGGAATCTTCTCCTGAGTTTGTAAATAGCGTCATAATTCTTCACGGGGTAATAGAGTTTTCTACGTGGTAATTACTTCTGCAGGATTTGCTGACCATTAAAAATACAACAGCACCAGAGGTTTGCTACTTCGGGACCTTAAGTAATACGCCTTTCAGAAGGGGTTATACCGGAGCAGTGTTTGTGACAGAAAATGATGGTCAGGTAAGATCAGGCTCGTAGATAAGGATGGGGGTTTCTGGGAAGGTTTCTCCCTAAGATAAGTTTCACCGTACAAATTAAATGACTAATGCCTTAAAATAACTGAGCGAACCTTGCTCCCTCAAAAGATTTCTTCCCCTGGAAGCTATCGGCCCCTCTTCCGTACCTTGCCAAACGGCCATGGTAAGATCAATCCTATGTATTTTAACTTATTACAATGGTATCCTGTGTTAATATGGCATCAACGTAACACAACCAGAAAATGGTATTTTATCATTACAAATCGTGAAAATAGTTTTACTTCCCAAAACTATTACTCATTATAAGAGTAATGACTGCTGCATCTTTTCAAAAATTTCAAAGTTTGGGAGATTAAACTAGCAATATATTACAAAGGAACAAATACCTTCTCCGTGGGAGCCTTATTCCTCAAAATGAAGATACCCCATAATTCGTTTCATTTGCCTATTGATTTGACTGTCGTTATTTACCTATCAATAATGGTTTAAAAGTATCAAAATTATTTGTGCCAGAAACGGAATAAGCACCCCTAAAACGATAACAATAAATAGCTTAAAATAATTAAAAGTATTTAAAAATAGTTTACCTGGATACAGAGGAAAAGAAACTTAGTGCAAAAACATAAAAATGTACGTAAAAGTTACGGTTGATTTCGTAGTTATAGGTGCAAACTAAAACTAAAGTTGTCAAAACAAGTTTAATCACTGATACGGGGCCAGGAGCGTAACTCCCATGCGTTGTGAGGGGAGGGGCAAATCTCCGGGAAATCGGGCTAAAGGGTAGCCAGACTTGGATGCCCTTCCGATACGTTAATGCTTGTTTACATTGCTGCAATGGCTGCACCATTCAAACCCTTGGTCAGGGCAGGGAGTTGCTAAAACTTCCTGGTCAGGGGCATCCCCATTCACTTTTAACTCAGAGCAACCTAAACCAAAGTTTCGCCACTGTATGGGACATGGTCAAATGATGTCTTAATGACTATTGAATATTATTTTAGCTAATTCTAGTGGTATTTTATGTATAATTCGTACTTAAAATCAGAGAGAAAGTATTCGTTAGTATGTAAGGTTTCTATCAAGAGTTACTTGTCAAACTTTGCATCTTACTTAGTGGTACGTATTTGTCAAATTTTGTATTTTTTCCTAAGGCATACTATGAGGCTGGAGCTGTACTTTTGGTCGTCAAAGGGGGTCCGATCGGTTTCAAAGACTTGACCGATGCAGCAAAAGTTAATGAACTATGTTGCGGAGTCCTTTCATTTGAGATGATTTTGACTGGGGGTACACATGCTAGGTCAGCTCGCGGAGCTCGTGGAAGTGATGGTACTGTTATTATCATTATAACACGCTAAGTTCTGCTTCTAGAAGAGGAATGAAGCAGCAGGGGAAACTCTATGTAGTCTGCTCCTTTCATTTTTATTATGAGAAAAACTAGGTCGGTGAAGGGCTAAAGTGAAAACAAATTGTTAAACATTTATTCTTTTATTTTCAACTTCTCACTCTTTACATAAGTTGTGAGTACTAGATTATTACTTAGGATTATTATTATAGGCACTTTAAGTGTTGTTAAGCAGTTTTTGGTTTTAGATACTCAAATTAAACGTTTTGCTCTTAAACAAACGTATGACCCTATGGTTCTTGATTGCAGAAGACGAAAACTTTCCTTAGAAAGAGCTGGTTTGTTTGAACCCGAGGTCCTTCTTGCTGGAACAAAAAAAAAAAAAACACCTGCTACGACTTATGATCATGTGGACATCAGATTAAACAGTACCACGAACTGCTTGTAAGAGCAAGTTTTTACCCTCCCTAATCAATCCTGGAATAATCCAATTAACAGTGACCAGTAATGAAAAAAAGAACCAGCAAAGAAAAGCATCCCTCCCGAAAAAGGTTATCGCCGCTCTTTTAAAACGCCTTGTGTAAATTAAATT
The DNA here is from genome assembly GCA_029531755.1 of Holothuria leucospilota. Classification (NCBI taxonomy): domain Eukaryota; kingdom Metazoa; phylum Echinodermata; class Holothuroidea; order Aspidochirotida; family Holothuriidae; genus Holothuria; species Holothuria leucospilota. The sequence goes on along the minus strand of CM055972.1, from coordinate 19,595,255 downwards.
TCATGTACTGTTGTTGACGTCCAAATTGATGTTGTAAACTTTGCAAATATGATTTTGTTGAGCAAAAGTAGCCAATGCATCGTTTGGAAATGAAGAAAACATGATTTGTCAAGTGTGGTGCTCAGGATGATTATTTGCAATAATTGTTATGGTGGGACGCATATTCGTAATGATCTTTCATCAGTTCATGGTTTTTACAAGGTTCTTCAGGCTAGTGTATCCTGATTGAAATAAGAATTCTCCAAACTTGGTTCTATTATCTTCATATTGTTTTAATTGCCTGTTGGTATAAGTTTAAATACGTAATTTAATGATGCTCGAAGAAATAATCAGCAGTCTTTTAGAGTGTTGGAGTTGCTAGCGAAGTTGCTACCACTTTACATTCTGTTCCGTTTGCTTTGCTTGGTTTTGGAAGGTATTTTGGGCAATAAATGGGTTGCACTGGCAAGTCTGTCTTCATCCTTATTTACAGACTATTGTTCATGAGACTTTAAATTTCTAAATAGCTAAAATGACTGGCCAAATAAGTGAGGCTGCGAAAGGTTTCAAAGCACAGACACTGTAATATTTACTTTAAGACTAACTGTTGACTTTCACTTGATCAAAGCAGGAACGGTTTTTTCATTTTAGGGCACAGAAAATGAAACATTTCAAAACTAAAGTTTTTACCTTTCTTTTTAAGCAAAGTGATCCCTTCACTCTTAACTGTCTCCTACCAATTTCAACGTTTATACCATTTATCCTAATCTACTAGTCATAATTTCGATATTTTACTTTTATGTTAAAGAGGCGGAAAGACATTTTTGCCTATTTCTCATTTACATTTGTGGGATTTTGTGCACTGAATCAGAATTTTTATTGTAATGTCCATGTTATTATGTGAAACATCTTCCATCATCACAGTATCACGTGGAGATGATATTAAATTAAGGTAGAGGTTTTACCCCCATACCCTGGGCGTGGTGGCGATTGAATGGTTTTATATATATATATATATATATATATATATATGATAGCAGCATGAAAGAGATACGGTACGAAGTAGCAGCATAGGCTTAAAATTTGGTTGAGAAACAGCAATGAAAGGTCTATATATATTCATATATATATAGTTCAAAAAGGTTACAAACTTTTTCAACTAACAAACTTTATTATAAAATAAAAAATAAAGAAGCTCTTAAAATAAAGTTTGTTGGTTGAAAAAGATTTTATCGCTCATTACCATTTTTGAACTATTTGATCAACTAATACCTGGACGGATTTAGGAAGCTTTATATGTATATATATATATGTATATATATATTGATTCATTATATATTATATTATATATATCTTATATATATATATATATATCCTCTCACAATGCTGACATCACAACCAACGCATGGAAATCACTCAAGCGGATTAGGGTTTAATAATATAAAAATAAAAAAGACAAGATGAATAAAAGCAGTCGTTCAAAAGAATAAAAGGTTGGCTAAACTTAGTAAAGGAATACAGTACTTTAAAAGGATTGCATGATAGACTGAAAGGAAGCGAGGGTAAGGAATTAGCGTAAATAATTAATCCTCTTCATAGGGTTTAATTTCCTCCTTTTATTGATTCCTTGAATCTATGCAATCACAGGAAGATTGTGCGTGTATGTGTGTGCATGTGTGTGTATGTATTGGGTGTTTGTTACGCTTGGCTTGTAAGATAGCAATGATGGATTTCCATACTTGGTTTGTAGAATTATTTATACTAAGAGAGAGATCCTACTGTTTTTGGTAAAGGTCAAAGGTCATGTGAGGTCACCAGAGGTCAAAAATCGAAAACCTTGTTAACACGAAATCTCTGAGTGGGAAGCATGGATGCTTTTCATACTTGGCATGTGGATGCAAAATATAATCCATATTGAATTTGGTGATGGTTGAAGGTTATCTGAGGTCACCGGAGGTGAAAATACGAATTTCTTAAAACTGCTTGTAAACACGATAGCTCAAGATAGCAATGATATTAAACGATATAACTGTATTGTTTCCAGTGGAGGTCAAAGGTCATTTGAGGTCATCAGAGGTCAAAAACCGAAAACCTTGTAAAAACACGATATTTCATGACAGGGATGACGGATCCTTTTCATTTTTGGTATATAGATGTATTACTTTAAGAGAAAGAGAAAACTACCGACTACATGGTCAAGTGGTTAGAGCATCCGACTTGCAGCCGAAAGGTCTGGGTTTCGACTCCTGGCCGGGTCATACCAAAGACTTTAAAAATGGAACCTACTGCCATTGTGCTTGGTGCTCAGCTTAAGCAATGGAGTAGGGAGAACAAGCCAGTGAGCCACAACTGCAAAAAAGGCCTTGGCCGGCCCGACTTTAGCCAATTGGTTAGCAACTGAGCCGTAAAACCTCATCTAACTCTAACTTTAACTTTAAGAGAAAGAGAACCTTTCCGGTTTGTTGGGGGTCAAAGGTCATCTGAGGTCATCAGAGGTGAAACTACGAAAACCTCCTAAACTAAATAGACTGTGGGCGGTTCCTCCAAATTGTGTCCGGCGTTTGGTTGCAAACGAAAAGTTAAGGCTAAATTTTGTACCATTCCAAGATAAAATTATAGAGAAAAACATTTATTTTTTACAAGCATAATTAGTACAGTAATAATTCTTATTTGAATTACGAATAGGCTACGTGTAAAGAGAGCTGTGACTATAGAGTGATTAGAAAAACCAGATCCTGAACGAATTTTTGATGACGTAGTGGATTTGAGCTCGATTTCTCACGCAGATGGTCCCGGTTACGATTCCCTCCTTGGATATGTTCTTTTTATGTTCTATTTATTCGCCCCTAATATCGACTGGCAGCTCTGGAAAACTCACCCTGAAACGTCGAAAAAATGAAACTGTACAAGAGATCATCAAAATTTTTAACACGTACAGACTAACAATAACAATTGGAGCCAACAAGAAAATTATATATAGATTTTTTAGATGTCACGCTCGATCTCAATTCAGAAAGCTACAAACCATACATGAAGCCCAAGAACCAACCACAATACATACATAACCGATCGAGCTCCCCGCCAAACATACTCAAAAACGTCCTCACGGCTATCAACAAAAGACTGGTCGAGATATCATCTCACAAGAAAGTTTTCGAGGATGCATCAAAGGTAAAGACCCTATAGTGGGAGAGACTGGCCAACCCTTGTTCTCAGATACGCATTCTGATTGGACGAAATGTATGGGCACCATTTTGGAGTCAAAGTACGAGCTTTCAAGATCATTGCCTATGTAGTATGTACATTCGAGAAGTTGTGCAGGCTGTATGTACGGCCGGACGTACGCATCCAATGTAAGATAGCCCTGTTTTGTTCCCAAAATTGCCGCCAGGTTGTGCTGCACTTGGTTGCACGAACAGACCAGAAAAGGGTTACAAGTTGTATATTGTACAAAAAGAAGGCTTTGGTGGGCTGTAAAAGTTAGAAGGTTCAATTGGAATCCATCAAATAGCGATCGCTTATGCGATGTAGCTTTACAGTATACAACTTAGTAATACATGTAGGCCTAACGTTAGAGTAGGCTTAGCCTTATAGAGTTAGATTTCGGCGTTCTGACATACAAGGCCTAGCCTATACCGTATACGGTGGTTCCAGATCTATATTCCGACTGCTTGATATCCCAACACATAAACCCAAATGCAACTCCTAACCCTTTGGCCTAGTCGGCTAACCCTAATACTAACCCTGTTGGAGAGTTGTAGGAACATCCCCATAGAGACGTTGGAATACCAGAGCTGCAGTCCCCAGTCATAGGTGTAGGAGCAGTGGCGTATTTGGGGGCATTGGGCCATGCCCCCATCCCCTAACTGATGCCGATTTTTGTACTTCCTATGAATACGTTAATTTTTTAACACAAATTTTTACTGCAAATGGTAGCATATGTGGCACCAGATTGCATGTAAGGACACCTAATTTTAAAAAATTTTCAAAGGGAAGAGGGCACCCCATTGGACCATGGTTCCTTCCACTGATGCCGACGTTTTTGTTTTAGTTCCTGAAAATACGTGAATTTTTTAAAACAAATTTTGCTTCAAATGTAGCATATGTGGCACAAGATTGTAAGGACATCCAATTTTTCAAAAATTTTCATAGGGGAGGGGGACACAATAACATCAAACATTGCTCTTGGATCTATTAGTAACATGAGAGAACTGAAACATTTGCGTACCTTTGACTTTGATGTAGGTTTTTACATGGAATATACTCTGGTCAGTCACAATTTTATAAAACCTAGGCCTAGGCCTTTCCATAAAATAAAAAAGTCTCACTAGGAAGCGCTCCCCTATATTTACCCCTTCCCCCAGACCTCTCCTGAAACTTTCACTAAATAATGAAAAATCTTAAATGACTAGTTCAACTTGCATACAACATTCCATACAAAGCACCATTCTGCATGTATAGCGTCCTGCATTTACGTACTAGTAGTTTTCTTAGAAAGAAGGGGTAAACCCAGCCCAGAATAGACCCCTCCACCTCTCTTACCAGCACAGAAATAAGACACAAAAAAAGATTTTTTTAAATAAAATCACTTTTACAACTGTCAAAATAGCATACACCATTCTGCATTTTCGTCACTTTCTATAACAAAAAGTTACTCAAAATGGAGGATTTTATCCCCTCAGTCCCTCTAGACCCCTCCCAGGACGGCTTTTCTTGCACCGGGTCACAAACTAAAGGATCCGGCAGACAGTGTCCCAGAGTCAACCAATACGAATTATTGTCACAAGAGAACAGAACGCTGTTATACACTTTGTGTTACATTTTGAACGGAAAACTGTACGCACACAGTGTATATGATATCTGGCCATAGTTAACATTTGGCTCCAAAATGGCGCCCATGAAATAAGTTCGCCAATCTCTCCCACTATAGGGTCTCTAATCAAAGGGTTACCAGGACGCCCTCAACTAAAGCGGATACACACACAAACTTGATAACGATTACAACAACAACGAAAACAAACAAGAATCCAAGCAGGAAAACCATTTGGTACAACCCCCTTTTAGCAGGAATATTGAGACCAACATAGGAGAGAAATTCTTCAAACCCTGATTGAAGATTTCCCATTAGGTAAAACATTACAGAAAATAGGAACACAGTAAAATTAAGCTACAGTTGCATGCCAAACATTTAAAACGTAATTGACGCCCACAACAAGTCTATTGTCCAAAGAATACGCGCTCCCCCTCACCCCTTGTAATTGTGGAAATAAAGGGCTGTGCCCCCTGGATGGTCAGTGCAGGGAGGAGGGAATAGTCTATCAGGCAACTGTCACACCCAAAGAAACTTGCGACAAACAGACATACATCGGCATTTCTGCTACAGAATTTAAAGCTCGCTATAACAACCATGTATCGCATATATAAGTCTATAAGTTCCGTCCAGCATGTGAGTTGTTTACATTGCCCTTCCACTTTTCCTCCTCTCGGTCCTCTGATTTACTTTCATTTATTCACTCCTTCCTTTGTCTCTTCCCCAATTTTCTCTCTTGCTTTCATTCATCCCGCTATTTGAGCCAAACATGTGTGGTTATTTCCCTGGAAGAAAATTCTGTGTCCTGCCCCACCTTAACGCCTGTACTATTTTGTTCCTCAGTATAATACCTCCTTAATATTGTTCCTCAGAGTCATCGGTGGTTGATCTAAAATCCTTAATTAAAATTCGTATTTGAACAAGTTCTATTTTCAAAATAGATTTTCTACCTCTATCTGGATAGCTCTTTTTGCATAACTTCTTGCCAAATTTTGACAAAATTACAGCCCAATACGACATCCTCATATGCTATTCCATGGTAAACGGAGTAACTCCTTGTCTCACGTGCGACAAGAAGTCTGAGATTATTGGCAAAAACGGCATTCTCTCAGACAAGGACGGACTCCTTGCCGCACGTGTGACAAATAGTCGGGGGTTATTGGCAAATGTGGCACACTTTCGGGTATTCTTGGCATGAATCCCAAAGGACACAGACATATTTCATGAAAATGATGGCTAAACATGGAATCTGAAAATCCATTTTGAAATTGGAACTTGTTTTTGGTAAAATGTTAAAACCTTCTTCAAAATGGGATGCCTGGGCGTTATCGTTTCAAGAGCTAAAAAGAAGCAATTTCGTACAAAGATTATTTTTCAAACATGGAGCTGAGACCGAGGCCTCTGGATTTTTGTGTGCCTTAAGTGGTATCTTAAGCCTGCATCCCAAATATTCGCGGAGATATTCCCCTGTCCCCTCCTCGGTTTTATGCATATGAGAAGTTATTAAACTCATTTACAGGAAGGGAACCAGATCATAGGTCAAAAACTTAATTAAACATATGACCCTGACCTCGAATACCAGCCTTACTTACCAAATAGGTGTGACAAAAAAAAGTGATGTGTGCGACATATGTAACAACCTGTAAAACTGTGCAAAACTGGACGATTTTTGCCACAAAGCTCGTGACCTTTGTTGTAACAAAAATGGGCGATGATTGCAACAAAAGTGGTCAGATGATCTGTGGTGTAGGCCTGATCTGAGGAATTTTCCCACAATTTTAATCCAATTAAATGGCTCTTTCGACCACATTTTTAAGTTTAATTTCATTGAATCAGCTATATTGCAAGCTATAGAATCACACATTAGTCTACTATTTTCCTTACTAGGGTTCTGGAAAGGAGGAGTTGGTCAATCTCCTCCACTTGCAGTTGTGGTTGTGAAAGTCTTGGGACATGTGTCTCATCCCCACCTGTTGACGCTCATGTGCACAGCCTACCGTCACTCCATTAAAAGCGAAGACGGGGAAATTCACCCCTACATTTAGAGTGTCCGACTTATGTCCATGCATTCTGATAGGCCCAAAATTTACCTCTGAATCATTTAAATACGTACACAGCAGAACTGGTAGAGCTCAAAAAGTTTTTTCATCCATTTGTTTAACATTTTCTTTGAAATTATTAATATTTATGATTTTGCTGTCCACTGATACAGTTTGCCAAAGTGTTGCTCACAGTATCTTAAGCTGTCAGCTACAGAATGAAGTATTAAACTAGACACTGTCTGAATTTGCAGGCAGCTACAGCGGAGCCCCTGAAGATTGTATTCAAAAACAAAGAAAACAGCTAGAGCTCAGATAACACCACCTGTTTCCTTGTTCAAACAAAAATGTCGTCAATAGGTACACGAAGGGCGATATTAAGGATACACGGTCAATATAGGTAACGATTTGACGTTTCTGCCCAAGTCTTTAATCTTTGCGCATGTGCATCTATAACTGAGACGTTCAAACAATCCTTGTGTGCAGCAAGTGAAATTTGCCGTCAAATCCGCTTGTTGTGGGTATTGACATTTTCGAAGGCGTGGTCATCCATCCGTTGCCACAGTTAGCCTTGGTAGGGACTCTTAATTCTGGAACTATTTATCTGAGATGCACGCTCATATTGTATACGGGGGACAAACTAGGAAAGAGTTAATCAAACTGCGTAAGGGTTTATCATCTTTCCAGATAAGGCTTTCTCACTTCACTAAAGGCACAATGTACGTCACTGATAACAAAAAAAAAAAAAAATACTGTTAAGCGTGTTATATCAATAAAATTGCCCAAGATTACTCCTAACGAAAATATCAACACAATTACATAGCAGATGATCGAACTAATCGTGTTTTGTTCTATACACACTACACTGCAAAATGTAATACACCAGGCTACAAAAGAAGGCGCAAAAACTGGCAACAAAATCTGCAATTCCAACAATCACATCTGGGGCTTTGATTAATTTAAATACATGGGTTACACCTATAAAAGGAATCAACTTTTTGATAACTAGAATGCGGAACATTTACACTCGCAAACTGCATGTGAGTCAATAGACTATTCTGAAGGAGAATTACTGCGTCTGTTGTCCAGAAAACGTTATACCATGAAATTAGAATTTATGCCAATTAGAATTGTAGACAATGCAACATTAGGCAGCTTGGTAACTGTAGTCTCAAGACATAGTGTACTTTTTGAAAAAATCTACTACTTTGTAACTAAACAATTTTTGGAATTTCAAATTTTCCAACGATGCAACATTCATTGCGAAATCGGATGAAAGGAACTGCAAGTACCACAGCACCGTGCCTTCGACACTTTCATTGGGATCGGTGCACTGATTGAAGTTGTACGAGATACAAAAAATGATTTTTACTTCAAGCTTTGTTCCCTAACTGATGCCCACAGTCAGCCTGATATCCCATTGCAAATCCTGTTTTAAATTTGCTTTAGTTTCGTTGCAAATTGAAGTAAAGAAGTACAAATCGGTTTAACACGCGTCACTACGGGCGACGATTTATCTTGTCAATTAAAACAGAAAGCCATTGAACTACTCAATTAGCAGATAAATACATCTGAACTGACTGATTTTACAAATGTTAAGTTTACGTGAGCTGGGAGAAAATAATGAAAACCTGGAGATTAATACTTGCGTTTATTCAACAATACCTGTATACCTACTAGGCCCTACACTTACGAAATAACACATCTTTCGGAATCAATCCGGTACTTTGGCACAAAGTTGGGAAAATAAGAACTCTGTTATGAATTATTTTCCTTTAATTGAGGACGTTGCTAATTGAGTATTGGGAAAAGAATTATCAAAAGCTTCTCTTTTGCTCCACGGTCAGAAAATTAACCAAAGAAGCGCTGCTACATGACAGACCGTCTGGCAAAGAGAACCTTTTTGCATACCCTGCCTTAAAAGCCTGTAATAAGTTAATCACATGACTTCAGGATTTAAGAGATGCCGCTTGGCATACAGGTCATGCATGTAACACTGATAGCACTAGCACAGGATAGTCTGGTGAAACTTCCTTGTCAGATCACCCTTGCCTACGGTAGCTCAAGTGCATGAACTATTACGTAACAGCTTGGCTCTGCTTTTGTAGATGGTACCACGGAAGGACTACCACTGCCGAGCGACACCATAATGTGGATGTATTTCCGGAGAGAACAGCCTTGGGTCCACACTGCAAAACTCCAACGTTTGTCTGAAATCTCCCTAACAAAAATAAAATTAAGTAGGCCTACCAAATAAGCTTTTCAGTCATTCAGGTTACAAAATAGTTCTTTTCACAATACATTGTAACGCTTCTGAGAGTACAAAGTCACCAGACTCTTACTCAGTGTAATCGTCTATTTCATTTTCTAACAATTACCGTACTGTGAGGGAAAAATAATAACTAGGAGGCTACAAAAACTAGGTAAGCCACCTAATACAGTCATGTGACAAACACCCACGCAAAGTTCCTTTGAAAGAATTTTTGGTAATTAGTTTTGTCACGTTGTCTGCGGAGAATATTTGTTGAGTATAGTCTGTGGTGCTTCATATAAACAAAAGTCTGTCTTGCTACAAGTTAAATGATCAAGTGGGGGGAAAGAAGACTGCTCAAGTCTGAAACATGGCAGATGTAATTCACTTTTCACCTGTTCTAAGAAAGACTGTGGTGAAGGGTGTAAAATCCTAGATTAGCCATGATGAAACCCTAACAAGTACTTATTCGTAGTATTACGTATATGTACTGTCTGTTCGTTCTCGCACTGTCTGCAAGGGAAATTCATATAACAGTGCCAGCCGGAGACTCTTTTTTAATGAGTCGCAATGAATGCCACTACAAATAAATGGAATAACCCAAGACCAAGAGGAATGAAAACATAGCTAACCTTAGACCTGATGAAGCCTTCTTTTGGGATAGATTTCTAGGGTATGATGGATAAACGTATAGCTGGGATATTTTGGTATTCGAAACGAGTCCCTGTTTGATCATATCAGAAAATGGCCATTGCCACACGAATTTTATAAACATTGAATACTATCTGTTTACCAGCTGAATATAATAAACGAGTTTGGTACTAGATAGTTACAATGCATTCTGGGAAGAAAGTTTTATCAACCACAGAGGCACCGTACAAGACTGTAGTTCTTGTATCAACAGAAACAACTTTCAGTCTAGTTTAAAATCGTGATTCTCTCGACATCATAGTCGCTGTTAAAAGACATTTCCCTTGAGAGTGTTTAAGAAAAAAGTTTCTTTGAAGTAATTCTCTTAAATGTGGGTTGAAAATATTGGATTATTAGCTCGTGTAAAAACGTCGTCGCTCGAAACGTTTTTAACCGTGAGAAAACTTTAGCGGAATTGATCTGTTGGTACCACATAATATCCGGATGATTTCCATACTCCCTTACTGGAAACTCTTCGATGACTTTAGTGACCTCCATGTCTCTTCAGCTCTAAATATTTTGTTTTTGAGACCAAACAAGCATTATCAGATGATAATCACAGCATTCCAGCACATTTAAATAAAAGCTCTAGAAGTAACGTACATACGTTTTCATAAGTAAGCTCTGGTGTACTCAACTGACCTTAAAATTTAGAAGGTAATATTGTATGTATGGAACCTAAGCTCATACGGACCATTAATAATATTATTCTTAAATCGAATGAAATATGACGAATGGCAGTCACTCTACGGTACAGTGGCAAAAAGGACAGAATTCGGCATTTTTGCACTATCACTACAACTCATCTGGGCTTAGATTGCTCACCAACCTTCATAGATGTATCATGTATTTCACAAAAAGGGCGGAAAGTTGTTTTCTGTGAAGCTTTTCCTAAATGGTAAGGAGAAATGACGTTAATTATACCCTGAGATCGGCATCTTCTAGGGGAAGGCGCCTTTTCCAGATCCCTGCCTCATACACGTATGCCAACCCCCCACTGCTTAAATTGCTTGCTGTAAGTCAACAAACGCGAGAATCTTAACAGAGGAACAATGGCCTTCAAAAGCTGCTAGGAATAATTGGATATTAAAAGAAAATATAAGAAAGTATCACGTTTGAAATAACATCCTTTACTTTAAAATTTTATTCTTCTTCGATCTTGTTACAAGGCAGTGGAATATGAACCTTCATGAAGGAGAGAGAAACCCTCATGTCTGCCAATGTGGTAAGGTAATATAATCTTTTCAACAATGTAGAATGAAAACGAGACACATGTCTAGACATGTTGCTAGAAAGAAACCAGCCAGAAAGAGCTTTGCTTCTTTGTATTTCGAAAGCTTCATTTGTGGGAAACGGTATGGACCCGGTAAAATATACCTTCCCAGGACCTTTCTCCGCAAGGGTCAAACAAATTAGCCGCGATTAATTGATTATGGTAACAAAGCGGAATTTTGTGTACAGTGACATATTCAATATCTGCCAGAAACCTACTTGGATATGCCCAACTTTCCTGAATACTGTTCATACGTTTGTACATGCATTTAACCTCAAATGACCCCCAAAGATTCCAAGTTTCGGAGTATGGAATATGGGTTTTTTCTCATTCAAACTTTACTTCCTCTTGGCAATCATCTTCATATGTCAAAACGAATCTTATAATTTTATAACAGCACAAGGTTCAATAATAAATTTACAAAAACGAAGGATACGAACATAAACAAAGTAATCATCCTGGCAAGCACAGTAAGCTATACCAAGGCAACAAGCATCTTTCCCAAGTGTTAACTTTCATTTTTGTTTTCTTAAAAAAATGTTCGTGGATGCCAAAATAATCTTTCAAATGATTTTTCAAACTATACACCGATGGAATGGTTCGGGATAGCCTACACTGAAAGATATGAGGCTTAACCAAGATTATCAAAAGATTAGCTACTCGAGCAAAATCGTCCCCAACTAAGACTGTGTGTATATCCCGAAGGTTCATTTAATGTCTGCCCTATTAAAATTGTTGTGTAAATAATGCCAAACGGACCGATGTACAATTGCAATAGATTAGATGTGTTGAAATGTCTCGATTCCATTGTGACAAAAACTACAACGTGCAGAGCTAACTGCTTCTGTAACAAAAAGTTAGTTATTTGTAGGGACAATTGTATGAAGTATACTATACTGAAACCATCTAATATGAACATCGGTAGAACAACGAAAAGGGATTAGTGCAATGTAAACTCCACAAACCTCGTGAAATATTTAGGTATTCATACCATTTTATAAAAGAAGTTTGTTTACACTTTATCATCTTTGAGAGTTTATTGTAGACAGAAAACAAAATTACGGTTTAACATAAAATTACATACAGTATTAGAGGGGTTGGGAAAAGTATCGTCTAAAGTATTAAAGAATTTAATCCATGTTACTGTAATAGAATTAACAATCCCATAGTATCCAAGGAAATGAGTTCTTATAGCGTACGTTCTAACTATGTGGTTTTGGCTGTAGAAATGACCATTGCTATTAATTAAATCATTTACAAAGAGAACGTCATTTCTAAACCAATACGAATAAGCAACAGGTTGGTCGCCAACCCTAATGAAATTCTTCTTCCACAATGGTTGCTTTAAAATAAATACTGTACATCGTTTTCATTCTCAATAAGTGAAATACCTTTCACATTTAAGACATAATACGCTGACGAAGACACTTTTTTCCTAACTTCATTCTTTACACGTTGATTTTCAAGTCTGATTACATCATTTCCATACTTAAAAAAATCATCAGTCTTCTATAATTTCGCAAATAGCAAGACGGCCATGTTCCTGACGACCGCCTTTTAACAAACGAGCCGAGCATGTAACTTCCAGTGCAATGCAATGTGTAGCGATGTCAACCATTTTAATACCACCCTCAGAATAATCTTGAGAGATCTGGTTTCTTCTGATTCGGTCTGGCTTCTGTTTCAAAACAAATTTAAAGAACAAGTTACTTACATTAGCAATAAATTTGCTGGAGGGGTTGGGAAGGGTGTGCAAATAATAATAAAAGGAGGAAGGACTAAGAATTGTAATTCTTCCTAAAACACTCAAGATACGTCTCAACTAGAAATTCGTTACATTCTCAAATTTAAGACGAGCGTTTTTATAGTTTCTTGCAGCCATAGAAGATATGTCGGTGTTGAAGGTTATACATAGAATTGTAAAATGCTCCCCCAAAACCCAATGAATATCGTTTGTACAATTATTAAAAAGCAATTTAGAACCTGACAATGTCCCTAAACCCACGAAAAAAGGACTTGCTAAAATTAATATTTAAACCAGAAAATCCACAAAAAACATTAAGTTGATTGAGTAAATTGCAAAAAGATCGTCCTTTTGCTTGGATGAAGGAATTTGTGTCATCAGTATACTGGATAATTTTATATTCATTGCCACCAATATTAATACTAAGAATGAAATTAAGGAATAAATCGCACTTGGCGGACTGTTATTTGTGAATAAACCGTCGAGACTCCAAATTTGGCAAAATAACGGACGAGGCGAAGCCGAGTCCTTTTTTGTGCAAATGTGGAGTCGAGACGGTTTATGAGACAATAATAGTCCGACAAATGTGGTTTATTTATATTCTACCACCGAAAATGTGTGAAAAACTTTATTTTTTATCAGTGTTTACGTTTACTGACCGTATGTTGTGGAATAACAGGTCAGTGTTTAACCAATCAGAATGCAGGATGCTCAATAACGGATGGCTAGAGGTGGTAGAATCGTCATTATATTTAAACCAGTAAATTTAAAAGATGAGCACATGAAATAAAGAGATAAGGGGATAACGGGTCACCTCGTCGACAACATATTTTAATAGGCAAGAAGGTGAAGGGAAACCATTTAAAAGAACCAGGAGGAAGCACAATTATGAAATGTTTTAAACCGATGGAGACGGTACAAACCTTGAAAAGACTTAGCACTCCCTCGATAAGGGAAAGAAACAGAGTCAAAAGCATGTTTAAAGTCAATGGCAAATAGTAAACCAGGATTACTTTTATCATGAAGAGTACAAATAATATCATACACTGCACGGATATACAATCACCAATGTAATCCCTCATTGATCATGTGAAATTAAGCCTAGATCTACAGTTTTAGATGGTTGGCAATGCAAGTTGAAGCAAGTTTATAGGTACCATTGATGAGAGATATGGGTTTCAATTTTTTTTAAAATTTGCGAAAATTTGTTCCCCGTTGGGTATTAGTGATATAATACCATGTCTTTATGTAATTTACAGTAAGGAAGCTTCATAGCCGAAATTCAGGGAACGCACTCGGAAAAGGCCAATTTCATACTTAAAAAAACTGGAAGAATTCTGCCGCAAATCCATCTGGTCCAAAAGACATGTTTTCCTTATTTTTAAGTTTGAAAAACTCCATCGTAAGTAAGGAGTTCCTCTAGAGTCAAAGACTGCTGGACAGATCACTGCTTTATATACATCGAAGAAGACGTCGTTTAGATTTACCCCGGGAAGGCGCGTGCAGGCGCGTAGCTACGCGGGGCCTGTGGGCCTGGGCCCCAGATATTTGCCAGGCCCTCTTAAAAAATTGTGTGTGTCCTAATAAAAAGTGTAAGAATTAAGGACGGCGATCGATGCCGAGACCCCCCCCCCCACATTTGATACATAGGCCCCCCTAAAAATTTTATCCTAGCTACGCTCCTGGGCACGTGTTCTACGAATTGCACATTGTTCGTTTAGAAATTAAGCGTACACTGCCTGCTGAATATCATCATTGTCACAAATGTCTTCATTTTTGTCATTTACGATATGAGTAATTAACTTATTCACCTAGTTGCGTTTTTCCATATTTAGAAAAAATGAGGTGGTCCTCCCCTTCGTCAACCCATTGAGCACTCCATTTAATTACATTTCCCCTTAGTTTATCTGCCCTCATATTTTAAAGCTCATATTTTAGTGTTTCAATATGGTCACACAATGCTACACTCTCTGCAAAGTCGATTTCTAAACGTTGAATTTTCACTCTGAACACGCTTCTTATGAGCTGAATGTGAGGAATAGATATTCCATTCCGAATTGTTAAACTTCCATAAGCCTTTCTCTGTAATGATACTATTTAACTTGAAAATGATCCTAATCAAAGAATGATCAGACGGGTACCCATGTATGCTTGAGGTATTTGCAATAGTACTTAGTAGACCCGAACACACTATAAAAAGTCCAAAAGACTCTGCTAACATGTGTCTCTTGGCGCCAAGTTAAACCCTTTCGGTGAGATGGTTTACACCCTAGACATCAAGTTAATTGAAGTCATTCATTAGGTTCAGAAGAGCATGACGTGCTTTCGGATTATGGTCGTGCAAGTAGTTACACGTATCTAAATCTGGGCCCAAATATTAGCTGTATGGCCTAACGTGATTCCAACTAAATTTCCATCTTTATCATGTTCAACCTGATTGACAGTAAAATCGAAATTTGTACTCATAAGTATGGCAACCCCTATTGAGTTAGAGGTATCTAAAGAAATATAACAATCATGACTCCACTCCTTAATAACAGAGTTGCTTACATTTTGATCCCAACGGACATCTTGGAGACAAAAAATGTGGCTTTAGGTATTTCGTAGGTAAAAAAACATCTGAGCGTTTCTGCATGTCGCCAAGACCCCCTACAATTCAACGAAGGTATTTTAACATCACCAGTTAGAAACAAATTAACTTGACATATAAGGTAATAAGAAAATGCTGTAGATGCGAGAAAGCCAAAGCAATAATTCTCACACAAAAACACTGAAACACAAACACAACCTCTTTGTAACGCAGCTATGCAATGATGGAAAGAAAAACAAAAGAAAAAAAGAGTATGAAACATGGTTTTGAAGTGACCTTCAAAACCATAAGAATCAGTTGTTGGCTTCATGAAGTCTTTGTAGATTTCAATTTGAATTTATTTGCGCCAAATGTTCACTGTATGCAACACGTTTCGTGTAATTCCAACATTCTTTGGTAACTGAATGACCCGTAATGATCTTCAAATGACCCCCTTAAAGGTTTGCACTTAAGCTAAATACAAGTATAAGTATTTAAACTTTTGACTCTAATAATTCGTGTTCACCTTCAAGTGACCCTTAATGTTTTACCACGAAATGGTTCGTATTTCTACTAAGTGATGGTACGATGGAACCTATACAGTCAAAGGGTTATTCCAAATCATTGATGTTGACCGGCAGTGACCCTAGATGACATCCAAGAGACATCCCAAAGCCCTAAATGATGGTGATTATACCTGATAAGTTTGGATACAATGCAATTTACGTTTGCCTTTGGTATTAGGCTTTTCAAACAAAAGATTTCATTATTTAATCCAACAGCCTAATTAACAGCCATGTGTTTGACACCAAACCGAATGGGGGTGGGGGAAACTACCGTCCCATCCTGATGCATATACTTACTATACATGAGTGTGGTATAAATTAAGAAACTCAATAACTTAATTGCATTTTTAACATTTGATACTAACACTCCATACTCCTAGAATGACGTCATTGAGTTAGAGACTAACGTACCCATACAAGCAGGGAGTTGCTATTTGTCAAATAGCAACTCCCTGATACAAGTAATGCTTAGGAGTAATATTCAGATAAACATCAAGAAAAGAAGTTGAGTTCTTAACGTTCACTGGTTCCAAAAGGCTAAAAAATTTGACCTGCTGGGATTATTCTTTGTTTCTTGATGCAGATTAACAAAGAAAAAATACAACATCGAAAGTCAATTCATCATGTAAAACCCACACAGGCGTCACTAGGCAGTTAGGTGTAAGGGAAACCGTTTAACTTTCAAATGTTTTTCAAAAGCTCGTTTTATTACAATTTAACTTGGTTACTATTCACTTGACCCCATCAGTAGTCTCTGATAGCTACAACTGATATACAAATATCCACAAATATATCCTTGGCAGATCTAAAATATTTAAAATTGTCACTTTTCTCCTTCGGAAATTACATCAAGTAATACTATGGAGAGAATGTCTAAATTGATTGCTACATCTAAACTGAACCTGATAGGCATTGCAACTGAAAGGCCATAAAGTCTTTTTCCAGCAACTTGCAGTGTAACTTCTTGCAAATATAAATGAGTTACCATGTTAAAAATCTTACATTGCAAGTCACTTGCTTACCGAAAAGTGCAGTACTTACATATCAAAACCTTTCAAAATTCTGCAAAAAGTAAAAATGTGGTGATATCATTTTCTATTAATAATTTTAAAGGTGGGCCAAGAAGTGTGATGAGCTTTCGACAAAAATAGTTTTGTTCAATCTGTTTCCTGGGACAAATAGAGGAACTTCAGACTTATCAGTGCATTTGATAGAATCTTGTTTCCTTTCTAACTTTTGCTAAGATGAAAAGCTGCACAGTTGAACAAAACTTTCTGGATAAAGGAAACACAAGATTCGCATTCCTTGGGGCACATTGTAGCAATTCTTGCTCCCACGAGGGAGGGGAAGGGGTGACCGCCCTACCTAACAACATATATATTTATATATATATGTATATATATATATATATATATGTATATAAATGTGTATAGGCCTATATATGTATATATACATATAAATATATATAGTCAAGGACAACTTTGAGTACACCCAAAATGCAAATTTATCACCTAACGAAACCTGAAATGGGAAGATTGAGTAAGATAATGGTTGACAAGACCAACGAAACCATCAGACGAGCCACACGAGTTAACCAATGGCGAAACACCACATCTGGCCTTAAGTGGTTCAAAGATTCTAGGTTCTACCCATCAGTCTCTGAAAAGCTTTTGGAAAAAGCACTCACGTGGGCCAAACTCTTCACCAGGATTTCAGAAACAGAGGCCATCCAACTATGCACTCAAGGAAATCCCTGTTCTTCGACAACACCCGCAGGCCTTGGGTGAAAAAGAATGCCCCCGATGCCTTTAATGTCACTATGGGTGGGTCTGAGAAATATGCAACTTATAGGATTATACATACTGAACCACGTGCAATCCAAGATTGACTTTGAAAGTGTTGGCTCATACAGCGACGACGGCTTAGCTGTAATAAGTAATCACTCCGGCAGCCAAGTATAGACACGTTAAGAAAACACCTCATTAGAACTTTCCAGTCATTCGGCTTAAAGATCACTGTAGAAACCAACTTAACAGCAGTAAACTACCTCGACTTTAACCTCAACCTAGGCACAGGCATCTATAAACCCTATAGAAAACCCAAACAATGCACCGGTTTACATCAACGCTCATCCAAACCACCCCTGCGATAATAAAGCACTGTGTACCTGCGTCAATATCTGCAGACATGAACATCTTCTTCCAGGCCGCCCCCACTCACAACGAAGCCCTAGAAGCCAACGGATGCAACGAACTAATCGCCTTCATACCACACCGCAACGCATGGAACCCCCTAGTCCGAAAAAGAAATCGCGGAAGAAAGATTACCTGTTTTAATACCCCGTACGGTCCGACCATCAAATCAAACATCGGGGGGATCTTCATCTAATTAATCACAAAGCACTTTTAACCGTGGCATGTACTACATTAGTTTACAGAGCAATTGTGTCGACGGACACCGAGGAAAAATTCTAAGTCGGATTGTCTGGGGGATCTTTCAAACAACGCTATAACAACCACGAAACATCTTTCAAACACGAAAGGCACTCAAAATAAACTGAATTATCAAAGCACATGTGGGCCCTGAAAAAAAGAAGGAAAAAGACATTTCTTGGCAAGTTCTAACAACAGCGAACAAGCAAATACGTCAGTCCAATCAATGCAATCTCTGTATGGAGTAAAAGGTTGACATACTTTTGGCAAACAGCGACAACCTACTTAACAACAGAGCCGAGCTCCTGTCGAGAAGTCTACATAGAAACAAACAATGCAAATAACAGTCAGTGAAAAAGTCAAATTCAAACGTCTCATAGGCTGTCTGACGATTGATGTGTAAGCACGAAACTCGGAGTAACAGCTATCAAACGAGTGTTTAAAATATTGCAATGTATTTTAGCTCTGTAACTTTATATTGTGTTAACCTGGGACTGACGCCAGCATATTGTATATATCTATATCCATCCATCCATCCATCCATCCATCCATCCATCCATCCATCCATCCATCCATCCATCCATCCATCCATCCATCCATCCATCCATCCATCCATCCATCCCTTTATCAATAACTTTCACTATTGTGGACTCTTTTCGTTCATTCATGCTTGACCCAATTAGCTGAAATGTATGATTGTTCTCAGGCTGATCATGGGCCTCAATTATGTGGGGACAGGAGGTACTCTTAGAAAGTGATACGAGAATGTCAGTTTAATGATGCAAGGAACCATCGTTTTTGAAATAATGGGGCGCGTCACATTTGTGTCAGTCTCGGGATCAAAACTTCTAAGAAGAGGGGTACAAGGAAATACATTTGCCAGAAATGGCTTAAAATTGTACATACAAAAGTTTCAAGTTATGGAACATAGTAGTCTACGATCTAACGTTCTGTTTCATTGCAAGTCACCCGTTTTTAGGTCTTTGTTTCATCCAAGCATATCATTGCAAAACAAAGAATCTCTGTTTTATACCGCACCTCTGGCCAAATATATAACCTGTTGTTTTACTGAATAGCTGACCGTACAAAGAATGAAATTCCGTTATTGTATTGCTCTTCTCTTTGTCGCTTAGTATATTCTTTTGTATGTACAATTTTAAGCCATTTCTGGCAAATGTTTTCCATTGTACATCCGACTTGCAGCCGGAAGGTCTAGGGTTCAAATCCTGGCTGGGTCATACCAAAGGCTTTAAAAATGGAACCTACTGCCTTTGTGCTTGGTGCTCAGCATAAGCAATAGAGTAGGGAAAACAAGCCAGTGAGCCACAACTGGAAAAAAGGCCGTGGTCGTCTCGGCTTGAACCAGTTGGTTGGAAACTGGGACGTTAAACCTCATCTAACTAACTAACTAACTAACCAGCGAAACGTTTACAAATACAAACTATGAACAGAAACCTTGAAGGGCATATGCAAAACATGCACCTTACATTCTGTATGGGTCTGTGCTGAAAAAGGGATTTTCAAACCTCACTTTTTATTTTATCATGTTACCACACCCAACACCAAACGGTCATTTAATCCCATTCAGTGTTTAAACATCAGCACGGTGAATGAGATAGAAATATCATCTGTGAACATTGCTTTAACGGTCCATGGGCGTCGATCCCGGGGGACCGGGGGGACATGTCCCACAAATATTTAAGAAATCGCCCATTGACTTTGATTTTTCACACAGTAAATTATATGTTTGAAAATAAGTCATGTCCCCCCACTACTGAGAACAAATTGCCGCCCATATCTTTACCTTATCTAGCTGTTACTTGTTTACATTCGAATGAATGGTAATTTTACTTCGAAATAAAAAATTGACAATAATATGCAGGTTGAAAGGACGATTCTCTTTTATGTTCTCTTGCAGAATAACATGGGACAGGAAGCTGAATGCATTTTTACCATTTTGTAGTCATCATGCACTTGCCTCCATCAACCTGTGGCGTATTGTTTATGCCACGGCTTGGTTCAACGGTCTGCTCCATGGCATTTTGTCAGTGAGAGGCCAATTGGAAGTGTTAAAAATTGGTGGAAGCCAATTTGTTGTGTGTTTTGAATGAGTTGTGAAACTAATCACAGCTGGTCGTTTTCTCATATTCCTGCACAGGATTAATCTCAACGATTTACGCGTTAAAAAAGTAACGAGAAAAAAAGAAGGAAGAAAAGAAATGCGCTTATATAACGTTTCTGCCGGCTTATTTATCATAGCTAACCTTGTTAGCGTGGCGCTCTTTAAATTCTGTAATAGTGAAAATTTTGTATCTCGATACTGTCAGACGCCTTAAAGGTTTGACTTCAGTTTTCACCGACAGTAATACTACATTAAGACATATAGGTTTAAAGGAATGAAAACGGTGTGTAGACGAAGTTAAAATATTGCTGCAGCTTAGAGTAATCAGGTAATTGAAAAGCTGTTTACACGATAAGACTTACAACAATGCATGCCTGAAATTTCCTGTATACTACTCGGCCTTAATCAGTTAACCTTGAATTTTCCCATACATTGACATCCTTCGATTGAATTTATATTTTCTTCCTACAACAATGGTTACTCCATTTATCTTTCAGAGCTTTGCTTTAAGATAAGACTTTCTTCAAAGTGGCTCATTTTACCCAGGAATGATGTCGCAAATTACAATTGCAATTGAAGAATGTGTGTACCTTACTAAAAGAACTTCACCGGTTCTGTAGTTAGTACACGTGAAGTACGATCCTCCGAGGCATGAACTGTAATTGTGTGATATTTTCATCAGCTTTTATAATGGTGTTATGGGCTAGCGCCACAAACTTACGGTGCAGCTCCGAAAACTAAAGCATCCAGGCTCTACGTGTAATGAGTGAATACACTGGTATTTCTATACTGTGGCTTTGTCATCGCTGGAAGGGCAATTGACTGGGGGTGGGGATGAAACCGAGGAGAGGAGCTAATAGATCAATATATGTGGAGGTGCAAGATGAAATCCAGTGTTTCCAGGAATTTGCAATAACCATGATTTACTTAAGGTAATGAAATCACATTAAGTTGGCATTAAACAATTAGA
Source organism: Holothuria leucospilota (assembly GCA_029531755.1). Classification (NCBI taxonomy): domain Eukaryota; kingdom Metazoa; phylum Echinodermata; class Holothuroidea; order Aspidochirotida; family Holothuriidae; genus Holothuria; species Holothuria leucospilota. The sequence continues at coordinate 19,573,810 of CM055972.1, read as the reverse complement.
CCAGGGTGGAAGGAGTAGAATAATTACAAGGGGATTGCCAGGGTGTATTTGCCCTTCTGCTCTGCTCGAAAACCCCGTCTGATACGCCTCTCAATATAACCAATCTCACCAACGCATAATTCCCCTCATAGACCTGCCTCCATGTTCTCGTTTGAAAACATTCATAGGTATGGAACTGAGGCTAGAGTTGCAGCCTTCATTGAGTTACAAAGTCTCTTTTTCAAGCAGACTATTTGGTAGGGCCCCAGCAAAATTTAAATCAAACAGGAAGGGCCATTATGCACAAAACAAAGTAGTCCTCGGCCTCTGTCGGGTTATACAAACTAGGAGGTGGGCGGATCTTACTTTTATCCATATGATGATGTGAGGTTTAGTTGCAATACTGTATAAAATGTTTTTTCTGAAAACAAGATTCCTCAAGTGTAGTTTCTATGAAGTTTAAATAACCAAAAGGTGATTAAAGGAGCTGAGTAGTGGCGTACTTCGGAAATAAATACGTCATACTAAACGAGATGTTTACACTCAGTGTAATACTAACATTGAAAATATTCCTCTTAATGCGTTTTGTATTTTCAGTTAAAATAATTTTTGCAACATTATGAAATTCAGTAATAACTTTCGTGTTTTATTTCTTAGATCTTTTATTTTTTACTTGCTACATATTTAACAATTTGTTTTTTGAATTTACAGTTCGTTACTTTTTCTTCTGGCACGGGCAATTTTGCATCGTTTCAACTTGTAACGGTTCTGATCGATGGATCAATTAGTCGATATATCGAGTTATCATGGCAGCTACGTTGGACAATTCTGATACCATTTCCCCGAAAAACTGATCATCTGGTTGCGTTAGCATTTTGTTATACTTGTAGTGCTTCTGGACATTATTTTGGTTTCATTTCGAGTAATATAACCAGTTTCAAAATGTTGGAGGGAGAAAGTTTTCCTTTCGAGCAAGTGAAAAGCTCAACAGAAGCAGATGCTAGTGTTTATACTGCAAAGAACCGTCTGTTTGCGTTTTCAAATCAACGTGTCAGCGTAAGGAGTCCCGTAGCGGAGGCTGTCCGTGTAAAAGTCCGAGCAACCTCCGCCTGTAGCTCTGTGTAAATGTGGGACAACGAAACGAAAATGGTTAAATCAACCACCTCCGGTAAGCTTTAAACTTGTTGTCTTTGCAAACAATGAGTTTCCATTTCTTTCCCATAATAGATTCGCTTTCACTAACCACCATCAAACTCATTATACGCTATTTAAGAAAATCGTAGGCCTAACTAAAATTACGTTAGGCCTAAAAGTAAGCGGTATCGTACTAAAACATGCAACACTAATATACTACACACGTACATACGTCGTGAGTTGTGTGTACTAGACACAAGGCATTTCGGATCGAATCGATAAACCAAGAAGCATAACCGGATGTAACGTAACGAAGTCGGCGTGTCCGAGAATTTATTCTGTTTTGGCGACTACTCAGCTCCTTTAACATATAGTGAAAATGCTTCATAATGAGAAGTTGGATTAGTCGGCTTATGCCAGAGTGGAGGAAAGATACAAGGAAGAGGGTAATGATTTACCAGCGTGGGACAATTAAATATGGTATTGAGGGTTGTGACATGAAAAACAGAATAATTGGGACTTACCCACTGCAATATTCTTTGGATACCTCCAAACAGTCAGTTTAAGTCCTTTCCACAGCCCATGAATATAGCTTTCTAACTCGACAATTTTGCAACCAACAGCAACAGAGAAAATGTATGGAAAACAGCCTCTTTAAGTGTGTACCTTGATTGTACTCATTACTTCCAACCAAAAACCATCAGCGTCATGTTAATCAGACGTTCTCCTTCCATTGCATGTTTTTTATTAAAAATAACCTGCAATATTGTTCATAGGCGCAGGAGGCGGGACGAGGGGGCTGCAGCCCCCCTCTCCACAAATTATTTGCCTTAAAATTAGGGCAACATGCTGCTATTTTTTCGAGAACTGCAAGGCCAGATTACTACAATTACAATACTTAAGTATTCTCATTAAAGCAAAACTTCAAAAGTGCCAATTTTACTAATTTCATTATTGCCTTCCCTACGAAAAAGTTGGTTTACGAATGATTGATCTTAACTCTTTTGCGATTTCGATGAAGCTAACTTGGTTGAGGAGATACCATAATGCATCTCTCCGTTCTCCCACCTTTGCCATGTTCTACTATTTTCTAGAGAATAAAGTAAAATTCTTTTGGGATGGATGACCTACTTACTTGAAAAATCGATCTTCTTTGATAAACAATTAATTCTATAAAGACCTCTTAAATGCAGCTATCAAGTTGAAAGCATCCATAGACGTTGATGTTGGCAATGAGCCAAATACCCATCAAAGTCTCTGTCACAATGATTTTAATACAAGTTGGTAGGAATCATTTAAATTTAAAAGACTGGATACAAAAGGGTGTTTACATAGTTGATGATTTATCTGATGAAAATGGAGATTTTTTTACCGTCAATGACTTTATTCTTCGTTATGACATTAATACAAATTACTTGCAATTTGAAGGTGTTTTAAGAGCGGTTAAATGCTTCTTAAATGGTCGAACTTTTAGAAAATTAAAACGTCCATTCGTTCCAGAGTTTCATCTAGCCATAAAATCTCAAGAAAAATGGTCCGCTGAACTGGGATGCAATCATTTAAATTGGAATTTAGCTTACAATTGGAGAATAAATTTTCTTGGTTTCAGTATAGAATCATTACTAGAATTCTGCCAACAAATACGTACTTGAAAAGAATTGATATTTTAGATCATGAACTTTGTGCTTTCTGTTTAAAGGAAAGAGAAACAATTAGTCATATTATGTTTAACTGTGAAAAAGTACAACTGTTGTGGAGAGAGTTTCAGAATTTTATAAATAGTAACACTAATACTACTTTATATGTTAACCCGCAGACTATGATCTTTGGCATCGTGAATGATCAACCTGACAAACATCTGTAAATGTACTGATGATATGGTTTAAGTTCTATACTTACAAGTGTAAAATGCAAAATACAATCTTAAATTTTGTTCACTTTCAAAATTATGCAAGAAGTCTCTTACAATCACTGCATTACAATGCGTGTATTTCTTTTGACGTTAATGCATTTATGAGACAATGGCAGCCATGGTTAAATAACCTACATCTTGATTTTAATATTGCGTAATTCATTCGTCATCCCCTGTATTTTTCTTTAACATAATATATAATTGTAATAACTTACATTATAATTATTTTATACATACATCGATTGAGGAGAACAACAAAAAAAAAACAAACTTCATTATTGCCCGACAAATCTGACACTAAAGCGTTTGACACATTCCACTCCCTATATGTATAGGAAAGTTTTTACATGATACATGTAGTTGACGTACAGTAGCCTTTAGTTAGCAGTTATCACAGTGTGCAAAATTGTGCAACCGATGGTAACTACGACGTATATTTACCAATGCTAGCTCGATGTCCATCTACTCTTCGTGGTAGAAAGAATGATGAAAGCGATGATGATATTAATAGATATAAGTTGCATTTTTCGGGCAAGCCATAACAACCCCCCCACCCCACCCCCACCCCCACAAATCAAATTAGGCTCCTAAGCCTATGCCAATGTTCTCGTTGCCATGCTCTTGCTCCCTATCTTCCCTCTGCTGTTTCTTTACAAAAGGTCTGCTTTACTTCATCGCTTTGCTTCTTATAGTATATTTGTAAACGGACAGTGACGAATTTGAAAAGAATTTTCTCCTTCAAGTTGTGACAAGAAGTAAGTTGAATATCAGCAGTTCCTTTTTTGCAAACTTCAAGGAGATTGGACTTCAGGTTTTTTCCATCCATTAGCCCATCTTTTAAACGTCCAAAAATACTCTCAACAATTACCAGCATATCAAACAATTTCTTTGACACCCTAACTATAAAGACCCCCTTTTTTAGTTCCTTCAACTCAGTGAGCCGAGACTGCTTACCACTGAGTTATAAATCATAGCATTAGTACACCCAACACAAGAACGGCCCTTTCGCCCACTATACACGCAATGATAAAGAAATAGGAGATAGGATAAAGAGCGTCGGTTTCCAAGACTTTCGGCTAACTTTAACCTCCCATATCTTACTTCGCGTCTTATTTCTGGGGAATCTGAACATTTGTAGCCATTTTCTAGGTGATTGCTACACCCCCATGCACAGCATCCTACCAATTTGAGATTTGTTTGAATGGATTTCGGTTGAGTGAATATCAGTAAAGGATGCTAATCAACATAGTCGCTTGTAATTGTCATGACGTCAGTCACGTTGCTATGCATTTTACATACGGTACGCGAGTACGTACGTAAGCGTTACGCGAATATACCGGCTATTTGGTTGCTGGAGGCAAAATGGCGCCATGTGTCACGTGACTCGAATTTTGCGGACACGGCATGTCTTAACCCTCTCTACATAGAACCCTAGCCGAGTGCACTCAGCACAGAGTTTGTCAATCGTTCATACTTACCCGCTTTGCGTGTACTTGTCGCCGAGTGTAAAACGACACTTTTCACACTGGCACACCCGCGTTTCAATTCATACTCATACATACAATACATACTAATACATACAATACATACTGCTGCCCAGTTGCGCAAACCCGTGTTGCACAGTATTACGAGGCGCTAACCAGTTTCACGGGAAACTCAGATCTTGCTACGCAGTCTGCAAGTGGCGTTTTGTCAAGGCTCCAAGAAAGGTCGTTAACCTTCGAGAAAGTTCGAGAATCTTCTTTTATTACTGTGCTCCTACATTCGAGACAGTTCTAGAATTATACTTCTACTCCAAATTCCTTAAAGAAGACTTGCATATTCTAAGTTCAGTCAGGGGCGTAGCTAGGATGAAATTTTTAGGGGGGCCTAGGTAACAAATGGGAAGGCCGGCACGGCCGAGGGTCAGGCTTGTCAAGACTATCTAAGCGGAGCGCCACCATCGTTTGGCGCGGAGCGTGCAAGAAAATTTTTGGCTTTACAAACCCTCCAGATGGCCGGAAACGGCACTTCCCACGTGTTTTAAGCTGCGTGTACCCAGCTTGAAATTCGAATCTCATGTCTGCCATTTCTCAAATAATGGGAAAAAAATCAATCCATGAAAAATGGTAATACACAAGGCCGCACATACACTTTTTTGCTAGGGGGCAAAAAGTGGGCATTACTGATCTGTGGCCTGGGGGAGGGGACTAAAGGGAACGGGTGTCTCCCTCCCCCCTTGGCGAAAATTTGTCATTTCGGGAGGACGTATAGATAGCAAATGGTGCAATATTTGAGGGAATTCAGCTTTAAAGAGAAAACGAAAAGTAGTTGTGACTAAGTGCGACAAAAGTCATTTTTGAGAGCGTGGTGGATATGATGTGAAGCATGACCTCAGCCACTGAACTCCGTTGTGGGGGAGAGTTTAAGGGAGAGGAGGGAGTGTTATTGGTTATAAAACGTTTTCATGACTAAACTGGCACGGTTTAAAAACGTTTTTAGGCCATTGATGATTGAAGCTACCTATAGCAACAACAGCAACATTGTAGCTATGCATAATCGCGCGTAGCGCGAGAATTTTGGAAAAGTAGGCTAGAAATACATCCTAATAGAGCTGTAAATGATTGGTGATGTGTACAGATATGGGCACATGAAAACATTGATCTGCCTATTTGAATTTTTTTTAAGTTCTATCATTACGATCACAGCTATTTCTTATATTTTTACTGCGTTTTCTCTGTACATTCTTAAAGTTGGAAACGGTGCACTGAAAATTTCTGGGGGTAATTTTGCCTCACCTCCCCGCTGTGTCCGGCCGTGGATATCATATGAGCTGAGATAATACAAGAATCATACTGAATTTTATGCATCCCTTTTCATTTATTCTGCCTGCAATTCTCCCATATTCACCTTCTAGTATATCTGTTAGGTTTGTCCATCACCCTATCCATAGGCTACATGTCCACTACTCAATTACATATCCCCTAGATCATACCATTTGTCTCCAACCTAGGGTTAACATATTTATTTTTTAGCAAGGAGGACATAGATCACTGTCCAGATGTACGGGGTCTAAGGGTGTCCCCTTCCCTTTGGAAATTTTCCCCGTTTTGAATGGTGTCTAGAGGCAAAATGGTGCTGTATTTTTTCAGAGACTCAAGTCATCGGTATATTACTTGGTCAGACCTATAATACCACCAGTAAATCTTTCAAACTATTTAACTCGCAAGGCAGAAGTAGGGATCATGTGGGAAACACATGAAATCCGGACCTTGTTGGCAATTTTACAAATCCGCCCGGACGCCAGTGCCAACTAGTAAAAAGAGGACATGTCGAAAACAATCGTTCCACAGTGCACTTGTCATGGGCAAGGAGAGAGACACGACACATATACTTGTATATCGAAAGGTAAATAGTAGTACATTCGATCTTAAATTTTTATACCAATCCTAGATAGAGCATAGCCCTTATCAAAGCAGGAAAGGTTCAGAGAAAATACCAGAGAGAAAAATTGAGCCGTACCGAGGGTTTGAACCCGCCATCCTCCGCTTTCCGGGCAGAGTCTGTGACCACTACACCAGTTCGGCTTGTGATTCACAGAAGTGACAAACAGGCTACAAATACCTCGACCTACTATATATATATATATATATATATATATATATATATATATATATAATATATATATATATATATATATATATATATATATATATATATATATATATATATATATATATATATATATATATATATATATATATATATATATATATATATACGACATGGTCGTGTAAGAATGGTTTTCAGTGTATGGTTGCCATGTTTTCAGTAAATCAACCAGCCATCCGAAAGGCAAAAAGGGTCTAAACCTGACAAAGTCACATCCGAATTTGTCGTCGGGACGTTCGTTTCGTCGTCCAAGTGAATTATATGCGAATTAAACGACAGTGCAGACTATATACCTAATTTAGTGAAAGTAGGTATTTTAAAGTTGAGTTCATACGTGCGCAAAATGTGTTTGTCACACATTTACTTTTTCTTAATTCTTACACATTTTATTTAATTATTTTTTGAAGGAAATACTTCAAAGTTTATTTCCGTTCAAACATTTATTTTTTTCTTAATTCTTACACATTTTATTAGGACACAAAAAATCTGGGGGGGCCTGACGAATATCTGGGGGGCCTAGGCCCCCCCAGGCCCCCCCCCCCCCGTAGCTACGCCGCTGAGTTCAGTGATGATCTCCTCTAAAACCTTCTTTTCCAGAAAGCCTTCAAAATAACTGCTTCGTGCGAGAGTATGCTAGATTGGGAAGGTTCGTGAGCGATTGAGGATTGGTATAAAAGGGAATGCTAGCAATAACAGGAGCGAGAGATAACCTTCCATTAACAACCAAGACGTACTCGTTGTGGAAGTCCATATATTATACCAGACTTAACCATCGTTATTCTGTACATAGCGAGAGAGGTTGCACTCGCTATCATTCATCATTATTACTACATTCATCATATCGTCATTGGTGAACTGCATTTCGTTCGAGAATAGCCTTAACTAGTCTTGAACCGATTAAAAGAGGGAGACAATCGTTTGTCAACGAGTTCAAACACCGTTTAGCTCCACGAGGAAGTCCCATCCGTCTGTCGCAGAAACAAATCCACCACTATAGACGATACTACCAGGGAGTTGATATTTAGGAGATAAAACGACAGCTCTCCGCTTTGTACCCACCTAGTTGCCGCAAAGGTCACTTGAAGCACATGAAGATACAATAGGCTTAAAGCTATTGTTATTATTTAACAAAAGGTCCATGTCGTCTGTTACGTGGAAAAGAAATGTCAACAAAGTTTGTCTATATGCTATAGCATTGCCAGTCGCTTTTTTCTCGGAATTAATTTGCAGCTTCCTTGGCGATGCAATTCTTATCACAATAGGCTACTTAAATTTTATGTATCATGTTGACCCTGCACTTACCTTTCGGAAATTGCGAAAGTTTGCGGAAAGCAAAATAATCTTAAAACAAATTATAGTGTCACACCTCTCTTCAGTCATTTACGCATTGTGCCAGTGTAAGACCTTTTAAGCTACAATCTTGGACAAAACTGTTGGAACACATCCCACCGTTGTAACATGTACAATATGATATCGTGCACGATTTACGAATCCTCCGTCCCCTAGTGCATTTTTGTGCACGATTTACGAAAATCCCTTCCCCCTGTCCAAACGAAATCGGTGCATCTTGAATTGACATTACCATGTCCAACACTGTACGGGGGAGCGTGGTTACAGGGGTGTTCCAACGAGTTTTGTCCAAGATTGTCTGAGTTTAAGAAAGTCTTAAGTAGGAGCTAAAGATGTAATATTTCTTGACTGTTCACAAGGTGAAAACAACTGGGGCCCTCATAAGTGCCTATGACGTCATTTCCCAAATGGTGAGATTGCTGTGCAAAACAAGTAGACATTATCTGTTGGGGCGCTGTTGCGGAATTTCGCAAATCACAGCGAAGGGACGTCCTTTACGGTAGCCAGGCATTCACTGCGTTCAACAAAAGCAACAGTTGGATTAAAGATTAGAGGCCATCGATGCTCTCAAAGGTACATTATCAGCCTGGGCGGAATCTTTTCAAAGACCTAATTGATTTCTATATACTTGGAAAAAACGAGCATCACGTTAAAGACCACTGTATTCTATAGAGCACGCTCTCCGCTTGAAAATGTTTGGCGAAAAAACCAGTAAAGAATCGATTTTCGATTGCACCGGTAACGGGAAGTACTGAAAAGCTGAAAAACTGTTGAAACACCTCCCAACGTTGTAACATGTCCGATATGATGTCGTGCACGATTTACGAAACCTCCGTCCCCCAGTGCATTGTTGTGCACGATTTACGAAAATCCCGTCCCCTGTTCAAACGAAAGCGGTGCATCTTGAATTGACATTACCATGTCCAACACTGTACGGGGTAGCGGGGTTAGACAAAAGATCAGACAAAAGAAGTGTTTACCCTAAGCTCTAATAATCACTCATGAATGGAAACTATGTAAACGATAAGATGGATCTAATCAAGTTACCATAAATTAAAGTTTCCGACGTATCTCCTTCTAAATAGCAACTCCCTGATACTACGAAACCCGCACAACACCAACCAAGCAGGGGTGGCGCCAGTGGGGGGCATGGCTCCCCCGTCGGGGAAATCTTCCAGTTTCGTCGGAGCCTTAATCCGTACGATCAAAATATGAAATTGCAACGACCATCAGTCGCCCCAACGATCTGCTTGATTTTGCCCATAGGAAAGACAGATTCTTCAATAAAGATCCCAAGTTTTCCAATTTAAAAAAAAACCAAATTTTTCAATTTTCTTCCATAAAATCCAAATTTTTCAGATTTTCTTCAATAAAACTCCAAATTTTCAATTTTTTTTTGTAAAAAAAGCCGAAAATTTTTAGGCGCGCTTCGCGCGCCGAAAATTTTGCGTTTGTAGTCCTTTTGGCCTTTGTCGGGGCTACGGGCTGCTGGTCCCCCTGTAGGGCAAATCCTGGCGCCACCCCTGCAACCAAGATTAGAGATAAGTATGTTAAGTAAATAACTGTAAACAGGCCTAAGGTAAGATTTAATATTTGTTAGAATTGATGAAAGGGGGGTTACGGTAAATAATAAGAAACAGAACTTCAATCTGGTTCTTCTGTGATCTTTCGCTGTTACTGGTTTATTTGTTATATCGAGCCGTTACAACTGTGACTGCGCTGTTCCCAGACCCTAGACCCTGGGAACCCAAACCGGTTAGAACCAGCGAACTGCACACGACACCCTCGACACGTCTTGAGCTCGGATGACTGTCTACACACGAGCACGGATTGGCTGTACTTTCGGTTGGGCGGGGCAGGGCATACGTTGGTTACACAGAAATAAACGCCGGAGATAGAGGGAAAGAAGTGCGCAGGTCCCTTCAACACCAGCCGAAATGGTCGTATTAGTGATTTGCTTTGTTTCAACTCACTGAGTTAATTAACCGTACTGCATTAGCTGATCTACCTGATTATCTTGACTGTACATTCTCTAATTATTGACCTTGAATAAATGAATGTTAATTAACTGGACAATATCCTAATTTCATTCACTTGTCGTTCTACTGTGTAATTGTTCTAATCTTCAAGTATAAATTCCGCCCTAACAAGCCTGTCCCCGAACCGTACGGATTTAGACGGCGCGTTACACAAGAAACAGATCCAAGATGGATCAGATGAGGATGTTTCTAACCTACGCTTAATGAATCTCAGAAGGATGAGAAAAACGAAACGGCGGTGGTACGTAATACCACTAAATATGTAATGGACGTACATGTAGGCGAATTTCACTCTCCCGTGGGTTATACGCCAAGGCGTCATTATGACGCAATTCACTTCAGATAGCTTCGAATGAGCCCAACCGGATGTGATCATTTTTGCCAGCATCTCTCTGTTGATCTTTCATTAAACACGCCCGTAGCCAAGGGGGGGGGGGGGTCAGGAACCAGGAAATGAAATTGAATTGGGCAGGGTTTTATTTGTACCTAAATCGCCACGCTTGAGACCACAAAGCCTTGACAGCTTGTTGTTTAGAGCGGTCGTCTTGTGAAAGAGTCCCGCTCATGGCTTAGTTTTCGCTCTGATTTATTTCTTTTGTTCTTTCCCTTGTTCAAAAAGGCTACGCCAGTACATGGGACTGAATTAAATTTCATGATCGAAACAGTTTATACAACCTTCGATACATATATATATATATATATATATATATATAGTAGGTCGAGGTTGGTAGATCGAAGTCAGAAAGTAGGTCGAAAGTGTAAATTGTAATATAATCGATCTGGAACTTTATGACCAATCCTAAGATAGAGCAAAGCCCTTATCACAGAAGGAAAGGTTCATAGAAAATACCAGAGAGAAAAATTGAGCCGCACCGAGGGTTTGAAACCGGCCATCCTCCGCTTTCCGGGCAGAGTCTGTGACCACTACACCAGTTATGGCTCGTGATTCACAAAGAAGACAACAATATATATATATATATATACATATAATATAAGATCGAGTTTGGTATAGATCGAAATAAGAATGTGTAGCTCGAAGGTGAAATAGTAATACATTCGAGCTGAGTCGAAACCAGTCCTAACATAGAGCATAGCCCTTTAACAACCATAAACACTCAATAAGACAAAACAAAATCGGGTTTCCTGTAGCAACGCACTTTAATAACCCCAATCATTCCATCTCCTACTTACGTTTCTTTATTTTAGCTGGAAATTTCCCCTCTGCTGATTAACGTAAACAATTTGAACTAAAAACTATCTCAAAGTTGAGGTCACACGTTACGGGATTAAACAGTGATTTATCTATTCTAAGCAAATACTCATGGGTACAGCAAATGTAGCCATTGTTACTAATACCAAGGCCATTCACCTAATTGGTTTTATTGTTATCAGCTTTTCCTAACAGGATTATCTCCTCTGCCCTTCATGGGTATAAGACCAGTGAAAGCTAATTTCAGTTTAAATCTGTTGCAACTGAGGAAGGGCAAGGTGGCCGAAATATCTTGCAAATAAATGTATATTTTCACACACTGGATGTTATGAAAGCGTTACCACTCCCTTCTTTTCTTCTATATATATATATAAATGATAAGTAGAAAACACCACAAAGATGACAATACAAGAGCACAGACACGGGGTAACAAAATAGCGTAAATTTACAAACAACAGGCACAGCAATGGGGTTAAACCCCTCGGCGAGGGTAATGAATCACAGAGGGGAAATCGCTTAAGATGTCCAGGTCCTTGTTAAGGCCCTGGGTATGTGTGCATGGTTTCATTACCCACTTGCTTTCAGATTTGAGTCTTTGAGTGACAGATGGGTAATTAGAACCAATCAGAACACATCTTAAATTAGATAAAGAGTGGTTTGGTTCACTACTGAAATGTTTTGATACAGGATAGCTTTTTGATTTATCTTGCACAGTTTTCTTGTGGTTATTAAACCTCAGCTTAAATTTGGTGCCGGTCTAACCATGGAAGGACTACCTCCGAGGTAGTACTTCCATGGTCTGACCGACATAGTTGCCTTTGTCACACAAATTGCAGCATAATAAATATACTACATTAGGCGTGTCACAGTCGAGGGGAGGGGGACCGATGTTGCAAGAAGTGCCGGGAGGAGTAAATGTTTCGTCCGTGATAATGAACCGACACACTTGACACCTAGGCTTGCCACACTTTTTGTTGGGAACTGTTAAAATTCAGGTAGCCATGGGTGTCTGTTGGTTTACAGTAAAGGGTCATTTTGTAATGCTTTTCACCCTTCCATTTAGTTTACGTTTGATTTTTCTGACAAGGAAATTCCTTTTCTTGGCGTACTGGTTAAGTTACATACCGGTTCCATAATAACTACCCTTTACTCTACACTCTTAAAAAGTTGGGTAAAATTTTCTGGGCAATGTAGAGTTGGTTAAATTTTTCACAATGTTGGGCAAAAGAACCGAAAAACCTATTGACCAACTATTGGTGAATTTCTTTACCCAACACTGGTTAAACGTACCGCCAATTAATTCCTTTAATAACACCTATTTCTAAATTTTTACATTCACAATAACATTTTGCAAAACGTTTACTTACACTGTGGGACTTTTTGCTACAACAATTTGAGAAAAGTGCATGTTTAAAATGCTGTGAAATGTTTATATACCTATCCTTTGAATGAAGCATTCCGAATTTTTCAAAGGAAATTTGTGTTTATCCTTTATTGTAGGTCTAATTGAAATAAATTGAAGCTGGCAATGGTGAATTCTTGCAGAAAATTATGTTTCTCAGTTGCACAATACAACATAAAAAGGAGAAATTGAAATATCGTGAAGAAAACTGTATTATTAATCGTTAATAATAACAAACAAGTGTCACTGGATATATCTAATAGCCAAACCAACCTAATCAATTATAAATGAACTCCCAGTTAGAACCCTACCACTTCTGAGAGTGGCCAACGTTAGCGTTAATCGTAATCATCTTCATTAAATGCATGAAAGAAACCCATCTTGTCGGAAAATGTCGCTAAGTTTTATTGCACAAAGTCACAGTCTATGCTTTGATCGGTGACAACACTTTGACTTAATCCTTCATTGTTTTCGATCGTGAACATTATGAAAAGTCCCTGAGATCATTTTAAATCACGGAGAAGTAAAATGTCGGAAAACAGTTGCAGTTGTCGTGTATTCATCCGCTTAATGGAGAATGTGTCCTAAAAGGAGTTATTTAGCCCCGACCTGTATGTATCTGTATTTTCGTGTGATACAAATAACGCAAAATCCGTAGGACGATTCCAGGAACGTAGCTAGTTGTGAGGCTACGTAATAAAGTAAACGAGCTCGATATCACACAATTACAGTTAATGCCTCGGAGGATCGTACTGTCGTGTACCAACTACAGAACCCGTGAAAAATTTTTTGTACGGTACACACATTCTCCAACTGTAATTGTAATTTGTGACATCTTTACTGGGTAAAGTGAGCAACTTTGAAGAAAGTTCTATCTTAAAGGAAAACTCTAAAAGAAAAATGGAGTAACAACTGTTGTAGGAAGAAAATATAAATTCAATCGAAGGGTGTCAATGTATGTGAAAATTCAAGGATTAAGGCCGAATAGTATACAGGAAAATTCCGGTCATGCATTGTTGTAAGTCTTATTGTGTGAACAGCTTTTCAATTACCTGATTACTCTAAGCTGCAGCAATGTTTTAATTTCATATACACCTCGTTTTCATTCCTTTAAACTTATATGTCTTAACGTAGAATTACTGTCGCTGAAAATTCAAGTCAAACCTTAAATCGTCTGACAGTACTGAGATACAAAACTTTCACTTTTATAGAATTAAAAGGGCGCCGCCCTTCCAAGGTTAGCTATGATAGGCTTAAATAATCTGGGAGATTTTTTATATACCACTGAGTAAACAGTGACGACCGAAACGTAGGTTCTTACGTTAATTCTAATTAGAGCCCCTCGATGCTTAAATTGCCCCCATCAAATTTGAAAGTGCAGGTATATGGCTATTACCTAAGCACACCCTGCTTAGTACTCAATACCAACGCCTATTTGTGTCTAACCTCTTCATGATACTGAATTATAAACTTTGGCTATCATTCCTTGGCAACATGATAGGCAGGAATGTTGGGCGCTGAAGGCATGTAGTAGAGGGGGCAAAATTGTGACACAGGAGAGCTGCCTCCCGTTGAAAATATGTGAACGGTACTATCGAAATGTGCGTTACACTTAAAATCTGATTTCTTCTTCGTCAGTTTTAGTGAAATTCGTTTGAGTCACCTGAGGGGTAAACTCAGTAATTGCATTGTAAGTTGATTGGATCAACGTCATAACATCAGTTGAAGATGATGTAATACCACTGGAAAACATTCTTGTCGAAAATACATGATTTACGTTTATTGACTTTTAAGGCGTCATCAGGCCCGTAGCCAGACAAGGTGCTCAAGGTGGGGGGCAAAAAAGCTTCTAGGGGGCGTAAAATTTTCCAGAGGGGGCGAAACATACTAAAGTGCATTACGGCAATGCTAATTTTTGATCTCCTAGGGGGGCGAAAAAATTTCCAAGGGGCTTCGCCCCCTGGCCCCCTTGGCTACGGGCCTGGGCGTCATATAAGCGCTTTCTTTCCTTCTTTTTGTCTCGTTACTTTTTTAACGCATAAAGCTTCGATAATAATCCTGTGCATCAATATGAGAAAACGACCAGCTGCATGCGATTAGTTTAAAATAGCTCATTCAAAGCTTATTCAAAATATGTAAGAAATTGGCTCACACCAATTTTTAACTCTTCTTATTGGCCTCTCAATGACAAATATGTCATGGAGCAGACAGTTGTACCAAGCCAGGGCATACACAATACTCCTCGGAATGTAGAGGCGAATAATAATAGTAGAGCGCCACCAAATCTGTGAGCAAGAGATCAATATGGCGAACGTTGCTGCAAGAAGAGCTTGTAGTCGTGATGTTATACAAAATTACTTGGGTGTGATCCTCGTGAAGAGTTGCTACAATCGGTAATATTTGCAATGTAATTTAGGGTATATTCACCATTTTTGTGTTCTTAGGGAGTATTTATCACAAACAAAGCTATATCAATGGGATTATTCTTGAAGTCTGGCGTAGCCTTTGTCGTCGATTGATGAGCGAATAAGGGCGCTCGACTTATTTATCTTGAAAGGGTCTTCTGGTTGTCTGATAAGCCTATTTATTAGTTGCAACCCTAGGGATATTGATCAAACAAGTATAAAGTTGCATTTTTACCGTGTGATCAAAGGCTATTATTTAATTTGTCCTTTTTTGTGTATGTTATTTACAGTGAACCGTACTCTGAGGGGAGTCATCGGTGAGACTGATGGTAACAGCAAATAAATCAGCACACAGTTCAGAGATTGGAGGTGTGCATTTTCATTTGTCATTTCACGAGCAATTCATTTCCTATGTAGACGCTACATTAAGTTCACGATTGAACTGCAAAATGGCAGATGAGGGCATAGCAGCCCTAAAGAAATCCTGCAATGGATACCTAGGTGTGATGTCCCGTCACTATAAAGAATTGAGGTTCTCTTTACTGACTATAAAAATTGTATGATGAGGTCTTGAAGAAGAATAGCAAACTTAAAGGTATTTTGGGGTCATATGAATCAAAGTATAC
Organism: Holothuria leucospilota; assembly: GCA_029531755.1. Classification (NCBI taxonomy): domain Eukaryota; kingdom Metazoa; phylum Echinodermata; class Holothuroidea; order Aspidochirotida; family Holothuriidae; genus Holothuria; species Holothuria leucospilota. The sequence goes on along the minus strand of CM055972.1, from coordinate 19,558,102 downwards.
CATGCCCACCAATAAGCTGCCAGAGAAAGAGGCAAAAGGTGCATCAGAAAAACTGGAGCATGATAGGAAGAACAAATTGGAATTTTAAAAGAGGGGTTTTACAAACAGGTATTGAGTTACAGAAGGGTAAAGATAAAAGCCATACAGGTAACGATATTGCTGGTAATCAAAGTAAGAAACCAGTTGACTTATGCTCAATATTAAAACCAAATGAACCAGAGTATACGGGGGTCAGTCAGTTGTGAATGGAAATTCTGGTATTAACCAAAATATGCCACCAGATGGTGATTTGCTTCAAATTATGCAAACATTGAATATGTCAATCAATATGCCAAAACCAGATTTGCAGGTATTCCGTGGTAACCCAGGTATTTACTACAGCTTCATTAACAATTTTGAGGCTCGTGTGGCTACCAAGCTGACTGACGATAGGCAAAAGCTGACTTACCTTTTGCAGGTCTGTGGTGGGGATGCTAAAGATAGCATAGCTTGTTGTGTATTGATGGACCCACGTTTAGGGTACCACAGGGCTAAGGAGATCCTTGCACAACAGTTTGGGCAACCACATGTGGTGGCGCATTCCTTAATTGATAAGGTTGTAAACAGGCCAGCTATTAAACCTAATGACTACAAAGTATTGGCAGAGTTGGCAAGACAAATCAGGAGATGTGAAGTTACTTTAAGCCATTCAGGTTACACAGCAGACCTTGATTCCACCGACACGTTACTAAAAATTCAGCAGTTGTAAAAAGCAAATGGGCAAAACGAGCACAAAATCAGATAGGGCGTGGTATTGTGCCTAGTTTTAAGCATATGACAGACTTCGTTGAAGAACACGCAAGTGTAGCTAATAATGTATTTGGGAGGAGTATTTCAAGCAAAAGGGAACCACAGAGTCATGGTTCATCTAGTGGGGGCAAACGTATGACTACCCTCAGCACACAGAGTATCCCTGAAAGGGAAATACCTAAACAAAACACCCGAAAATGTGCTCCTTGTTCTGGAGAATACTCTACCGTTAGTTGTAAGGAATTTATTGATAAGCCCCGGAAGGAAAGGTTTAAGGTTGTACGTAGGAATAGGTCATGTGACAATTGCTTAAAACCAAATCATGTGACAAGTAAATGCAGGTATCCCCGGGTTGCAAGGTGGAAGGATGTGGGAGGAGACACCATACCCTTATTCACTTTATTCGGAAGGGGAGCCAAAGTGAACAAACCCAAAGGGGGCCAGAGGGGGCAGTGAAGCACAGGTCCATGATGTGGGAACGAGTGCGTCAGTGATAACTTCTTAGAAGATATCTTCTTCACTACATTGTGTGCTAAGGCGTTAGCTAAGGAGCTAGGCTTCAGTAGGGGTGAAAGACAGTTTGAAATAAACACTGTCAATAGGCCTAGAAAATTCAAATACGGATCAGAAATAAGTTTTGAGTGTTCAGGGTACATGTGAGGAGGAGTTTATAGAAATACAAGCCGTATGGACAGTCGACCAGCTTCCTGTATCGGAGCGGAGTATCCCGAAGCAGGAAGATATCCAAGGTTTCTCACACTTGAAAGGAGTCACCTTGTTCACATGTAATAAAGAAGTCAGACTCCTGATAGGAAGTGATGACCCTGAGGCATTTTGGGTCCAAGAGGAACGACGGGGAGGGGCTAAAGAACCATACGCTGTTAGAACGCCACTTGGGTGGACACTGTTAGGAACCATGTCACGCCTCAAAGAAAGAGAATTGAGCTTTACTGTACATCACCTTTCTCAAGACAGCACCTGAAACGGTTTTGAGAATTAGATCACTTGTGTGGAGATAGTGGAGAGAAACAAGGCGAATCTAAGGAAGACCGAAAGGCCCGTACCATAATGGATAAATCAGCAGTTCTTATTGATGGTCATTACCAAATAGCTTTACCCTGGCCACATTACCCCTCGGAAATGCCTGACAATTGCAACATGGCGGTTTCAAGGATGCAGAGCTTAGGGAGACGCCTAGAACGAGATAGTAACCTGCAAGTATTTTACAAAGCTGAAATTGATGCTTATGTCAAGAGAGGGTATGCTAGGGAAGTAGCAACAGAGGATGTTCGTGAGCGTGGAAGGGTGTGCTATTTACTACACCATGCTGTGGCTCATCCGGCGAAACCCGAAAGGGTGCGTGTAGTTTTTGACTGTGCGGTGCAGCAAAGAGGAATATCGCTAAACATTCGTCCCTTACAGGGACCAGATTACACGAACAACCTTGTAGGAGTGTTGACCAGATTTCGTCAAGAGAAAATAGCTCTGGTGGCAGACATCGAGAGTATGTTTAATCAGGTTAGGGTATCTCCCAGGGATACAGATTTCCTATGTTTCTTGTGGTGGCAAGAAGGAGACCCAAGTAAACCTTTGAAGAAATACAAAATGTTGGTACACTTATTTGGCGCAACTTCATTGCCTAGCTGTGCTGGGATCGCCTTAAGGAAAACGGCTGAAGACAACAAGGAGAAGTATCCCGAGGAGGTTTATCGGTGCTGGAAAACTTCTATGTGGATGACTATCTTGGGTCTACACCTACCAAGGAGGATGCTGTCAGCCTTATGAAGGACTTGGGCCACATGCTCAAAGAGGGTGGATTTCGGCCTACCAAGTAGAGAGCTAACGATAAGGAGGTTCTTCCTGAGGTTTCTACTGCAGAACGGGCAGCATCACTGGTTGACCTGGACCTTTATCATCTGCCAGTGGGAAGAACTCTTGGTGTCCTGTGGGATATTGAGAAGGACAAGTTCACCTTTGGGGTATCAGTGAAGGATTTACCAACTACTAGAAGAGGTATCCTTTCTGCAACCAGCTCTGCCTTTGACCCATTGGGGTTTATTGCTCCTTTTACGTTGGAAGCAAAGTTTCCCCTACAAAATTTATGCGCCAAAGGATTAGGGTAGGATGAATATGTAGGGGATGATGTGCTGCAGAGAAGGAAGGGTTGATTGACAGAACTTTCTGATTAACGACAAGTAGAAATTAGCCGGTGCTTCAAGCCAAGTAACTTTGAAGGAGAAACCTTTGATCTCCACTTATTTAGTGGTGCATCAGAGAAGGGCTATGCTGCAAGCTCATACCTGAGGATTTCAAATGAGGAAGTATTAGTTCATTGTGTATTCGTGCTGGGAAAGGCACGTTTATGTCCCCTTAAGAGGGTCACCATTCCCCGACTAGAGCTCTCGACCGCTCTCTTCGCAGTTAAACTAAGCCAAGTTATCAAGGACGAACTCAGGATGCCGATCAGCAGTGTGACTTATTGGATTGATTCTAGAGCAGTACTAATGTATATAAGGAACGAAGGCCAAAGATTCAAAAGCTTAGTCGCCCACAGGGTGGCCAAAATCAGAGAAGCAACTGAAGTAACCCAGTGGAGATATGTGCCGACAAAATTAAACCCTACCTATGACGGATCCCGGGACTACATGCATGGGAACTGACCCAAGATGGTAGATGGCTTAGTGGTCCTGGCTTTTTGCGGAAGAAGGACGTATGGCCTACAATATCAGTAGAAATGACAAGGGGGCAAGCTGAACGAGACTGAGGACTTGCTGCAGGAGGTGAAATCAACGGCTAGCCAGTCATTCATGAGTGAGTCTAAGGACTGTATTTCTAGTTGGCTAGAGAGATACTCATCATGGACTAAGCTAAAGAAGGGCGTTGAATGGGTTCTGCGCTACAAGAAATATCTCCTTGCAAAGTCTAAGGGGAAACTGAACAAACCGGAAAAAAATCTTGACTGTACCGGAATTGCGACAAGCAGAAATGGAGATAATCAAGTATATTCAGAGCGCCGTCTTCGAATATTAAATAAAGGTGGCACGCAGGGAAAAGGGTGATCGACTTTCAAAGGATAGTGCCCTTAGGAAACCTAACCCCATTTTAATGGGCGGAATCTTGCGTGTTGGAGGCAGAATAAAGAATGCACCAGTGAAAGATTTTTTCCTCCGTTTATTCTGGTCTTTTGATTCTTCCCGTTTTTAACGGTAATTCAATGAAATAGTTATGTACAATATCTACATTAATGTATTTATACAGTTACTCTCCTGATGCAAGGTGATAATCCACCTTCCAATTGCCATATGGTAAATTCACCTCTTATGTAAAACATAATTTCAATAAATTTGTACAAACCAAGTAGTTTCTATCGCTTTTCTGGAAATGGCACGCAGGGAAAAGGGTGGACGACTTTCAAAGGATAGTGCCCTTAGGAAACTTAACCCCATTTTGATGGGCGGAATCTTGCGTGTTGGAGGCAGAATAAAGAATGCACCAGTGAAAGGTGATGTGAAGCACCCGATAGTGATGCCCTCCGACCACCATGTTACCAGGCTTATTGTTGTTCATTATCGCGGACTTGTAGGACATTCAGGGGCTGGAATGACATAGCCCGCTGTCAGGGACAGATTTGAATTCTTGGAGGAGGTGCCACTGTTCGACGGGTGATTAGCAAATGTCTTAAATGCCGTAAGAGGAATGCTGCTTGTGGTCAGCAATTGATGGCGGAATTACCAGCAGAAAGAGTAACCCCAAACAAACCACCTTTTGCGTACGTGGGCATAGGCTACTTTGGATCACTATACATAAAACAAGGTTGCAGCCAAGCAAAAAGGTGGGGAATGTGTATTTACCTGCCTCACAGTACGAGCTGTCCATATAGAACTGACGTATTCCCTCAGCACTGACTCTTTCATAAACGCGTTGAGGAGATTTGTAAGTCGTAGGGGATCTTATTCCAAAAGTGGAGAAAAGGAACTTCGCAAAACATTGAGGGAGTTGAATGACACAAAGGTTGGAGAATGTCTTCACCAACTAGAGATAGAATGGCATTTCAATCCGCCGACGGGTAGCTACATGGAGAGCCCGGAAAGCAGCTGATGGCTGCTTCAAACCCTCGGTGCGGTTCAGTTTTTCTCTCTGGTATTTTCTTTCAACCTCTCATTCTTTGATAAGGGCTAAGCTCTATCTTAGGATTGGTTTCAACTCAGATCGAATGTATTAATATTTCACCTTCGACCTACACATTCTTACTTCGATCTACCAACTCCACCGATTGAATATTCATTCCTGCTTCGGGACTACAATGGTAACAAGGAGAGGAAATTGAGTCAGGCTGAGTATTTGTAGCCTGTTGTCTCGTCTGGAAATCACGAGCCGCGTTAGTTTAGTGGTGACAGACGTTGCCCGGAAAGCAGGTGATGGCGGGTTCAAACTCTGGATACGGTTCAGTTTTCCTCTCTGGTGTTTTCTTTCAACCTCTCCTTCTTTGATAAGGGCTGTCCTCTATCTTAGGATTGGTTTCAACTCAGGTCGAATGTATTACTATTTCACATATACATATATTTATATATATATATATATATATATACAGTCGACCTTACTACCTTCGACCTACATATATATATATATATATATGACGTAAGGCGAGTCCCCCTCCCCCGCCCTCGTGAGAGGGAGAATTGCTACAATGTGTCCTAAGGAATGCGAATCGTTTGTTTCCTTTATCTCGAAAGTTTTTTCAATTGTCTTTTCATCTTAGCAAAAGTTAGAAAGGAAAAAAAGTTTCATCAAATGCACTAACAAGTTTGAAGTGTCTCTATTTCACCAGGGAAACAGGATGAACAAAAAGTTTTTGTCGAAGGTCCATCATACTTCCTGCCTCACCTTTAACATTATTTATAGAAAATGACATCACCACATTTTTACTTTTTGCAGAATTTTGAAAAGATTTGATATGTAAGTTGTGCACTTTTTCGTAAGCAAGCGAGTTGCAATGTAAGATTTAAACATGGTAACTCATTTATATGATGCAAGAAGTTACACTGCAAGTTGCTGAAAAAAACTTTAATGCCCTTTTAGTTGCAATGCCTATCAGGTTTTTAGAAGTAGCAATCAGTTTAGACATTCTCTCCATAGTATTACTTGATGTAATTTCCGAAGGGGAAAAGTGACAATTTTAAATATTGTAGATCTGCCAAGCATATTCAGAAGGATATCTTTGTGGATTTTTGTATATCGTTCGTAGCTACCAGAGACTATTGATGGGATCAAGTGAATAGTAACCAAGTAAAAGTGTAATAAAACGAGCAACATTTGAACGAGAAGTTGTTTCCTTTACACCCCAACCTGTCCAGAGAAGCCTGTGTTGGTTTTACATGATGATTTGATTATCGATGTTGTATTTTTGTCTTTGTTAAACTGCATCAAGAAACAGAATATTCCCAGTGTGTCAAATTTGGTACCTTTTTGGAACTTGTCAACGTTAAGAGCTTAACTTCTTTTCTTGATGTTAATCTGAACATTACTCCTAAGCATTACTTGTATGGATGCTCTAGTCTCTAACTCAATGACGTCATTCTAGAAGTATATAGTTTGAAATATCGAATGTTACAAAAAGCAATAAGTTACTGAGTTCCTTAACTTAATATCACCCACGCATAGTCGTAATACTTAGCAAGTATATACATACGGATTAGACGGTAGTCTCTCCGACCCCACCCCCATTCATTTTGGTGTCAAGCACATGGCTTTTACTAAGGCTGTTGGGTTAAATAATGAAATCTTTTGTTTGAAAAAGTAATGTCAAGACATATGTGAGTTGCATTGTATCCAAATTTATCAGGTACAATCAGCATCATTTAGGGCTTAAAACTTGGAATGTCACTCGGAGTTCATCACGGGTCACTGCCGTTCAATATGAATGATTTGAATAACCCCGTGAGTTTATAGGCTCCATTGTAGTAGAAATAAGAACCATTTGTGCCAAAGCAATTAAGGTCATTTGGAGGTGAACATGAATTATTGAAGTCAAAAGTATATAAATACTCATACTTGTGTTTAGCTTAAAGGCAGTAGGCAGTCACCCCAATCATAGTGAGTATGCCCTGTCACTCTAGTACGTGAATGGCCTATTTTGATCATGTGACAATATTTTTGTTAGAAAATTGTGAAATTCAAGGAGAATTTCTCCTTGCTTTACCTATTGTTTGTAATAGTTATGTTCAAAATGTCTTCAGAGGTGCTTGTAATGCAATAAGAGGAGATTTGCAAGAGTTTGCTGATTTTTCAAAGAAAATTTTGGGGCGACTGCCTATTGCCTCTAAGTGCAAGCCTTTAAGGGGTCATTTAAAGATCATTATGGGTCTTTCAGTTACCAAAGAATGTTGCAATTACACGAAACGTGTTGCATACAGTTAACATTGTGCTCAAATAAATTCAAATTGAAATTTACAAAGACTTCATATAGCCAGTAATTGATTCTTATGGCTTTGAAGGTCACTTCAAAACCCTATTTCATGATCATTTTTCTTTTATTTTCTTCCCATCATTGCATGGCTGTGTTACGGAGAGGTTGTGTTGCTACAGCTTAGAATTACCCTTTTATCAAGGTAATTTGGAGACATGCAGAAACAAACAGATGTTTTTGTTTACCTACGAAATACCAATAGCCACATTTTTTGTCTCGAAGATGTTCATCGGGATCAAACTGTAAGCAACTCTGTTATTAAGGAGTGGGGTCATGATTGTTATATTTCTTTAGGTATCTCTAACTCAAGAGTGGTGCCATACTTATGAATACAAATTTTCATTTTGCTGTCAATCAGGTTGAATGTGATAATGATGGAAATTTAGTTGCAATTAAGTCTGACCATAGGCTAATATCTGGACCGAGACTTAGATTCGTGTAAGTACTTGCACGGCTATAATCCGAAAATCATGCTCTTCTGAACCTAATGAATGGCTACAATTCACTTGATGTCTGGCGTGTTAACCATCTCACCGAAAAGGGTTGAACTTGGCGCCAAACGACACCTGTTAGCAGAGTCCTTTGGAATTTTATAGTTTCTTCGGGTCTACTAAATACAGTTGTGAATTCCTCAATCATGCATGGGTACCCGTCTGATCATTCTTTGATTAGGACCATCTTCAAGTTAAATAGTATCATTACATGGAAAGGCTTCTGGAAGTTTAACAATTTGCTTTTAAAGGACTTATATGTTACGTAAACACTATTAAAGGTGTCATTTCTGAAACTATTTCTGACTATCTTGTACCATCCATGCTCTATGATATCTTACAATTGAAAAGTGAAGATATCCAGTTAAATGTAAATAGTTAATTCTTATTCAGCTCATAAGAAGCGTTTTCAGAATAAAAGAGAGGTGATTCTTTTAAGCGAAATTGAACGTTTCGAAATTAACTTTGCAGAGAGTATAGCATTACGTGACCATAAAACATTGAAAAATGGGCTTAAAGTTTATATAACGGCAGTAAGACTAAGGGGTAATTTAATAAAATGGGAGGAACTATCTCAATTTTTTCTTAACATGAAAAAACAGACTACGTGAAAACGTTAATTACTCATATCATAAATTACGACATCGAGGAAATTTGAAACAGCGATGACATTCATCAGGCAGTATACCATTTCTATAGAACAATATGCAGTTTACAGGATACTCTGCTTCCCGAGGTTAATAATCTTAACGAAGTTTTCTCTCATGTTACAACGCCTTTATCTTCCCAGCAGTCTTTGAATCTAGAGGGACCCCTTACTTACGATGAAGTTTATCACGCTTACACATAAGGAAAAAATAATGTCTCCCGTACCAGATGGATTTACGGTAGAATTCTTCCAATTTTTCTGAGATGAAATTAGCCATGTCTTAGTGCGGTCCCTGAATTACGGCTATGAAGCTTCCTTTCTGTCAACTATACAAAGACATAGCATTATCTCGCTAATGCCAAAGGGTAACAAATCTCACAAGTTTTTTAAAAAAAAATGCAGACCCATGTCTGTCATTAATGTTACTTAAAAACTTGCTCCAACTTGCATTTATTACAGATTTCGTCAGCTTGAACTCTGGACATTTACACTTTGACCTTGGTTTCCGAATCCAGCGGTGTAGTGACGTATTTTTGTGGTTAACCTTAAGAGACTGGGCATCTATCTTCAAAAGATTTTTAATTATCGACTTGTATTTCCACGTATGATGTGACTAGAATCGGATTCAGCCGCTAAATTAGTTACCAAATGAATCTTGAACCATGAAAATCGGTTCAGATTTAGTAAAGTTATGTACGGAAATAAAAATTCAGCAATCTGTCAAAAAAATTCAAAAATCTGTCAAATTATTGATATTTGAGACAAAAAAACATATCAAATAGGTACTTCATGTTCCGAAATTAACGAAGAGCGTGCTTATCATTGCAGACGAGCTTTATTTTTTGAAATTTTCAGCAATGAGGTACACCCCTAGTCTTTGTTCCGGCTATGAATACCTGGTAGAAATACCAAGGTCAGTTTGTTATTTGCGGTTTTCTATCGTTAAAAAATCGGCCAAGTCGTGACGCTATTGGCCAAGTCATGGCGCCCAGTTTCAAGGGGAAGATTTTTCTAATGTTGCCAACCGTTTTAAAATGTGTGTCCAAGACTTAATCTCACATGATCAATGAGGAATTTTAAAAGGGCGATACATTGGTGATTGTTTCCGTGCAGTGTATGATATTATGTGTACTCTTCATGATGAAAATAATCCTGGTTTACTATTTGCCATTGACTTTAAAGATGTTTTGGACGCTCTATCTCTTTCCCTTATCGAAGAGGTGTTAAGTCTTTGGACCGTCTAGACTGGCTTATGTAGCCATTTCAAACTGGACACAATAATGTCCCGAGGACTAACTAATAATATTTATAATTTGGTGGGCGGAAGTCTAGGGAAAGGACCGGAGAGTCCTAATTTGAACTCCAAGAGAAGGATTTGAATAACTAAAAAAAGGTGCAGCAAGCGAGTAAATTACACGAGAAAACACACAAAACAATTATAAAATGATTAATATGAAAGAATATATTAGAACGAGCAATTCAACTTCTCTGCTCTTTTCCTCATTTTGGAATATGAATACTGTATCATATACATTGGCTTATAAAATATTACAGGACAATTACTTAATTCCTATATGGCCATGTAACTAATAATGTGTACATAAAAAGGGTGAATACGCTTATCTGGGTTGACGTCACGGCCTTGGTCTCCCTGGGATGCTCTCTAACGGCTGTCCCTCGAACCAGTAGCAATCCAACGTACCGGAACAATTTAACTCCTGACAGTCCACTGGAACAACACAGATCCCGTCCAATACGGTAAACAGCGTTCCAAACTGACATAAAAGTTCCACCAAACGGATTGCAAATGAATATTTCGTCCTTCTGAAGGAAACTTAACAGTCCTTCTCAAATATACACTGGCTCACCGGAGGATTCCAAGCAGCGACCGTCAATGTATGGATTACACAGTTTGTTGATCCTCACACTTGTGACAGGAGGCAAACTTTCGTCACATACAGTCTCTCAAAATATTACTTCAACTAAAACATAACTAATTTACTCCATCAAACTGGGGATTTAACAAATACTATATACAAGCAAGGTGAGAGCATGAAGTGGTGTCTCACATTATTTAATTAAAGGGTCATTCAGCCTCCCGCTGAAAATATTATGAAAGTAGATGGAGTCTACATTAAGCTCTCCAAAACAGAACTTGTTAAACTTTAATAATTTAAACTTGGAGCAGTAACCAGTGGCGGATCCAGGGGGGGGGGGTCGCCGACGTCCGGACCCCTCGTCAAATTTTCCAGTGTGCCCTTTTTCAAAATTGGGTTTTTCCACACTAGCCTTAAAAAAAACACACTTTCACAGGTAATGGCAGTTGTCCAATTCCGAGGAGATTTTGGTTACCCCCACCCAGTATAGATCAATCCACCAGCAGAAACTTTCGGCAATACATTTGACTACGGTAGCCTATATTGCCCTCCCCGACACACGAGCAGTGCAATCGTGTTACAGAGAATGTGACTGCAGTATGTCTTACTGCCTGCGTGACAGTCAGGCATTCTAATCACTTTTCGCTTGGAGCCACGTGTGGCGTGCTTGGGCATTCAAAGTAATACAACACACGCAGATATTACGTCATACCATAGAAATAAAAGTTAGGGAGAACGCTAACACAATGCATCCATGCATGTTTAACCGGTGAAGCCACGAAAAATGTGAGGGCGCTTTCGTTGTACGGCAAAAGACAGGTTGATAGATGTCTCTCCGTACGTACAGTGTGCATTCTGCTGCAGAAGTTATAGCTTATTTTATGCGTGTTTCGAAAGATTTGGAGTAATTTTCACAACAGAAATAAGTCATGGTGCCTTAAGTATTTTGTTTTATACTCCTAACTTGAAAACTTGTAGTTTCTTTGTCAATACTTGGGGCAAAGGCAAAGACGTGATATTCGTATTACGCGCATGTGCTCTGTTGCCGTACAGACTGGCCAAATCAATGGCTTCAGTCCAGGTCGACTGACGTCATTCTTCCTTACTTTTATTTCTATGCGTCATACTCACTAGCTAGCGCTTTATGCAACGTATTACTGTTGGGTTTTAATATTGATTCCAAAAGGTCACTGCTAGTTTTTTGGTCTTACAAAATAATGATCTGTTCATACTGCCTAAACGATACATCTACGAAACCTTTCCACCACCCCGTAGTATCCCTCTTCTCATGAACAAGAGAGAGTATGTAAATACGTTTCGCTATTCGTGGTCTGGAATTACTCTCTTCTTTTATTGTGATACCCCAGCGATGGGTTTAAAAAGCCAATCTTAGTTTAAAGTCCACAGTCAAGAGTTGACCAGAAGTCACAATAGACGAATCGATGTTGTTTCATTTTAAAATTATATAAAATCACCACCAGGTCAAATAACGCAATGTCAGTCGGTTCAACTTTTTGACGTCTTTGGACCGATGACTGGTCTGCTGTCGCAAATAAAAAGCACACATTCGACTTCAGTCATCTGCTCTGACAGAGTATTTTTGCCAGTCACGCCGCAACTATATAGGGAACACAACATACAGCATTTTAACCCCCTCCCCTAGTCGAGATAGCGGTGGCGCCAGGTGGGGGAAGGGTTCATGCCCCCGTCGGGGAAGGCTGGCCCCCTGTCGGGGAAGTTTTACAGTTTCGTCGGGGAGTCTTAGTCGAAAGTATGCAGTCTACGACGACAACTAGTCGCCCCGACGGTTTACCTGTTTTTTGCTCTCAAGCGGATAATTTCTCTACTAAGAACCCAAAATTTTCAGCGCGCTACGCGCGCCGTAGAGTCACTCTGTTTTCTTCAATAGTTCCATTCCACATAGCAGGATAGCACAAGTCCTGTCCACCTTACCAAGTAACATATGGGCAGCAGAGTACATAGTTTATGTAAAGGTCGTAACTTTCATCCAATATCGCAAATCCTAGTTGGTGTTCTCATGTGTGTGTCATGCGGTAACAGCGGTACAGTCAGTTGGTGAGGGACTTACGGAGCAAAGTTTGGCTATTTCATCGTGTAATCCAGGTGGTTTCGATACAATACGGTACATGTTACACCCGGTACGGTCTACAGACCTTACAGGTTTGTTTTCTTTTCGTCATATGTTTTATGTGTAAGCCTATCAAAAATTTTCGCCCGCTTCCCGCGCTTTTCAACTTCACGATCCAGATTCAAAGAACACTATCAGTGCGCAACTCGGATCTTGGAGTATTAAGCGATATAATGCAAAATATGCCTGCAATGGCATGGGATAATGAGGCTCCTCCATTTGCCCTTCTCATCATCCCCTCGAAATAGGGAATGTCGGAACTTGGGGCAGCTGACATGGCCCCTCCGGCTGTTGGGAAAATTCTGCCGCCACTCATGGTCGCTTTACTTATTTTGGCTTTCATCGTTCATAAGGGTAATTTCTGGGATAAAACCCAAAATTTTCGGTACCCTTTGTCCATTCTTCCTCAGTTCGGTTATACATGTAGATAAATATAGTACAAACCCTTTCCACCTTTTCAAGTTAATAAGTAGAATACATGGATTTACGTAAATGTCTTGAATTGAATCGCATTTCGCTAAACCTGGTTAAAGTTCACTTGTGTCTGTCGTACGGTAGGGCTAGTGACTCGAGGAGGGAAGTACAAGTTATACCTGATAGGCCCAACTGTCCAGACAATTGTCACATTGAGTTGGTTCATGAAATTCACCAAAATTGCCAAACCTGTTAAGTTTTCTTCACATACTAATGACAAATGGTCAAACTTAAACAATCCCCACATGTTGCGTACAAATAAATGTTTCATAAGTGAGTAATAAACAATTCAATTCGGTTTTCAAAAAGTCGTGACCAGACACTTATTCAAATTATGCACACAACCGTTAAGAGCTAGGATACCAAAAAATTTTCAAAATTTTAACTTAATGCGTAACTATTGGATGTGAAACTTGACTTATTATGCTAATAATAATCATTGTCATGTGGTAGTACCCTTCAAAACTTTCGTTAAGTTATCGATATCAACTCAATATGCCCCTTTAAGCTTTAAATTAGTACAAATTCTTATAAGTGTAGGCTAACCCAGAAAATTTCGCGCGCTTCGCGCGCTTTGCAAATTCCCCGATTCTTTAGACTCCAGGTTTTGATTCCAGTTTTTACATGTCTCCTAGTTTATCCTTTCTTTGTCAATATGCGGTAAATTGTATAATCGCTGGCGCATGGGAACCAAAATGAAAAAAAAAACAACGAATGTGCCCTTTTTAATGTTGGACCCCACCTCAGAAAAGACCCTAGATCCGCCCCTGGTAACAACATGCTTCTTGCCTGAATGGTAGCAAATCTACTTCTTCCTTCCTAACTTTCAACTTTGGGGCTGGGTGTAACAAATATTTAAATTAACTGGAGATAGACCCTATGTCATAATCACATGACTGTCCCCCATTGGTCAACTCACCCGTGGCAACCAAGGGTTCCTCTCTTGGACCAGTCACATTCCTATTTCTGATGAAATCATCAGCATATTAATTAATTCTCAGAAGCTACTTTACCATATAAGGGATATGTGAAGCTAAATCTTGAAATGAACAAAGAGATCTCCTCTCTACCAAAAATGTAGTAATAGTAAAGCAGAGGGCCAAAACTTGTTTGTATTACACACTTTTTGAAAATAAAGTGATAACATTAATGACACAACCTACGTGGTCACTAATTGTTTGCTAATTTATCCAGGAAATCACGGTCTATAATCCCAATGTAAATGGTACGTCATAATACGCTCCCTTTAACTAGAATTGTAAACATTTGAATACTACACAGGTTTACACACAGTATGGTGACCTTCTGGTGTCATGCACGGCCCGGTGCACAAGACATAGCAGAGTGTGTACAGACCTAGGAGATGTAGTACAGCACAGTAAATACTTATTCCAGGGAGCTCCTAACAGCTCCCTGCTTATTCTAACCAGTGGACTTATGAGCAATAACAAAAGGTTATGGTGGCTCATAAAGGCCATCGGGTTACACTTGGAACATTTAATAATTTTGCTTCTTCGTAGTTCTTGTAAGTGGATTCCCTTCACCTTTACCATATTAAAATGTACGTATTCAGTTCTGATACCTCTCCGAAGGACAAAAAGAAATAAATTGAACTTGAACTATAACAGACATTAAAATAAACCTTCGGAAACACATTCTCATTTGAGGACAACTTTGCTGGAGTAGCTGATCTAATCTTAGTTAAGTTTCATATTCATAGGTGTAAACAGTTACAAATCATTCCATCTGTGCATAGTTTGAAGAATTATTTGAAAGATTATTTTGGCCTCCACCAATATATTTTTAAGGAAAACATGAAAGTTAACGTTTGGGAAAGATACTGGTTGCCTTGGTACAGCTTATTGGGCTTGGATGTTTAATTTGTTGTTTTCGTATCCTTCGTTTTTATAAATTGTAATGAACATTGTGCTGTTATTAAATTATGTGATTGTTTTGGACATACACTCTAAAAAACGTCCGGTTCAGATTTGAATCGAATCCGTTCAAATGGGCACTGTGCCAAAATCTAGTCAAATATTTGACTACATTTGGTTCATTTTGAACAGAAAATGGTTAGTTTTGAACCCAAACTAGTCAAATATTTGATCCTTTTTCGGTTCAATTTGTTCCGGACGTTTCAGAGTGTATGAAGATGATTGCCAAGAAAAACTAAAATTAAATGGAGAAAAAATTCATATTCCAAACGCCGACACTTGGAATCATTGGGGTCATTTGAGGTTAAATGTACACACGTATGCACAGTTTTCCGAAAAGTTGACCACATCCTAAGAGGTTTCATATTTAATATGTTACTGTACACAAAATTCTGCTTTGTCAACATAATCAAATTAATAGCGGCCTTGACTGACCCTTGCAGAGAAAGGTCCTGCCTTGTTTTCTCCTTATAATTTTGATTGACCCTTGCAGAGAAAGGTCCTGTCTCGTTTTCTGTTTTCCATTTTTAACATATTACATTACTATATTGGCAGATGTGAGGGTTTCTGTCTCCTGCATCAAGGTTCATATTCCACTGCCTTGTAAAAAGATCGACGAAGAATAAAATTTAAAGTTTAGGATGATATTTCAAACGTTATACTTTTTCTCTTTTTTCATTTAGTATCCAATTCTTCCTTGCAGCTTTCGAAGGTCAATGTTCGTCTGTTACGATTCTCCCGTTCATTGACTTACAGCAAGCAATGTGAGCAGTGCAGTTTGGCGTAGGTGTATGAAGCAGGGATCTGAGAAAGGTGCCTTCCTCGAGAAGATTCCAATCTCAGAACATAATTCACGTCATTTCTGCTTACTAGTTAGGAACAACTTCATGAAAACAACTTTCCGCCCTTTTTGTGAAATACATGACACATCTATGACTGTCGGTGAGCAATCTAAGCCCAGTTGAGTTATAGTGATAGTGCACAAATGCCGAATTCTATCCTTTTTGCCACTGTGCCGTAGTTGCATGACTACCTTTCTTCATTTTTCATTCGATTTTGGAATAATGTTGTTAATGGTTTGTATGAGCTAAGATTCCATACATGCAATATTATCTTCTAAATTAAAAGGTCAGTTGAGTATACCAGAGCATACCTATGAAAACGTAGGTACGTTACTTTTAGAGCTTTTGTTTTAATGTACTGGAATGTTGTGATTATTATCTTATAATGCTTGTTTTGGTCTCAGCTACAAAATATTAAGAGCTGCAGGGACATGGGAAGTCAGTAAAGTCATCGAAGAGCTTTCCAGTAAGGTAATATGGAAATCATCCGGATATTGTGTTGTACTAACAGATCAATTCCGCCAATGTTTTCGCACTGTTAAAACGTTTCGAGCGACGAGGCCTTCTTTCACACAGGCAAATAATCCAATATTTTTCAACCCAAGTTTAAGAGAATTACTTAAAATAAAACTTTTTCTTTAACAAATTCAAAGGAACTCTCTTTGATCAGCGATTATGAACTCGAGAGAACCACGATTTTAAACTAGACTGAAAATTGTTGCTGCTTATACAAGTTACTACAGTCTTGTACAGGCGCCTCTGTGGTTGGTAAAACTTTCCCAGCATGCATTGTAACTATCCAGTACCGAACTCGCTTATTATGTTCAGCTGGCCACAGATCGTATTCAATGTTCATAAAATTCATACGTCAATGGCCATTTTCTGATATGATCAAAGAAGGACTCGTTTCGAATACCAAAATATCTCAGCTATACGTTTATCTATCATACCCTAAAATCTATCCCAAAAGAAGGCTTCATCGGGTCTGAAGTTAACTATATTTTCATTACTCTTGGTCTTGGTTTATTCTATTTATTTGTAATAGCATTCATTGCGACTCACTGAAAAACAGTCTCCGGCTGGCACCGTAATATAAATTTCCCTTGCAAACAGTGCGGGAATGGACAGACAGTACATATACGTCATACGACCAATAAATACTTGTTACGGTTTTATGATGGCTAATCAAGGATTTTTCACCTTTCACCACAATAGTCTTTATTATAACGGGGGTAGGGGAGTGAATTACATCTGTAATTTTTCAGACTTGCACAGTCTTCTGTCCCCCACTTGATCATTTGTCTTGTAGCAAGGCAGACTTTTGTTTAAATGAAGCACCACTGACTGTACTCAATTAATATTCTCGGCAAACAACGTGACCAAATGAGTGACGAAAAATTCTTTCAAAGAAACTCTCCGGGAATGTTTCTTAAACGACTGTATAAGGTGGATTAACTAGTTTTTGAAGCCTTCTAGTTATTCTTCTTCTCTCGTTGTAATTGTTAGTATATGAAATAGACGATCACGCTGAGTAAGGGTCTGGTGACTTTGTACTCTCAAAAAGCATTACAATATATTGTGATGCATTACAATATATTGTGAATAAAAGAACTATTTTGTAACCTGAATGACTGAAAATCGTATTTGGTACTTATTTGATTTTTGTTAGGGAGATTTCAGACAAACGTTGGAGTTTTGCAGTCTGGACCCAAGGCTGTTCTCTCCGGAAACTGCATCTACATTATGGCGTCGCTTGACCGTGACAGTCTTTCCACGGTACCATATAAAGAAGCATAGCCAAGTTGGTAGCTCAAGGGTAGAAACTATTACATAACAGCCGGATGCTCTACTATAACTTGAGGCAAGGCTGGTCTGACCAGAAAGTTTCACCAGACTAACCTGATCTAGTGCTAAAAGTTATACGGTTGTCTGCAAATTAAAAACAGAATTTGTACTGGGCTGCGAGTCTGACTATGGACTGTGCGGCATCAGTAAGGGAACAAAGCGTGAAGTGAAAATCCTTTTTACAGTACACCAATCCCAAGGCAAGTGTCCAGGGCATGGTGCTGTGGTACTTGTAGATCGTTGCATCCAATTTTGTGATGAATATTGCATCGTTGGAAAATTTGAAAAGTCCAAACGTTATTGAGGTACAAAGTGGTAATTTCTCTGTGAGTTCACTATGTCTTGAGACTATAGCTACCCAACTACCTATTGTTGTATGCGATACCAATCTACAACTGAAATAAATTCTAATTTTATGGTATAACGTCTTCTGGACAACAGAAGCAGTAATAATCTTTCAGAATAGAACTTGACTCAGATGCAGTTTGCGAGTGTGAATGTTCCGCATTCTAGTTATCAAAAAGTTGGTTCCTTTTAGGTTTAACCTAAGTAGTTAATCGAAGCCCCAGCTGAGATTGTTGGAATTGCAGATTTTGTAACCAGTTTTGCGCTTTCATTTGTAGCTCGGTGTATGCTATTTTGCAGTGTGATACGTATAGAACAAAACACGATTAGTCCTATCGTCTGCTACGTAATTGCGTTGACTTTTTCTTTAAAAGGAATTTTAGGCAATTGTATCGAGGTAACACACCGTAAAGTTATTTAGTTATCAGTGACGTACATTGTGCCTTTGTTGAAGTGAGAAATTCTTATCTCGAAAGATGATAAACCCTCACGCAGTTTGATTTGATTGATTGTGCATTATGCATCTTAGATAAATAGTTCCAGAATTCAGAGTTGCTACCAAAACAGTGGCGCTAGCAGGCGTTGGTGATGGGGGCACTACAGAAGATGCCTTAAATCCACCCCAGGTAAACCCAGAAAGTCGGTGTAAATTGTGCATATTCGCATCGGTGGCAGTTTGCATTCGGGGCAGATCCTTCCTTTGTCAACTTGTGCAGGTGATTTCCTAGGGGAAGCCTAAGGGAAGGGAAGGGGATGTCCCTCCCCTTTGTGAATTTTTGTTCATTTACGATAGCTTAGATGCAAAATAATGCTTTTTTTGACGAATACGTAATAAATTATGTATTGGAAAACTCACAATTTAGTAAATTCTTACTTTTGGTTAACTGCAAAGGAAAGGTGTGTTGTCTTAGTAGAGGCTAACAACTCCTCCCCTTGAAAAGCTCTTGTTTAGATAAGGTGGCTTAGATGCAAAATGGTGGCATCTTTGGCAAATCTTTCAATTAAATAGGTGCTTAGACAATAATTATTAATAATAATTTTCTCATTCTTTAATGACATTTTGGCTTTGGCATTACACTCGTTATTAAAAAGTGCAACGACAAATACATGCTACTAACGCAACCGTATATGCTACTCATGATATTAGATTACTAGATACTCTATTGATGCAGGGTCCCTTGAGAGGTCGGAGATGTACGGAGATGGAAGTGAGTTGGTCAAAGTAATTTATTATTGCACCAGTAATGGTTTCAAGATATAAAGTGTGAGCCGTGACGTGCGCGCGAAGCGGGCCGACGTTTTGCATTAGAAATCATTTCCATAACAAAAGTTGCGTCCAGACTTTGCACTGAGACGCTTTAAATTCCTAGCAAAATGCATCCACCAGTTAGAGAGGTGCGAGCCTTCTGCCTAGTAATTCGTATAAGCTTTCAATTTCATAAAATGTGTCTTCCCCTGAATTCCACTACTTTGCATTTATTGCAATGCTGTGTTCCTCCATAATGACTTCTATGCACAAGAACAATCTATGTAATTGTAGAACCCCACCATAGAATAATACGAATATGTTTGAGACGGTATCGATTGTAAAACGCTCAACTTCCCATGCCCTTATTCATTTTACTGATGTTGTCACTAAGGCCTTCGAGAAAAAACACTATGTTTCTGATACTTTCCTTGATCTGTCAAAAGCATTTGACACTCTGGATCATAAAATTCTTCTGGGGAAACTAAAGCACTATGGGATTAGGGGTATAGCACTCAAGTGGTTTACAAGCTATCTTTCAAATAGAATGCAGTCTGTTTCAATTAATAATGTAAATTCAGATCTTAAACCTATTACCTACGGTGTTCCACAAGGATCTATACTAGGTCCACTTCTCTTTATTATTTATGTTAATGATCTGTCTAAAGCTAGTAACAAGTTTCACATTATTTCTTATGCTGATGATACAAATCTTTTTTTCTGTAGTCCTAACCTAACCACACTATTGTCTACTGATCAGGATGAATTTGTTAAAGTACAGAATTGGTTTTGTGTAAATAAGTTATCACTCAATGTTACAAAAACTTCCACTGTAATTTTCAGATCACCGAAGAAGCCTGTAAATGATAATATACACTATATTGAACTCTGTGGATTAATGATTAGGATTTCGAACTCGTGCAAGTTCTTAGGAGTATTTATAGACCAGCATCTTACCTGGTATGATCACATTGATTATGTCGGTAATAAAGTTTCTAAGGGCGTTGGTATTTTGACCCGTTTACGGCATTTTCTGCCTAAGCATATTCTTTTTACTTTATATAATACACTTATTCTCCCTTACCTATCGTACTGTAATGTTGTTTTGGCAGCACCTTCCCGACGAGAATACAGCCACTCTTTGTCCTTCAAAAGAGATGTATGTGTTTAATTGCTAATAAACATCGTCTCTATCATTCCACCCCTTTGTTTGTAAAGTTACGAACTCTTTCTATTTATAATCTCAACCGATACTACACGAATATCTTTATGTATAATTGGCTTCACGACAATTGCCCTTCGATTTTTAAAGACAATTTTCATTTCCGTGCTGATTATCATTCCCACGATACGCGCTACTCGCATGATCTTTCCACCCCACTATGTAGACTCCATTTTTCCCATTGTAATGTTCGATATCTTGGTGTCAAGCTTTGGAACTCACTCCCCGAAGATGTAAAAGATAGTAGATCTATTTATACTTTTAAACGTAAGCTTAAAGAATATTTTATTCATTTGCAGTAATGAAACATACCTATAGTATTTGCCTTTTCTCCTTAGTTCATTTTGACTTTCTGTTAGTTTTTGTGTTTTTCCTGTGTTGTGTTCTTTATGTGGTCTATATGCACAGTAGTTTAACTTTGTGTTCTCTCGGGGTGTTTATCTTTACAAGCTTTCGCAAGCTTTTGTAATCACCCCACAGTCTCTTTCTTTCTGCATGAATGTATCTACGTATTTATCATATGACTCTCATCACCAGATGAAAGAGCCTGAAATAAAGTTTATGAAACTAGAAACTAGAAAACAGCCATGTGGTGAGGATGTAAAGGCCCGGAGCGCTCGAAAATTGTGGTACTTTGAGAAGGATTTGCGAGAATTGTGATAGTTTGAGAACGACTTGTGGATAAAAAATGATTAAAATAGATTTATCAATGAGTCAGAAACAGATCTCACCCTACCCCGTACAGAAATCTTTATTTTAAACGCCTTTGTGGCTCACATGGAAATCAATCGGCACGTCTTCCATGCCCCCCGCTATGCCGGCGCCACTGGTAAAAAGCAGTAAAAGGTAACCGGGCCAGGTGAAATCAGAAAGTTGCTGTTTGACACAAAGTTACCATTTTGAACTATATATAAACCTTTCATGGCTGTTTTATTAACCAAACTTTAAGCATATGCTGCTATTACGTATCTCTTCCGACATCCAGTCATTTTTGTAGTACTGTTGTTGTACAGTATTTCCAACAGCACATATATAAATATATTATATATATATATATATATATATATATATATATATATATATATATACCATTCAATCGCCACCATACCCAGGGTATGGGGATAAAATCCCTACGCTAGTTTAATGCCATCTCCATGTGATACTTTTTGATGCTGGTGGAAGATATTTCGTACAATAACATGGAAATTACAATTAAAATTCTGATTCAGTGCACAAAAAACCACAAATGCCAATGACATAGCCCGAAAAGGGCAAAACGTCTTTCCGTCTCTTTAAAATAAAAATAAAACATCGATTCATTTTCTGTGTCCTAAAACGAAAAAAAGGTTGCTGTTTTGATCAAGTGAAAGTCAACACTTAGTCTTAAAGTACATATTACAGCATCTGTGGTTTGAAACCTTCGGCAGTTTCTGTCAAAGGGATGTGAGATGTTATCGCCCTCACTTATTTGGCTAGTCATTTTAGATATTTAGAAATTTAAACACTCATGAACAATAATATATAGATAAGGACTAAGACTTTTTTGCTACTACAATCCATTTATTTTCCAGTTAACCGTCCAAAACCAAGCAAAAAGAATGTAAAGTCATAGTAACTTCTCCAGACTCCATCACTCTAAAAGACTGCTGAATATTTTTTCGAGCATCATTAAAACACGCATTTTAACTTATACCAACAGGCAATTTGAAAACAATGTGAAGATAATAGAATCAAATTTGAAGATTTTTTCTTTCAATCGGATATACTAACCTGAAGAACCTTGTAAAAACCATAAACTGATGGAAGATCATTACGTATATGCGTCCCACCATAACAATTACTGCAAATTCTCATCCTGAGCACCACACTTGACAAAACATGTTTTCTACATTTCCAAATGATTCATTGGCTACTTCTGCCAACAAAATCATATTTGCAAAGTTTACAACGTCAATTTGCACGTCAACAACAGTACATGAAATTTAACTTTCACAAGGTGTTTTTCTTGAGGGATGTTTTCGTTTGCTGGTTCTTCTCTTCATTACTGGTCACTGTTAATTGGATTGTTCCAGGATTGATGAGGGAGGGTAAAAACTTGTTCTTACAAGCAGTTCGTGGTACTGTTTAAACTACACCCTCCTTTACATTTTGGCTCGTGGGCCGCTATCCCAGGGGACAGGGGGACATGTCCCCAAATATCTGAGAAATCGCCCATTGACTTTGATTTTTCACGCATTCAATTATTTGAAAATAGTGTCATCTCCCCCAATCCCCATATTGAGAACAAATTGCCACCCTTGCTTTGGCTTGCTTACAGACGCTTACAGTGAAATATTAATAGGCGATTTGTGTATAGATTAGCCATCCAGTTTAACAAATCTGATGTTCACATGATCATAAGTCGTAAAAGGTTTTTTGTATCAGCAAAAAAATGACATCGTGTTCAAATAAACCTGCTCTTTCTGAGCAAAGTTTGTCTTCTGTGATCAAGAACCATAGGGCCATACATTTGTTTAAGAGCGAAACTTTTAATTTTGAATATCTAAAACAAAAAATGTTTAACAACACTTAAAGTGCCTTTACTAATAATCTAAAGTAAGAACCTTGTGCTTACAACTTATGTAAAGAGTGAGAAGTTGAAAATGAAGGAATAAATGTTTAACAATTTGTTTTCACTTAAGCCTTTCACCGACCTACTTTTTCTCATAATGAAAATGAAAGAAGCAGAATGCATGGAGTTTTCCCGACTGCTACATTCTTCTTCTAGAAGCAAAACCTCACTTTCTGATAATGATAATAATAATAGTATCAGATCCAGCAGCTCCACGAGCTGACCTAGCATGTGTACCCCCAGTCAGAACCATCTCAAAGGAAAGGACGCCGCAGCATAGTTCATTAACTTTTGCCGCATCGGTCAAGTCTTTGAAACCGATCGGACCACCTTTGACGACCGAAAGCACAGTTCCAGCCTCATAGTATGCCTTGGAAAAAGATACAAAATTTGACAATAACGTACCACTAAATAAGATACAAATTTGACATATAAGTAACTCTTCATAGAAACCTTACTTACTAAGGGGTAAGCTTTGATTTTAAGTCTTAATTGCACATAAAATACCACTGGATTGGCTAAAACAAAATTCAATGATGAAGACATCATTTGACCGTGTCTCACACAGTGGCGTAACTTTGGTTCAGATTGCCCTGAGGTGAAAGTGAATTAGGGTGCCCCTGACCAGGGAGTTGCAGCAACTCCCTGCCCTGACCAAGAGTTTGAATGGTGCAGCCATTGCAGCTATGCAAATAAAACATTAACGTGTCGGAAGGGCATTCAAGTCTGGCTACCCCTTAGTCTGGTTTATCGGGGGTTCCCCCTCCCCTCAGAACCATGGGAGATACGCCTCTGGTCCTGTATCAGTAATGAAACTTGTTTTCACTAATTTGGTTTTAGTTTGCACCTACTGTGAAATCAACGGTAACTTTTACATACATTTTTTTGTTTTAAGGTGAACTATTTTTAAATGCGTCTTTAAATGCTTCTTATCATTTAAAGCTATTTTTCATTATCGTTTTAGGGATGTTTATTCCTTTCTGGCACAAATAATTTTGATACCTTTAAAACCATTATTGATAGGTAAAAAACGATAGGCAAATCAATAGGCAAATGAAACCAGTTATGGAGGTATCTTCATTTTTGAGGAATAAGGCTCCCACAGAGAAGGTATTTGTTCCTTTGTAATATATTGCTAGTATGTTCCCCCAAACTTTGAAATTTTTGAAAAGATGCAGCAGTCATTACTCTTGTTATGGGTAATAGTTTTGGGAAGTAAAACTATTTTCAGAGTTTATTGGCGAGACTGCATGGTTTCATGTAATGATAAAAACTATTTTCTGGCTGTGTCACGTTGATGCCATAGTAACATAGGATACCATTGTAAAAAGTTAAAATACATAGGATAGATCTTAACATGCCCGTTGCCTGGCAAGGTACGGAAGAGGGGGAGATAGCTTCCAGGGGAAGAAATCTTTTGAAAGGGTAAGATGCGCTCAGTTGTATGAAGGCATTGCAATTTAATTTATAGGGGCATTTATCTTAGGAAGAACCCCTCTCAGAAACCCCCATCCTTATTTACGAGCCTGGTCTTACCTGGTCATCATTTTCTGTCACAAACACTGGTTCGGTATTGTCCCTTCTGAAAGGCGTATTACTTAAGGTCCCAAAGAAGCAAACCTCTGGTGTTGTTGTAATTTTAATGGTCACCAAATCCTGTAGAAGTAGTCACCATGTAGAAAACTTTATAACCCCTTGACGATCGTTATACTCAATTTACAAAGAAAGTGGGCAATCATTTTTTCATAACAGACATTTACGAATACATACATACATACATACATACATACATACACACACATACATACACACATACATACACACATACATACATACATACATACATACATACTTACATACATACATACATACATACATACATACATACATACATACATACATACATACATACATACATACATACATACATACATACATACATACATACATACATACATACATACATACATATTGACTTTTATATAGCGCAAATTCCATATGATCAATGCGCTTAACAGAACAAGAAAAAATGATGCCAACAAAATATCAGTCAATTAAATAGGTAAGTCTTAAGTTGTTTTTTGAACAGCGTAACAGATTTCGACTGTCGTATGTGAGAGGAAAGAGAATTCCATAATACAGGGCCAGCAATAGAAAAGGCACCATCACCTACTCTCTCTTTGGAAGAAGGTATCAGGAGAAGGGTCCCATACATTACAGACCTGGTAACAGGACCATATAAAGGTGAGGTTTTCCTGTGAAGCATACTAGAAAGATAAGTCGGAGCAAAATTATTCAAACATTTATAAACATATAAGCAAAATTTAAATTGGATTCTTTCACGAATAGGTAGCCAGTGAAGGGCACGCAGAAGAGGTTTTGGACTATCTAATCTAGCTGCCGAGAAAATTAATTTAGCACAACGATTTTGCAAGGATTGAATGCGATTAAGGTCATTTGATGACGCACCATGCAAAAGGGCATTGCCGTAGTCAAAACGTGAAAGGAGAAAAGCACGGACAACAGAATGACGAGTCTCTTTATCAAGATAGCGGCCAATGCGAAATAAATTTCTAAGATGATAATTACAAGATGAGACTAGGCTGTTAACCTGTTTTGTCATTTTAAAGTTTGAATCAAATATAACACCTAGATTACGAATTTCACTGGAGGGGTTGATATGACAGAGTCCAACTCCTAGTTGCAGTGAAGGAAGATTTTGGAGACTTTGTTTGTGCTAGCTATAAAAAACTCAGTTTTGTCATTATTTAATTTAAACTTATTAGAATCCGTCCACAACATAATGTCAGAAATACAGTCCTGCAATTTATGCAAGGCTAGTTCCCCCTCACCCGTTATGTTAGGACTGAAGGATCCATAGAGCTGAGTGTCATCAGCATAAGAGTGAAAATTGACATTATGGTTTTGCATTATGCTACACATTGGTTGAGTATACATTAAATACAAAAGATGCCCCAAAACAGAACCCTGTGGTACCCCACATAACAACCTACTTTGATCAGAAGAGACACCATTAATGTTCACATAACATATTCTGCTTTTCAAATAACTTGTAAACCACCGAAGTACATTTCCAGTTATACCAAAGTTACCATGAAGACGATGTAGTAGCAAATCATGATCAACTGTATCGAATGCTGCAGACAGGTCAAGAAGGACCATGAAAACTACCCCCCCCCCCTCCCGTCTACAGCATTCAAAACATCAGACTTAACCTTTAGCAATGCAGTTTCAGTGCTACAGTTTGACTTATTAGCTGACTGGTACACGTCATCCAAATTATTCGCTTGAATAAGAATCTTAAGTTGCATTGCAACAACTTTCTCCAAAACCTTGGACAAAAACAAAATATTAGACACAGGTCTGTAATTCTTAAGAATATTGCGATCAAGAGATGATTTCTTGAGTACAGGGGATATAACAGCGCTACCAAGCAATTTTGGGAAAATACCGGATTCCAGTGATTTATTAATAATACGTGAGAAGATTGGTAGAAAAACATCAATGGTGTCCCGCAACAACCAGGTTGGGATTGGGTCAATTATGCTAGACTTCCTATTACAACCTGTTATAATCGTAGTAATTTCATCAACAGAAACCATGGGAAATTCAGAAATAATTCAAAATCAGGATTAGTCTGAAAAGCACCATCATTAGAACTACCTGCCCTAAAACTACCAGTAGGCTGTGGGCAATCATTAAACCCTTCCCTTATATTTGTAACTTTGTCAGAGAAGAATTTTGAAAATTGATTGCATAATACATAAGTGGAATCAGAAAATGGCAAAACACGAACATTTTTATTAAGAAGAGAGTTAACCATTTTGTAAACCTCTTTATCATTAGCACATAATAGTTTTTCCTTATAAAAACCAATTTTCTTTGATTCAATTAACTTATTTACGATTTCCCTTTGGTCCTTAAACGCCTGCCTATCTTCAGGTAAACGACTTCTACGCCACTTCCTCTCAAGTCTGCGTCTAACATGAGTTTGAGTTCTAATTTCATCATCATACCAAGGGAATCGTTTTTTCAGTACTTTTCCTTCTCTGTTTGAGGGACATGATTATCAAGAACATTCCGGACCCAGGTGTTATACTCATTGACCACTTCATCAAGGCTCAGGTCCTCTGGGATGTTTTGAAGCCTTCGAGCAGATCCACTTTGAATGCATCTCGATTTATTTGCCTGTAGTTACGTATTTTAACACATGATTTCATTTGGAGTGGTTTATTTCTGTTGACATAACAATGGATCATATAATGATCAGAAAGATCATTTTCTTGTACTTTACATCCATGGATAATCTGATCATCCTCTCTGGCAAAAACGAGGTCCAGTGTATGACCATATCGATGTGTTGGGCCATCAACATACTGACGGAAGCCAGCAGATTCGCAGATTCATATGATGAAATGAATCGCCTTACATCAGGTTTAGCAGGATCATCTACGTGGACATTGAAATCACCAGCTATCACAACTTTACTGGGGAAAAGGGAGATCTCCCCTATGAATTCATCAAATTCAATCAGAAAATCAGTTGTTTTCAGGTTATTGACTTGCGAGGGTGGGGGACGATAGACAATTATGTACTGAATACCACTAGTACGATCAATTACACTAGCATGTTCAAATGTCTGAGTGGCATGACCGAGGGGTATGGTGCAAACATTTACCAAGTCTTTACAAATTAGACCAATACCTCCATGACCTGTCCCTCTTGGATAATTGTAAAAAGAGTAAGTTGGAGGAGTGTAATTTCTTTAATAATTGCATTATCATGTTCACATAGCCAAGTCTCAGAGATGAACATCAAATTAATATCATACTCAATCAAATAATCAGTAAGGGGCGTGGTCTTATTCCACATCCGTTTGTAGCCGTAAATTTACTTTGGATGCTCAATGCTACCGGTACCTTCTAATTTCGCTCATATCGCACTACCTCGTACATTCTAGTACACAAGTCCAATTACATCTTGTTGCCCTCCCAACGTATAGCTCAACTATATCAATACTGCAAACCCATTTCACGTGAGTTCATGCTATGTTTATGCCACCCCTTAGGAGAAAGACGTACAAAGCTTGTTCGATATACGCACATATAGAGAGGAATTTCGCGTGAGGATAACGACTCCAGTTGAAGTACTGATCGTCAGAGCTCATATGCAAAGCAGTAAGGTTAACAGTAAAGCGCACAAAAAAGGAATATTCATTCGATTGTGACACAAAAACGCATAATGGTCAAAATGAGAGGGACTGTGACGCAGTAACGTTGTTAAAGACTCTCTGAACAAAACGACACCAGTAAAGAGCAACTTGAAACATTTGTTCTTTTCTCCTTTTTAAATCAGTACAGCCAAATTGACAAAGTTCGAAAAAATCCATTTTTTCACGAAAATCCAGCCGCAGCCGATTTATAAATATAATGCTGTGCAGTGCACTTGATATAAAGAATACAGTGGTCGATCCATCGTGTATATTATTAGTGTACGAATAGACGATGGAGTATAGTAAGTCGCACTTTTTACACACACGTTGCAGACAAGACAGCTAGCTAGAGTTAATTTAACTACAAATTGTCAGTTACAGCTTTAACATGATAATGGATTTAAAGAAGAAAGAAACAATACATGATAAAAAGGACACCATAAGCAAAACAAAAACTTGATTTCCAGAAAAGTGTGGACTTGTCGGCAAAGGGCGATACAAACTTCTTTGGCAACGTTAAGTAACAATGAATTGCGATAAAAATGAACGTGTCAGGAAGTACGAATATCTTACTGTAAATAAATTTTTCCACTATCAAAATCATCCTGTTACACATACTAATACTGTAAGTATTGCCTGCTTACAAAACCATTCTATGAAATGTCAGTTTATCGGTTTCT
The DNA here is from genome assembly GCA_029531755.1 of Holothuria leucospilota. NCBI lineage: Eukaryota > Metazoa > Echinodermata > Holothuroidea > Aspidochirotida > Holothuriidae > Holothuria > Holothuria leucospilota. Next base: position 19,529,249 of record CM055972.1, on the reverse strand, counting down.
GTAATTCAAAGTGACATCTATACCCTCACCTCTAGGTGTTAAAATGAATTCACTGGACTTGATCTTAAATGGATTGTCACTCCTTCCTTTAAAAATATCATTATTAAGTTTCTATGTCAATTCTTACGTATTACTTTCATAGAAATCGTTTTCTAAGTTCTGTCATAGCTCTTTACGAAAAAGAAATTTATATCACATACCCGATCATAATCCAGAACGACAATAAAGCCGTCAGCAACATCCTTTAAAACAACGAGGTTTCCATCAGTTTCAACGGTCTCATCATGTGTAACGCCATCCAATTCAAATGTCAAATGCTGCAGAAAGGTACAAACAATTCCTGATGTAATTCTAATTCCCATTATTAGATGAGTCAAATTTAACATTGTTTGTAATGGATTCGAACAGATAACTTCCTCACTTATGAAGGTAGATGCTTCCTATTTACCAAAACAAATTTTAATGTTTGTTTGTTACACTAAGAACCATAGAACGGAATTACAATTTTTTGCACGACCATTTTACTAACTCGTTGATGTATCAGGTAAAGAAGTCTAGATAAGAGTAAATGTAAATGAGCTGGGCCGGATTTACGAATGTGGGGTGCCCTGGGCACGAAAATATGTGGGGGCCTTCGGACAGTGAAAAAAGAATTGATATGATAGATTGAGCTATGCGCGTAAAGCTACCTCTTCAGCGACTGGGCGCTTATATACAGACCATAAATATTCAACAATTTTAGGCTAAAAGCCAGATGTATCATCGCAGTGGCAAATCCAGGATTTGCCTGAGAAGGGGGGGGGGATTTAGATTGTCTCAAGAGCTACTGATGCAGGGTAGTGGCCTGAGGCTGAAGGGTTTTTTTTTTTCAGAAAAAAAAGTAGCAAGGTGCAATTTGGTGCATTTTATCTGTTGGAATTAATTACTTTGTATTACAGAACCCTAATGAAAGTAACAAAATAACTGAACCTTAGCTGGACCTTGCCATAAGGCGTTGGAGACGATTTTATTTCAGAAAAAATGCCCGAATTTCCCGACCTTGCTCAGATGTCATGTTGAGTAAAGTGATGCAAAACAAACTGTAATCGCGGAGGGACTAAGATTTGTCGAAAAGGAATAGGGTGGGGGTAAACTCTCAGACCAATTGGCATAAGAATTCAGGCGTGGATCTAGGGTTTGGGCAAAGAGGGACACCTTTGCGCTTCGGTAAGCAATGGACGACGGAGAACAGTACGTAAGTGGAGCGCCACCGATAGCTAGTTGGCGAGAAGCGCTAAAGAAAATTTTGGATGAAAACACCTACTAGATCACCAGAATTGGCACTTTCCAGGCACTAATTTGCCTGAGTATGGAACGAAATCACAGGCTTGTATATTACTGGTTTTTTTTTGTTTCATTTTTATTTTTTCGGTAGGTCAATAAGGGGTTTATTTGTCCCCATGGTTGCGCGCCTGCGCGAGGAGCGTGCGAAAATTTTCTGTCTTATTGTTTGTTTATAAAAGACATTTGAACTTCGTCGGGGAAGTTTATACCGATTAGGACTACCATTTTACGATTAGCATTACTCATAAAGAATGCAAATATGGATTTTTTCTTCATTATACAAACAACTTGTCTGAAAAATGAGACCATGGCGTTCTGAATATAGCCAAGGTTTTCGTCCTTTTCAACGATGTCCAGTTGCGACAGTCATTTGCGACCAATTGAACCTCATGGTTGGAATTGCATGTTTTGTGAACACAATACTGTTGATGGCGAGTGTACTGCGATGAACTGATATTCCATTAGGACAGTGAATGGGATGTAAGGAATTATGTAAACTTTTTAATCCAGAGAGGCTGACTCTGATGGCGATTATGATGGCGTCATTGCAACATTTGCAATGCATTCATGTCATGCGGCACGCGCTGTATTGTACTGGCCCCGTTTGAAAACAGGACAATAATAATGTATTAAAAAATTGCTCATTGCTTTTTCCGTCCACTCTCCCCCACTCTGGCACTCTCTCTCTATCTGAGACTTTCTCTTTCATTTTTCCATCATTTTATATTTTTACTCCTCCAATATGGGGGCCCTGGGCCCTGAACCATCTGGCCCAATGGGAAATCCGGGCCTGTAAATGAGTGCTTGAGCAAATGACCTAAGTTCAATTGGACAATATGCATCTGTGCACTGATTATCATTTGTAATAGTTGTAATGTTCGTGCAAATTGTGGGTCACTATTTAGTGAGTTAAAGTGGAAGAAGTCGTTTGACCAGTAGCAGCAGTGCTTCTAGCCAGAGTTCATTGTGTGTTCTCGTATGTTCAATCAGGGAGTTGTTAGGCCCTGGTTCAACAATGCAATGCTTAAATGGAGCTGATGAGAGTAACATACGCTGGACACTTGGGCAAAATTATCTATTGAGGGTAGAAATTCCTGTAAAATATGGCAGAAAAGAAGACATTATGTAAGTTACAAGTGCGAACTTGCAAAGGAACTGATTTATCAAGCCCGCAACAGAGCCGGAGGGGAAAGGAGTGGCGCCTCCTAAAAATTTTTCATCATTCAAAAAAATTAAAATATGTTTTTACCTAAATTGCACTTTACTACATCTCGCTCCCTCCCCCAAATACAAAAACAAAAAATCGTCCCGATATTATCTCGTCCCGCTCCAGTACCTTGTTTGGCTATGGACTTGTGAGTTACGCGGGTACATGTGACAACTACTTGGTCACTTGACCTTCTATCAAGGCAAGCTAGAAAAACTGAAATTCAACTTAGTGGCGTTACGTCGTACAATAATGAGGTACTTGTAGCATAAATTACTGATACATTACTTCGGATGTTTCAACCTTTTCTTACCTCACATGCAAAGGTGCATGCAGCACCAAGCAAAAAAGCTGCTACGTAGAGACAGAATTTCATTGTAGTTTGTAGAAGATATAGGCCTATATCGTTCTGCAGATAAAATCCATAAAGCATAAAAGCGTTTAATAAACGTAGAAAAATAAGCTTATTAATGAAGTGAGATTTTTTTTTATCTATTTGGGTCCTCGTTGGGATTTTCAATTTTTTATAATTGGTATTCTAAAAGCCATGCATTATTTTGCAACCAAACCGAAGTTGAGTTTCAGTCCAAATGGTGAGGATGAGTTCAAGTAGTATATGGAGGTCAGTCCGAAGTCAAACTGACGTCTCTTTAAGGTAAAACTCCCATTTTGGACTTGTCAACGACATCAGATGAACATCTAAAAAGTTCAAAAGTTTGGGGTCTTTTGAACAAAGTCTTTATGACGTCGGATGGATATTAAAAAGTCGTAATTTAGCTTGAACTACGTCTAATAGATATCTTTGCCAACGTAAATTAAACATCAAACCGACACGCAAAAGAACTCTAGAGGACGTCGGTCCGAAGACATCAATCCGTCGGCAAAATCTTACTGGGGCACTATGCACATACTCATATATGCATGTACAGTGAGCACGTACTCATATATGTACGTACACTGAGCACGCACGGAAGACTCTCAAGGATACCTTGAAGCTGAATGTGCAATTAAAACTGCTGTGTGATTTGAACCATGTTATGAAAACTGTGTGTTTGCTTTTATTTTGTTTGCTCTCAGTTTTGTTGATCACAATATATTGAATTTGTCAGCAGGTTGCTTGAATATTTAACTTCGCGTTCCTAAAATCTATAAAACTTTCCTTCCACCTTTTCCCACCTTAGCACCTCTGTGGGATGGACTAAAGCTGTAAACAGACTTCTACCTGTTAGACTAATGCTGTAAACAGACTACCAGTTGAACACAGCTTCGAAATCCTCTCGCTTTGATCCGCAGGTACCGTAGTGCACTATTAATTCAAGAGAGCTCCTCCACTGGAATTAGACTCGGTTTACTGGAACAACATTATTCCTCCAAACTCTTGTAGGTGACCATATTTTTGAGGGGATGTGCATAATTTCTGGTCCAAATTGTGTACCAAACAGGAATATCCATAAGACCGTGGTGTCAAGTAACAAATCGAAGTTTTTAGACAAAACCAAAACGTTTCAAGTCTGTTTACGGTAAGTCGCATGTCAAGTCTGAATTAATTAATTGCAATATCTTAAATTACTTAGTCTAAGTATCAAGTCTTTAGAGGTGTGTCTAGTCACCAATCCATGTACTAGCCTATGAATTTACAATATGACATGGATGCATTTAAAGCTTTACGTTTAAATTTTTGGCTCTTTTAATTGACTTATCGGCTCTTCAAATTTTCGTTTCAGTTTCCATTTCCAGCCAGTCTCTCTACAGAGAACCCCATCTCCTGCCCACCCCGCCCCAATCATAAACATACGACATAAGAAGGATTACAAGGAGTTGTTTTTACCAGAGTCACGTACCGTATTGACAGCACTAAAAAGCTGTTTTTCGAGCTACACCATCTTATTCTCTTAGAGGGGTGTAAAACGTTACCACCTCCATCTCCTAAGGCCGTTGCGAATGCACGTAGCTCAGAAATGCATTTTGTGGAAGATATTTATGTCACCACCTGCGTTTAAGAGCACAGCGTTCTAAATGAATTTTAAACCCACTGACAAAACTACCACAGTAGCAGTTGACTGTTTTTTTTGGGGGGGGGGAACCAATTTTGCACACATATTTACAGCTGTAGAAAATGCGTTGGAAAAAGAGGGTAAAGTATTTAACTTACAAAAATTCACTTGCATTATAACACAAAGCAAACTATCCATGGCTAGGCCAGGTAAAAACCAGCCTATGGAGAACGGCATGTTCGGTGAGTGGGTAGAATTTAGAGTAGGAAAAATGTAGAGCAACAGAACCACGTAAAACTGCGACTAAGTATTCTAAAATCATAATCAGGACGGTCAGAGTATTAACAAATTTCGTCAGAAATAACCGGCGGAGGAAAACAACGGTTTTAGAACAAACTCCCTGTCAATTGTAGAATTTAAATTAAACCTAAATATTTGCTTCGTCAACGAAGAGAGGGTCAAGCGTAAACCATTTTAGCCTTTAGTGGCGTATTGCAGTTACGGGGACATTTCCCCCACGGGGGCATTTTCCCATGACGCAAATGTGGAAGTTGGTAATTTGTAATGTACTGCTGGAACTTTCGTTAACTTGTTCAAAGTGGGTGAAGCCATAAGCTGTGCTTTCTCCCTGTCTCTGATAGTATTTAAAGCACTATTAGTGCCTGCTATCAATGGCAACCCAAATCATCTTTCAGATTTTAGAATCTCCGTTCCAGCCAACAAATAGAAACACATGCAACTAAAAACTAAGGTTAAACAGCACGTTATTCCTGAAGAATCAGGAGTTCCACTGCACTGAATATCTACCAGTTAAGAACCGCCACATTTAATGGAACAATTTGTAACAATTTGTTGAGGATTTTTTCCCGGTGTCTTTTAAAGACATACAGAGTAAAGTAAAATAAATTTTGCGTACAAATTAGTACATGCTTTGTATCAGTAAACGACAACAGGCGCGGATCCAGGGGGGCCTGGGGGGCCCGCCCCCCCCCCTCGCCACGAAAAAAAAAACGAAAGGAGAAAAAAGAAGAAAAAGAAAATAGAAAAGGAGAAAGAAAAATTAAGAGCAAAAAATGAATAAAAGTGTCTAAGAACGTATCCACAGTATATATTTCTGTAGGGGTTGAGTGGAGCTATACCTGGATTATCTCTGTAGATATCTTTCTAAGTGGTTGGCGACGAAAGAGAGTTACAGTGTTCGAAAACAGTTGAATAGTTGAGTAATGATCCTTGACTCAAGATCCAAATAAGTAAACATCGTGACATACGCAGTATGGGCCCGGTTAGCTGCACTGAAATTTAGTAACACTTTTGTGTTAAAAAGTGAAATTTTTTGTAATCTAGAGGGACTGAGAGGCAAAGTTTTGGCCATACAGACCTTGCAGAATGAATATAGAAGACAAGCTGTCAGGAGACGTGCTATTGTGCACAGTGGCACCAGCTGTTGCAGGCAAAGTAGCGGCGTGCATACCCTATTCGTTTTTGAAACTGTCTGAAAAGTTTTAAAATGAACTCAAAAGGTTTTTAAGCTTCAGACAGTGGCGTCGGCACAGTGGGCAAGGGGTGACGTGTGTCCAGCTCCCCCATCGATTCTTGAAAATTTTTAAAATGGTCCCAAAAGTCGTTTAAGCTACAGATTTCTGTGGAGGGTGTAGGGTGAGATGTATTTTTGATGACTGGTTTATTTGTTCTAACCATTTTCTTTCACAAACTGTTCTCAAACTATCATAAGTTTTGGAAATTCTTGACAAATTCCAAATATTCACACGCTCCGCTAGCCTTGTGTCAACGTTGTCCTTATTATCAATAGCTATCGGTAACTCGGGGAAACAAAGGAGCAAAAGTGCTTTTTAAGAATTCTCAGTCAGAAGTTTCGTTTCTGAATAGCATAGGTTGGTGGGAAAGTGACAGTGTCCGATACAGGATTTGAATGCAGGTTTTGTCACGGACTAATATTTTATTCAAAATTTGGGCGCGCTTCGCGCGCATACGACAGGGTTTACACCCGATTTCATATACCATTGACAAAGCTATGACGCAAGAAATTATTCCAATGCAAACATTTTTCTAAAAAGTACATCTTCTTCTCTGTAGGGCTCTCATCATTATGGGATCTTTGACTAATCTAGTCTAGCACATGATTTGAAAGATTGAAAGTTCGTAAATGCCGTTGCTTATTTTCCAAACATTTTATCGCGACGTTCAATAACGACGAAAATCTTTTCTGAAACGAAGTTTTGCCTGTCCAGCATCCCTCTTGCTATACCTAAAAGAAGGTGATATATCATATCTCCTCCCATATGGATGTCGGGTAGTGAGAATCCCGTTGGTCCCTCTTTTGTATACTGTAACTAATTCAGAGCTCCCGGGAGGCTCTATACTTTTCTCTGTCAACCTTGGTTATCCTTTTAAAATGTAAAGGAAAAATTTTATTATAGTCCAAGAATGTTTCTGTGGACTCCACGCAGTTATAATTGCGTGTACAATTTTCCCATGGGCGTGGATCATGGGGGACGGGGGATGCGTCCCCCTTACTTTTTTGGAAGGGGCAACATCGTCTAAAAGTCCCTTTCACTTTTTCAAAAATGATGGAACAGACTGCAATTATGCCCAGGAAAACGAAATTTTTAGAAGAAAAATAACCTAAAAATCCTACACTTTTGTTGTACCAAATCGCATCTGAGGGCATTCAGTTCTAGAAAAATTTCCCTTAGACCCCTCCCCAATGCCGACGATCAAAAAAACTTATTGCCTCCTCGTGACGCAAATTCTGGCTACCACCGTAGCTTCTTCCACCAGGACGGTGAGTCAAAAATGTGAAAAAGTCCCCCTCCACACACACACACACACTTTTGGAGATGGATCTACGCCCATGATTTTTCCTGGGACTTAAGGAGGTTTGAAGACAATATATTAACCGTCTTTTACTCCCCTTTTTCACCCGAACAAAAGTTAGAATTCACTAAATTGTGGAAATTTTGTAAACATGCAATCACATTAGAATGACCCAAAGATACCACCATTTTGCATATAGGCCCCCTAAAACTAACAAAAATTTCTCAAATGGGAGGGTAAACCCCTTCCTGGGATTGCACTCTCATGTAATAACAAGAAAAGGCTCTCCCATTCTTGTATATAGCGTATACAAAATCCCACTGCCTAAAAAGGCACGGTTTAGCAGTTATCTGCGGTCCCCCCCCCCCCCCCATCACTAATTCCCACCGGCACCATCGGTCATAGATTTCTGAAGGGTATACCCTTCAGAAATCCATAAAAAAGGTGATATATCATCTCTCTTCCCATATGGATGTCAGGTTGTGAGAGTCCTGTTGGTCCCCCTTTTCAGTGTACAATTAATGCAGAGCTCCCGGGAGGCTCTATACCGAAAATTTTCGGCGCGCTTCGAGCGCAATTGTTTACGCTTACGGAGAGAGGAACGTTTTTATTGAGGGATGGATTTATATTTATCACTTTTTACCAAAAATCATTTGAAATTTTTCACGATTTTTGCAAAGTCTTCTCAATATTTCTTGATTTTCGCTTGATCTGCGCACTGTTAGCCTTGAATTGCGCCTCTTACTATCCATAAGGTCCCAAACGTATTCGCATTACTCATTGGTGGGGTTCTACCATAAGCCAATTATTCGTGTGCCTAAACGTGATTTCAGAGGAGCCAGCATTGTAAGGATGTAAAGCAACTGATATTTATTTTTTCACCCTCCTCTTCTTATGAGAACTGAAAACTTGGTATCGAATCCACCTTCTAATTGATAGACACACATAAAGGGAATTGACACCGTTAGTCATAGCAATGGTTTTAAATGTAAATTTTAATTTTCGGAGCGCTTCTCACGCAATTGTTTCTTCTGACGTCCTATACCCGAATACTGTATAACGAAAATAAAACACTCATTATGGCAAAAATCATTTCAAGTTACCTACACGGGCTAATAATGGTGGCGTGTAAGTTTTAAGGTAACTTAGATTCTCTGGAACTTCTGCAGGTACATATGTATAGTAACTTACACTGAGCCATCCACATCAAATTCTATGCAACATGAAAAGGTATAAAATCTCACTGACATAAGAACTAGAGCCGATTTCTGTGCTCTTAAAATGCAACGCGTGGGGGCCCCTGGACCCCACGCGTAGGGTGGCGTCGCAGCCAGCGCGAGCGCGAAGCTCCCTACGGGTGGGGTACAGGAGACGAAGCTCCCTGGAAGCAACGGATTTACATAACTTACTTCAAAATCATGCTCACATATCTGTAAAAGCACTTAAGCCTCCTTGAATATTTTAGGCCCATCCAGACATTAAAAAATGATGTCAAATCAAACTCAGTTTGGAAAGCTAGACTGAGCTATTTATTGGCGTCTCAAAATCCGTCTTGCTCATATTTGCCGTCTCTCATTCAAATTTAGCGGCGAGACGCATCGCTGGCTAAGGCCTTGTATATAACTAATTTAAAAAGCCACCAGTCTTCCAGTGTGAGACACCATATGGCCAAGTGCCGATGTGATGTTGTTTGTCTCAGAACGAGTTTTTTACGTTCTATTTCATTCCTACACAGTTGGCTGAACGGTACTTAATATCTAGTTACCAGTAAGGTATTTTTTTCAGAAATAAAAGATATAAAGAAGACCTATTCTGGAGGCCTTAAATTTCTCCCAGTCCCTACGGCTTTTGTATTTAATACTCTCTAAGATTCTTAATATCATAAATGCAATTAAGAGGAGTGACTTTCATCATTTCATGGATTCCTTGAAATATGGATGTGGCTTATCTATTCATACTTTTTCATATTTTTTTTTCTTTCTTGATTATCTAGTGGAGGGAACTGGCAGGCACGAGACTTGTGAGGGTTGTGCCAAAAGCCTCGTCAGCTACGCTTCTGATAGAAAGGTGCATAAAAGAAGTATACTGTAAGGGAGTGACTCGACTCCGACTGCGGGAAAACATTTTACTTTTACAACGGCCTAAAGTTGTTATTATTTTTTTATACAGAGAGAGCCTTCTTACAATAACACTTAATCGTTGTCTCAATAGTTGTGAATCAATGCATTCTACAAGTTGCATTGAAAATGTGTAATTTACGCCAAGCCATATGCAGAAATTAACTTATGAATAAAAGTGCGACTGACTGATGCGTTGCAGAAAACGCCAGCAACGCACAGCGTGTTTTGTTGTGTAACAAAAACTTCGATTCCCGTCCTTCACACAATTTGCGGATCTTAGGTCTAGACCGATTTAACAAATTTTAAAAAATATGGCAAAATGCAAAAAAAGAGGAAGGGTAAACGTTATTTTACAGTAATACACCCTAGTCGACATGTCAGATTAATTCCTTACAAGATAACCTTATCTAATAGAGCAAATATTTCAAGGAAAAAATATTTCCCAAGATATCACTTGATAATTAGTCTAGGCCCCATCTAAGTCTAATCTTTGTCAGAAGAGATAGCCCGTGCTTTTTTCAGTATAAAACGTTTTCTTGTTTTCGATTTATATTTTGTAGGTTTCTATGCCATAAGTTAGTCTATTGAACATGCGCAGTTACAACTTCCGCTACACATCAGGTTGCTACCTAGTGTTGAGTCTGCTGTCTTTGAGATTATGAAATAAGAATTACAACACATCTCTGATTTTCATTGCTCTTGGAAAAAACCGGCAAATGTACTTATTCGAAAACAGAAGGGATAACGCCAAAATAAACGCCTACTGTTTTAGAGACGCTTGTAAGAAAGCCACATGCAAACTAATTTACAATGTAACTTTTCTGCATATTTTTATACCATCTGTGCATTTTAGAGTCAAACTTTCCTCATGGTACATTTTAACCAGAATGCTTCTCTTACTATTTTTATATGAGTTGCATTACAAAAATCCACCATAAACCTTAATCACAAACTTTGTCTACTTTCTGCTACCATTTTATGTTGAGTTTGATCCGGTCTTATTAGTTTATTTATTTACTTTCGTTTTCTTTTGACCCCTTCAACACACAAATAATGTATTTTAATCATATTTTAAACAAATGGATTGAACTTTTCAAATGTTTCAACCAGAGCCACATATTAGCTTGATGCTAGCTCAGATTTTGTCACGGTGTCTGTTTTGTGTAAATGAGTTCTAAAAGATAACATTATTGTATTTTACGATAGTTTTAGTTACTGGAACGCTCAAATTTCTATTTATAACTTTTTGGTATTGTAATCATTTTTTATAAAATATAAACCGAATAGAATACCAGCATTTTTTATTGAAAATAAATATTGAAAGGACCTGGATCGAAAAGTTTTACTTACTTTTGGTTCCTCTACATGCATTATTGTTTGCATTATTTCCTGTTTAATTTCTTGCAAATCGGTGATATCACGTTATTGTTATTCATATGCACTGTAACACTTATGTTTGATAAATCTTATATCTTACCTTTGTAATAGATTCTAGGAATAAACTTGAAAATTGAACTTTATACTTATGCAATATGATGCCTTCAACTACATTTTCCATTGAAGTAATAATTGTTGTAAAGGAAGAGTCAACAAACATTAGCCTCTCCTACTTGACTTTACTTTCCGTAAGAAGGTCTCTACTGTCCTCTTGTGCTACTCTTGTTACTTCGAAAGTGACACTTCAGATAGGTAAAATAGCGCAGACGATTACCGCAAGTTTCTTTTTTTTTCGAAATGATATAATTAAACCTTATTTTACAAAAGGGATGAAATTTTGCAGAAGATTCTGCTTAGAGACTAAAAGTAACTATACGGTATCTTTAAAAGATTGAAAAAGTACTTTTACTATTAAAACCGAATCTTCAGTATAAAATAACTGTTTTCTCTGAATCTGAAATGGTAAATGTTGGTCAGACAACAGTACACTTGTGTTAAACAGAAAAACAGACAAGGACCTCAAAAAAGTCACTAAATTGACTGATAATTTTACCAGCATAACCCCGCTTAAAATTATTCTTTAATTATGGACAAATTACAAGCCTAGAATTTAGCACTAGTTGGGAAGAAAATATTACAAAATTTATTACATTCACCAAATTCTGGTGAGTAAACTTAAGAAAGACTTTTCTTTACTTCTGGAAATTAAAATAATTGCCTGAATGAAATTGATGAAGAGATTTCGAGAAGTCTTACCTGATTGAAACAGTTTGTTCTCGTTGGTGGGTGGTCTTGACAGGCTGCAAACAGGCTTCAAATCAACTTTGTTGGCATGTGCAGTCCAATTTATCACTGTCGTGCCATGTTACAAGGGTCTGTTTGCCATCATAATAATTAAGCCACGTTGCACTTGGCACTCATGAATAAAAATGAACTTGGATAATATGTGCTTTTTTGGTAATGCAAGATTTGCTACGTCCCTCACTGAATATTTATAGTAATTTTGAGTGTTATTCATTACCAAAGAAGGTTTGACTAAAGCTTATTATGTTAACCGTTTGAACTCTACACCCATTTTTGGTAAGATTTCACTACTCCGAAGTACCTTTGTATATTCAGTATATACAGTATCATCAAGTTCATTTTACAAGACCACTCCTATCAAATACAAGACCTTTTCATCCCTGGAGAAATTTTGATAGGGTGAAGGTATACATCAACGGTCATTTATCAATTCGAATGAAAACTGTCAAAGCATCGAAAGCTGCTCTTGTAAAGAAATCGGCATAACTTATATAATCTGTTTTGTTTGTTTTTGTCTAAATAAGCTTTCAAGAATGTATCTATTACTCAATATTAATAGTCAGGGAGATTCTCCCTTTCAAGAGAAGACCAAATTCGCCCAAACAGGGGAAAACTCCTGCATTTTTAGTGCAACACAGTACAAGGTTGTTGATTTTTTTGATGTTTTTAAAAAAATCAAAAAAATCGGATTTTTTGATTTAAATCAGATTTTTTGGATTTTTTTAAAATGACATTTCAGTTTGACAACTTCAGCCCCATAGTTGCTAGAATTATCACATCTAACAGTAAGTCACCAATACCTACCCCTATATTATATTCAAAATACCTAACAGGCTAATTAACCTGGGAACTGGAGACTAAATCTTTTCCATTAAACACAAATAGCCTACCACAGGTGCCAAACAGGCCTAAAATCATCAACATCAATTCCAGGTCTTCATTAGAGGTGCTTATGTAGAGTGCAAGCAGCAGTGCACTCCTTAAGCTTCACAGTTTATCCATCAAGATACACAGGAACATATCTCTCATTACTCCATACCTTGAAATAGGGCCTACATGCACCCTAAAAGTCACTTAGGCTTTTTGAAGGACTCTGGTCCAATGATCGTGGATGGACAGCAGTGGCCTCTCTTTTGAAACATTATGCAGGAATGCTATTTATAATCCTAACTTGATCCAGGATTGCCATTTTCGTCCTCATCAGATGGACGCAAGTCAACATTGAGCCTCATTCACCTCCTGGTCCCCAAAGAATGAAGGAATTGGTCACCACCCGTCCATCACCACTGAGTTGTGCCGGTACCAGACACCTCTAAGTTGGTTGATACACGACTATCAATAACTGCACAGAATTCAGTGGCAGGGATTGAAAAGTTTAGTGAACTTAGTCTCAAGTGGAACTCATATCACTGATTTGCTTCTTGTGGACAATTTGAGTCACAGATAAAGCCTACATTGTACAAGCCAACCCAAAATTGTACTGCGTACTGTAACACTTTTTCGGGAACCATTTTCACAAGTCATGTGGTATCATCTGAAAGGGTTCAGTTGTAAAATAGAATGAATAGAGAATCAATTCCAAATTTTGGTGATACGTTATTAGGGTACTTGAATTTCAAAATGAGGAAAAAACAACTTGATAAGTAGTACATGTATCCATTCGGTTATGGATATTTTGGAATTTCTCATGAAACCTGCGTTAGGCCTGTATTGCCTAGGCCAATATGTTTAAAACCATCCTACATTGGTATTGTAGACAATACAAGTTATATCCAATGATTATTTTCCCTTAAAATAAACTTCTACAAGCAAAATAATGGATTTTCTCAAAAAAGTGATTTCAATCAGTGATTTTTTAAAAAAAATCATTTGATTTAAATCACGATTTAAATCACTGATTTTAATCAGCGTGATTTAAATCAAACAACCCTGACACAGTATAAACGCCTCCTAGCTGAACATAGCGAAGGTTTACCAAGAACAAAGACCGCTCGAGAACTTGCATTTTCTTCGCGAAAACGGCGTGGTGACCACCAATGAGGACGTAGCTTTCGGTAGCTATAAAAATACACATATACGTTTCATTCCATTACATTAGTCCAATAAACTTTGCAAGTAGGTTCCAAAAACTATTCGCCACCGATATGTATACACAGAACGCGTTGTATTGTGGGTATAATAATCAAAATGGCCCTCCACCACATTTCTCCCCATTGGGAAAAAACTGGGTTCTCTCGAGGAATTTCCCGACCTGCTCACGACTGACGCTTTTCAAATGTCAAAAGTAGAAAAGTCAACTTTGGTTTAATGTTCAGTATTGTTTTGCTGAGCAAAAGTTTGAACAATTAGAAACAGCGCCACCGATTCATTGAAAACATGGCACTACGCAGTGAAAGCAGCGTGTATGAAATTGTTGACCAAATGACGCTGTAAATGCTGATGTTGTTTTCCAATCAAGTGCTAACCTGTAACTTTTAGCGTGGGTCTCTGCCATGAAATTAAGTTAATGCTGTTTAATGACTCATGAACTCCCTAAGGGAGACACTGAACGTTTCGGGCCCCTGGTATTGTTTGTAGCTAACCGTGAACCTAGGCCTAGTGTTATTTACGGCTAACATTTGAGTACAGTGCACAGTGTGTTGTGGTCAATGACGGGTTTACATGTCGAATCAGGGTTAGGGATACAGTTTAAGAAGGTAAAAAGGGACGGTTTCTAAGGACGTAAACTGGGTTCATCTCATTAATCATTTAGCTAAGGAAACTTTTCTTTTGTTTGATCAAAACAGATTGAATAAATACCGATACTGACGTTTACTGGATAAATCGGTTATACAATTGAAAGCAGTTCCCGAGCTGACTTTCTTGCTTTAGTGATCCAAGTATCTTATTGTATACAAAAAGCATAGCAATGTAACTCTTTTAGAAACGTGGTTATGTACGTTGAACAAAATTTGAAGCCAGTGGCATGAATTATGAGATTAACGTTCACAAGTAATTTCAGGAGATCACAGTTAAGATCAATCGTAGCTTTTTGTAAAACAGGACCCAGGTGTATTAAGAACTTTATACAACAGAGTTACAAAATCAAGTCCACTTTTCATGTCAAATTCCTGTCCAGAGAGGGATATTCGCACACTAAAGCCGCGGTCACACTACAACGATTTCGGATCGGATTCCGATGCGATTTTTGTGAGTTTTTATTTAAATCTTCTCCATTTCGGGTCGGAAAGAACCCAAAATTTGCCAGCATGTGTAATTATATGACTTTTATCGCAGGACTACGAAAATTAAATTTATACGAATTATTTCGTGACGTCACATCGACAGACAGCTTTTATCGGACTACGCGTGTCCGATAAAAGCTGTTTATCGGTGTGACGTCACGAAAAAATCAGTTAACATTTTATTTTCATAGACCTCTGATGCAAATCATATATTTACACTGGTTGGCAAATTTTGGGCTCTTTCTGACCAGAAATGGAGAAGATTTTAATAAAAAGTCACAAAAATCGGATCGGAATCCGATCCGAATTCGTTGTAGTGTGACCGCGGCTTAACCCTACAAAAGAAATGATGAAATGTGTCAAGAACTGCAATAGTAGCCCCTATGTAATCCGCCTTATTGAGATGTTACAAAATTCTAGTCTTTTTCAGCTATGCTTGACGAGAAAGTCAGAAAAAAAATAATGAATTCAAAACCTATTACTTTTCATTTGAACCAATTTTCTTCGTCTTTCATCAGGATGCACTGGGAAATATTCACACCCATAATATGTGTAATTGCAAGTCCATCATTCACCTCTTGTTAATTTCATTCTAGCGGGGAACTGCTTTTAGTCAAACCATTGTGGGAAGGGGGTAACGCTAATAATTCTATTCGTAGTGAAGAACGGCCACAGGTTTGTCGAAAGGGTGTACCTTGTCTCATCACAGATATAGCAGGAGCAATAGCCCTAATAGTCATTCCGCACACAGACAATTAAGAAAACGTTGCCAGTTCCATCAGGGAAGGGCTTAGTGAAATCTGATCAAAGCTCAGTGAGACAACAGACGACAACCCCAAAGCTCGGGGAGTTCTCACAGTTGCTAACACGGTGTTTTACATAACAAGTAAAGTTACACAGGCTGTACACACGTCTGGGTTAAAGGTGAAGGGTGTGTGTTGTTACTCTCCCGACGAAAAAAGCCAGTTTAACGCTCAGCCAGCCAAAAATGTCCTTTGTTAGAGAAACTTTTAAAGTATTGAAAGTTGTGGCTAGTGTTTTTCTAACATAAAACTAGTTGCCTATGTTGTATACTGCTCTGTGTAATGAAAAACATATTGAAACTTGCAGTGTTTGTCTATATTAGTAAGAAATTCTTCCATGAATGGTTTTAACCGGTAGAAGCGTGAAAATGTTTACTAGCAATACGTAATTGTTCTCAATGATTCTTTTTATTTTGTGAACAATAATTATATTATGCAAGAAGTGTAAGGTGACTGTCACAATTGACCTAAATTGAGGGCTCCATCTATTTTTGTTAACGATGATCTTCGTGCTGAGTGTTTTTCTGCATGATGATTTGCATGTTAATGTGGAGAGCACGGGTATAGCATTCCAAGGAGATTAACGTTTGGGCCTAGGTAAATCTTCTATTGTATTTGATTAACCAGAGAAGTACTGTGCCTCGTGTGGTTGAGAGAGCTAGTTACCGTACTTGGTTTGCAGAATCAAAGTCGCAAGGGCGTGGACTGTTAGCCACCGTGGAATAGACCTGTTGCGACACCCAGGGAGTGGCAAATCGGGCTAAACCATTTCGACGGCGTTATATTGTGGTTTAATAAGTGTTGTATCTGTCCGACACTATTGACGGTTGAGAACTTGGGATGGCGCATTCTACATTTGTGGAATTGTCAAGTGTGAGTATCACTAATTTGTTGTGTTAGGGTTGAACCAGTGAAGTCTTAAAAAGAACGTTAAAGATTGCTTTAGTATTGTAGTTAAAGATGTGCTAAAGTAATGAAAAGAATAGCTGGACGAAATTAGTAATTCACGAGTTTTAAATCGTAGATAAATGTTTGCATGACTAATTGGGATGTATGTTAAAGTTAAGCTTCATTCATAGGCCCTATAGATGGCTCCAGTTGACAGCCCAAGGCAAGGTCAAGGATTCCGGTACTAGCAACTAAGCATAACAAAGACACTCAAAATGGAACAGAACTAATGTTAAGATATTCAGTTGAAAAGAAACGGAGGCTCTAATTTAGAATTAGTGCCCGGACGTGACGTACTGTAACCTGTTACGCTTTATTCATTCATTCATTCATTCATTCATTCATTCATTCATTCATTCATTCATTCATTCATTCATTCATTCATTCATTCATTCATTCATTCATTCATTCATTCATTCATTCCATTAATTTATTTTGAAGACTTTCAAGCAACAGAGAAGACTTTTTTGTATTTAATACATATACCATATAGAGGTCAAGAAAACGGAACTTCTGTGCATTTGGCTCATGATTTAGTTCTTGTCTGTTAAAAAGCGTATTGGGCCAACGCTTGATGAAATACTTAAAGGTTACGATCCTGTACGTTGCACCAAAACAGGGTGCCTCGTGACAGTGACGATATGAAGTTTCAAAGGACGTACGCTTACTTAATGTGATTTAACATTTGCATTTAATGAATGCTTCTTCGTACCAGACCCGTAGCCAGGAATTCTGATATACGAGGGCACCGACAGCCCATAGAGTGGCACCGAAGATTGTTTGTAGTATGATTACAGTTTGCGGGAACTACAGGGGATGATATCTCAATCTTACCACAGATAGCTTAGCCTTAAAGACATCAGCTTCACGTGTGCACCTATGCGCGAAGGACTCGAAAATTTCACTCTGATGATGGAAATTTTCCCCTCCTTAGGCAATACAGAGACGTGGAAAGTCTCCACAAGTAAAGGGAACAATACTATGATCACGATGATGATTTTTCAGCTCCGCAAGCGCAGGTGAAGAGTTTAATTCCTTTTTTGCGAACGGCGAGGGGACCAGGGACTGCCATTAGGCAGGCTTGGTGGGCCAGTATGATTTTGTTAGGACCCAGAGGGAAATTCCCCGAATGTGTGGCGAATTAACAAAATGGGAACAACAGCATGGAGCTTTGAGCACGACTTTGAATGACAGTGAGAGCACACCAATCTCTTCACTTCACAATTCAGATGGTCATTATCGTATTTCTACTTTGAACGAAATTTTGCAGGAACAGACAAAGTAAATTTTGGAATAAATGTAGCTTCAAACCATATATAGTCGTCGCGTTACGAATGTTACCGTACTCAAGGCACTAGATTACTAAATGAAAGCCCTGTAATGTCCGGATCTAACTTTGAGCCTTCACCTAGCTTTGACTAGTATAGTTCACTGGAATTTTTGTGCTAATAGCGTTCATGGGTGATATAACTTCGCTAGTGAGAATTGCGCGCAAAGCACGCCGAAATTTTGCAAGAAATTATTTACCACGGTAAAACCTGCATTTAGACTCAGCAGGGGTGGTGGAAAGATTAGCCCGACGAAGGGACCAAGCTCCCCTAAGGAGTCCAGCAACCCGAAACCCCGCCAGAAGCAATGGGTTACAGAAAGGATGCGAAACGCGAAATTTTGGGCGCCCGAAGAAAAATTTGGGGTTCTGTTGGAGAAAAATTGAAACTTTTTGGTTCTTATTAAGGAAACTTAGAAAATTTGGGTTTCTATGGAAGAATCTGCCCCTCCTCGTCCTAGATGGTTCCAATTCTCTAAGTTACTCCTTCCAAAGTATCTTGAACCCCTCCCTGTGCAGACACAAACCTAGTTTGTTGCTTAAGGTCATATCCTTGTGGCCATACAAGGCCATAATATGTAACCAGAACATTCCCTTCGCATGCTGTGCATTGTGAGCTTTGATTTCAATTGAGAGCATTCACCAATAATCAATTGAGAATTTTGCTTTCTCCCAACCAAAATGTATTTGGGGTGATGAGTGTCTGTCTTTAAGAGCAAAACCAAGACGCTGGGTGACTGGTCGCGAGGGGATGCCCCCTTCCACTACCCCTGGGCATTGAGACACTTTACGTTTCTTACAAAAATGTTTATCATGATGTTGAGTCTATATTAAGAATCTTCCAGATCGTAAGATAAAGGGGATGGAACTTCTCATAGCTTCAATTTTTGTTTTTTTTTTTCGGATATCATGCCTACACGAAAGAACAATAGCCTAATTATGGAACCTGTACGTTTATAAATAAAGCCAACATATCTGCAACGGGTGTGAAAGCTACATGTAACTGAAGATGAAAGCTTGTGTAGAGGGCGAAAATTTTAGTAATTTTAGAACAAAAATGTTACAGAGAACAAAATACGTTCATTATTACTAACTCCTTTGGGGATCATTTTTGGTCTAAACTTGCCTGGTGTCATACCAGGGCCACCGTTTATATGTACTAAAATTTTACTTTCGATCGATTTTCCATATGGGGGGCACAATGGTCCGCACGGGGGCACGGCCCCTCCGTGCCCCGGCCTAGCTACGGGCCTGTGCATGATTTCTTCGAGCGTCTGTTAATGGCAAGGTATATGTTACTACCTTGTAATGAACCCTACAAGATAATCAGGAAAGGCGCTGGCCAGACTGAGGGGCTTGGTTAACTCAGCCAACAAACCAACCCTGTGGGTTATACTGTAAAGCCGCGGTCACACTACAACGAATTTGGATCGGATTCCGATCCGATTTTTGTGAGTTTTTATTAAAATCTTCTCCATTTCGGGTAGGAAAGAACCCAAAATTTGCCAATCTGTGTAAATATATGATTTGCATCAGAGGTTTATGAAAATGAAATGTTAACTGATTTTTTGTGACGTCACACCGACAAATAGCTTTTATCGGACACGCGTAGTCCGATAAAAGCTGTCTGTGGATGTGACGTCACGAAATAATTCGTATCAATTTAATTTTCGTAGTCCTGCGATAAAAATCATATAATTACACAGGTTCGTAAATTTTGGGTTCTTTCCGACCCGAAATGGAGAAGATTTTAATAAAAACTCACAAAAATCGGATCGGAATCCGATCCGAATTCGTTGTAGTGTGACCGCGGCTTAACAAGGAAGCAAAGGCAAAAATACACATGCCAAAATAATTTCCAAAAGAAAATAAAAAAATATTTATTAAATGATTCCCTTAGGGTTGGCAGAATTAAAATAATCACGGATATTTCTTCCCCGAACTGGCAACCATTGAGTGGTAAAACCGTTTCCATTCCAAACCACTGTGCTTCTCGGTTTCCATATCTAATGCATCTCTATTGAAAATTGGTATCTACACAACTGGAAGACCTGTAACCTTACACCAAAAGCAAAACAACGGAATGCGGCAATAATGCAAGGCGATAAGTGACCTCTATCAAGCGGTGCGAACACAGCTTGTTGTTCAGCTCGTCGATATGAAAGAACTATCGGCGGTAGACAAGATTAAAGAAAGTCTTCCAGAGCTGCTCAGTACGTAGGCAAGTATTAAAGAAGTGCCAGAAGTGTCAGAGACCGGTCCCAAGAAGTGTAAAAATGTGAAAATGTGGGAAGAAATGTGCTGAAAATCAATGTCGACACTGGAATGCACGAACATACAGTCGTTCTTCTTGGTCAGCATTGGGTGGGCACATACTAGGCATATTCCCTTCGAAAACCAAAAATAGCTATTGTTTCCGAAGTTATAGCATTAACAACAACACTCAATGCAAGTACTATTTATAACACTTGTGCTGACCGTTTAAAAGTAAATACTACGAAATAGTTACATTTTCAAGTATAAATATCAGTATTTCAGTGTTTAGAGTAAAGTGTATCTACAAAAGAAGCTCCAAGCTCGGTGAACACACAATCTAAATTTAGCAAATAGCCTTACATTATGGGTTATGCTCACTCGCTCTTTTCACCACCCCCCTCCCCCCCCCAAAAAAAACCGTTGTTAAGGTCACTATAAGGCTAGACTCAACAAACTGCAGAAATGGTGCTTTGGTGATGAAACTTCTTAAACGTAGCAGACAGTACCGCAGAACTATATATAGAAGGCATGCATTTTACGCCAATCAATAGCTGTGTGCCATGTTAATGGTATCCTAGGTCCGCATTGGTCAGCTAGCCACCCATGTTAATGTTTACTTTGAGTAACGTGAGTACTGTTAGTATGGGGGAAACAAAGCATGAAAACACTCTGTAAGATGGTAATATCACCGATATCTAATGTGCAAAATAATTACCGTGTGATGAAGGATCAACAGGCTATCCCTTGAAAAAAAAAAACATTCATGGTTTGCAGCTCCCAAGCCTTCCTCAAGGAGCCGGCTTGACAAAGTACTGCATAGGCTTTGCGTAAGTCACGTGTAAGTAGCAAGAACTTTTGTGGTAGTTACAAAGTCAACTTATGCTGTTCGCAAGGATAAGCAACTTAACTGCATTAAATGTACATCAACCAATCGTGTCTGCGAGTTCATCTCCTTTTGTCACATCTTAAGCCAATCGCACAAGCTGTTATGTTGAAACGATCATCATCGTCTTCCGTACTATCACTCACAATCCTGTCACTTGTACAAGTAGCGTGTGTCTCTGTATGTGTTGCTATGGCTTTTTGCTCTTGACACAAAATTTTGCATAGGCCTAGGAAGTTGTTCTAGAGTGAGGGGATGAACCTTGTTTCGGACTGCCGTCCTGTGGAAGGGGTATAAGGGGTGAGGGTGTCCCCCTCCCGTTTGGATTTTTTTGGTAATACTTTAGGGTCCTTAGATGTAATTTGGTGCGACATATTTTTAACAGTTCGGGGAAAATCTTGATTTCCCCCGATCGGGAGAAATATTGTTCATGCGGGGTCGTTATTGCCTATTTTACCCACACGCGTTCCTTGTGTACATTGTCAGTAACGAATGGGTTTTGGAACCCCTATGGCGCGAGAAAAGGGAATATATTACTAACTTATATTCTGTTACATTTTAAAAGAAAATTGTTCGTATAATGCGAAATGTTTTCATGTTTCTTAAAATATGTATATGTGTTTGCAAGAAATATATAATAGTAAATGAAATAAACGATTAAAGAATATATGGTTAAAAATATATTGTTAAAATATATATGGTTGAAAATATATATGGTTAAAAATTTATGGTTAAAATATATATGGTTAGAAATATATGGTGGAAAATATATGGTTAAAAATTTATGGTTAAAAAATATATGGTTAAAATTTTATGGTTAAAAAAAATTTATGGTTAAAATTTTATGGTTAAAAAAAATTTATGGTTAAAAATATATGGTTAAAATTTTATGGTCAAAAATATATGGTTAAAAATATATGGTTAAAAATTTATGGTTAAAAAATATATGGTTAAAAATATACCGTTCAAAAATAAATGGTTAAAAATATATGGTTAAACAGTTATGGCTAAAAACATATGGTTAAAATTTTATGGTTAAAATATATATGGTTAAAAATTTATGGTTAAAAAATATATGGTTAAAAATTTATGGTTAAAAAATATATCCTTAACATAGCCTCTAACTCAGTCGTTTTTTAAAATAACATCTCTATTCGTCAACAGTCCTAGTATGAATGTGGTGTGGAGTATGCCCTTAATGCTTCCGTTGTGCCCGCTTCGCAGACTGTGGTATACAGTACTGTACATGTATAAGCTTCGTTCGCTAGCATTGCATTCGATCACCACTTAGTAAAGGTAACCCTGAAGTAGCGGATGTTTACATTTGAACTAATGTTCTCTCATCTCCCGTGGGGATGTGCAACGAGATCAAACAAGGTTACCCTGACTAAGATGAATTGAAAGGCAACAGAGCTACACTAAGTGTGCGAGTAAGCTAAGCTAATGCTACACAAAATTCAGAGCACTGTTGAGTGTTGTTATACGTCAGGCCGCAATATACAGCAACGTCTTCCAATAAGACTCTACCAAGTACACAGAGAAATCCATTTGCGTCATTGCTTTCATAGGGTGATTTGTAAGTATTACATTTCTCGAAAGTAAGTTAGGCCGAGATATGATATCGTTACCGATTATTTCAAGTCGACACACATCTCATACTGCTTAGACGTCTTATCTGACACTGACAGAGCGACACGTTACTGTGGTTGCTAGTCAAGTCGCCCCCTAGCAAAGTCGCCCCTTACAAAGTCGCCCCTCACAAAGTCGCCCCCTTGGCCAACAAAGTCGCCCCTTAACAAACTCGCCCCTTACAAACTCGCCCCCTGACAAAGTCGCCACCCGACAAAGTCGCCCCCCGACCAAGTCGCCCCCTCAGTTCAATTTAAGTCACCACCGGCAAAATTTCATCAAAAATGATTCAAGTAAATTAATAATAAAAAGTCCACAGGAAAGGCATTCGCCGATAGCTCACTATAGACCTTATACAAAGCAGATCGTGATGCACCATGAGAAGGATAATTCCAAAATGGCGAGCTTTGGCATTGTGACGATCAACCTTCTCCATGGTAACAGTCTAGGCCTAGGCCTACTTTTGTTGTCTGATCACGGAAAAATCCTTCATAGAATGCAGTTTTGAAGCGCCCGCTTTCTATTTGGCATAATGTCTATAAGTAAACACTAACGTTACAGCCTATGGAGCTATCGGTGACTGGCATAATGCACCGGCCTTTACTTAGGACTGGGATCGACGTACAGTAGCTTAGGCGAGCATAGCCCTTGAACAGTGCGACACTCTAGACAAGCCTTGGCTAAGGCCGCAGTCTGCTGACCTAGGCCCATGGGCGTCGATCTTTACGCAAGAGTGGGGGGGGGGGACATGGCCTCTTCCACCAAAATTTTACTGTGTAAAAATCTAAAGTAAATGGGTGTTAAATTCCAAAATGTGGGGGGGGGGACGTGTCATTGTCACTGCCACCTTGGCCACTGGCTGTAACGTTAGTACTAACGGTGTTGGTCCTACTCCCAGCCCTTCTCGGTCGAAAAAGAGCTGTTAGCTCCTGCTGTATGCCTGTGCCACTTTCAGGTCTAGGTGGATTTGGATCTTCCCTTGGCTGGTTTCCCAGTAATGCGGGTAAGGATCGGTTCGAACAGACGGCTTCTATTAAACTTGATAGTCTCCTTAGTTGATTTTGTAGGCCGCGCACGTCACCATCTGCATCTGCAGCCATTTTGTGGTTACAGTAGTACAGTATATAGCATCGATCGACAATACAAGCTATAGGCCTAGTACAGTAGCATGCAATCACTAACGTTATAGTATAGTGGACAGAGTGTTTCGTTTCTCGCCCGCGCGCGGAGAACGAGTCACTGGTAGTAGCCTACGTAGCGGTCACAGCGGAAATATTACGGCACTCTCCAACCCATTTTGGTTTAAATACGTTGGAACGGTCAACAATAAAAACGACTGTTGCCGAGGCTATGTTTACCATATATTTTTTAACCATGAAATTTTAACCATATAATTATACCCATATATTTCTTAACCATATATTATGTAACCATATATTTTCTAACAACAAATTTTAACCATATATTTTTTAACCATAAATTTTTAACCATATATTTTTTAACCATATATTATTTAACCATAAATTTTTAACCACATATTTTTAACCAAAAATTTTTAACCATATATTTTTTAACCATAAATTTTTAACCACATATTTTTTAACCATATATTTAACCATATATTTTTTAACCATATATTTTTTAACTATAAATTTTTAACCACATATTTTTTAACCATATATTTTTAACCATATATATTTTAACCACATATTTTTAACCATATATATATATTAACCATAAATTTTTAACCATATATATTTTTTAACCATACATGTTAACCATATATATTTTAATCATATATATATATATATTTTTTTAACCATAAATTTTTAGCCATATATTTTTAACGATATATTTTAACCATATATTTTAACCATATAGTTTTCAACCATATATTATTTAATCATATGTTTCATTTACTAATATATATTTCTTGCAAACACATATTCATATCTTAAGAAACATGAAAAGATTGTGCTTTCTATGAATAATTTTCTTTTAAAATGTAGCAGAATATAAGTTAGTAATATATTCCCTTTTCTCGCGCCATAAACCCCCTTACAAAATATGTCGGTCTAATGCTATGAAATTAAAAGTATATTCGGTAGATGCATCGAAAGCCACTTATGTCCTAATCAGTGGTTCACCACACCTTTTTGAGAAATTGAAAACGAAAGAGTAAGAGGTCATGAAAAGGACACCACAGTCCAAAAGTTAAAAACCATATTTCGATCATGGACCTTATCATTGATGGATCCTACAGATAGCATGTGCGTTATCCACGTTTAGTTCTAGAAGCCTTTTCTTTTTCATGGAGGTAAAGGTTGTTAAAAGTCACTGGAAAAGCACCATAAATAGGAGATTTCAAGAAAGGTAACCGCGAGAGATCTCATAATTAGAATGCAAATGCCCAACACATTAACTTTAAGATCCAAATTGTTTTTGGTAGAGTTGAAAGGTCATTTGAGGTCACCGAGAGTCCAATTGTTGAAGATCGTAAACATATTAATTATTATTACCAGAAGTGAAATTTGAAGCTCTCTAGAATGTATGTGCTCTACACTGAGTTCAACGAGGATAGTGATTTTGTTGGAGGTCAAAAGTCATTAAGGTCACCAGAGGTCCAGTTGTAAAAACGCTAGGAAAACAACATGCAAATGCTTCACATCAATTTATAGAACCCTGCAGTGTTTGGTGTGGGTGAAATTTCATTTGAGGTTATCAGAGGTAAAACATTTTAAAGGAATTTGCCAGAGACGAAATTTAATGACTTCAAAAAGTGCATAAAATTTCTTAGAATTTCTTAATGATATTAATGCCGCCATAGGGAATATTTAACAACTTTGTTTGCCATACCCTACATATGGTGTATGTAGATTTATGCTAAATCTGCATGGAAAGATATTCAAACATTCCAACAGTATCAAATTTCAAGGACAAACAGGACATTCAATTATAAAGAAAAACAAAAGGAATCTGAGGCAATGTGCCCACTTAACATAACATTCTGTGACCCCTGATGAGAACTGAAGGTATTTTTTGACAAAAATAAGTACTCTTTAATATGAGATATCTCGAGTTAAGAAAAGAGTATCGCTATGGGATTTGGAGGGCATGGACTGAGATTTTTTTCTCTTTTACATGAGACCCTTGTAAAAAGCCTACCCTTGTAAAAAGCCTACACTGTACATATAAAGACGTTTCAATTGCCACGGCCCGGCAGTACCGCTCTGTGTAATAAAAGAACTTGACATGCCGGTTTCTTCAGCAATGAATCAGAGCACGGATGTTATGTCTAATCGCGATTATCGCGACACTACCTAATCAAAGAGCCACCATCAACTGAGGCGTAGCGTGTTACGATAAGTTTTGCCTAAAAACTCCCACACTGTCATTAAAACGGCACTTCCCATGCCTTGTTTAGTTACATCTACAAATTTGCATTTTGTTTTGGAACCTTCAACTTATTTAAAGCGCTGTTGATAAATTAGAAATTTTTTCCACGAAGCCACTGGGTAGGCTCAGCTCTTTCGTCATTTCACACAGAGTGGCTCTATAAACTGAATCAATCGTAATTACGTAGGATAGGATCCAGGGTGTAAGAGCGAGTCGAGGAAAACTACAGAAGCTATTTGTGAGAGTAAGTCCGTCACATAGGAGTACAGAGGTTTGAAACATTTTGCAGGAGAAATTTTAAAAAAGAAGTGTGCATTCAATTTCGTTGGTTCTGAGACTTTATCAAGATAGTCAGGTTAATGCAAATATTTCAGAATTTTTATTATCTATTAACGCCTGTGCTGTGCTCGGCTTGTCAAGATTAGAGGACAAAAGCGCCTTGATTAGGTGCAGCATCTCACAGTCTAACTAGGGCCACAGGAAGGATGGAAGGAGGGAGCAATGCGGAGGAGATTGCGGAAAACCCTCTTTACAACACCATTGCATGACAGAGCATAATTTGCGCAATGTGCGTTTATATAGGCTACTTGATTTAGTGTCTTTCCAAAGTATGAAAGTACAAACAGAAAATTTTATAACCAGTAAGAGCACGACCAAATGAACCAGTGGGAGGATTGACCTCTATTAGGAATAAAATTCATGCACTGTATATCTTATCAAATCTTGCTGCTTAATGAAAAAGTCAGACATGCTGACTGTCACGCAGAGTTAA
Organism: Holothuria leucospilota; assembly: GCA_029531755.1. Classification (NCBI taxonomy): domain Eukaryota; kingdom Metazoa; phylum Echinodermata; class Holothuroidea; order Aspidochirotida; family Holothuriidae; genus Holothuria; species Holothuria leucospilota. The sequence goes on along the minus strand of CM055972.1, from coordinate 19,502,291 downwards.
ATTCTTGGTTGCTGCCATCTGTTAAGGAAGTCTCTTTCAGAGAGCCGAGCCATTCTATATAGCCTTAGCCTGCTGTAAGCAGGCTATTGTTGAGTTTCATCAGCTACAAGTACATTATACTTAATATCTACTTACCCTAAATGTTCATGTACAGTATACAGACGAAGTTTAATACAATACAATAGCCTGCCAACTTTCTAGCCAATCTCATTTCCGAGACAAAAATAACTTCATGATAATTAATGCACACGTCATCAGCGTTGGTACGGGGTGGAGTCAACATGAGCGACCGGTTGCTTCGCTACAGCCCACAGCAGACAACTCTTTTCACTTGTATACACGTTATGCAGTGCAGTACAGTACGGCTATTACTGTATAGTTACTGGCTTAGCTACTACCGTGTACATGTATACATATACAGCTAGCAAGGAACGTTGTCGTCTTGTCCATGCGAGGGCCTATGTACAGGCCAGTTTACACAAACCGGCAAGGTCTGGGACAACATCCTACCCCTAACGTTAGGCTTGACTTTTCACTGCCAAGGATTAGCTCGATTTTTAGCCCATACATGATAATTACGTACCTTTTTAAGATGTCACCGCATCTTCAGAAGTGTTCGTATAATGTGCATCGTCGCAGGCCGTTGTGACATGAATAGTCAGTAGCCGTGAACACCTTGTGACCTTCTTATGAATAATAATTTATCCCGTATTTTCGGGATTCGTGTAAATGAAAACTGGACGAAGGTTTGCAGACTCTGTATAGAATATATACAGGGGGTGTATTATGATTTCTGAGAGAGCGCCATCTTCTAGAAGGCTGCTACAGAGTCTGCTCCGCAGGCTAATATAGCCTAGGCTACATATCTTCCCATTGTTAATCAAAGTGGTAAAATACTAAGCCCCTAAATGGATATTGCAGATAGGGCGTCTCCCACGAAAAGCAGGCAGTTGCCGAACATCTTGCAATGGGGATGGACTAGAGTCGAGGAGTAGACTCCGACCTATTATGACTGCCAAGGGCAAATTTACTTTCCACTGAGGGTAATATGTTATCTTCTACTGTGGAGACAACATTAAGAAGCAATTCGTCACAGGGGTCGATCATTACCTAGCAGATATGGAGGCTGAGGTCGATAATCTAATAAGGGAAATAAATATTACAAAAGTTGTGGGGATGCCGGGCACTTTAGTCCCACCTAACGAAACTTGGAAAGTCCATTCAGTACCGACAAATTCATTCTGGAGATCCGTAAGTTGTATTTATTACTATAGTGTTAGGAAAAGGTGAAAATGTTAGTATTTCTCACCAAACGTAGAGCCATGGTGAAACCTTCAGTAAGCATGGACTGGAAAATTATTGTAACGGGAGCAGAAAGTGGAAACAGAAATGCAAGAGCAAAAGCTATACATAGGGTACATTAAATATAAATAGAAACCAGTGGAGTACGCGGGGGGGGGCATTGGTCCATAGCCCCCCTCACGGATGCCTTTTTTTGTTCTTAAAAATACGTAAATTTTTTTACACAAATTTTACTTCGAAATATAGCATGATTTTTATTTTTTTAAAACATTTCAAAGGGGGAGTGGACTCCCCCTTACTCCCCTTCCCCAGGCCGGTGATTCCTTTTTCTTTCTTAAAATACGTAAATATTTTAACACAAATTTTACTGCAAAAATGGTAGCATATGTGGCATCAGATTGCATGTGAGGACACTCAAGTTTTCAAAAATTGTCAAAGGGTAGGAGGGGACTCCCGCTCCCCTCATTCCCCTTCCTCAGCCCAGCAATTTTGTTTCAGTTCCTAAAAGATAGTTAAGGATTTTAACACAAATTTTCCTTCGAATGGTTGCATATGTGGCACCAGATTGCATGTAAGGACACCTATTTTTTCAAAAATTTTCAGACACACCCCCTCCCCTTAGATCCTCCCCAGGCCGGCGATCGTACCAGATACTGCGTACCCCCCTCCCCCACCCTTGAGAGAAATTCTGGGTACGCCACTGATAGAAACACAAAAGCCGTGGAATGTGTGAATTGAAAAAAGTGAAACGAAGACAAAGTATTAAAACGTACGTACGTAGTCTACGTGTTTTATCCAAGTACGCACAAACAAAAATGTATTTTGAGGAAAAAAGGAGGATGTGTATTGAGGAAAATGCGATATTTTGGTTGCTGAGAGCAGTATAATTTGTTAAATGTCGTCCATTTTTGTATGACGAATGTATGTTGAGCTGCCTTATTGGGAAACTCTCGTGGACGAATTAGTCACTTTTGAGAAAGGCAGTGTTATGGTTATACTAGTGGTGTGTTGCAATTTTGTACATTCTACAAGGGTTTTCCCGAAGCAGTTTTGGCTCTTTACCTCAGCCACCACCCATTCCATCACTTCATCGTAATCGTACCTGGCTCTTCCACGGGACAGCTACACACCACCTATTGGACAGGGTATTCGTCAATAGTTCATTCCCGAAGCTACCGAAGTACCACTACCAAAACCGCACACCAACACTTAACCAAGCTGATTTCTGCGAACCACAAACCCACAGAAAGTATCAAGGACGGACGTTTTGGCTAATTTATAGCCTATAACTGAAATGTATTGTTTGTAAAATGTGTCTATGTTCCCCCACGCAAGATCCAAATTAAAATTCTTGCAACAAATACCTGAGTACAGTTGTTTTGCGGTTGACTAGCTCCGGCCCACATTCATGTTACCTTTGGTACTGATTCGAGGGGCTTATCGTATAGTACAACCATGTGGATTTGGTCTTGGTTCTGGAATATTGAGACAACCATTTGCTATGGGTGCGCGCGAAGCGCACAACAAAAAGGAGACATTTCGGTGTTTTTCCTTAATTTTATAAGTAAAATAAACAGGTAATCTGAGGCATTACCATTTTTCGCTCTTGTGTCAGGGGGGTTCTGAGCGCAAATCTCCCCTCCCTCACGTTGCTACACCCCTGCGTATGACAAATATAAGATTATAAAGTCTAGAACCTCCATATAAAACTATGTGGGCTACCTTAGGTCAATATGTTACTTGATAAAGAATAGGATGTGGCTATAAGGTTGAATCAGATCGATCTCGAATATCCTGATCACCGTTAGGGATGGCAACTACTTTTTAAAGGTGTTATAATTAGCTGTAACGTTTGTGTGATCATTGTTTGAATGCCAAAAAGGGACTGCCTTTGGGCACAATGTGCTGAGTGTCTACCCACTTTTGGAGTGATTACACCACAGTTCTGAGATGGCTGGACTCAGAATCATGCCGGTGCAAAGTCTTTGTGGGGACACGGATCAGTGAAATTCAAACCATAACTAATGGCGCAATTGGAGATATGTTAATACCCACCTTAATTCAGCAGACAACCTTACACGTGGCAAAACTCTGAAGGAACTAGCTGCTGAAACCAGATTTAGAACTGGGCCAAGTTTTCTTCACCAGCCTTCAGATCAATGAGCTGATGAACCAAAGCGTGGCACAAAGTGTGATACGGAAGACATCAGAGTTGAAGAAAACAACAGTCTGTAGTGCAGTTGAGAAACCTACTTTACCAGATCCAAAATCATTTGACCAGCTAGAAGACCTCATCAAGGCAACAAAAGAATCCCAAGATGGGGCGGCCAATGTCAGTCAGACTTCTCATTTGACTGCTGATGACGTTGAGAAGACCGAAGGTATGTTGTACCGTCAAATCGAAAAGGATTGTTTCCCAGAAGAATTTAAACTTGCCAAAGCTGGGAAGCGCCTACCAAGTAACAGCAGATTACTTCAATTTGACATCGTGTATGATGACAAGTGGTCCCTGCTCAGACTTGGGGGCAGGTTAAGGAAAGCTGATCCCTTGGAACAACAAACCAAGTATCCTATAATTTTGATCCAAAGCATTATATTACCAGTTTGGTTATCAAATCGTATGATCACCAGCTTCATCATCCAGGCCCAGAAAGAGTTCTAGCAGAAATAAGGAGAAGGTTTTGGATCATCCGAGGGAGAGAAGCTGTTCGTCGACATCAACGTGAATGTGTTGAATGTAGAAAGTGGAGAGCTAAACCTGTTGTGCCAAAAATGAGTGATCTTTCCGTTAGCAGACTTCAACTCTTCAAACTTGCTTTTTACTTCACTGGTGTAGATTGTTTTGGCCCTATGACAGTCAGCATTGGGCGTAGGAGTGAGAAGAGATGGGGATTTTTTTTTTAAATGTATGACCACCGGTGCAATCCATTTGGACCTGCTAGAAAGCCTAGATACTGATGCCTTCTTGATGGCCTTTAGACGTTTCATTGCCCGAAGAGGGAAACCATTCGAGATACTATCAGACTGTGGCACTAATTTTAAAGGTGCCGACAAGGAACTAAGAGAATCATTTTATTCCCTTTCCAAAGACCTTGAACAACGCCTAGCACGACAACAGGTACGATTCAGATTCAATCCTCCTCAAGCACCTTACTTTGGTGGTACATGGGAGAATGAGATTAAAAGTGTAAAGAATGCCTTGAAGGTAGCACTAGGTACTCAAAGGGTAACAGAAGCGGTGCTGCGTACAGTACTAATTGACGTTGAAGGTACCCTAAACTCAAAGCCGTTGGGCTACGTGTCTTCAGATGAGAGGGACATTGACCCTGTTACACCCAATGTGTTACTCATGGGACAACATGATCCAGCCTTACCTCAGGTGATCTATTCCGATCGAGATTTACTTACCCGTAAAAGATGGCGGCACAGTCAAGTACTGGCAGACCACTTCTGGAAGCATTTCATCAAATAATATTTGCCAACACTACAACCAAGACAGAAGTGGACGAAGGAGGAACCAAACCTCTCTGTTGGGAACCCTGTAATGGTAGTTGACCCTCAGTCACCGGGAGCAGAATGGAAGGTTGGGAGAGTTACAGAAGTTTTCACCAGTGATGACGGCCGTGTGAGGACGGTTAAAGTTGAAGTTGACGGACATTACTCGTCCAGTTGTTAAAGTTGTTCAGTTGCCAGAGGTAAAGGACAATTAGAAAATTTAGTGCCTAACTTTGCGGGCGTCTGTAGTAAATGAGCAGGTTACTTTTAATTTGGTTATAGCGCCACCACTTTGTCAACTCATTTTCCGATCACCGTCACCTTTCCCAAACCATTTCCTAAATCCGATGCGTGAGTGAAGTAAGTAATTTGAAGGGTTCGATGAATTAGCAGCATGTAGTTAGGAGTGTAAGGATGTTGAGGAAGCTATTATCCTCATATTTAAGGTTAATTTGATCTAGATGACCCATAAGTAAGTAGCATCGCTACTACGTAGTTTGTTTACTTTTGTAGCCCTGATACATACATGTGAGACATAATTTGGGCCTAGCATTATAGCCAGGCTAGGCCACTTTACAATACAGTACGCCTGCACAGTTTAATGAAGTGGGCATACGGATTGCTCGTTTGTCTACTGTATTTGCTCAGTATATGATTTGAGATTTGTAATTGCTGATCGTTTGTGACTGTTCTGTTTAATTATTTCAGAAATAAACCATCATCAACCAGGTAAACAAACCAAACCTATAACCCATAGCCTTTCTTTCAGGAGTAGTAACATTAACTGCAAAACTATTAACTCAAACTGTACAGCGAGTTTGTGTCTGCGAATGCTGTCATCTGTTCATACGATGGGGTATGCAACAATAGTATACAGAATAGTTGGTAATCTGCCAACGAACATGTGGCTGATTTGGTCACCATAAGGTGGGTAAAATGCCATATGTTTTGACCCACCACATTGTGTCACGGCTTGAGATAGGGCATATAGCCATGTAACAGTTTTAGAAGTTGAACAGCTGGCTTGTAAACTACTTGGTTTGGAGGTTGGAATAAATATGATGGTGCTGGGTGTCAGTTCAAATTAAAATGAATGGGTCAGTATAATCTACGTTTTCAGTGTTTGTATTCTTTCGTGTGTTAAGCCCCCTTCCGTTGTTTGCTTGGCATTGAGTTAACTCTTAAACACAATCATTGTTACTGTTCGCTTTTAGATTACGACAGACTATATTGATATATGTATATATATATATATATATATATATATATATATATATATATATATATATATGTATATATATATATATATATTATATGTATATATATATATATATATATATATATATATATATATATATATATATGTATATATGTATGTTACTGAAATTGAGTTTTATGAAACAAAAAAGTAATTCTTGCTCCTCTCTTAAAATAGATGTGAATTAAGAAATATGCAAATATAAAGAGTATTTGTATTTAGTGCACGACTTAATATTGAGAGAGAAAACAGCAAAGATATTCAACAATTGTGCTGGCACTATTGATCAGTCCTTACATCAGCTAATAAAAACATATTTGTTAAGTTATTCATGAATTGATTTACTTTCTGGGGAAAGTTATTCTTACAAAGCCTCTCCTCCAACCTTTCTGGTTAAATTCACAATTTGATATTCAAACACATCCAAGTTCATCCTTGATATCTGGGACTGTCCTACAGGTATTCGTACAGTTTTCAAAGAGATCTTCTTCATTGTATGTATGCGGCTTGGAGAACACCACCCTCGCATACCACACTAAAGTAGAAAAGGATTGCGACAAGAACCAACGTTGATCAAGCCATGTTTGCAACTATGCCTGACGCGGTGCCTGACGTACAGTGAAGAAACAGAGTTCACAATTTACTAGATAAGTGTAGTAAGGGTACCTTGAGTCGATCGATATCTTGAGTCAATCACTGGGTAAATATTTAGGTTTAACGTAGCGTGTAGGCGCTATTGGATTCGAACGTAAGCACCAATTGCATTACGTACTCTTCGAACAACATCAAAAACGAGTATTTGCATAGTTTTGCACCTTTTGAAAAGAAGCTATTGACTTACTATTTTTGGCATTGGAATAAACTATAACTTTAAACCTTTCAACAAAAGTGAAGGACATAGGCGGGATTACGGGTAGCAAGCGGGGGAACTTGCCCCCCCCCCCCGCACTTTTTTTCCAGATCTTAAAAACTAAAAATAATAAAGAAAAATTGAGCTAAAGTAAGCGAGACCAGAGAAGTTAGAAGAGAATTTTCAAAAGCCTATTATGATTAAATTTTGCAATGTTTAATGAAGGAAAATATTAATATCAAAACCCATAAAATTGCCAGGAAAATTTTTCTTGGCGCGCTTTGCCCGCACTTCCAGAGAAAACTGACTAATACAGTTGAAAATTTTGTCTGGCACAGTAAAGTGTCTTTCCTCCTACTCGCCATACTATTGTGACTTGAAACTCTGAAATAAGGGTCACTGAAAGTACTAATGTACGTCATAAAATGCACCATGGTCCTTGCAAACAAAGTCCCAAAACCCTACACATGTATAGAGAACAGCAATTCTCCAAAAGAAAACGGTGTACTTCGCATGAGCCTCCCAAAGCCCCCGCTACACCTCTCGCTGCTAGCATTCCTCACCAACTACCACCATCCTCAGCAAATTGATTGACGGTTACTATCTTAAATTTACGATTATAATATGAGAACTATTTCTTTAGCATTTCAAATTACACCTGGAGGAAGCTGTTTTTTCTCAAAAAAATGGTCCAGAATGGCAGCAAAAGCCGTCAATTTAAGAGAGATTTTTCTGGGAGGACCCTCATTCCCCAGCCTCCTGCTTCGCGCCTAATTCGGCGATCGTGGTTAAAGACTTCGCCGACCGCAACTTCTCAAGATGCGGCCTCCAATAAAATTAACTTCCCTGGCACTTTAACTGCCGATGCCCTTGACAATGTCCATATAAAAACTACCCACAAAAGATTTCATTGACTTCTTTACGTATCACATAATCTAATAACCATCAAATCAACACTTGCCTTATTTTTCACACTAATGAAAAAGCTGAGGGGCACTTGTCTAAGACCAAAATAAAGAATGAAAGAGAGCCTCCATGTAGCAGGATATAGGTTCCCACACCCTGCTCTATTGAAAGAACAGGCACCTGGGGAGAGTAGGAAATATTTATGCAATAAAATTACTGCTTTTTAAACTAAAGAAAAACAATAGGCTACAATTAAATGTCTCAACGTTGTTATCTTCTTGCGCGCTTCTCGCGCACCCGTTTTAAATATTGCTTCGGGGTTTCGTGGTTACTTCCTGTAGAACATCCTGCTTGTCATAGCTTCGTGCAAACTCTTCTATTATCATTGGAACCACCAATGCCTCCATGGTCGTAAGCAGAGTAGGGGAAGTTCCCCTCCCCCAGAAATTTTCAAAGCAAAATGTTTATCATCATTGATCTGTGCAAATTTGCCGACTCTTTAAAGATTGTTTAGATGCAAGTTGTAAGGCACAGAAAGTATCATTTTGATACCGTTTCGTATTTTTCAGCTAAATCAGCCTGATTTTGCTCCCCTCCTCCCTGAAAAATCCTGCGTACAGACTTGAAGTGAGGTGAGTGGGTGGTCCTTGTAGGAGACTGGGCGGCACCATTAAAAATTAGAAAGGTCTGGACAAGTGGGTAATGGCGGTTAAGATGACGACCACCTAAGGGCACGTTCCGAAGCTGGGAGCTATCCTGGGGATTCTGATTCATGCCCATGTCAGCGGCGTAGCTACGGAGGGACCTGGGAGGGACCTGGGGGGCCTAGGCCCCCAGATATTCGTCAGCCCCCCCCCAATTTTTTGTGTCCTAATAAAATGTGTAAGAATTAAGAAAAAATAAATGTTTGAACGGAAATAAACTTTGAAGTATTTCCTTCAAAAAATAAATAAATAAAATATGTAAGAATTAAGAAAAAATAAATGTGTGAAAAACACATTTTGCGCACGTATGAAATCAACTTCTAACTTTAAAATGCCTACTTTCATTCAATTAGGTATATAATCTGCACTGTCGTTTAATTCGCATATAATTCACTTGGACGATGAAACGAATGTCCCGACGAAAACTCGGATGTGACATTGTCAGGTTTAGACCCTTTCTGCCTTTCGGATGGCTGGTTGATTTACTGAAAACATAGCAACCATACACTGAAGACCATTCTTACACGACCATTCCTATACGGTATCATACACAAAATATGCCGTACGGCAAGGTACTGCGTTCGAATAATTACTTTCCTTAACAAGTATGTCGTGTCTCTCTCCTTGCCCATGACAAGTGCACTGTAGAACGATTGTCTTCGACATGTCCTCTTTTTAGTATTTCGCACTGCCGTCACGGTCCGGACGGATTTGTAAAATTGCCAACAAGGTCCGGATTTCATGTGTTTCTCACATGATCCCTACTTCTGCTTTGCGGGTTAAATAGTTTGAAAGATTTACTGGTGGGTCTGACCAAGTAATATACCGATGACTTGCGTCCGTTACCCCCCAAATACAGCACCATTTTGCATCTAGACACCATTGAAAACCGTAAAAATTTCCAAAGGGAAGGGGACACCCTTAGACCCATACGTCACGACAGTGATCTATGTTCTCCTTGCTAGAAAATGAATATGGTAACCCTAGGTTGGAGACAAATGGTATGATCCAGAGGATATGTAATTGAGTAGTGGACATGTAGCCTATGGATAGGTTGATGGACAAATGTAACAGAGATATACTAGAAGGTGAATGTGGGAGAATTACAGGCAGAATAAATGAAAAGGGATGCATAATTCAGTAGGATTCTTGTATTATCTCAGCTCATATGATATCCACGGCCTACACAGCGGGGGTGGGCAATTACCCCCAGAAATTTTCAAAGTGCACCGTTTCCAACTTTGAGAATATACAGAGAAAACGCAGTAAAAATATAAGAAATAGCTGTGATCGTAATGATAGAACTTAAACAATTTCAAATTAGCAGATCAATATTTTCATGCCTATATCTGTACACATCACCAATCACTTACAACTCTATTAGATGTATTTCTAGCCTACGTTTCTAAAATTCTCGCGCTACGCGCGATCATGCATAGCTACAATGTTGCTGTTGTTGCTATAGATAGCTTCAATCATCAATGTCTTAAAAACGTTTTAAAACGTGCCAGTTTAGTCATGAAAACGTTTCATAACCACTAACACTCCCCCCCCCCCCCACAACGGAGTTCAATGACTGAGGTCATGCTTCACATCATATCCACCACGCTCTCAAAAATGACTTTTGTCGCACTTAGTCACAACTACTTTTCGTTTTCCTTTTAAAGCTGAAATCCCTCAAACATTGCACCATTTGCTATCTATACGTCCTCCTGAAATTACATATTTTCGCCAAGTGGGAGGGAGACACCCGTTCCCTTTAGTCCCCTCCCCTAGGCCACAGATCAGTAGTGCCCACTTTTTGCCCCCTAGCAAAATACGGTATGTGCGGCCTTGTGTATAACCATTTTTATGGATTGATTTTTTCCCATTATTTGAGAAATGGCAGACATGAGATTCGAATTTCAAGGCTGGGTACATGCAGCTTAAAACACGTGGGAAGTGCCGTTTCCGGCCATCTGGAGGGTTTGTAAAGCCAAAAATTTTCTTGCACGCTCCGCGCCAACTAATGGTGGCGCCCCGCTTAGATAGTCTTGACAAGCCTGACCCTCGGCGGTGCCGGCCCCCCATTTGTTACCTAGGCTCCCTAAAACTTTCATCCAAGCTACGCCCCTGGCCCATGTTCCGGAGAAGTTAACTATTTTAAAGGTCAATTAGTGCAATCTAATGCAATACGTGTACTTCATGCAGTTGCTCTGACCAAATATACAAAGGAAAGGAAAACATTTCAGTTCTTCGTTGTTATTACGATTAATTTATGATATGACAATGTCATATGCAAACCAACTTGTTATTGGTATGGGTGATTGGCCAAAGTAGGGGGCGGAACTCCAGACCCTAGAATCCCCTCACCTTTGATCTGTGAGTATAAATATAGCATCAAGTATTTAAATGTTCTTTCTTAACTCTTTTTGCGGCTCACCCCCCCCCCCCTTTTTGATGCAGGTTTATATGCTTAATACGTGTGTCAATATCCAACTTACTATCCTGAACTATGTAATTGAGTTGAAAACATGTTTGATTAACAAAAACATGTTTTGAACGTAAATATGTTCACAAAAACGTGGTGAAATTATGTGTTATTGTAGATAGGACTGTGAACCTGCTTTTACTGTGAAAAGGAACTGCATAACACGTTGCATACTGGTTTTGATTCACGCTGTAGGGCAAAGGCCATGTACCCCTTTCCTTCCTCCCTCCATGTTCCCTTTCAACTTGTACTCATAAATGAGCCACTGAGAGGCACAGTGGGCTATCCCACAAAAACCATATTTTGAGGAAATGAGGTCTAAAGTTGAAAGGTTATAGAAAAATCTGCATAAGTCCTGTAAATGCAAGTTACTTGTTTTATGAGCTGTCTGTAAATGATTTGAATTTGGAAAAGTCTCACATGCAATCTTTTCACCCCAAATCATGAAAAGGCACCAAAATGTGGCATAGCCCATTTTACCTATGAGTGAAGAGGATATTTAGATAAGAAGAAAACAAATTATTCGCTGGAATTTAAAGGTATATTGTTTTAACTCTGAAGAAATTTCAGCTTCAAACTGATAAATTTAAAAATACCAACTAAGAAAGAACACAGTTATCGTCAGCAGGCAATCCTTTCAGCCCTTTACTGTTCACAAATCACTACACGAGACACTGTGTTGTACTGTTAATTCCATAAATATGAAGTTTTTGACAGTATACAGAAAATACCAACTTTTCTTTAGAAAGCAAAGTCAGTGAAATTATAAAAGTCATCTTAACTTGACAAACTAGATTATCATCCTTTTAACAATATTAATTCTTTCTAATCAACATCACACACGTGTCATTGCATTTTAAGACTGATGCTACGAATGTATGGCTAAACACTACTGAACGCCACTGTCTTGTCATTCCATTTTCATTGGTCAGATGCTGTGTCATTGTCATTTTGTTTCCTCCGTATTTGTGTTATTTAGTGTTTCATAAAAAGGGAGATGAATGGTCTGCACGTACTTCAATGATCGAATGTCTTCAAGCTTAGCTCTCTTCAGTGATCTACCATCTGGATACAGAAGTGGTGGTAAATTAAAACTGTTGGATAGCCCACTTTACCTCACGCAATATATCTACTGATTTGAGAATGATTTTTTAAAATCTCAGTGGAGGGCAGTAGAGAACAATAATGAAAAGGGCAGGGTCCCAAGGATGTGCATTGACCCTTAAACTATAGTGCGGTGGATGTATCTCATTTTTGAGCTACATGTGGGATAGCCCACTTTGCCTCTCAGTGGCTCAAATTGAACTCATGAAAACGTGGACTTTGTGTACAAAAAGTATAGGTCAAAGCTAAAAATATTTTGAACCTACTTTCAAAAGAATGTTTCTTGACTTCACTGTTAGGGATCGATCCTGCCGTACGTTTACGAGTATACATTACACAAAAATTCATACGGATAAGAAAACTCACAAAAGCGAGTAACTCTTCATCCCATTTTTCACCCGCATTTGGAGTTCAGAATCTCAAGAATGAGTAAAAATTAAGGAGTAATTGGCAAATTTCAGTTGCTCTACTTACATTTGTGAAAAAAATAACCAGTTCCTAGAAAATATACTCACAGCATGGTATACATTGTGAGTAACGTAGTGGGCGGGTCAGGGGTACCTGCCCCCAAAGATTGTCTGTGCCCCCCGTGTGCTTCCCAAATGAAATTTTGAGTATGCAAAAATTATGCACAAAAACACCCATTGACACATATGTCGATATGAACACGAGGACCCACTGCCACTTAATCACTCGAACATACGACTAAAGTTGGCATGCACAAAATGTTTTCAAATCTGCAAATTTTGCGTTGCGCTTCTCGCGGATCTATTTGTTGAACTGTATTAAGTAGGCTGCCTCATTGGGAGATGTAATCCACAGCTATTATTTCAACCTTTATTTTCGAAAGCTATGAGACTACTGCGGCCTTGAGCCCTCTCTCTTCAACAGTATTCCCACATCGATAATCGTTTAGTCAGATCTTTTGTTCGAAAACTGTAAAAAAATGCGATATTCATTGTCTTTTTCAACGCGTATCCAATAAATATGAGGATGATTAAATAGCTTTGCTCTCATAGGCTAACGTCTGTTTATTTGAGAGTGCCTTAAAATTTGCATGGCGAAACTTTGTTCTCCTGTATCCTAGCCGAGGTCAACCAATCACCACATCAGGGATCGTAAAGTGGTGATACCCCCGAAAGGAGTAAAAAGACTTGCATAAAATTTTCATAGATGTTCAAAACCAGAATTCCTGGTCAATTCGCCCGTGCAACCGTCACTGGTGCACCAGGGACGGTTTCAGCAGGAGCTAGCCACCTTTTTCATTTATTGCTGAAGAAATGCAGAAATATATATCCGTCATAATTGTAATTTTGAGGCACCCAAAGTCCACTGAACTCCATCTAAGCGGGCTTCTTTTCCACACTTTGCCCGCTAGCCCCGCATCTGCAGCCATTAGATGTACCTTGGATGCTCCATTTTGAAGGCTTCCCAACAGCGGCATACCTGGAAGGTAGTTGTCTCAACATTAACTCCTACTTTGCAGCATGAGTGGATTTCTTTTTGAACTCAGTGCAAACATTAATTTAACATGATTTTCTGTCCCCATTCACCCCCCCCCCCCCCCCATCATTCAATCGTTAGTGCGAGTAAGGGTAAGACAATGGTCAAATTGTGATGTCAAGCACTTCAACGGTTACAGCACTCAAAAACTGCCACTTGACTGAGCTCATTGGGGTTCAGCTTGGCAGTGACAGGGCAACCTCGGGCAATGTATCACCGGCAGCACTTCACATCTGCCAGGTGAGCTAACTGGCAGAGCCGGGAGCAGTTTACATTGCCTCAACGCAAACACCTTACTGCGATCCCACCTATAGCGCTGGCTCATTCACTAGTAACAGCTATCACGCACGCGCTCATGGTCAGTCCTGGTGTAGACTTAGGTGTAGGTAGAAGCAATAACTAACCAACAGCAGCAACCTATACAGCTGTCTACTTTCTACTATCACCATGAACACATTCCAGCACATGTGTATACCACGTCAGCCACAACTGCATGCTAACCGGTACATTTCCATTAACCCTTGCAGATCGTACGGAAGACTTGATTGGCACATGGATGGGTGATGTCGAGCATTACGATTGGAGACCCTTTTATAAGTATATAAATATCTAAATCTCTACACAATCACCATATGAGTTGTCTGTACATAACAGTCAACCATATAAAACATGTTTAATTTAATATTCATGTTTATGAGCTGTATCCCGCAGCTTGCAATAAAGTAAAATTGAAGCCTCTTGTGTCAGTTTTAGACCTTAATACACAGAAACAACACTTTGCGTTTGATAGAACTCCATTTTATCCCTTTTTGTTACAGTTCTTACAGCCTTAACTCATTGCGAACAAGGAAAATGTTTCTTACTGAGGCATCATTGCAATACTTACATCATTATATCAAGTTTTACAACAGATGTAAGGAACTGCATTTCATTCACCGTACAATTATCATGATATTCACAAGCTTTTATTTACACAAATATTTCACACGTCAAATGCACAATGTTTACATTGAAATATTTTCAGTTTTGATAATTTGTCTTTTACTTTGAGGAGTAAAAGGAAAAATATTGCTCACAAATGAAAATGATTTGCAAATTTCATAGCTCCAAGACAAACAGCTTTGCTTTATAATGACTTTTGTATCAGATTTCTGTTACGGTATACCTCTGAACAAATCGGAATATGTATTCACATCATTCATATTGTATAAGACGGCCAGTACCACTTTAGTTTCATGTATCTTTTATAGTTATAGTCAAAGCCTACACTCTAAAAACAGTTGAGATAAAAGTTCACAAACACTGGGTAGGTGAGTGAAAGTACTGAAATTTTGGAAGAATTGGTCCAACAGCTTTTGATTGATGGGTTTACAGAAAGGTTGGTTACCCAATAAAAATTAGCAAAAGCAGAAGACCAAAAACTTTTCTTACATATGTACTGGAGAAAATTTCCCCCATTTTTCAGTATTTTCACATATATGCACCCAGTGTTGGTAAAATTTACTCAAATGTTTTTTAGGTTGTGCTATAATAACTTACCTCAGAATAGACCTTGTGCATTTACGCTACGCGCTGTCATTTTGGAGGGTAAGCAATGACGCACGCTGCACACACGACGTATGGGGTCGGTCGGTGACACGTCACTTTTCCAAGACAACAATGTGTTGGAGTGAAAACGATGTATTTCAGGTATTCGACACAATGTATTGCTTGTATTCGGCACGTAATGTTGTCCAGTAATTATTTTCACTCCAATAGTGTAGCGCGTGAAGTGTTCCCATATAGTCATACCGCAGTCAGTTTTCTTTTTCACTCCAAAGTTGCTAGGGTAACGGAAAGACCCGGATGACCGACTGACCCCATACTTCGCACTCTCTCGTAGTAGACTTACGCGCTTACCTCCATGGGGGGGGGGGGCGCATTTTCTGTTCTGTGACATCGTAAAGGTCTATATCCCAGACGTCCAGAGAGAGAAACAGAACATAAATAATTATGTAAGAATTGTACAATCATATATACAAATTTGTTGGTTCAGTAATTTAAGACATTCTTCTGAAAATGTTAGATGCATCATTTCCATCTTAAAAGTAGCCAGGAACGAGTCCAGAACTTAGGGAATTGAAAAATCTCCCCTTTGGGCAGTTTTACCCAACGGGTGGAGACCATATGGTCCCCTTCCCCCAATCTTACGCTACTATTAAAATTAGCTCCACACCAGGGTAAGAAAAGGAAAAGTTTTGTGACTAAATAACATGTTACTTCATTCTCTTACTTCACTTCAAATAGACCTATCTTTCATGATATTCTAGAATATAGATATTGCGTATTTAAGGTAAACCAAGTGAGAAGCATATTGTAAAATGATTCTCGAGATCCATTCATGAAATAGGATGCCCGGTTACACTAATTTAAGCTAGAGTGACTGCATTTTCCCTTTAAATCAAATCTAACTTTTCTTTTTGAAATCTAAAGTTGTTTCTAAAGCATAAAATCTAAAAGTAAAGAATGTTTGGATGCAACTTTAAGGTCTTATCTGGCAGCCATTTCGACCGAACATTTTGTGCAAAGAATACGATTCAACTACGCACCAACCGATGCTGGCTCCTCCAGTGGCGTACTATGAGCGCCAGGGGAAGCCTCGCAAAGGGTACCAAGTCTTGTCGCGGTACCATGCATGACTCTGCTTAGATAGTGTCATGAAATGCCCCCTAGAGATTTCGCCAGACTACTATCCTGGAAACGTTTACCCCTAATGCCATATTGAATGTTACAAGAAGAAAATGAGTAGATGCAAATGAAATGTCTTCCTATACGTACATACATTGTTTCATTTTACTCAATATCTTCAAAATAAAAGTCGGAAATAAATACCCATCACTGTTTCCGGATCCATTTGTTTCAGAAAGTAAACATTCGTGTTATGTTATGGTCTATACGCTCAGGAAAGCACCTCGGCCATTTCAACATTTCTCGTAATAAAAGTTCTCATCTGTAAGGGCAGGAACATCTTCTAGATCAATTGTTTCTTGTCCGTCAAGTTGTGCTGCTACGAAAGTCCCAGTCATTTTAACCGCTGCTCCGTAACAAGGGTTAACTTCAGTGAGGACAGGATCGGAGCTATCTGTCAGTTCTCTTGAGTCTTGCCTCTTTCCTACTAAAGAAGTCTCAGCCATCTCGATCGCTGGTTCGTAAACAAGGTTTACCTCGGTCAGAGCGGGTCCATGGCTGTCTGTCTCTTCCGTGTGGACTAGTCCGCTCTCATCTGGTTGCGGATCCTGACTAGTTGTTTCAGCATGAACTGTAACGTGGGAACTGGGGGAAAGCTGACAAAATGGAAATCAATAACATAAACAGAATATACATTTCTTATCAACAAAGTTTACTTCCATCATTCTATCCAGTATTTTAAAATATTTTCTTCTCCAATTTAACGTAAATGCGACATCAAGTTAAGTGATCCCCTATGAAAAAAAGACCTCACAAGCAGTAAAAGACAGGATGGGAGAACAGGATACAACAACTTACAGACAAAATCGTCTGACTGCTCTCCCCACAAAGTATTAAATGCATTAAATGAGGATAGCCAGAGGACAGAGTCTCACCTTCCCTCTTCCCCAACAACTACAAACACACATACACACACACACCAAGCTGGTTGAATGTTACGTCAATTAAAAAATCTATTTCGGTCAAAAATGGACTTAGGAATATGTATTAGTTCCTTCGTGACAGATAATTTCTAGACTGGAACTATGTCGGTGGCTGCAAGTTTGACATTTGCAACAGGGAAAATCCAAAGACCCCCTTTGCTCTGACCCCGGTTGACCCACATTTGAGTCAGTTTGACTTAATTTGGGTCAACAATTGACTAACGATATAGCTCTAACGTGACCAACATTTGAAGAGTTAAAGCATAGATTTTAATGTTTGCAATTTGCATGGAAATGTAGAAAGCCAAAGATCACTTCTTCAAGCCTTCCCCACCCCGTTGCTGACGCAAATTGCTCCATTGCTACTCAGTTTGCGCGAGATATGGAGTAAGCTTCTTTCTAACCCAATCATTACGAGAGGGAAAGCATTGGGGCTGTAAGTTTGGAATTTGCATGGAATGAGGTAAAGCAAAAGATCAACCCCGACTGACTTAAATTTGAGTCAATATAACGCTCTTTGGGTAAAATTCAATTCGAAAAATTGCAAAGGGACCCTGGTAACCCAAAAGTTTCTAGAGTGAAAGCACAGAGCTACAAGAGTGACATTTGCATGGAAAGGGGAAACTGCTTTCATCACCCCGTCACCGCTGACTCACGTTTGCGTCAATTAACTCAATTAAGGTCAATAATTGACACAAAATTTTGAGTTTAATATCCCTCTTGACCAAGTATTTGCAAGGTGAAGCATAGACGGAACCTCAAGTCTTACAGTTGCTTTTCCAGCTATTTCTGAAACAATATCTTTCCGACTATTTCAAGAACAAAACCATTCTCTGCTGGTCAACAGGACTGATTGAATAAAGTATTATGTTTTTCTTCTCAGAATTTTCAGAATTTATTGCAAGAAAAGTAGGTCGTCATCCAGTATTCACAAGTAAGTAAACAATTGCGACATTGCTTAAAAAGTTAATCTTAACGACGTTGATTAGCCATATGACACAGCATTTTGACTAATACCATCACCAGCATTACAGTGTTTGATGTGACGAATGAACATTGTTTTGACTAAATTTATTTTAGTATATAATACTGGGAAAATGAAAAGTGACAAGTGGGTAACCCTGTCGACATGCTATTCGATAAGCTAAACCCGAAGATAAACATTGCCTGGAAGTAATTGTTGACAAAGAAAATGATCCAAACATCTGCTGATCAAGATGAACAAACATGACTCTAGTTACTTAAGACTAGCAGATTACATTCCTTCATGTTTCGACTAGATCTAAGTAGTATGTTGTTAGATAAATATTATACGCCTTTATCAGTTACAAATATAACTTTTTTGCAACGACAAAATTAGTCTAGTCTTTGTGGCTAGTTTGCCTACGGGTGTATTCTACTTCTTTGTCTGAGAGGCGGTCATCTCAATCAGAGCCGTATTAATCAAAGAGTCTGCAAAGAGTTTCTGCCCTCGCTCTTCGCCAGATAGAGCTTATGCATTGACGTCATGCGACGTCATTTTGGCGCCAAAACAGTGAAGCACAGTGCACGCACGACGTAGACTTCGCACGCGACGGTAGAATACTACGCACGTATCCGACCGATACACGAATCAGTTGTCTGCATTTTCAAGGGTAAGTTGCAATGATACACGCTTGCCTCCATTGGAGGCAAGCGTGACGTCATATGCATAAGCTCCATAGGCGAGGCGAATTAATGAAATAAGTAAGAGCCTGCGCAGCACACTCTAAATACGTCCTGTTCAGGTTTTTAACGAATTCGTTCAAATGGGCACTGAACTGAAATCCGGTCAAATATTTGACTAGATTTGGTTCATTTTGAATAAAAAATGGTTAGATTTGAAACGAAACTAGTGAAATATTTGATCCTTTTTCGGTTAAGTGCCCATTTGATCCGTTTTCTGTTCAATTTGAAACGGACGTTTTCAGAGTGAAGCCGAGCTTCAAACATCATAGCCTATAACCACCATACTCTTATAATGGGGTAAATTCTGGCTGTTTTGCACTATTTACAATATCTTACCAAAGTCTGAGAATGGTCCTTTTCTTTTGATGCATATGAGGTGACAGCTAACCTCCTACTTATAAGAAAACCACACAAGGCGATGGCAGCTAATATCAAAGCAAATCCGACCACATCTACGGCGATTATCTCAGGACTGTTTCCGTGATCTTTGGATTGGCCTCCGGTGCTTGAGATTGTATCCGTCTCCACTGAATCGTCACTTTGTGTGCTCTTAATGTCGTCCTTATGAAATCTCTCATTTTGACTCATGTCCCCTATGTATTGTCCTGAAAAGGGAGAAACAAATATTTTGTAGACTATCCTATACAGCTATATAAATGACAAGGTACAGGCATTTCAACTTCACCGGTTGGTTTTCCCAAACAGGTCCCGACCGATCGATCCCTCCACTCGAACACACTTCCCGGGAAAATTCCTTCCCTGAGCAATTTAAACCAAACTGCAGCTGGATGACTGCCCATCGAGCACATATACCGAAAGACAATACCTTTGTTCGATTGCCGAATTTTTCGGAAAGGAAAATTGTCTGGGGAAAATTACCATGGTTGGTTGTTGTCCGTGTGGGTTTTAAACATAGCTGTGGGGATTGTTAGGGTGGGACTTGTGTAGGGTACTTGCGGGGAGGGGGGTAATTGTCCAGGGAATCATCCACAAAGGAATTTCCCACGGGAGTTGTTCTTTCACTGTCCCAGTTGTCCTTTGGCAGTTGTCCCGTCTTGCTCTTGTTAAACAGCCAAACGTCTCATTACAACCCAAGAGTGTTAAAGTAACTATCATGTTCTTTTTATTCTTAAACAAATGGTTTATTATTTGTTCCAAATGTGGTTCAATACTTCTTGAAAATATTTACAATATACACCGGCATCCTGGTCGGGGACCGTGAGGACCGCAGTTCCTAATGGTTTTCAAAAGACAGTGTTAAACCCAATATAAGGCAAATATTTTGTAGATATAACAGTTATCCCGTTGTGAGTGCAAACTCCCTGGACATGCGAAACCCCTTAAAATCAACTTCCCCCTTTCTCACCCGTCCCCCCCCCCAAAAAAAAAACAAAATCAGCCCATTACGCCATTCATGATATAAGATTATACTTATATGCAAATGGTTATTACCAAACAATTTCATTGAACATATAAAATTACTTTGTATGAACACGAAATGCACTTTTTCACATACCTATGTACTATCAACTCCTTTATAATTTTGATAGAATGGCACAGATCACAACAACTTATAATTATGCTATTTTTCTCACCAAGGTCATTTCTTTTCCACATGTCAACACACGGAGGCCATAATTACTTAATGCAATCAAGGGCTTAAATCCATCTCCAAAGGTCGGGGAGGGGGGGGGGGGCTTTTCACCATTTGCGAATCGCCTTTCTGGGGAGGGGGTTCTCCCTCCCCTTTGAAAAAAATGGAAATTGGAAGGTGTCTGTATGGCAAATGGTGTCATATTTGGGCACAATTTAGCTTTTAAAATGTAGTTTCAATTCGTAATCTATGTTTAATTATTGAAAAAGTGGGACTTTTTGGAGATGTCCCCCCTTCCAAAAAAGTGAGGGGGACGTTTCCCCCATGATCCACGCAAACGAATACAATAACATAAATGTATCTGCAACTTAGTTTAAGGTCGAATTAAATTCAAAAGTATGGCAATCAGGTTGAAGTTGAATTTCCCTCATAATTTGAAACTTAACAAGGATACGGATAGTAATGTATGTAATCAGTGTCGGTTTTTTACACAATCACTTTTTATTACAAATTTACAGAGAATTGATAAGCAGGATCAAAATGTTTTGAACAAAATTTACGGAAACTTTTTGTCTTATTATTGTCAGTAACTCGCACAAAATGACAACCAACTTGAACAGTATCCTTTAGGATGGACAGGGTAGACGCCCTAAACCGCCCTTTCGTTTGTCCCACCGGAGAAGTCCTTCTTCCCAATTTCATGAAACACCACATTTTATCCACTCCCGTTTTCAAAGCTTTGAAGGGCTTCCCTCTGAAAAGTATCGGCCCTTGCAAAAATTTTACAACAAAAAAAATCACTCTTGCCTCAAAATTTCTCAACATACCTACCCCTACCTACCCCTTTCTTCGTCTATTGGGAAATATTCCTGTTTAGCCTTATTTGGGTCTGCAATTTTACTAACACTCTATGTTAAGCCGCGGTCACACTACAACGACTTTGGATCGGATTCCGATCCGATTTTTGTGAGTTTTTATTGAAATCTTCTCCATTTCGGGTCAGAAAGAGCCAAAAATTTTCCAACCAGTGTAAATATATGATTTGCATCAGAGGTCTATGAAAATGAAATGTTAACTTATTTTTTTCGTGACGTCACACCGACGGACAGCTTTTATCGGACACGTGTAGTCCGATAAAGCTGTCTGTCGATGTGACGTTACGAAATAATTCGCATAAATTTAATTTCGTAGTCTAGCGATAAAAATCATATAATTACACAGTTTGGCAAATTTTGGGTTCTTTCCGACCCGAAATGGATAAGATTTTAATAAAAACTCACAGAAATCGGATCGGAATCCGATCCGAATTCGTTGCAGTGTGACCGCGGCTTTAGTCCCCTCCTGACCATAAGCGTACGGGACTATAAGTTCCGACAATTATGTGCATACTTGCCCGGAAATAGTATATTTTTTGCCCAAATGGAGGGGTGGCAGCCTCCGCAGCTCCCTGCCCCGTAGTATGTTCCTGACCCACGTTAGGGTCAAACTGACCCAAGAATGTTTAGATTGTAGCTTTCCATAACAAACATGCACTAGTCACAGTAACCCTGCGCAAGGACATGCTTTCGCTTGGTATTCACTGTAGAGAGCTAGGTTAAAAGACCAAAATTAAACGCGTCCCCTCGCGGCACTGTAACCATGACTATAACGTGCACGAGTGCGTAAAGTGACTTTCCCACTCTGTAATGCCTGTCATAAAAAGTTGCACCCTAATAGGCCTAGCAAAAATTGTACGACAGAACATACGGGCCACTTGATTTAAGCTCATGTAACAGCTGAGGGTTTTTAGAACCAGACAGGCCCTTGAGTGACAGAATCGTCTGCACTGCTGTGCGTGAACAACGTGTTTCACATGTGTCTGAGCTCATTTCCCGATCAAAGCGAGTGGGTGTAATATTTCGTCGCCCAGGCTTTACTCCCACACTGCGCAGGATTGCGATTAAAATTGGTTGCAACCCTGATGAACTCGGATTTTTCACTGTGCTGCCCACAGAAGATGCCGCCGAATTGAGGTATAGAGATCAAATTTTACATTTTTAGACTTAAGTTTAATGTTTAATACCTATATCACATAGACTTGAATGCAAAGTCCACAAAATCACAAATTCAGTTAGGGAAATAAGCCTACGTAAAAGAACTAGTTTGCTTGTTTTAAACTGTTTAACCTTGTTTCCTGTAAAACATCCTTATAGGCGAGTTCTTTCCTGATTTCATTTCTTCACGTACTTGGAATCCAGGATGTTGCAACATTCTAGGCGAGCATCCAGGAAAAGTACAAGTCGGAGTTGTAAGCTTGACTGCGGCCTTAAGTAATTATTTTGTTTACTGTAATCACACATACGTGTAACTAGTGAAGTGCCAAAAGGTGACAGTGTTATTTTTTCAAGAAGGTCTTCAAATATGTTCATCTAAGGTCAGTTTTTTAAGGCATGTAGACTAAGTTTTCAAAAATTTAAAACGAATGACCTTTTTAATGAAAAATAAAACTGATAATTTAAAATGTATTGCCGTATTGGCACGTTTTAAAAATAACGATCAGCTTAAGGGTAAGGATGAGTACTTGGTAAAGAGGGATAAAAACACAGGGAATTAATGAAATGTTCAGCTTAACTAAAAAAAATATGACGAATAAAGGCTATAGGCCTATGCAATTTCAAACAAAATGTCCTTGTTAGCCAGTGGCGTCTCCAAGCGCCCCCCTCCCCCCCCCCCATGAAAATGTTGGTTATTAGTAACATATACAAGCACACCGTTTATAAATCTATTTGGATACAAGGACTCTTTATCAGTCAATCATGGGGCTCAAACTGCACGGTGTTTTCAAAACTACATTTTTTGTAGCGCGATCCACAGGTATCCATTTTGGTTAAGCACTGCCTCTTTGGGAACCTTTTTCCAGAATTATTGTTTCAACATCTAGGCTATTTCCAAGAGCTATGGCACTACTGCGGTCTATAACGCTCCCCAATTCAATACAATTCCGTAATTGATTACCTGTTAGTCCGAGTCTATGTTCGAAAGCTGTTAAGATGGCGAAATTTGTTGCCTTTATTAACGCGCATCCAATACCATATGAAGATCATATATAAGCGGCTTCATTTCCAAGGGTAATATCCATTAATTGTGAATATGCCCCTATGAGATTTTAGGTATGTAAAAGTTAAAATTATGCTCAAACACACCTTTCACGCATATCTCGATACCAACTCGAGGACCCACTGTCACCTCATCAGGCTAACATGTGACTAAAATTGGACAAAAAATTCCTAAAACCTACAATTTTGCGGCACGCATCTCGTGGATCTATATGTTGAACTATTTGAATGACTCGCCTTATTGGGAGATGTTATCCACAGCTTTTGTTTCAACATTTACTTTATAACAGCTATGGGACTACTGCGACCGTGAGTCCTCTCCCGTCAATGTACAATCCCCTCATCGATTATTTTTTAGTCAGATTTTATGATTGAAAACTGTAAAACATTGCAATTTTCGTTGCTTTTTTCAACACATATCCAATAAATATGAGGATAATAAAATGGCTTTACTCTCACAGGGTAATGTTTGTTTATTGTAGATACCGGTGCCGTCATATTTGCAAAAAGGAACTTTGCTCTCCTGAAGCCTCGCCGAGGTGCATCCATGCACTACACCAGGGATCATTAAGTGGTGATACCTCCGAAAGGAGAATAAAAATTTGCACGAAATTTCTTAGATACTCAATACCAGAATTTTCTGTTCACTCCGCGCGTACAACATGTATGGTCTCAGCTGGCGCTAGGCACCCTTTTTCGTTTATTACCGAAGAAAATGCAGGAAATATATCTGTGATAAATTATAATTTGAAGGCACGGAAAACGCATTGAACCACATTCAAGGGCTTCTTTTTCTAAATTTTCCTCGCTAGCCCCGGATCCGCAGCCGTAAATGCACCTTCGTGCTCTTATGTGAAGGCGTCCTATTGGGCAGCATCAGTGGATTTATGCAAAATTTAACATAATCCGTCGTCCCCACCGACACCCCACCCCATCATTAAATTGTTAGTGCGAGTATGGCTAACAAAATTGGTCAAATTGTGATTTCTATTTTTGTGGCCTGTTTAGTGCACATCCCTGCAATGCCATTTTGAAGATAGTCATATGCTTCATTCTAATGGTCACAATTTATAAATACTCTAGAGCCTCCGGGAGCTCTGCCCCCTCGGCCCTAGGCTCCGATGGAACGTTGTCCCTGGACCCCACCTGAGGCCCTACAGTGGGTACCTGGGGCACAGTGACTCCATGGGAGCGCTGCGCGTCACTACGACGCCTCCATAACTTTCAGTCTTTCATTTTGATGTGCCCCTCCGGAGGAACGCTTGGCCCCCCTGTGCCCCCCACACTTCGAAAAATCTGGTGACGCCACCGACCACACCAGGGACCATAAAGTGATGATAAGTGCTTGCACCAATATTATTTCATACCGTACTGAAGACCATGTAATGTGCGGGCAAAGGTAACAAAAGGTGGTCAAATTGGAATTGTTGTCATCTTTGCTCATGAAATGCCATTAGGAGATCGTTAAATGTTTCATCCTCATACTCACAATTTTGAAAGTACCCCAAAGCCTCCATGGACCCTAACAGACCCTACGGGGCTTTGGTCTTGGACTCCACCGGGCGCGTTCAGGCGGGCCACTGCACCCACACCTACAGAAAAGAGCGCTTCACGTTCCCAGGGCTTTCCGGCACTGTTCAGTTCTTCATGTCGGTGTGACCCTCTGGAGGATCATTGGGCCCCGAATCCCCGCTTCTACTTCGAAAAGTCTGGAGAAGCCACTGTTGCTAACATTTCGTGAGAATGTACGTAAAAGCAGGGAGGTATTTGTCCCACAAGTTTCCTATTTAAACTGTCTTCGTGTCATTTTGAAAGTTTTTCAGCACCAGATGACAGCCTGTAACTTCACTCTCAAACAGCTCCCGGCCCCTTCTCCCCGGAACAATTTTAATTTGCAGCTGTGGCTGTGCTCACAAATGATTAGGCAAATTCAAATTCTCCCTCGATGTCAAGACAATGCCATTTGACGGTAGAGAAAATACAAGGGTAACCAAATCATATAATACTGCCCTCTATAGTTATGGATCAATGCCAACAATATAATATATACACCAAAGCTTGCTATGCCTGCATGGTTTATTTCCTCGACCACAATTTCTTTACCCTGTTGAGATGGATGTCGGAATAACTCTCAGACCTCATTTTACTGAACATGTCATTGCATCTGAAGTAAACATGCTATAAAATGTGAAGTCGACTAGTTATCTGCATGGTCTGCTGGAGGCGCTTCAGTCTGGCAAGTCATGACGTCAGATGGGCAACCCATTTTAAAGTCAAGCTGTGCCAAGTGGGAAAGTGGGAGGGATTCCGGAGTGTCTGGACAATAACCCACGTACATTGAGGGGATTTGAACCCACTCTCTTGCGACACATTGAGTGTACGGCACTTTGTCTTCTGTACGTGGTCGTAACCGACCATCTGCTTATATAGTTTGTAGGGGTAGGATGGATTAAATTTTAATTTCTAAGAATCCCCCCCCCCCCTTGCGGCTAACGACGGGGCTATTTGAGGAGCCTATTGTGATTTGTCCTGGTGTTGATCAGTTTGCCAATTCAAACCGACTGGAATGTTCAAGACCTATTTGAAATTGCCATTGCTATTTACACAGATAAGATGTTAAATGAACTTTCCCAAGAGAGTCACTGTTTCCATCAACAACTAAATAAAATTTTAGGACATTGAATTTCTTCAGCATTATAAACAGTTAAATACATTCTAAGATCCACGAATTCATAATTCCCAACAGTTTCTTGACTGTAACAAATTAAAGTACATCAGTGAGTCTATGGCAGCCTGTAGATTATACATCAGTGTGGACGTGGGACGTATTCTTTGTGCTCTCAAGGTCCGTTGGCACCAGCAGTGTGTCACCAAAATTGTCGAAGTGGAGGGGGGGGGGGCACTATGGGACACAACCTTCCTACGGAGGAGCACACCAAAACTGAGGAATGGACGTCACAGGAGGTGTCGTGATGACGCGAAGCGCCCCTTTAGGCAATTTAATACAGTTTTCAAAAATAAAATTTGACTGAAAGATAGTCGATGTGGGAATCGTATTGAAGGGATAGGACTGACAGCCACAGTGGGTCTCACAGATGTTGAAAATAGATATTGAAACGATAGCTGTGGATCATATCTCCCGATTAGGCAGTCCTTCACATGGTTCAACACAGAGATACGCGAGAACATCGGAGCGAAATTGCAGTTTTGAGAACATTTTGTGCAATTTTCTTGCATTATTGACTAATAAAGTGACAGAGGTCCTCGTGTTCATATCGATATATAGCCCTGAACTGGGTGTTTGTGCATAATTGTTTTAATACCCAAAATTATCATTTGGGGTACAGGGGGCACAGCCAACCTTTGGGGCACGTGCCCCTCTCTTGGCGACGCCCCTGGGCGCCAGTGGCTTAATCAGTATTGTAATTCAGTTTAAGAAACTCGTAAAATTGAGAGTATCCTTGTCCCCATCCTTGCGTACATAAGCTTCTTAAAAAGTGCATCTTGTGAAATGAACGATATTTACATGAGGCATAGATAACTAGAACATTTTTGTTTGAATTACAGCAATAATTTGACATTATTTGACCTGAATCGAGACCGTCGATGCTGTTATTAGTTTACATAATTATGCAGCAGACAAGCGACAAGAGTGGAGCAGGTGAAATGTCCAGCTTGAGAAAAAACAGACACGAAGCCAGGAATTTGGCAAGGAGGGGGCAAAGCCTGTAGGCAAACTACCTAAGCTTAAAGGTCGTGTGACATGAAAATAACATAGTTGGATATTTGGTGAAAAAAGCATTAAATATCCAGAAAATAGCCGCAATTTTCATTAAAATCCATCAAATATTGACCATTTTACAGGGAAATTTCTATTTCACTCTTGAGTCATGAATAAACATGAGCTAAATATGCAAATATGTGACATCGAAAGAGGGACATACCATATATGGCACATGTTAGCCTTTGCTTTTTCAACCTTAATTTCAAGGACACTGGTAGCATTTTCATTCCCTGAGGGGTTTATTATAAAACTTAAAATTTTTTCCTTGAAAAATATTGATATCACTCACCAAACTGTAATCTATATGATCAGTAATTAAGAGATAATTTATATAGGATTAACAAAAGAAATCATGACACTGTGCAACACTCCACATTATTATTATTTTTGCATAGGCAATTAGTTGCTTCAGAAACCATCAAACTTTGAAGACGTATATTTTGAGAACGGTAAAAGATATTGAAATTAATTCCAACGGATCTTTGATTGGAGAACTTAATTCTTTAAGTGACAAGTGAAACAGCTCTTTTCGGTGGCATGTCACACAACCTTTAACGCCACCACAGGTTGGCGCAAAGCGTACAAGAAAATATTGGCCAAAAATGCCCCCATATCGCTGGAAATGGCACTTCCCAGGCCTTGTAAGTTGTATCTTAACATTTTTTAATTTAAGTTAAGAGCGATATCATAAAAAATCATTAAAAAATAAAAAAAAATATGCTCAAAGGACGGCTGCCCCCTTCGCAAACCCCTTTAGCTACGCGCCTAGAAGAAAAACATTGAATTCGTTCCAAAACGTGACTACCATTGTCTGCAGTCACTTTATTTCACAACCGGTCTAGACAGAGGCCAAGCATGATCGAGCCCCGAATTGAAAAAGGTCTGAAGTTTGAGAGGCTGGCTAGTTTGAGGTAGCATAGTACTTTGGGGTGTGGTCTTGCTTGGTTTTCTCACCTACCTTTCTGATTTAACGTCAATTTATTTTCTTTCTTTTAACCAATGTTTGTTTATAACCACTGTAATTATCATCCGACAGGGATATTTTCTAGCTCTCCTACCCCCTACTATTCAACTTCACTATGTGGGCTCCCTAAAACACTTAATCACTTAAACCATTGGCATACTGGTAAATGAAGGGCTTGAAGGCTGACAAACCTTTCTTCAAAAAGTTTTTCAAAAGGTTATGTTGCTTCCCAATATAAGGCAAATATTTCGTAAACTTTGGACACGTAGTTTTCTCATACAAAAGCCTTTCACAAACTCAACTCATATTTCGACCCATTACACCACTGACTCATTTCAAATTTGAACGACTGTCTGGAAAATCGCCTAACGAAAAGGAGGCATTGAATCTCCCACATGCTTTAAAGGACGTTGCGGCAGGGCCCTAAAAGATCCTCACCCACATCCCCATGCTAACTGTAACCAACCATTATAAAAGAATATGCAGAACATAGGGTTAAGAGACACTCCCACTGCATACATTAACTCTGCTCGAATCAATTTAAAACATTAAACGCGGCGCTCAGATTGCATTGGCTATAAGCTCACACTGGGACGTTTTACTCTCCCCTGTAGGACCCCTTCCCACTAAGCGCCCAATTCCCGAGTTTTTCGATCCTCTCTAATGGCAGGATGGCCTTGAAGGCATTTCATAAAAATGTTTACAGTATGAATGAAGACGAGTTGTGTCTATTTGAAGGCTTGTGTGTACATATCTCTCTACCTTTCAGCAAAT
The DNA here is from genome assembly GCA_029531755.1 of Holothuria leucospilota. Lineage (NCBI taxonomy): Eukaryota > Metazoa > Echinodermata > Holothuroidea > Aspidochirotida > Holothuriidae > Holothuria > Holothuria leucospilota. The sequence continues at coordinate 19,473,131 of CM055972.1, read as the reverse complement.
AAAGCTTTGGGCCAGCCCAACGATTAGAAGAATTATGCCGCTACTAAAGGCCCCTTAGTCACGAGGGGCCGAGTGAGTGCTTAGTTGTGCCGACGCAATGGTATCTTCCCACTAAAAAATCAAACTACCCTGGAAGAGGAACGGGATCAATGAATAAACCGTACAAACTTACAGATTATGATAAAAACGAATAAAATAGATTTCCACAAAGACAACGTGACCGTTAGTTGTTCTGATTTTCTCTATCCTTTTTAACATGGTGTACTAGCTGAAGACTCGTTTAAAGTTGCTAATTTTCGAGAAGAATTTTAGCGTTACTTGACCAACACCCCCACCACTGTCCTGTCTTTCTATTTCAAGGTCATGGTAAGCGCATTTTAAGCTATTAAAGAGGATATGACATGCCCCTAAACCAGGGAGTTGCAGGCTAGTAACTCTGTCTAAACATGTTTAGGAAATGAGTTCTAAATACAGTTGATTAATGCACTCTCACTGACATTTATTCAAACAATACACTTTCTATTCGGCACCCTGGTTGGTCAACAATGATCGACTTGTACAGTCAGTTGAGTTCCCAAGTAGGCTCACACACACTGCGTTTGACAATGCTGCCTGGAGCAATTTAAAACTCAGTGCAGTCTATTGTGGCTCTCTCTTAGAGGTGTACTAGACAGAAGGTTTGGTTTTGATTGGAGGAGAGGAAGTTAAAATTAACTTAGTAGGGAGAATTGTTACTGTCTGGGGTGAGATTAGAGAGCCTTTAAACATGCCTAGGCATTGTGTAAAGTACTTGAAAGTGTAGTGATGATACATCGTAATTAAAGTAATTACCATTCCTAACAGGCATGAAACCCTTACATAGTAGCCTATCCATCGTCGTGTCTGTACCTTTAGCAGAATTAAGACGTCATTATTGTTCCTCAAATTTTGAACTTTTTCCAGCCTCGAGTAGAATCTTGCAGTCAAAGAATATTATTAGCGGTTAGCCAGCACTTAACAATGCCAATATTTTCATCTCATTCATTTGCAACCATGAGAACTGACATTTTCATTGCGCTCTTCTCAATCATTGTCGGCCAATGTTACTCAAAAATTTGCAAATGCGCGTACACGAAAGGTAAAATATGCAAAAGTTTAGCTATAAATAAATTATTTAACCTGAATATTTGAGTTTGGGTTTCTATCGATAAGGAAAGAGTGAACAGTGAGTCCATGGAGATGCCCTTCGATGTCATGCCAGCCTCATTTAAATAGTGAGGAAGGCCAACCTGTCATGTGAAGTACCTATAACTTCCATTACAAGCAAGTAGTTTAAACTGGTTATTGCTCAGGACAAGCATTGTCGAACTGGAGGAAGTTACATTATTGCTTGTTTGAAAAACTTTCAGTATTGGGTCATCCGTTTTGATATGCAATTGGAGCATTACGTTTATGTGGGATCATGGCCCCGCCCTGCCTTGAACCGCTCTTTCCTTTACCATTGGACTTGCGGTCCCACACCTAGCCTATACATTATTGTTTGTTGCAAAACATTCAGGATTGGGACATCCGTTTTGATATGTATAACAGTTTTTCGGTCTCAAAATTAAAATCGTTGTTGTGATTCAGAGAATATTAGAAATGTTTAAATTCATTCTTACCTCGACACTTAACGCCAATGTCTTTTTCATGGTCGAAGAACGTGAGATTTTCTGATCCGTAAAAGAAATATTCAACTGGATCAGTGGGATTGATACAACAGTCCTGTATCTTCAGTTCCTCCCCATTGCAGCGCACGTCCCAAACTGTACCAGATCCTTCGCCAAACTCTGTCGTTCGATTCGGTCTCCAGTTTTGGTCAAAACCTTGATACCGACAAACTACGACATCGAGGTTGGTATCATTGGAAGAAATGGTACCCCATTGACCGTCACACAAGATTTCCACACGTCCCTGCCCATGCATATGTCCTTTATTATACAGACGTAAGTCTATAAAAGCAAAGAAAAGTACCAAACGTTAGTCTCCTTTTTAGATCAGTGGTGGATATAAAATTGGGCTCGAGGAGCCTCGTCGTCCACGTTTTTAAGGCAGTCTTGTTACCTTCGGACAGTACTTTCCAACCCTTTTCATCAGCGTATCCCTTTACTATACATGGCCCATTATGTGAATACCCCGAGGCAGAGAAAAAATTATCCGCAGAACGAAACAGATTGGTTTAATTTTATTCCGACTGTGGATACAACTGCGTCAGGTGAGACTTTTGCAGTTCTACCGTTAGGCCTACAGTAAGGCTATAGCACCGTCCATATAGGACGTAGTCCTTTACATTGTAAAACGGTAAAATGAAACCCATCTATACGATTTGCTGGTCACATTCATTTCACTACATTTCAAACAAAATAACACATGTAAAGCAAGAAATTTTTTAAGACCTCCTGGAAAGTAACGCATACCCCCTAACCCCAGGTTGAAGAAACCTGTCTTGGCTAGTAAGAGTATCACTTAGGGCTAAAAGTTTTGTACCCGTTAATTCATCAATACTATCTGGAACAAGAGTATTAGCCTATCTTTGTTATTCGTAAATTGCAATAAATCTGCTTAATTTTGCAATAAAAGTTTTACCAAATTTCCACGCTTTCTTTTTCAAGCGTTTACGCCCCTTCGATACATGCCTCTTTGCTCCTTTAGATTAAAGTTCTGGATCCTCCTCAGTCATAGAGTATGCAGGTCTTCAAAGATGTGGTGCATGTGTTTTGTTCATTTACCCAACACATAAACCTGCCAAGATTTGTGAATAATGTGCAGTATTTTTACTATCTAGGAACAGCTCAGCTCAGCCATTTCTCTTTCGCTTGAAATTGAAAATGTTGGCCATTAACTTTGCAAGACATTCTAGACTTAAGACTTGCACTTCAATATATCTGTTTTTAATTACTCTGAACTCATGTACGCATCTACTACACCCATCTTCGAGTCTCATAAGCTAACCTCACATCACCTAACGCTCCTAAATGAAATGTGAAAACAGACCGTCAGCGCTCTCCTTTAAAATCATAAAGTCCTACCTCGAAGTAGAATAAACTTCTAATAAAATCAAATACACCCAAATATCAACCTTGTGGGAGGAAGTGTACTCCAAACCAACCAACAAAACAGATCATTTGTGTACGTACTAGAGGATGTGGCACAGCTGTAGCTGCCGCCTGGGCTGCTTGGTTTGAGGTCGCCTTGGGCCGATTTGAATAGTGTCAAGGATCTGTGATCCCTTCCCATATTTGTTCCGGCCGGTTCCAACCTTGCTTTGTAGAAACTCAAGACGCATCTCAACAATTTATTTTCCTCTGGCTATAAAGGGGGTATAAAATGTTTGGACCATAAAATATCGACGTCTCACTCAAGGGTTTTTGTTATTCAAGTGCTTGTATAAACAAGTACCGAAAACCCACTTAGCCAAGCCAAATCACATTACTGAGCTTTGTTTGCTCAACTCCGTCTGTAATGTTTCTCAATCCAAGGAATAGACATTGGCCCTACAGCCTCGTGGGCAGACAGTAAACAGCCTATAAAGACTGAAGGTCGAAAGCCTTTTATAGCAAGTAAAATCCTATTTTCTTTGCTCTTTTGTTTTCTTTCTTTGTGTTTTCTTCATCCACCAATGCTCTCCCGTGCTATGAATGATAAGAGATCTGACGGATAAGAAGCTTTCGGGGTACTAAACGTTCGACATCAAGAGAGTTGAACGATTATACATTGAAGTGTACCTAAAGTCCATAATTTCAAAACAATATGTTACAAAGCTTAGAATATGAATCCAAATGGTCCAAGTTCCATCTTCACAGGATATTTCTGAGCTGAGCTATAAACTGTTAAAGTTAATTCACTCAATTTAAAATGGTAGATTGTGCAATAATTTGTGATGTCATTGTTGTACTACTCAAATTACAATCTTTGTTTTCTTTGTTTCTCGAAATCCCGAAACCTCGTGCCAAAATGTGATCACTCCTTACTCTTAACAGGGTGACTTGTCCATACAGGCCCTCTCTCATACAGGATTACATAAGCTACAAAATATATTTCGAAATTTTCGGTCCCCCTGGAACCTTCGTCAGCGAGATCTTAAGGCAATCACTATCTTAGTGAAGAGCAGAAGATATAACTGTTATCGCACAGAAAGCTGCATGTAATTACAGAAGAAAGGATTAAATTATTTGCTGGGACGTGTACTAATTTAGAAGTCCGGTGATGTGCTATTTAAGCTTCATTATCCAAAAGGTTCTTTCAACTTTTGTTGTTCTGCGCAAATAAAGTTGTTGGCAATGATGATTACTTTAAGATTTTTGATAGAATGGTGGGGAAGTTTAAAGTGATCTGTTACTGGGAATCCAAAAGCATTGTCACTGATTGACTGCTTGTGGTTATTGAATCTTAGACGGAAGGAAGTCCCAGTTTCACCCACGTAGAGCTTGTCTTTACATAGATTGCAATGGAAAATATAAACAACATTACAGGAATCACAATTAATGTTTGGAATAATGATCAGAAAATTTATGTTAGGCATGTTGATACGTTCTTCAGTCGTAATATGCTTGCAGATTTTGCAGCATTTTTTGTTGCAGTAGTGTTACCCTTAGGGACGTAGTCCGAGTTCGGTAATTTGGAGGAAGTAAGCAGTCTCCTGAGATTAGGGGGCTGGAGCAATGCTAGGAGAGGGGGTCGGAAAAAATGCCCGAAAATCCTGGATCGTCTCTGAGGGAGGCAAAAGTTTGCTTTAAGGTACTTCCAAGATTGGGAATTAGCGCAAGGGTTATACGCCTATTGGGGGTTTAGTTTTATGAGATAGAAGGTCCTGTCATTTGATTGAAGCAGCTTTAAGTATACCTTGTTTGATAATGTGGATAGGGTAGCCGTTCATTAGAAAGTAACCGGAGAGGGAAGAAACCGAACGATCGTAGTCTGCGGGGTCAGAGCAAATACGTTTGGTGCGACGACATTGACGATAAACTATTGACTTTTAAAGTTTCTCAGGGTGGACACTATCGTAATGTAACAAGACATATTTTCTGTGGGTTTTCAATATAGGAAAGTCGAGATAGTCCCTACGTCCAATTTTACTAGTACGTCAAGGAAAGCAATTTGATGGTTTGAAACCTCAAAACTAAACTTAATTCTTTCATGAAAAGAGTTGACATGATCTTTAAGAAGTTCAAGGGCATCCCTACCATGGGTCCAAATGAAGAAAATATCGTCGATGTAGCGATAATAATGTTATGGATTGGATTTAAGGGGAAGCCAGATAGCATTCCAACCTCGAGTTTATCCACGAGAATATTGGCATAACTCGGTGCCATTTTTGTACCCATGGCGGTGCCTTTGATGTGATGAAAGAAGTTACCGTGAAAAGTGAAATAATTGTTTTTAAGGATAAAGTTCATAATTTTGGAAAGGTTGCATGAGAGGGCTTGATCTGAAGTGTGATCAAAAAGAAAGTCACAAGGATGCCCTCCTCATGTTGACTATTAGTATACAATGCCGTAAAATCCATGGTGACAAGGAGGGCATCTGTGAGGAGGGTACCTATCTTACGAGTGGTTCTAAGAAAGTGTGTTGTATCGTGTTATTAATTACGCACATACCAAGTGCAGAATTTTCGTACTGGAGAGGTACAACATTCCATCATTGAACAAGAGTAGACTACCATACAAATCTGTAAAAGGAAACTCGATGTGCTGTATATGGAGGCACTTTGCTAGTTCCCGTGGATTCCAAAGGTCAGGATCCCTTGTCCTCACACGAGTAGGTTGATAATCAAGAAGTGAACGAATTTTGCAATTGATTGACAAAATGCCTTCAAAAACACCATTTTTCGGCGCGCTTCGTGCGCAATGTTTGTTCAATAGTCCAAACAGATGTGCACCCTAGGCACCTATATACGGTGCCGTTGGCTCACCGGTGGAATTGTGACTAACAAAGTGGCCCGTCATAGGCAAGTTCCCACTCCTGGTCCACATTAAAGGCCTGTGGACTCATGTAAAAGACCACCTACCTATCCACCCACCTATTCGAATAAGAATTAAAAACTTAGTCGCAATTCTCATCAAAATCTATTGTTGGCAATTTTGACAGTTACTGCTTTTGCACTACGTTATGAATAAGCATGAGCCAGAGCAAATTTGTGATATGGAAAGAGGGACTCATACTTAGCATGTGAATATGTTATAGTCAAAACATAAACCCTAATAATTTTTGTAAAGGTCAAAGGGAAAAGTTGAAGGTGAAAATATGACATACTAAAAACTGCTTGTAACACGATATCTCAAGATAACCATGATGGACAATCTTCTTACATGGTACTTTATCATATTAAAAGGAAGGACCGTATTTGTTTTGAGTGGAAGTCAAAGGTCATCTGAGGTCAACAAAGGTCAAAAAGCAAAACCCTTGAAAAACCGCTATAGTTCAAGAGGGGGATGATTGATCCTTTTCATATTTGGTATATAGGTGTGTTACTGTAAGAGAAAGAGAACCATTTGGGCTTGTTGGCAGTCGAAGGTCATCTGAGGTCATCAGAGGTGGAACTTCGAAAACCTCGTAAACTAAATAGACAGTGGGCAGTACCTCCAAATTATGTCAGGAGTTTGATTCCAAACGAAAAGTTAAGGTTGGATTTTGCACCATTCCAATAATAAAATTATGTAGAAAAACTTTTATTTTTTCACAAATATAACTATTACAGTAATACTTCTTATTTGAATTACCTATTTGAATTACCTACTTGAATTACCTATGAACAAGTGTAAAGGGCGGTCAGCGATTTTCCATCCGAAATCCTATCCGAATTTTTCTAAATCGGACCAATAGTTTTTTGTTCAGAGTTTGTTTTATAAGAATGGTCACGCTATATCGATAGCTGATCTAGTTTGTTAGACGATAAACTGTTCTGCCACCATTATGTAACTTATACCGCTCAACAGAGCGGGTATTTGTTCAAAAATCATTCCGATTTTTGCACGCGTGTCCGATAAACGCTGTCTGCCGATGTGACGTCACGAAATAATTAGTTTACATTTCATTTTCGTAGTCCTCTGATGGAAATCATATATTTACACAACTTGGCAATTTTTTGGCTCATTCCGAACAGGGATGGAGAAGATTTTAGCTAGCTAAAACTCACAAAAATCGGACCGTAAACCTATCCGAAATTGCTCTAGTGTGACCTACGCTTAAAGGATTGTGTGACAAAAGGATGATAAGAACTACTATATGTTGAACGAGCTCTTTGATTGCGTAGTGGATTAGAGCCACGGACTTCATATATACATGGACAGAGCATATTGCACTAACGTCCTATGCGTAAATTGTCTCCACCGTACGTACACGAATAGGCTTACCAATATGGCTGCCTGCTATAGTCTTGTGTGTAAAAGTTTGGACTTGCTCAAGTGGCTCAGTATCGACAAATTGTGTGAAAAACTTGTAATATTTTCGAAAGAATGCAAGCTCAGGTCAAATTCATCAAACAGAATGGAGGACTGTGATATTGTTCTTCCATTCATACTGATATTTTGTCTGAAATGTTGCATATTCATCGTCAAATTGGGCAAATGGTAGTAGCCCGGTGGCCCTCTTGGTTAGCCTAAATTTGTTCGAACGGTGGCGACCGTATTGATTGCGCAATCCTCTGTCCATGTATTGAAGTCCGTGATTAGAGCTCGGTTTTTCACGCAGACGGTCCCGCGTTCGATTAACCACCTGCACTCTTTAAACAGTTGGGCAAGTTTTTGGTTGGGTAAAACAATTTGGTTATATGTTGGTCAAACTTTGCCCAAATAGTGGTTGAAACTCCCCTTCAATGCACGTTTATTGCATTATCCAACCATTGGTTAAAATGGTGACAAGCTTATATTCAACGGTTGGGTATACTTTCTATTTACCCACTTTTTGAGCAACTAATTGCTAATTAGCATAGTGTTTGCTTAAAAGTTGGGCAAAAACGGCAAATCGTTCGCTGCAGGTTTTGCGGCGAACAACCGAACACTTAACTCGATTTGGCTCTGCATTTCTGATAATTATGGCGCTTCGTGTTGATACTCCGAAAAATCCTTTTAACATATTAGACGTTTGCATACAAGGAATACTCGAACATTCTGTTTGGCCGCAGAATCGGGCTCTATTTCACAAAAAGTGTGAAAATAGTGCTTCGAACTAGCACACTTTTGTGTGAGTTTTGACATCAGTTATCGATCAATAAACGGGGTATTCGCTATCACGTACGGAAAGAACATTGACATTCTAGGTTTTGAAGTAATTTTATTTGTAAACACAAGAGCGTATTGACTCGATTTTGTTTCACATTTCTTCTCATAACCAGACATTGGTTCTATAATCTGAAAATTCCTTTTGACATCTTTCACATCGGCAAAAGAGGAAAACTCGCATGTGATGTATGGCCGTAAAATCGATCTCTATTTCCACAAGATCGTTAAAAATAGGCCTACTGCTACGAACTAGCACACAACTCGAGAATTCGAATGGATCGCCAAACGGCTATCTAATGAGAGCTCAGATACTGGGGGTATTCTCTTTCACGCCGGAATATGACTTTATATATTGAGCAGAGTTTACAGAACTCAAAACGTTTCTTCGTTGTGTGTAGTGATAATCGTATGGTCGAAAGTTCTGAACTGCCACAGTAGTTCTGTGTGTGTAGACTTGTGTTTTAATTACAAACGTGCCTTTTAAACCTGATTGTTTTGGACATTATAGGCCTACACGGAAGTAAGGAAAGCACCAACGGTTAGGCAAAAATGGTTAACATAAAACCAACGGTTGGGTAATACATTTGCCCAACAGTCTGATGAAAGAAATGCCCAACAAGTAGGCATGTTTTGAAATGCTTATTTACTTAACAGTTGAGTAATTTTCCTCCCAACATTTGGGTTCAAACTTTACCAAATTTGGTTGGTCAAAATTTTGACCAACTGTTTAGGTTGTTGAATAGATGCCCAGCGTTGGTCAAAAAGTTGGGCAAAATTCGCCCATCTTTTTTAAGAGTGTGGTAAATGTTTTTCTTTCCATTTTTATTCACTTTTTAGTTGGTTCAAACGTCATATGAGTTCAGCAGAGGTCAAGATATGAAAACATCGTAAAAAATGAAAGGGTCAAGAAGTGTAAATTTGAGAGTAAACCGAGTCAGTGCAACATATCACTTCCTTTCAGCATTGTACTTGCTCAATGTTACGTGCTTTTTATATGCTTAGTTTGTATTCTTTATTGTGCCTTTGTAATTTTTGTCAAGGGTTTTACATTGGTTGTTTACAGATTTAACGATTTATACTTAATTGTAAATTTTACGTTAACGGAACTGTGATATAGTCCCTGTTGAATAAATTAAAATATCCAATGAGTTATCATACAACAGATTTTGTGTTTATTATCTCATCCCCACATACGTAGTATGTGGGGGATGAAATATTGTGCTTCGTTTACTGTTGAAAAGTGCACACGTTTACCTCTGCCAGTCTCCATAGCAACCGTAGCCATGGAAATGCATGTTAGACAAATTTGAGGCTTTGTAACCGCTACTCAGGGGTGGGGCAGAAAAGAGTGGTGAAGTTCCTGTTTTCTGGTCATGTGACCAAATATGCCTAAAATTTGGGTCAAAGGCTCAAATGACCAAATGACATCCACAAGGTCAAAAGTGTGTCGCGAACTCCTCTTAAACTAAGAACACGGATGAGCCCATACTTGGTGGGTGGATGCATAGTCCTCAGGAATTGTTCCTCCATTAACGTCAGCATGATAGGCCAAAGGTCAGAGGTCAAATGTCATAGAAGGTCAAAATAGGCAATTTTGCAAAACTGGCAATCAAACCAGAATTAATCAAGAAATGACCCTGATTTTTGACATACCTTTCTAATTGAAGCCCTCTTGGCACAACTTGACATTTGACCTCCTGAGGTCAAAGTTCACGAGGTCAGAGAGTCAACAACAATTTAGGGGTCAAAACTGTGCCGTGTAAGGTGCAACCCTGGAGGTGCTACTGACCCCAAACTTGGTGAGGGGGTGCATAGTCCTTGTAATTTTTGCCTTCAACATCATCAGCATGGTAGGTCAAAAGTCAGAGGTCAAAGGTCATAAAAGGTCAAAATAGGCATTTTTTCCAAACCTGGCCATAAAACCAGAGTGAAACACTAAATAACCCTGATATTGTGACATAACTATCTCATGGAAGTCCTCTTGGTCCAACTTGACATTTGACCGCCTGAGGTCAAAGGTCACGACGTCAGAAGGTCAAACAATAATTTGGGTGTCAAAACTGTGCTGTGCACCAGCTCAAACCTGGAGGTGCTACTGATCCCAAACTTGGTGAGGAAGTGCATAGTCTTGTAATTTGTGCTTCCAATATCACCAGCAGGTTGGTCAAAGATCAGAGGTCACGATAAGTCAAATGACATTTTCAAGGTCACACACATACCTTGAATTTATCCAAAATTTAAAGTAATACCGGCCCCAAACTTGCTATATAGGTGGAAGGTTATGAAAACTTGTATCTTGCAGACATTCATAGTGACGGGGTCAACAGTCGTAGGTCAAAGGTTAGATATATGGCGAAGATTGTATTTTTATTTTCGCTACATAATTAGTTTGGTAATTTATGGAAAACTAGTTTTTTATTCCCCGTGACATTGGCCATTGCCTTTACTTGACACTGAAAAGTTTGTTTCACCTGGGGTGAAACAAAAACCCACAATAAAAGCCGTAAATGTCCTCATAAGCACAGTAACTTACCCTTGGCCAAAACTCCAACTGTTAGTAACCTCCATGTATACTTTGATCATACGGGTCAAGCATGACTAGTTCTTGGCGCCATAACAATGCAATAACACTATACGCACGTTCCCACCGTAATGAAGTCCATGCGCGTCCCAGTCATTATTTTTGTAGACCCTAACCAAGACTACGCGCCGTCGGATGTTAGACTTTAGTCTTGCTTAACGTAAGGCTTAAGTTAAGTTTAGCTAGGGCTTAGGTCTATGGGACTAAGTTGATATACTGTACACACCTGGCTGAAGAGAACTTTGGACAAATCTTAGTTGTGAGCACTGTGGCCCCATCACTTTTCTGAAATTAGTACCTTATCTTCTCCTGAAGTCTGATTTACTTCCCTTCCCTTCAAGTGCGGCTATACTAGAACACAGAGCAGCCAGGCGCGGCTAGACATGGCAACAACTACTTGCGTTTGACCGCGGTTTATGTTTATTTCTATGGGCCATTCATAAACAATGCATGCACGCGAGTACTGTGAGAGCGTTTAAGCAGGGAGTTGCTATTTGTCAAATAGCAACTCCCTGGTTTAAGTGCACCGTACATAGCCGCACAGTGATACAAACCTGATTAGCTTGTAAACAACCAATATCACAGCAGTTAGTTACAAGCAAATGACGTCACAAACAGACCGATATGAACCAGGCTAGCTTTGCACAAAGATATTATATTAGTAAGCATAGACCAGTGGTTCTCAAACTTTTTTGGACTACCGCCCCCTTAAAACATATTGAACTGTCCGAATGCCCCCCCCCCCTCTCCTCATCCTACCGTTCACAGTCGGATGCTCAATCGAGCAATCGGATTGTTTGAAGATATTCTGGTCTATAGGAATTACAAAAATAGCTGTTACAAAATTAAAAATTAGCTGTTACAAGAAATGTCTCTGCTACTGTAATATAATCCAAACACAGAAGAAATTGGACCAAGGGGCAGACTTATTGAAATTCTAATGCCATTTATGGATAATTTGGGGTCACAAAATTTATTTTTTCTATCCCCAGACCCCCTGGATGCCTTATTGTGCCCTTAATCGCTCCAGTCACAGTGATGTGTCATAAACGCCAGGGACTCCCAAATCAGTCTCAACGCCCCCTATTCCCCATGTACTCCGTAGCGCCCACCTTAGACTTCCCAACCCCCCATGGGGCGGTAGGGACCACTTTGAGAAACACTGGCATAGACAATCGGGCGGGGGTGTGAATTTGACATACGCGCTTTTCTCTGTCATTGTTAGAATAGCGCTGCTTTCGTGAGCGTTACATACGCGCAGAATACTGCGTGTTTTTATCGGGAATAACTTGACGCACACAGGACTGCGTGCTCGGAAAACGAACGCGCTGGCAGTGCATTTCCGTTGTGAGTACGTAAATGTGCATATATAGTGAGCAATTTGAAGATACTATGACAGAAACTGATCTATGAATAAGTCTATGAACTTCAAACAAGTCATTATGCGTACACTCAAGTGTACGCAATGCCACGAGGAAAAGATAAACTTCTTCAGTTTATAAATGGAACTTACTAGTGATATTTCTTTGGTTTACAATGTTCTGAAATATCAAGTACTAGTACTTTTGTCAGACATTCATTTGCCTGTTGATTTTCAAAACGAATGAACAGTGATCAGCCTTTCCGCCCCAATAATTTTCGCTCCATGAGGAGTCAACGCGCCATTTATCTAAGTATATCCGAGTGTCTAGTACTTGATAAATGAACGTAATAAGACAGCTCATAACTTGACAAAATTATTTGCACGCGGCGCAATATGATATGATCGGGAACATTGTGAACTAAGGCCGAGAAGTAGCGTAAAAGAAAGTGGTGGAAATTTTAATCAGTACATACCGTTCCCGTAGAATGCATACCCAGATATATCTGTTAGCTTGACTGTTATTTTAACAGATTTCATACTTATTACTTAAATTAAGATGGCATATTTTCATTATCTAAAGAAGTAAATTTTGGTAATACAGTTATGTCTACATAAGCTACGCACATATTACAACCGTAATAAGAATCTTTTGTCTCAAATCAAACACGAAAACGTCGTATTATGTGGTGCAGACACTTTTTGGAAACAAAATTCACTTCATTAGCTCTAGAATTCTACACATTTTCTCAAGGGGTGTCGAACGCTGTGTGCAAAAAAAATCTGTCCTGTTACTTCTTTTCTGTTGCTACCTTTAATACTAAAAACGATTTCTATCTTTATGTTACTTATAATTTTTTAATAGCTATTCAAACTATTTGCAATTTTTGCGCCCAAAGTTTCCAAATAGATGTATAAAAAGGGCAAAATATTTTCCCCATTTTTGTATATCCCCCATTTGCTAAAGTGGAGTGTGCCAAAGTCACGTGCACTGCTTAGGCACAACATACCGAACAGGGTACCCTGTTCGTATGTGATAACGACATGCACATTGTCTGCCGTATTGTGCCATACATTGTTACCGGTATCGTACGGTTAAAATCCCTGCCCAGGAGATGCATCAGAAAGATTTTTACTGTCATTATAACGTAGGAACAGTGTGTACAGTAGGAAGTGGATTTTCATAAGAGTAACAAGAAAGCATTTTACGAGAAATTTGAATACATATGGCTGAGGTACTTTTAAACTTAAAAGTAATTTTTATGTCCTGTAAAAAAAACCATTTCATTTTTTTTTTTCATTTTATTTGACATTTATTTCAGTCTTTTTATCAGTGGATACAGTGTACAATTTCGTTAAAAGTAAAAGTAAATAGACTGGGGACAACTCAAAAAAAAGCAACGGCTGCTTGTGGGAATGAGTTACCCCTTGACAAAAACAAAACAAAACAGGTACACGATTACTTATATAGTGGAGTGAAAAAGCTTACGAGATTCAGAAAGATATAGAATAACACTAAACAAAGCAAAGACACTTAGATGGAAATAAAATATAATTAAGCCTTAGTTCGCATTTAAATTTGCATTAAGTGATCTTTAAGAGATTTTTTGAAAGTACTTACACTACTGGAGCTACTACGAAGTCTTTCAGGTAAGTTATTCCAAGTTTTGGGCCCTAAAAAACAGATGCTATGCTGAGAGGCAGTTAAACGACAAAATGGAAGGGAAAAATTAATACGAGACGCACGGGTGGAATGGTCGTGGATATTGCAAGACAGAGTAAATAGGTTGTTAAAGATAGATGGTAGATTACCACAGATCCAGTTATACATAAATATACTGATATTAAAACGATTTACATCAAATATTGATAAAGTCTTCATTTCTCTAAAGAGTTCATAAGTATGATAGTTTGCATCCTTATTAAAAATAATTCGAATTGCTCTTTTCTGAAGGATATGAAGTGACAAAAGCCTAGTGGGGTAAGTACCACCCCACACAACATTACAATAATTCAGATATGGGAAAATGAGTACATTATAGAGTGTGATAAGAATATTTCTTGGTAAAAGACCACGAAGACGATTTAATATACCAATGGCACACGAAACCTTATTACAAACGTACTGGATATGGTCTCTCCATGATAAGTTCTTGTCAATGTAAATACCAAGGAATTTAGCTGTACTGGATAGAGGAATAAGGGTACCATTGAAATTAATACTAGTGATAGTTGGATCAATGCTCTTATTGGGGGACCTGAAGACAACTGAAGAAGTTTTATTTACATTGAGAGAGAGTTTGTTTACACAGAACCAGGTATGTATTTTGCCGAACTCATTTTGTACAGTGTTAAGAAGCGAATCCAAGTTGCGGTGGGAGTAAAAAAGATTGGTATCATCAGCATACAGGATGACATGGAAAAGCTTACTAGCGTTGTGGAGATCATTTATGTAAATTATAAAAAGAAGAGGGCCAAGAATAGAGCCTTGGGGGACACCACAAGATATAGGCCGCGTGGGAGAGGAAACATTATTAAGAGTTACAGATTGGGAACGATCTGAGAGATAACTCTTGAACCAGGTTAAGGCGGGACCTCGAATGCCATAGTGATCAAGTTTACTGAGGAGAATATCATGATGTAGGGTATCAAAAGCTTTTGATAAGTCAAGGAACGTCCCTGATACAAAATGGTTCTTTTCAAATGCACAAGTTAATAAGTCGGTAAAATGAAGTAAGGCGTGAGCAGTCGATCTTCCAGGAAGGAAACCAAATTGATAATCATACAAAACTTTATACTTATTTAAAAAGCTATAGACACGAGAAAACATAATTTTCTCCAGAATTTTGGAAAAACATGGGAGTATGGATATTGGTCTATAGTTACTGACACGCTCTTTGTCTCCACTTTTGTAAATTGGCACAACACGTGCTTTCTTCAATAAATTTGGTACAATGCCACTGCTGAAGGATAAATTACAAATGAAAACTAAGACATCAGAGAGAGAAAGAGCAACATATTTGACAACATTAGGGGGGATTTCATCATGTCCAGCAGCAGAATTTTTTAATGACATAATAACAATTAATAATTCCTCATTATTAGTTGGGTTCAGAAACAGAGTATCACCTACTGGGGAGTGAAGAAAATTTCTGTAAGTGATAGCACTAACACTGGGAATTTTCTGCTGTGTGGCAGGACCAATATTTGTGAAAAAATCATTAAAAGTACAGGCGATATCATTTGAGTTAGAAATATGATAACTGTTGTGCAGAATATACTCAATTTTACTACTAGATGTTTTCCCCTTAATGATAGAATTAATACATCCCCAGGTCTTCTTAATATCCCCTTTACAATCCTTAAAGGAATTCATGTAGAAGGTATGTTTTGCATATCTAATTACGTTTGTAAGGCGATTGCGAAATGCTTTATAAGCAGTAAGGGTATCATCGGATCGCTTTCGCAAATATTTTTTATACAATTTCTTTTTCGTATTGCATGAATTGAGGATACCTGTGGTCATCCAAGCCTGCCTAAAATTACCATTACTCCTATTACGACTTACCAGAGGAAAACACTTATTGAAGTGAATACTAAAAGTATGAATGAAATTATTGTAGGCATCATTGGCATTATTACAGTTGAAGACATTTAACCAGTTCTCACCATCGAGCATAATTCGAAAGTTCTCAAGCTTATCAGCAGTAATTTTCCTACTAGTGACAGTGTCAGAGTACTTAGTAGCAGTTGGTAATTTAATATCAGTTATGGTAAAAATAGGGAAGTGATCGGATATATCGTCGATGAGAATACCAGAAGTATGGGAAATGAGAGTTGAATTAGAAAATACTACATCCAGAGTAGTAGCACTAGTATCAGTTACCCTGGTAGGAAGAGTATGTAGAGGTCTAAAAGTATACGAGCTTGCAAGGTTACAAAAACTCAAAACAGTTGGATCATCCTTGTCTAAAATATTACAGTTGAAATCACCCATAACAAAACAACTCAATTTCGATTTGCTTAATAAGCTGAGAGTAGAATCCATCATACCAATGACCATATCATTAACACCCTTGGGTAAATACACAACTCCAACTAAAACATGAATGCCAGGAGAGGAAATTTCAGCGAAAATAGACTCAAAGGTTCCCTCCATAAAAACACTCAGATCACTTCTCATTTTATAATGTAAAAGGGAATTAATATACATAGCAACACCACCACCACGACCAACCCTAGACCTATGTTCAAGTGAATACCCCTCAATATGAAAGGGACTGAGTATAGTATCAGAAGTAGTCAACCATGTTTCAGTTATCCCTATTACAGAAAAAGTTTTATTCACCGGAGACAATGACGTCACTAAGCTATTGAAGTTCTGGTTCAAAGATCTGGCATTAACATGATAGAGACTGAGGTTACTGTTCCAGGATTGCAAAGGTATAGTTTCAAAGAAATCGTAGCTATAGTATTTGCAAGTGGAATATACAATGGATTTATAAAGGTTAGAATCAGGATCAATGTCGGAGAAATAATTATTATCAAGGAAATCGGGACTATGAAATGCAGTGTAATGAGGAGAACATAATGCACACTTAATATAGCCAACCAGTAAACTACAACCCATGTGAAATCTGACTTCATTTAAGCAATTATAACATCTACCGGTTGAATGAGCATTTAAAGATTTAAGGCAGATACAACACAGATGATTCAAAAAACTAAATGCCATAGAAAAGAAAACAAACAAAACAGCCTAGGTATCCGAAGAGAAAAACTGGAATAAGCTGTAAGCAAAGCACGGGACAAACAAGTTGCAGAAAATCCTATTAGCGTGAATAACTTGAGCGTCAGCCAATTGGTAGTAAGTTTAATCGGTGCGTCGAGGAAGAGAATTCTTGAACAGACAATTATGACCATCAAGACGTCAATGTAAAATCCTTTACAGGTGGAGTAGGAATTGTAGAGATAAAGCTTCTGGCTTAAGATGTACAGGAAAGTCTTCCAGTCTACCAGATCCAATGTGGCGGTTGAAATTACAGGGATTCCAGATCGGCAACAGACGATATCCGTCGCTTGTGATCGTTCTTGTCAGTAATGAAAATTTTCCCGTCTAGTGTCCATGCTTTTTTGGTCTTCTCATGTTTACGTGCTTGGGAAAAGAGGTCTCTCCTCTGGGGGGTTAAATCCTCGTTGATGAAAATCCCGGTTCCTTTGAGGGTGGTCCTGGCCTTGTACAATAAATCTCTGGCATTATATGTTGAGAACTTCACAATAATAGCTTTTGGTTTGGTGGGTTTATTAGAGGAATTCAACCTTGGCTTTGGGGTTATACGGTGAGACCGATCAATGTCCTTCAAGGATAGGTTCAAATTCATTTTTTCATTGGCAAGTTTGATAATCAATGAATCAGATGACTCACCGTCACTTTCGTTGACGCCATGAATCCTCAAACAGTTACGCCGAGAGTATTGTTCGAAGTCTTCAAGTTTACTTGAGAGTGATGAGACCTCATGTTTTAAAGCCACAATTTCTTCCTTTGCACCATCAATCTGTTCTTGTTTATTAGCAATTTCATTGAATACTGAATCGAAACCAAGGTGTTATTTTGCATAAAATCAAGAAATAAGTAACACAAATGTTGTCACATGATTGATAGAAGCCATTGCTGAACAAGTGTGTCGACGGGGTAGGCCTGCACTACTTCAAATTGGGGCGACTGCATTTTCCCTTTAATGGACTGAGGTCGGGTGTTGCAAAGTTTAACCTACTTACGCTCGGGCACCCGGGTACGGGCAATGTGCTTCGGGTACCCGGGTACGAATTTCCTACCCGGAGCAAACACTGCTGAATAATGGTTCCAACCATTATCAGTTTAAGATGTACAGGCTATGAAAATCGGGTGATTCCTCATATATCGGCACATAGTGTAGTCTAGTGTTGTACCGATTATAGGTATCAAATATCGGTATCAGCGGATATTACCCATTTTCGTCCAGTATCGGTATCGGCAAAATTTACCTCATATGCCGATACTACCTTACCGATATTTCTCTTCTTATACTTCATTATAATGTTACATTATTTAAGTTTGACTGTAATTTTTTTTATCTTGTGACCAATGGAAAAGATGTTTGCACGGGTGTAAAAGCAGTAACCTATATGCTGCATTTTGGACATCTTTCCTTGAAAAGCTGTATTGCATGAAGAGCTAGGAATATACGGCTCGGCACTTTTGCCTGCATGTAACATACACACTAAACCTCTTCTCCATCCATTCATACTGCCGACGCGTATTACTGCCTTTTGCGGACTCGAAGTCTCTACATGCTCCGCATACAGCAGGCCCACCGATCTCCGTAAGCTCGGTCTACAGTTTATGTTGAAATTCAGGCACCCATCACTTTATCAAGAACTTCGCACGAAGGCCATCTTGGGGTTCACTAGTCATGATGGCTTGATGGTACAGTAGTAGGCTAAATCTGGAATGGGGTAACAGAACACCGTAACCAGACAAGGTACTGAAAGGGGGCGAACTGGCTTCCAGAAGGCGCGAAAAAAGTTTTCGGGGGGGGGGGGCAAATGTGTAAACATTCATTATATAAATGGCGGCTTGAAACTTTCTATGGGGCAAAAAATATTTCAGGGAGCTTCGCCCCCCCCCCAGCACCACCTTGGCTACGGGCCTGGCACCATGCAAACACATAATTAAAGAAGACACGACGCTTGGTGGGGATATGGGCAAATAGCCTATAGTGTAGTGTGTATTTCCCTCATTCCTCAAATATCGGTATCGGCCAACAGCGGTATCGGCACCTTTGGCCACTTGGCATATGTGTACAACACTAGCGTAATCCAGGGATTGTTTTCATTCCAGCAGGTAGCGCATAAAGTGTTCCACCACAAGTGGCCATACTACAGTCAGCTGTTGTTTTCACTAAAGTTGCTAGGGTAACAGAAACACCCTCGGTGACCAACCGACCCCATATGCCAATTGGCCTACTGCTCGTCCAAAGAGTTCCATTTGTATTGTTCCAATCGTCATGGAAGAGCAATGCAGAGAACTTTAAAATTCTGGGAGAGGGAGTTTATCTTTAAAATAATATCGAGGTAAGCCAAGCATCGGCCAGCGGCTTGTAGGCCTGCCAGGTATTAATTATTATTCATATGGGCTAAACCAACAGATACTATCATGGTACCTAGCCAAGGGTACTAGGCCTAGTTTTCACCTACACATTGTTCCTTGAGCTAGTACGGGAAGCCTCAAGGCGACCCAAATACTAGGTCAGCAGACTGAAGACTAGGTGGTACCGTAAGCCGGTCAAGTAAGGGAATTTTACTAAAACGTTTTAACGTAAGTTGTTGTAAGCAAACGTTTTAACGTAAGTTGTTATAAGTAATATGTAATTTAAATTTATTCATTAAACCCATGAACATATTTTTTCTTGATCCTGAAAGTTAGAGTAAATTCCGTGGGTAAGCTTTCAAGAGACAAACAAATTCCGCCACCATCAGGTTTCAGATGCTTGAGGTTGGAGAAATGAAAGTCAGTTTTCAATAGAGAACTGTGCTCATTCGCCTGCAGCTCACTAAACACACTCCGTTCAACGATCTGTAGAATTAGGCTACAATAAAATGACAGAGTGCTACAACAGAAGAAGCGAAAGGTTGTAGTGGGATGAGGTCAGCAACTCTTTGATTGCCCTCTTGTTTGCTTAATTCATTATCATAGCATGCAACTGGATCAAGCCTCAAGGCCTCACTTGAACTTTTGTAAAAAGTGACTGTGCCTACCAAGGTAATATTCGAGTCAGTCTAACCCTAGACTAAGTCAATTCCTGTTCAAGTGGTTAATGCAGGGACAATTGGGAGTCTAGCGCGAGTATAGTCTATCTGGAAATTAGTAGCATGTCCCACACATATACGATGCTAAATTACGCACTTAATGAGGTCATTGTGGTAAGTCAATTCTGGTCCACTCAGTAATTTAATTTACTATGTGTGACCATTTAAACATAAAAATGTGCATCAATAAAAATAAGCCTTGAGTAGCCTAGTCTTCAAAAAATGTTCAGTTTTCTAGACTCCTATGGAATCGACCGGAAACCGATTCTAGTAAATATCCTTTTCGAGACTACAACTTAACCCTAACCTGGACTCTGGTATTACAGCCGGAAGCTCCAGTGTCTTAGGAATAATTCCGATGCTAGGTATTCCACCTTCGTTGTAACATATTAACTGCAAAGCAGAGCCGCAGGGGGACAGCTCTCTGTTCCGACGCCTCTTTGCTCCGACGTCTCTATATTCCGAAAATTCCGCATTGAGGTTAGTGTTCGAGAAAAGATTAGGTTAGAAACAAGTCCCTTATCCTGACACTGTCCTTCATGCACACATTCGGAAAATAGAGATGTCGGAACAACTAGACGTCGGAACATAGAAGTGTAACCGAGCTGCACAGGGTATAAGCTATATATGGCACACTTTAAGAACTCTACTCCAGACTACCAAAAAAAGGGGGATTGAATAGGGCACCATTCCTTAGAGACCACTGAAAAATATCTTGTCTCCTATAACATATTGTCTGTTTATTGGTTTGCTTATCACAGATAAAGTTACATCACAAATCAAACCAGGCTCTTCAAACGTAATAATTGTTTTATTGACCGTAGAAATGTTACTTTGTCTCACCTTTGCAGTCTGGTCTACAGTTACTCACTGATGACAACAGTAACACCATGAAAACACTTAGAAGAATTTCACCGATAAGTGATTCCATCTTGTCTTCGAGGATCAAGTTTGATTCTCCTGTCTGTAGAATGTATCTTGTGTTTCATTCATTTACTGGAACGAAGCCACAATCAGTAATAACAATATAGGGCTTTCTTACTTCCTTATCTACTGAGGAATGTAAGTGTTCATTGTCTACGAATTGCGTTGTATCGGGTACGCCTTATTCAACGGCAACACGCAAATACTTGAGTACGGTTATGTCGTCATTTGCCCTTCTTTTCATTGAAGTACTTCGTAAGACTTACCTGGAATATTTTTGTGTATTTCACCGTTGCAGATTTAAATTTGATTTATTAATCTCCTTATTTCCGTCTTACAAGTTCAATTGGGATTATGTAATAAATCTACATATAACACTCAGCCTGCTTGCCACGACTGCTTTTGTTTGATTCTCGTAATTGTTTCTTGAAAATTCTTGTTATCTTAACGCTCGTGCGAGGAGGATGAGATATTGTAGTCACTTAGCCTTTTGGGCTGTATATGGCAATGCCAGATGAAATAGCAACGGTTGCCTTGGTATCATTTAAGTTTTCCAAGTTACTAGTCTAAGGGGCTAACCCATGGTGGGTACCCCAGGGTGACCAGAAGTCCAAAACTGAAGAAGGGGTCAAAACGTGTCCTTGTGTGTGTATGTGTGTGTACAATTTTGTTTTGTTAATATCTCCTACTCGGTGGAAACGATTTTCTCCAAACTTGGTGGGAAGGTGCCATACAATCTTGGACAAAAGTAGTTGGGACAACCCCGCTCCCCTTCACAATGTTGACCACAGTTATTCTGTTCACGGCATACAGTTACTCTTTCTGCGCAACATTGGGAGGGGGAGCGGGGGTTCCATTTAATCCAGGGAACTGAGATTCAAGAATATCATGACAAAGTGTTCAAACAATTTTGTCCAAGATTGTAGGTAGAACCCTGGTGCCATACTAGCAACCGGAAGTTAAAGTCAAAGATCAAATTTGGTAAAAACTACTCTTTTTATTATATTTCCATACTGATAGGAAAACATTCCGCTGACATGAGCATCACACAATAAATGTGTTTAGAGCTATCAAAGTATGTGGTTGCCATGGCAACCGAGGTCAAAGGTCAAGTGATGGAAAGTAAAATGTATATCTTTAAGCGAAAATTTGTACCATGAACTCCGCCTTGTGGGCTTGACCGATTCTGTTCAAACTTGGTGGACAGGTACCCCAGTGAAAGAACTTGCATCTCGCCGACCCCCGGAAGTAAAGATCAAGGTCAGAAGTCAAAATTTTGTGAAAAATCACTTTTTTAGTATAATTTCAAAAGGAAACATCCCACTTACATAAAACTTCACACATACAATGCACGTGTATAGTACTACCAAAAAATGAGGTTGTCATGGCAACCAAGGTCAAATATCACGTGACAGAAGGTCAAATGTACATTTTCTTGTTTTGAAAACTGCTACTAAAAGACTGGACCGATTCTCTTCACACTTGGTAGGGAGGTACCCAAGGGTGGGAAAATGCGTCTCGCTTACCACGGAAGTAAGGGTCAAAGGTCAGAGGTCAAATGTCAGAGGTCAAAGGTCAAATTGTGTAAAAATTGTTGTTTGGCTATAATTCCAAGAGGAAACATTGGCTGTACATGAAACTTCACACGTATGATAGGGATGACAAGTTCTACCTAAATTTGTGGTTGCCATAACAACTGAGGGCAAAAGGCACGTGGCAGAAGGTCAAATATACATTTTCTGTTTTGAAAACTGATACTAAACGGCTGGACAGATTCTCTTCAAACTTGGTGGGAAGATACACAAGGGTGGGAAATGCGTCTCGCTCACCTTGGAAGTAAGGGTCAAAAGTGAGACGTCAAAGGTTAAATTGTGTAAAAATCGTTCTTTGGCTATAGTGCCAAGAGGAAATATTGCACGTGCATGAAACTTCACGCGCATGATATGGATGACAAGTTCTACCAAGAATATGTGGTTGTCATGGTAACTGAGGACAAAGGTCACGTGACAGAAGGTCAGATGTACGAATTTTGTTTCAAAAACCGCTGCTAGTCGGCTGGACCGATTCTCTTCAAACTTGGTGGGAAGGTACCCCAGGGTGAGAAATTGTGTCTCAGCAAACCCGGAAGCTAAAGGTCAGAGGTCAGATTTAAAGGTCAGGGGCAAAAGGTCTGATTGAGCAAAACTCATTTTCTGGCTATAGTTCCAAGAGGAAACATTGCACTGACAGGAAACTTGAAATTTATGTAAAGTTCTAACATAATATTTTGTAACCACGGCAACCTAGATTAAAGTTCACGTGACAGAGGATCAAAGGTATAAATTTAGGTTTCAAACTGTTACTAGTTGACTGGACTGATTTTCTTCAAACTTGGTGAAGACATGTCCCAAAGTAGAAAATTCTTTCTCATAGAACCCAGTAGTGAAGGTAAAAGGTTTTTCCATATGTATGATGTTCATTAGTGATGTGAGTCGACATTTGTTAAAAACTGTTACTTAAGACATTGTAAACAAAGTTATTAAACTTCTACAGATATTGTTATGGAAATAAGTGACTCCTCTAGACGCAAATACCGGGACGAGCGGAAGTGTCAATGTGAGAAGTCGTTCTATTCAGCGATGTGCGTACGAAACTATGAACGCATTAATCAAATGCAATAGACCTTATGCATATGATGTCACAAAGGAGTAAGAAAGTGCTCCCTCGTTTGAAGGAAAATGGAGGAAAAGCGCGTATCGTTGCAAGTTACACCAATAGACCTTATGCCTTGACATCACACTGACGTCATTTTGGGAGAAAACAATGAAGCGCACGTGCGCTCAAGGCGCAGATTTCGCCGCACGTGTAGTAGACTTACGCCAGTATACGATTGGTTGACAAATCAGCTGTCTGCATTTATTTGTGTAACTTGCAATGATAGGCGCTTTTCCACTATCTTCCTATAAAAGAGGGCGCACTTTCTCCTTTGTGACATCATATGCATAAGGTCTATAAATGCAGACAGCTGATTTGTTAACCAATCGTATACGCGCGTGCGTCTACTACACGTGCGGCGAAATACACGTCGTGTAACCGCACGTGAGCTTCATTGTTGTCCTTCAAAATGACGTCAGTGTGATGTCAATGCATAAGGTCTATTACAAGGATAACTTCGTGTGCCTGCACTTGGTATACATGCATAATACATTTCTCTGTTTATTTATCTTAAATATACTTGAAGCGCGCTTCTGCGCGCTTAGAAAACGAGTGCACTAATTGCTTCCCTGTAGTAAGCGCATAAGAAACCAACGCGACCCTTAGAAGTGGTCCAGCATATTCTTAGGGCAGGGCGTAAGCTCGCCCTGTGAATGGCGTGTGACTTCACTGTGAATCATGTCTCGATACTCCGATGACTGCTTAACACTGATGATAGCAACGTAAATGAATAGTACACATTATAGGCGCGCTTGTTACTGGCTTTCTCCTCCAGTGATGTGCATGCTAATGCGCTCAAGCATTATATTACGTGCACAGATTTTCTGTATAGTGCACTGAAGGCGTCTTTTTTTGCACAACAATAAAAGGGAGCTAAAACGCGCTTATATAAGCACACATGTATTTTAGCCACTGCCTCGAAGCCTCCGAAGCAATCCCACTGATCTATATGTAAATCCTACACATAGATCAGCGCGCGGTCAGCGATCTGTGCTTTGTATGTTACACATGTATCTTTCCATTCAAAAGCACACTCTACTTACAATAAGCCTATCATGTAGTTTGTAGGCCAACGGATATTAGATTCTTATTCTTTTGTTTGGATTTACTTGTACTGAAAACACAAAGTACTTTCATTTTTGTCTTACCTTAGTGTTACAGTGTTACTACATTTGCTCCAGGTGCTATGATTTAGGCCCTTCATTAAGTTGCTGAGGCAACTGTACCGGGCTCAGTGCAATATAATGATGTGAATGCGCGCTAACGCGTGATAGCGCCAATTAATTAAGGCATAAAAGGCCGGAGAGGCGTTAAAGGACGCCACAGGCGTAGGGCACCTTAGCATGCACATAGGCCGATTGCTTCAGGGATACATTATTTCCACTTCTGGATACACATTTCTAAGGCATCGGAATAAATTTAAGTTAGCTAACCTACATCACGTGATCCCCAAGTTGGCTTCAGTTTCGAGGCATAATCCACACTGATGTGCGTCCTCCAGTTTTATACAGAGATTCTTTACTGACGTCACAAATACATGCGGCAACAACAAAGTCAACCACATTGGACGTCAAACTTATCGTGCCCAACAAGTACGCTGTGTACAAATGTATTTGTCAAAAGTTAAAGCCGCGGTCACACTGCAACGAATTCGGATCGGATTCCGATCCGATTTTTGTGAGTTTTTATTAAAATCTTCTCCATTTTGGGTCAGAAAGAGCCCAAAATTGGCCAACCAGTGTAAATATATGATTTGCATCAGAGGTCTATGAAAATGAAATGTTAACTTATTTTTTCGTGATGTCACATCGATGGACAGCTTTTATCGGACACGCGTAGTCCGATAAAAACTGTCTGTCGATGTGACGTCACGAAATAATTCGTATAAATTTAATTTTCGTAGTCCTTCGATAAAAATCATATAATTACACAGGTCGGCAAATTTTTGGTTCTTTCTGACCCGAAATGGAGAAGATTTTAATAAAAACTCACAAAAATCGGATCGGAATCCGATCCGAATTCGCTGTAGGGTGACCGCGGCTTAAAATGTTTAATATACCCTTTGTAAAGAATGTTTCTTGATGAATAGCCAAATTTTGTCGCGTATTGATCAAGGAAAATCATAGCAGGGTCAACAGATTTACTGTCGATTCGCAAGAAATGTACAACGTAGAGCTACACGGGTTTCTGAAATTCTTCAAGAAGAACTTGAACTCTGGAGTCCAAATACTAAATTGCCTATAGTGCCGCTCACTTCATATCACTAAAGATATTACTGTACGATAGTTTTCCATCGTGATCGTTATTAAGCATTTAAACCAAACACAAGTACCTCTCACGCAGGAAGAACAATCAATCGTTTATAGTTTAGTTAAGAAAATTCTCTTTGAAAAAGAGGAACAAAACATTTCACGCTTTGGCCGATACTGTGTAAATGCAAGTTTGTGAGGTGGACAGAGAAAGTCAAGAGATATATCATGTGTAACCCTTTGTTTGTTTAACCTTCACTTCAAGGACAGTTGTAATGTTTGCATGCCCTGGGAGGTTATTTTAGAAGTAGCTATTGGATAATTTGACACTCTCTACACATTAAACACCAAACTAGATACTGGTTGGTAAGTAATTTAAAGAAAGTTTATTAAGGATTAACAATAGAAGTACAGACCCTTTGCAACACTCCACATCACAATATCTGCATAGCAAATGAAAAATTCGAACAATGGTCAAACTTTGAAGAGGAATATCTTGAGAACGGTAAAGGAAATTAAAGTCCCAGTACGACTTTGTATATAAAGATTTACTTAAACCGCCAAAAATCGTGATAGCACGAGAGCCAGATATATGAAGTTGGTAACAGTTTAAGAGGTTCTAACATACTAAGAAGAAGAGTCTTAGCTTCTTTCGGGATTAATCTTTGTCCGAAATGCAGATGTTGAATTCGGATTGCCAACTGAAATTCGAGTTCTCTCCTCGTAATGAGCCTATCAGTCAGGAGTATGAACCAATGAAGGTCTGTTTGTTTATGATTATTCATGAATAAACAACTATAGGTACCATGCTACATGCTCAACTGTAGAGAAATGTACGCACATAAACAGTGCAGAGCATCTGCTTGTATATTCGACGGATGGACTACACAAACAGCCTAGGACTATACTCAGGTTAGTGTAGGCTCAGAATTGAATTGTAGTTAAAAATAATACGGAGTTTTCGATTTCAGGACGGTAGACAAAGAGGACGGAACGCGCAGCAAAAAACTGGACTGCGCATGAGTAGAAGCGAGCATCGTTCCGTCCTGTTCATTTTCAGGACGGTTGTCGGCCGATTTAACGTTCTGTTAGAAACAGGACGGTACAGGAGTTGCCATGGTAATTTCCCTCGTCCATAAAGTACGTGTTTTTGTGACGTTAAATTTGAAGTTAGCTGTATGCAAACGTACATCGTTTGTTCATGTGGTAGCCAAGCTGCTGACAAAAATGAACATGACAAACAATAACAGTGCATATCTTGTAAACCATTTTACGAACGATTCCGTGCTATCTTGAGGTAGAAACTTTCACAATTTTATGAAATGCCCAGTAACGACGGCGTCTCTAATCCTGTGTATGTTCGTTTTCGCTACAACTTAGCAATGAGTGTGGATGCTAACAAAGCATTGTAACTTAGTTAATAAATGAGCGCGTCATTGTTTTGTTGTCATTCTACCGCACCGTCGTCTTTAAAATCGAAATCGAAAAGTCGCTAATTACCCACGCCAACAAAGTTGCTGCACAACTAACATGAAAAAGGAGGAAAACCTCACCTGAATCCTATGCAAGATAACGTTACCTGGCACAGCGAGGCAAAATACAGGTAGGCTACACGAACATACACAGCCGCAGTCCGGCCGCCAATGTCGCGCAAGTTGGCTGCTTGTGTGTTATTTTGCGTGCATCAAGTACATCGGTAGCCTAGCATTCGTCGTTGATTAGTTCACAATGAAAATACAGTAAGCGAGTGTGTATGCAGTAGATGTACACTGGCTGCATCGTGCAGGACAGTCGTCGACATGATGTGATCTCGAAAGCAGCTGATTAATGAATATTCATAAGTGCCAGTGACTGCCTACAAAGGAAACAAATTGCATATTCTACAGTTGTTTGGATTACTGTTACTGTTTTTTATTGTTTTTGTTTTATACCCTTTTAACTAGCTCTTTTCCGCTAAAAAACGTTCTCCTGGTAATATTTTCGTTTGAAGAACATGAAGCACCGCCTGTTCTTTGCCATTGAAATTTTTCGAGGACTTTAAATTAATTTCAAAGAATTTTTCATCAGGGAATCTTAATTTGTCATTGTTGAGTAAAACATCTGTCTTGGTTACATGTCCACGGATTTCACGCCATATTGTAAATTTGGTTTTATCTTGGTTTATACATTTCAATTATATTTATTCTTATTTCCTTTTTATGAGTTATTTATGTAATCATAGCCAACTTTCATAATCAAGTGTATATAAATAAGCTATTTAGAAATAGGAACCCAAAGTTGAGTTCACATTG
This sequence comes from Holothuria leucospilota, assembly GCA_029531755.1. Taxonomy (NCBI): domain Eukaryota; kingdom Metazoa; phylum Echinodermata; class Holothuroidea; order Aspidochirotida; family Holothuriidae; genus Holothuria; species Holothuria leucospilota. The sequence goes on along the minus strand of CM055972.1, from coordinate 19,444,947 downwards.
TGTTAGCTACACTGAAACGTTTTTCCTTTTTTCAATTCTCCCACTGCAGGCGAAATCCTGAAATAAACTCAGGTGCTACGACCCAGGGGAGCACAAGATTTTACTATAAAGTGACACCACAAACATACAACACGTGATTTGTGCCAAAGGACCGATGAACGATCGCCCGAAAGGTCAGTTAAATTAAAGCTCCCTCGTCATTCGACCTACTATGACTCTATTGATATTCTTGGGATGAAAAAGAAATGGCGCATGACATTCCGCTCAGCTGGTGTGAAAGTAATGAAGCTAAGGTCAATATGTGTAAGTCAACCGTTAAAGGTTTACGGGAGATCTGGGGTGCAGACGGCCTCGCGCCTATCCCCCCCCCCCCCCGCAGACAGAATACATACTCTGTTTTCGGGTGAAACGTTTGGTTTAAGTGTAATCACCAAAAATTCGGGCCAGGAGTAACGCACACTATATATGGGTCTACGATAGCCTGAGAAAGAACCACACTGAACATAATAGCACAACATACATCCCAACCATTGGCAAAAATCCCGCTTGAATGGGAACGATCCCATTTTTTGGAGATACTCATGGCCGTACGGGCCGGGGGTGCTTTGGGACGGTCGCCCCCCCCCCCAAATGTCAGAAACCATACTAAATTGGGCAGATAATTTTTTCTCAGTCGGGCGGAAAATTGGGCAGTTAAATTAGGTCTGGAGTCGGGCAAAAATCACCTCCCTCCCTGAGAAAAACAGTCCCGTACAGCCATGGAGATACTCCAATTGACTGTTATGCTACCAGCAACTCTTTTGTGCAAGTGCCCTTCTTCTTCCCCTCCCAACTTTTTACACATATCTCCTCTACTGTGAGGCCTGCATTATCTTCGATGCATATTTTATGTTGAACATGTGCCATGTGGTGATAACACTAAGGTTATTTTACTTTAAAACAGAAGTTGCGCTTCAGGTGCCTTTTGCTGTGATGTACAACGGTACCCTGCATGGAGTCGACAATGGCCATCTGAACCAGCAGTGAGACAAAGTACAGAGTACGAAGTTTGTGTCGAACAAGAGGCTATCTTGATTTATGTCGGTTGGTGTAACACAACATATGGCCTGACTATTATTGCCTCTGTTGTTTCCTGGAACCAGCATCTCAGCTTTTACACATATGGACAAACACATTAACATGCAGCTGCCGCCCATCCAAACTGTGATATAAAAACATTTGAGTTTTGTACGCCTGGGTTTCGAATAGTAGGTTTGTTGGATAATTGAAAGTGCTCGATGCAGAGCCTGAATGCCGCAGGTTTTGTCATAGAAATCTTATTGAATGAAAAATTTCGACGAAAAAGCATTCTGAAACGTGCTTGTTATTTCTTCACTCCTGTAGCTATACCTATCAGGGAGGTCTAATGATCACCTTAATGCAGCTATACCCTCCCTCCCATTCCCCATTGGTGGAAACTGTTGCTCTAGATTTTCGTTCAAAATTAGTAAAAATACGATAGTGTAAAGTGCTCGGCGTCATACTCTATAGTATCATTTGGATGTCAGATAATAAGTATCAAGTCAGTGCCCCATTTTATATAATTAATCCAGAGCTTCCAGGAGGCCCTATACCGGAGTCTGGCAGCCTAAGAAACCCTTTTACAATGCAGAATGAAGCAAAGGAAAATTTTCGTAATAGTCCAAGAATATTTCTGTGGACCGACACGCACGTATTTTTGAGTAAAAACTTCCCCGATTAGAAGGCAGTAGAGTAGCCACCAACTGTTGACGAAAAACTTACAATGAGAAAACATATAGCTATTTTCCCTACCTAACATGATTTCGATACGTGTACGCTGGCTTGTATGTGAATGTATATCATCTGAACTTCATATTCAACAGGATTACCACACCAAAGAAAACAAATAAAACACCTCTTCGCCGATTCAATAAAATAAAACATACATAAAAGAATTTCCTTGTTGGCGGTTTCCTCGTCTGTCGAGTTTAGTTACAATTGTTACAAGTTTAACATTTGCCCAAGGCAGCCTGAACGAGGCATTGATTTCCTTTGATATTGATTACAGGACACACTAGTTCATAGGCCAATCGAATGAAAAGATCAATTTCATAATACATAGCGTAATTGATATGCATTTTATGTTACGGTAATATTCTCTAAAGTTAGAGATGTGATATTAAGAGAAACGTATAATGAGAGACTGTCATATCTGTTCTGAACAAATTGATTCAGTAAACCAGTTAAACCATTGCATTTGAAATGGCTTCTGTTTTATTCATTGTCTGTAGCGTAGCCAATATTGGGTATCACATCGAGGCAGACAGATGTTTGGTTTCCTTTTTCTGGCTTAGCGAGAGAGTCTAAAAGAGATCATACTGCTAGCTTTGCAAGCTTGGAGACGTGTACAGTGAAATCAGCAAAGTCATTCTCATCTGTGCATTCTTAATTCTGCAATGTATAATTTACACTTCCACATTCTTTCAATATACGATTTTAGCCTCCCTCTTTCCTGGTATTTTCCTAATAAATGTTCTGTTTTGTTTTATTGTTTCTAATCTATTTTGCAAGCACATCACCCTGCTAGTTGCTCAGGCAATTACTTATTGATTTGCAACATACGAGGACTAATTTCTGAAGACTTTTGAGAGCCCCAGTGGTGTCACTAATTGAACGACACCACTATTTTCTAGTGTATTTCCTCTTACTCAGAGTTATCATTAATATAATGGTATAGTGGAAAAAATAGTATATATCTACAACAACCTTTCAGGTATAAGCATTTGATCCCAAAGGTTAAACGTGTGTAAATGCACCACCGCCCTTCTCCCCTCCACCAATTTGCACCTCCTTCCCCCTCCCACCATGATAGATCGTTTTAAAAATAAATTGGTATCCCCCTGCCCGTCTTCAGGTAAAAGGGCATCGTTATGTCATTTCAGCTGCAGCACTGAGCCCCTCCCCCACCCCTCCACCGAAATCTCTCTGAAAGGTCGCTGGCAGCATAGTATACGGGGGAGAGGTGGAGCTTAGGACACCGTCGAAAATCTGGGACTGAATATCCTTAGGTATCATCTAGTCTATTTCAAAGCGGTTCCATTCTTGCCAATTAGTTTGATATATGTTATCAGGTCAAAGACTGGTGACAAGTCACAGAAATGATATACATTTACAAAAAGTCAGTTTTAATTTTAAGGCTAAATGGGCTAGGCTTAAGCCTGGGACTTACAAGGGCAGTAGGTCTGCACAACTTACTATGACTCTGCCAGCAGAAGAGCACTGTTTTATGCAGTAAACGTTTGTAGGTTATTTTGTCGGGTTATTTTGCGTTTTCAATAGCGAGAACAATATATTTAGTATTGTTAAGTCCCTTTAAACTCCCTGTAACGCTCTATAACCCATATTTGGCAGCTCACATTACATTGCCGAATGATAACTAGAAATGTGTGTACCCTTCTATCTGATACGCCCACAACCCACCCCAAATCCCTTCCTTCCCCGAAATTTCCGAGTTTCTGGATCAGCACTGGCAGTTTCCCTGTTTTAGGAATCGGGTATCCCACGTAACTTTGTAGACATCCTTCCCAGCAACTACAAAAGAAAAAAAATCCAGGCACACCCTTTTCTCATGTTTTAGATCCGATCACCCATGTCCAGATTATCCAATAGGCCAAAACGGAACTGTGCCCAGGGCCTTAGAAGATTTTGGCAGGATTGTGCCCTTTACATTTTGGAAGTAACTTGTTATATGCTTTCAGCTGTTTCAAGTTATAACTTGTTACATTTACTAGTTACAATGTTAACAAAATAACTAATTACAATTTAACTATCTTTTGACTGAAAAGTAACTAGCTAACGGACATTTTAGAAGTGACTAGCTCCAACCTGAGTATGCGCCATGTCGTCCAAGATGGGGGCAAGCCCGTAGCAAGGGGTCTGTGGGCGAAGCACCCCTGGAAAAAATCCCATAGAAGTTAAAAATTACCATAGTTTTTATAGATTTTAGTATGTCTCGCCCTCTGAAAAATATGTCGCCCGGAAGCTTTTTTGCCCAACCCCTCTTCAGCACCTTGTCTTCCTACGTGTCTGGGGGGCGTCATAACAGATTCATGACAAGACAGTTACATCTTTCTTTGCATTGCTTAGTTTGCAGGTGTTACAAGGGAGACAATGATCCCTCCTTATCTTCACTGAAGGACACAGTAGGCATGGCTTTCAACGCTAAAATGCAGCCTTGAATCTGAAGTGTGGCGTGACATTGTTGGAACTTATAAAGACTATTTGTTAAACGAACTGTGGTTGCAACCTACGATTTTCCAATTACGAGAGTACTACTTTGAACGCCGGGAATCTTTAAAATCCTATTGCATAATAAGCGAGTTCGCTGATTCAACTGCGCATGCGCACACCCTCCAAACAGTCGGGATAAACATATAACACATGTACCACATGCGATTAAATGCAGCGTGTTCTGGACTGCATATAAACTGCCTCTTTTGGTATAAAACTTTATTATAATATGTCATAAAGAAGGATGGAAACCCATTTCCGTGCAGTTAGGCTAGCCACAAACAGATACAAGTTTAGCAATATAGACATGTACTGAGCGAAATTGGGGACGCACGAAAATATGGGGAACGCAGTCTACGTACTATGTGATGAGATCACTTTGTTCATCCCACGTGTATCCCATTCGGCATACGAATATATTAACTTAGTAAGAGAGGTTTGTGGATATTACAGAACAAAAGTGATCTTATCTCAGTCCTAATTAAAAGCCGGGTCTCCTCAGACAGACACATAAATATGGTAATACGATGCGCTATAATTTTAACCAATAGAATTTTAAATCGTCCGGTCTAGACCGTGGTAAAGTAAGTTTCGTAAGTACAAAGCTCAGGTTTCACGTTATTTTTTAGTAAAATAATATAAATATTAAAACTGGGCAATTTACACTCGAGGGCTAAACACGACAGTAATTTTTTCACAATGTTTTGAGACTTCACATAATAAAATAAAGGTCTTACAATTAGGATTGTTAGGATAAAAATATTTGACCACCTCAATATTCAGCTGTTTTCCTTAGGCTAGACTTATTGTTATATCAGTGTTACGAGTTATTGGCATTCCAAAATATGAGATGCTGTTTATTTTCATGCTTCTGATTTCACCAATTAAGGATGTCATCCATGTCACATAAATTGACGCCCGGTAACTGAAGCTTGGTGGCGTGTTGTAAAGAAAGGCTGTAACGGCCGAGTTCGTACTCGGGTCTGTTTAACTAGTCTCGGAATTCGTCCAGAATGGGAATTGTAAAATCGGAATAGCCTGGAATGGGCTGCAAACGGACTGGGAGTCTGTTCAGTCCGAGTCTACAAATATAAAAATATGCATTATGATCAATTAAAGTTCAAGGGTTAGTGGTACACAATGTGAATATTTATTTCATTCGATCATTCATTTATTTGTTTGTTTTTCCACGTTATCAAAATTATACAGACAGAAGTATCAAACAAAATAATAATGAATGACCACGCACAGTCAGCTGATCAGCATAGGCCGACAAATGAAACTGATTCCTACCAATGAACTTATGAACAATGTATCATGTTCATGTAAAATAGTAGTGTAAAAAACATATGTTGTTCATATGTTGTCACATAGATAAGTCTGGGAATTGGGGCCACTGGAATCCAGAACTCAATTGCACTCGAGGGCTGTTGGACTCGAAACTCATTGGCTCGGCAACTGAAACCGGATTTGGCTTGGACTCGGATTAGGTAGACTAGTGTAGTCTCGAACTGAGTTTAAAACATTAAAAATTAGTGTATGGCTCCCTCTTTATGTGGGTGAAACAGTTTCTCATGGGTACTATCCACACTGTACACTGAAGGCCAAGAAAGCAGTTGTCAAGTTAAATTTTTGTTAAGTAAACTTTTTTCACGGTATGTTAATGAGAACAGCTAGTATTTCTGCGCCATATCAGGGCTAAGATAAGAGCCCTATCTCAGTAATAGCTCAGTCCTCAAGAGCTAAGGGAAAAGGAGGAAGAATATCCGTTACCCTTACAAAAAAGTGTGGCATGCCACATGTGAACACACGTAATCACGTGGGGCAGAGCATATGGAAATACATAAGGAAAAAAGTGTGGTTATGCGTGGTGACACATGTGGTATTGGAACCAATCTGACACACAGAACCACGCCTTTCCCTGCATGATTGCCACACCTTGAAATCTGGGTCAAAGTGGGAAAAGCTGTCTCAAGTTGACACATGTAGCAAACCAGGACAAAGTGTGGCAAAAAAGGCCAGTGAACGAAATCGAACTATTGAATTTACTTTACTCAGCACAACACATCTCCACACATCTCCACACTTTGCCTACTTTACCCCAGTTTGCCTCCTGTTACATGTGTCAAAGCGTGATTTTCGGTTTTCCACACATTGCCTCATGTTCAAACTGTGAAAATGCTGGTCAATGCATGGCACTTTGGAAAAGTGTGTCAACCGTTTATTAATGAAACACATTGTCACGCAAAAAATCTCAAAAATTTCACTCCTTTCCACGCCGCAACTTAGTTTTGCACAGTTGGACACAGTATTTCACGCGTGGTATTGGAACTTTTGCCACACAATTTTTTTTGTAAGGGTATTACCTATTCATGATGTGGCTTTTGAATAAATAGTACGCACCCATCTGTTAAAATCATCACTTGCATTAAATAATTTAACTTCAAATGCAAATAAAATCCCCCTCAAATGTATCAAAACCTTTCCCAAAGTCAACCAGTAGAAAAAAAACCCAGAAATCCCATGATCCTAAAAAGAAGGCGATACATTCTCAGACTAAAACAAAACAATTATTCTCCTTAATAAACCTGCCTTTTAATGACCCCCGTCTGGATCGAATTAATTACTTTGGGGTGAATTTTTAACCTAGCAGTGAGGAACTTCGCAGCTTTTTTGAAATCCACATTCTATAATGAGATCGGACGGTAATTCTCTCGAGGGTTGGTTCCTGAGTTGGCTTTGGGATTAAAGGGAAAATGCAGTCACCCCAGTCAGAATTAGTATACCCCGTCATCCTCATTCATGAATGGCTTGTTTTGATCATGTTAAATATTTTTGTTACTGAACTGTTAAATTCATGGAAAATAATTCCTTCTTTTTACCTTTTGGTTGTAAACAATATCTTCAGGGGTACTTCTAAGGCAAATAAGAGAGGATTTGCAAGAGTTTGCTGATTTTGCAAATCACTTTTGGGGGACTGCCTATTACCTTTAAAGTAACTGGGCGGCCTCTCTCCTGTTTATCTGACATCCGAGTCTCTTCAAACGCATAATTAAGTGAATTTTAAAGACGTGTCCAATGATCGGTCAAGAGTGCTCATAATATTGTGCTGAAGGGCCATCACTGCCATAGTTCTTTTCATATGAGAAGAGCTTAAAGGGGAAATATTGCCTTTTTTACAGAAGATTTTCATATTTTTAAAACTAATATTTATTGATACAGGATTATTCTTGATAATAAGACAGTATGGTAGTTTTCTTTTCAAGAAATAAGGTTTTCCCAGGAAGAAATCCAGTTAGGCTAATTGTTGTTCAAGAATAATTTGTTGGCCCATACTTTCCAAGATTCAAATAATCCAACTTTCGTAACTCTTGTAATACATATTAATTTGAGGAGATAAAGCTACAGCTGGAGTTCATTGGTACTGAATGGTTCAATAAACATTAAAGCTATTTTCCTTGTATGCCATTTTGGTGGACTTTCAACACAATATTTCTCAGGATTCTTTTATACTAAGTTTATCATCACACGTTGCTGCCTCTCTTGTGAGAAAGGATAAAAACAGTGAACATTTGTCTTGGTCAGGACGACCCCTGTAGGCTGGGGGTTGTTGAATATGCCCATGGTATTTCCTGCCTGTCGTAAGAGGCGACTAAAAGGAAGGACTTGCACCATATTTAAACTTTGCCTGACACTATATAACACATTTGTGTTGGTGTGTCGTAAAATTTCATCTAACTCACTAACTCACAGTCTTGGTCAGGACGTTATTACACGTTTACCTGGTAGGAAACAAAATGAAGGGCGCTCTTTAAACCGTCATTTGCATGGAGACTTTGCTTCAGAAATAACATAGTATGGAGCTCGGGATTTCTGAAGAATATCGAGAGGGCGCACTTACGATGGTGGTGAACGTATGCAATAGCTAGTGCCAGGGTCTTGACCAAGACTAAGTAAGCACCCTTAAAATTGTGGATGTTTCTGTTTAAGCTAACATAAAACTGGTACAGCTCAGCTAAATACAGAAAAATGTTTTTTTTCTTAAAGAAACTCCAGTCCATGACAGGTGTGTAGATTTGTAGATCTCGGGCAGGGGTGTAAGGGGAGGGGGAAATCCCTCCTATTTTAAAAAAAAGGTTTTAATTCTGATGTTGCCTGGTGTGTTCCTGGGGTGTTCCTCCCTTTTGGGAATTTTTTGTTCATTTAAGGTGTCTTAGATAGAAAATTGTGCCAACTTTGGCAAAGTTTTGACCTCATAATTTTATGGATTGTTCTTATGTTAGGTCAGGAGTGTAACGGAAGGGTGTATTGTCCAAGAGGAGGGGTGACAGTTTCGATGCAAAATGGTGCTATCTTTGGCATTGCTTTACAACTGCTAACCTGCTTAACAATTCTCATTGTTTGTACTGATGTTTTGGCTATGGCCTAGCATTGGACCCCTTCGTGGTTTCTGCCCGAGACAGACAGACATAGCTTTCTGGATTCTCTAGAGTTATTAAAAAATTGGTATCATCTACACAAGGATGATGCTTTTAAGTGAAATTCTATATGGGTGTCAACCGGTGAGGGACGGGTGCATGTCCCCCACTTTTGAAAAGGAAGGGGATATCATATCGTTTGTCCCCCCCCCCCCCATTTTTTCCAGAACCCAAAAAAATATAAGGTACACGTTTGATTCCATAGGTTACAAAATAGCTAATTTAATAACATCAAGCTCAAAATGGTGAAAACAGCCATTTAATGAATTGAAGTGATGGGAAAATGCTTCAGATTACACTTCACATCTTCTAAAATCCATTTTTCCGGGGACCTTAATCAGGCCCTGGTCCACAGTTGCTAGGACTTCAGAATTTGCACAATTTTGAGAAGCTGTTGAAGTCTTTGCGCATCTAGTGCCATTTGAAAAAAGTTTTGTTTAATCCAGGTTTCTAGGTTACAAGTAGGCATACTCCCAAAAACATGCACCAGATACGCGCCACTCGCTCCTTTCACTTTTGCCGTCTCAGTTGAGGCAGGATCATAGTTTTTTTTGTTCGTTTGTTTGTTTGTTGTTTTGAAAACAATTGACTTCTTTTGTTTCGGTTTTAATTACTTTCTGGCTTTATATCATTTACACTTTCGTATCCCTCAGATTAAATCAACCGGCGACACTCTTTCTCGGGTGGTTTTGTGAATAAAGATTTCATGAATATGTTAATCTATGGTATGGCAGGCTGTTTTACAATGCCTTACACTCTAAATGCAAAAGAGTGAAATTCACTTCAAAAGGGACTGTAGTTTGTGACCACTCCTAGTAAGAGTGAATTTCACTCGGAGTGAAGTGAAAATTCACCCGAAGTAGAGCGATATATCATTCCATGCGAGTGAAGTATCGCTCTGTTTAAAGTGAATTTTCACTCTACCCCAAGTGAAATTCACTCTTACTAGGAGTGGTCCCAAACTGCAGTCTCTTTTGGAGTGAATTTCACTCTTTTGCATTTAGAGTGTAGGCCTATCACAGGAGCCCGGATGTAAAATTTTGTCCTTAACGAAAAGAAATTTGTTCCGATTCATGTACTCGCAGACCATAGGATCTGTGCTTGACGCAACTTGACAGGTTCTGCAATTGGGGGCATAGGCGGAAATCCCGGGGAAATGCTCCCACTGATTTTCACTTTTGCACACAGTAACTTTTTGGCCCACCCCCTAATTACTTTTTCACACATATCTCCGCTACTGATTGGGGGATGGGCCTGGGGGCTACTGATTGGGGGCTGGGGTTAACGACTTTGTTTCTTCGAACCACATTAATTAAGTTGGGAGGTAGACCTGTAGCTATTGTTGTTATATAATAGTTCAAGTAACGCATCTCACCCCCTCATTAACATGTCTCCCCCGGAAGCTATTTTGCCCCCAGAAGTACTTCGCCTGCCTACTGGCCTGCTATACACTACTGTGCGTGAGCAATTGGGAACACACCTGACTACATAAGTCATCATTGACCTACCAGAGCTAACCTATTGTTTGAATGAATGTCAATCAAAATGCAGTCACCAATTGTATTGAAGGATATGATCAAATTCCTAAAATATGTTAAAGGCGAGTTTGTACAGCCTTTTAGTTGACATTAATTAAGACGTGACATTTTATAGCCAAGGGAAAGAAATGAGTAAAACGAAATTTTCCTTACGACTCATGTTTGAATTAGAAGCGACACATTTAGCACAAACAACCCCACCTTAAAAAAACTGAAAGTAATTTTTTGCACAGTATTAGGGCCCCAAATCATGTCAACGATACTTCGAACAAAATCTGTAGAATAAAATGAGTTGCCTACTCTGACCCACCTTCCACACACACACAACCTTCAGTTGTCCTAAGACAACAAGGCTATTTAAGACATTTTATTTTAGTCTCTTGCGTTTCTTTATATCTGAAACGCAATATTTCCCATTACAAACGAAATACCCCTACTTTCTCCCGGCAACTATGTTTCATATTTAACGATGGCGTGGGACAAGTTTTTTCATTATTGAGAAAGTAAGTTAATTTCTAAAATATAGTTAAAGAATAATTTGATTAGGTCCATCCAAAATTTGAGGGTTATAATTACATAATTTTTTACAAAGTCAATCAAATGTTGTTACGGGTAGTTCAACAAAGACATAACCAAAGGGCATCTGTCGTAAAATGACAGGGGGAGCAATTATCATTGGAGGATGCATCTTTGTAAGGTGTGGGCGAAGGCCTTAATTCAACAGCCGGCGCCGGGCTTTAAGTCGGAGTCTGGGAACTGAGGGTCCACAGTAAGAATTTGTCGTAAATTTGATGGCTATTACAGCCATTCTGGAACATTTAAGAAAATCCTACGTCCTCAGGTGTGATTTAAAATGCTAATGAAATACTTCAATATGATAATTGCAAATTTAAGATAGTTACCGTCGATGATTTCATTGGGATGGTGGTAGCTGGTGGTGGTTGGTGAGGAAAGTGTATAGCGGAAGGGGTTGCATGGGTTTTAGAAATAGTAATTTACACGAGCTATACTACAGGAAGTAAAAGCAAGGAAATTAAGCCAGCTTTCCCACGGACAGTAGTACTGATCAGACACTACTTATACCAAGCTCACTCAAACCATACCCAAGAATTTATTGATAATCTCTATTCCCTTCATATGGGTAGTAACCTACTATTACTTACCCCTTTTTCAGGTCTTCAAGTCACAAAAGTGTGTGGAGGAGCAAGTGCCATGTTTTGAAAGAAATTAAAAATATGGTTCTAAACACCTTTTACAACAACAATTGCCCCTTACCTCTCTGTTGTGATCTCTCCACTGTATTAGTTTCCATCACGGTTGCCCCTGGAAAATATTTCTGGCGTTTCATGGTATTTTTGTTCACTCTAACTTATTATTTTTATCACTAAGGTCTGGAATAAAGCGGGAAATGTGCCCCCTCGCCCCCTCCCCCAATCCCGCCTTTGAGTAAGGCTTTGTGCCTGTGATGAAAAATATAAGAGCAACAAAACTTATCATGGCCTCATGATTGGCTATAGCTCATTGTCAACATTACCACATATAACTAAATGTTTCCTTTCCATACATGATTAATTGACTCGACCCTACTGCGTCAACGTGTTGAGATGAATGATTAGTGCGATTTTCTCATCAGCTCTAGATCTTAGACCTGCTTCAATGGAATCTGCTATCACCCCGTGTGTGCATGTTACTATGGGTGGCACCATTTTCGAATTTCTCCCATAATGCATTGCGAGCTATCGCGAAACTTCTGCGGAGATAAGGTTTAAAACAACCAGGAAATTTGAATCGATTCCAGGAAAAAGAATACTGCCATAATTAGAAATTTGGCAGCTAAGAGAAAAAGTCCGAGTCATGTTTGGTTGATCACCTCGCAGTCTGTGAGATAATGAGCAATTTTGCTAAGCCCTTTGTCCTAAGCTGAATTTATAGACTCGACACAGCCGCAAGTTGAGTGCAACGTTCTCCACACAAGGGTGTGCAAGTGGATCATGCCAGTACTTGTGTTCATTAACACGGAATTAAAGGTTCCTTGTGTTTCGCTCTGTGGGCGTGAACTATTATCTCATCCCTGAATAAGCACACGCTTTAAACAGATCGACGGCTGTGAAGAGGTAGATGCACCAAATCCGGACGTTTTATTTTGTAAGGTGACACATTTGTGTCTCAAGACATGCACATATGCATGATATCATGTCTCTAGGTTAGGTTAGGGTTAAAGCAATCAGGAAAGGTATAGGGTTAGAAGGATCGAGACTTCTTATTTGCCTGATATCATGTTACGGATTGGGTGGGTAGATACCAAGTGCTCATGAATATTCACTGCATGTTTTTAGCCAGGCATAATTTTCACTCGATAGAGTGAATTCTCATTTGCACCCAAAAGCGACTATCTCCAGAACTGCATATGTTATTCGGCGGCAGCCTGTAGATGGTAATCTCAAGGCAAATCGTTAAATTTGTCGAACACTCTAGATTACCCCTACTCTCACTCTAATGTGTTCATTGTTAATTGAAGGATATCTTTATAAGTCATTATTTAGGACAGTTAAGGAGTTTAGGAGTAACTGCAATTAAAGACTTATTTTTTTTTAAAGATAAAGTTGTTTACTCATTTCCTGTAAATACCTGTAAATACTGTTTACATCGAATAGTTTTTCCTTTGCAAATATTCCTGTGTGGTGTGTGGGCTGGGAGTGTTTGTACATATTAGCCACAGAAATTTTCGTCTTGCCAGCTTAATGTAAAATAATTTGTAAATAGTTTCAAATTGTTCAGAGTTTCGTTTTTGCCGGTCCGGTTTTGGATCTTTCTGTTTGACAAGTGTCCGTTTCAATGCACTCAAAAAGCGCGTGTTTTACTTATTTCATAGTTTTTTAACGTGAATCGAAATTTCGATGTCGTAATCATGCCTCCACATTTTGATATTCTTCATCACATGCTGATATTTCACCATTCATTTATTTGATCTCCCTCAACTTGACAACCTTAACAACACATACACAAATGTACTACATGACTTGATTGACTAGTAACACATCTTTGAGAGGAAAAAAATGCAGTACAATCATTATATATGGCTAAAGACCACTCATAAGCGTAGATACTAATAACATAATTGATAATTGTAAGAACGGAAAGTGAGAGATTGCGAAAACTCTTGACAGCCTTACTGAGTAGTCACTCGCCAAAGGACACATTGACACCTCTCAGCCAAGTTATAACTGTAACATACAACTCAACCAACCCACCCACTGCATCCCACCCCACTTCTCCCTTCTCCACTCCACCCGATCTCATCCTACCCCACTCCGAAAAATACCCTATCTCTGACATATGCAAGTGATAAAAATTCTTAAAATTGCTTAGAAAGTACCTCTTAAGGTGATTTTCGAAACTGGCTATTGTAAGAAAAATTCAAGGTTAAGGTGGCAAAGAATTCCACACATTAACTAAACGATATCTTAGGCTCTTTGGAGTTAGGGGTAATGTTTTGAAAGAGAAACGGGGGAAGATTTGAACATTGTCGGGTACTGTATTCATGAAACCCGTGGATATTTCCCTATCATATTGATAACATCTTGCAAGCTATCGACACCCTTACAAAAAAATGTGTGACAAAAGTTCCAAAATCACATGTGAAATACTGTGTCAAACTGTGGAAAACTATGGCGGGGTGTGAAGAGTCGTAAAGTTTCTGTGAATTTTTGCATGACAATGTGTGTCATTAATAAATATTTGACACACATTTCCAAAGTGCCATGCATTGACCTGCATTTTCACAGGTTGGATAGGAGGCAAAATGAGGAAAACCAAAAAAACACGCTTTGACACAGGTAACATCTGGCAACCTTGGGTAAAGTGGGTGAAGTGTGGAAATGTGTGGAGAGGTGTGGTACTGAGTAAAGTAAATTCAATAATTCGATTTCTTTCACTAACCTTGTTTGTCACACTCTACCCTGATTTGCCACATGTGTCAACTTGGCACAGCTTTCCCCACTTTGACCTAGATTTCAGGTTGTGACAATCATGCAAGTAAAAGCGTGGTCTTGTGTGTCAGATTGGTTCCAATACCACGTGTCACCACTCACGACCACACTTTTTTCCTTAAGCATTTTCTTATGCCCTGCCACATGTGATTATGAGTGTTCACATGTGGCATGCCACACTTTTTTTGTAACTGTATAGTAATGTTGAAAAGCACATTTTAAAAATGTAAAGTCCTCATATTAACCTTTTCTAATTGATGTTTCTTCTACCATTAAGAAAATGGTCATTAGCTCTACCCTATGGGGAATTGGCAAATCTTATTCCCATCTCCGCAACAACTGAAAATGTTGCCTGCCAAATTGAGTCCCTTAATTTTTCCTAGTGCAGTATACCAGGGAGTTGTTAGGAAGGAGATACAACGACCAAATCTGTCAGACAATATGTACTTGAAAATGACTGAATTTTTTTCAGGCACTACCGTTTGATTGGACAGGTCTCTTTGTTCCTATTGTTAAGCCTCTGTTGACTAAACCCTTTTAATGATGATCTCCTTTCTTTTCCAAGTAACCTCGAGACAAAGGCCATTGTCTATACAAGCTTTGAAATCCTAGTTGATGTAGGTATTGAGATAAGAATTTTGAGAAGAAAAGCAAGATTACTGTCGGAAACGAACATTGCTTCAAAGAGTCTAAAGAACGTTTTATCTCCTTCCTAACACCTCTCTGAGTATACACCATGTCGCTGAAGTAAACTGCTCAATCTATAATGTAAATGCTGTACCTAACGAATAACAGTACTCGCTATGAAAGCAAAACGGACGTTAAGGGTATTTTAGATTTCTGGTTTTGCTTTATACCCTTCCGTTTTAGTAAATGGGTATTTGCAAGGTGTCAAAGCGGAAACCTGTATCCTCCACCTCGTACTAAAAATTTTAAAAACCGTGGTACACAACTGTGAAAACAGTGCCAAAAGCCTGCATATAAGCATTTATTTTAGAGATAGTTTGCCCCCATTGGGTACTTCTTCAAAGGACCAGAGGTAACGGAATAGAAACATTTAATTTAGTGTGGAAGTCAAGTACAGTGCCGTTCATCTGGGCTTTCAAAAAAGGTGAAAACTCTCAGCTGTTTGAACTTTTAAATTAAGTTGCAACACATAATGTCATTTTATTTTTATTAAATTGTTCTGAAAACGGTCCCTCTAAATGGAATAATTAGTGTAAAAATGTGGTTTTCAAAATAATTTCAGTCATTTCTTTTATAAAACCAGGATAAAATAATTTTGACAGGATGGATCCAACGAGGTTGCTTTATTTGCCTTTACTGTTTAATACAACAATATGCAGCTATGTTGTACATAGAAAATCTCTTGCACTTAAGATCAACGGTTGCTTGATGCATTTGCCCATCGAATGAATAAAAGACGGGCCAAATGCAAAACGGGCACAGGATTTTTTTCTTCCAAGTAGTCTTATGGATGTTATCTAAAGAAAGAGCGACCCACGGTTAATAGGCAGCAAAGTAAGGAATTTGTAAGGAAATGAAATTAAGATGGCAGGCTTTATAAATTACATATAAATATTCTTCCTTTTCCAATCTCATGAGAATCGTTGCCACCTATTGGTGGCACAGATAATACGGTCAATTTCCAGGCCTGATCGGTCCGTCATCGCCTAAGCAGTGCTACCGTTCTGATGGAGGTGTCTCATATGAGACACTTTGAGAAGTCTTTGGTCATAAAAGGTAGCTCAGATCCAAAAAGATACCTTTGGCAAAGGTTTAAGCTGATGTTTAAACTGTCTGAGGAGCAAAATAATACTATAATTTGTAAAGCGTTGAAATGGTTATACACTCATTTAGAAATTCTCAAAATTAAGTATATTTTTGGCTACGGTATGGGGGGACGGGGCGGCGCCAGCCCACTCCACTTAGTACAATACGGCCCCATGCGATTGAGGCATGGATCTTTTGAAATCAGTCGAATCTGGTCCCGTTTCCACTTTCATTATTTTAAATACTTTTAACACCAGGCACTGTTTTACATAAAATATGTCGCACACCTAAGATTGTTGGCTTCGTGGTCAATACGGGACTGAAACACTCGTGAACAAGTATTAACTTAACACCTTCGCTTTTTAGATGGCTCGTTTACATAGGTGGGATTACGGGGGGCACGGGGGGCACTTGCCCCCCACTTTTATTCCAGAGCTTAAAAAATAAAAATAATAAAAAATGAGAGAAAGGAAGCGAGATCAGAGAAATTATAAGAGAAGTTTTAATAGCCTATCATGATTAAAATTTTTCAATATTAAATGAAGGAAAACATTAATGTCAAAAACTTAAAATGCTAGGAAGCTTTTTTCGCTTTACGCGCACCTTTAGTCGAAAACTGACTAATACAATTGAAAATTTTGTCTGGCGACTTAAAATTTCTTTTCAAACAGTCTCAAACCATACCTATGTTTAGTGAGTCGCAATTCTCGAAAAAAAAAAAATCGGCGTGCTTCGCATACTCCTTATATACATCGATGTCTCATTAGTACTGCTGTGCGCGTAGGAAAACTTAGGTCGAATTGCCTCGTTATTACTTTCTGTAGGGCAGCTTGAGTAAATTACTATTTCCAAAATCCTCGCTACACCTCTTGCTGTTTACTTTCCTCACCAATTACCACCATCCTCAGCAAATTGACTGACGGTTACTATCTTAATTTGCATCATCTTCATAAGGAAACTATTTCATTAGCATTTCAAATTACACCTGGGGGTACGAGTTTCTCAGGAAATGGTCCAGAATGGCCGCAAAAGCCTCCAAATGTAAGAAAAATTTCTCGGGGAGAACCCCCAGTCCCCAGCCTCCGGCTTCGCTCCTTCGGCGCTTGCGGTTAAAGGCTTGGCCGACCACAACTTCCCAAGATGCAGCCTTCAATAAAAATTAAAATTACCTCCCTGGTACTTTAACTGCCGATGCCCTTGACCATGTCCATGTAAAAACTGCTCATAAAACATTTCATTGACTTTTAAGGCATTACGTAGTCTATAACCCTGAAAATCGACACTAACTTATTTTTCACGCTAACCAAGTTGAGGGTTACCTTCATAGCAAGTGTCGACGTACATAATCTAATACTCAAGTTTGCGGAAGTTGGTATTACGAGTGCAGCCGATATAGGTGCAGGAGTAATACATGTCCGCCAAGCGGGCAAACTTTGAGGAGAACTTGTCCAAGACCATCGACAAAATGAAACATGACAGAAAGAACCATAGAGTAGGATATAGGTTCCTATACCCTGCTCTATGGGAAGAACAGGCACCCGGGGAAATAGGAAAAATTTTATGCAACGAAAATACTGCATTTAAAACTAAAGAAAAACAATAGGCTACAGTCAAAAGTCTCAAACGCTGTCTCAACACTGTTTCTTCGGCGCGCTTCGCGCTCACCCGTTCTATATTGTTTCTGGATTCGGGGTTACTTCCTGTGGAACATCTTGCTTCTCATATCTTCGCACAAACTCTTTTATTATCATTGAAACCACCAATGTCCCCATGGTCATATGCAGTGGAGGGAAAGTTCCCCTCCCAAGAAATTTTCAAAGCGAAATTTTTATCACCATCAATCTGTGTAAACTTACCGACTCTTTAAAGATTGTTTAGATGCAAGTTGTAAGGCATGGAAAGTGCCAAATCCGGTTACGTAATAAGGGACAGGTGCTTATTGAAGGGGATAGAGTCCTCTAGCTCCTTGAGGATACTTTTCTAAGCTTTGCTATTGCTCATATCTCTCATTCTTACTCATTCTTACTCATTCTTCCAGAGCCCCGGGATTCCTTAATCACCTCTGACAAGCAATAAGGAAAAAAGCTCACTTCTGTCTTCTCTTGAATAAAACTCCTTACTCCAACTATGATTTCTCTCCGGGATGGAATTGCTAACTTCACTTGACAAGATGAGAATCGGTGACATTGACAATGTTATATGAATGGTGCATTTTGCTTTTTGACATCATCCTTATGTATGCGTGGATAAACGAAATATATCTGTGCAGTAAATAATTATTCATTTGGAAGTATTTATACACAGTGTCCGTCTTTTACTGTCCGTTCATCATGCCTCGGTCATCTGTTCCCCCAAATTAGAGTACTGATCAAGCATCAGATAATTTTCTGCACGTAAAGAGACACCGAGAAGAAAGTGGTAACAAATTAAGTGTTTGAAGTAACTGTTTTAAATAAAGTTGCGAAAACGACCTTTAATGCAAGTACATAGTGATAAAGATAGTGTTTAAATTGAATTCTTAAATACTATTCTGACAACACTGAATTTATCTAAGCTTAATACCTATCTTAGAACTTCAATTATACACTTGTGTGCTTTAATTTGTATGTTTTTAAAGTATGTAACAAGGATAACCTACCTGAGAGTGGCTCGCATCTCTTTAACCTGATAGGAGAATGCAATTGATAAAAATGAGCAACCCTAATTTGAAAGACACATTTAGAAATGGAGCTTTAACATAAAGTTGAAAGACCTTGACTACAAATTTATCGAACTTTTCCTTGTCGCATTTACATTTCCATGGAGGTGTTGTAGGGGTTGAATAAAACTGCACGGACTTTACAGTGACCGTCTAAATGAAAACAATTTTATCTTGCGGCACAACAATATATACACACATGTATTTTATACTATATCATATATATATATATATATATATATATATATATATATATATATATATATATATATATATATATATATATATATATATATATATATATATATAATTCAATATAAAGAAAAAGGACTGATCGTTACTCCGTACTACAAGACACACTAAGGTTCTTTTCACCAGAAGGCTCGGCAGGTGTGTGAGGGAGATTCAACAGGTAGCTGGCACCGTGCGTAGCAGAGGCAGTCAAGTGAGTCAACTACAATAGATGGATTACGCATTGGAGAGGAGAAACGTAATCGAATGCCTGCATTTACTGATAAGTTCGATCCTGCCGTTTAGAATTGAGCTTTTTCCTTTTGTCATGATGAAGTACTTTTCCCATATAAACGACTGGCTGCGTTTGGATATGTTTGAGTAACAGCTGGCTTGTCTTAGAGTTTTCCAACTTAGGTTGAAATTAATGTTGTTTCCACGTAACATCCATGTGTTTACTTAGCTCGGTGTTAGTGCGTTTATGTTCCTATGGTCGACTTTTCAACAACTTTTTCCCCTGAATGTCGAATTAGTGATATATATATATATATATATCCGTTTGTGTACTATACCCTTGGCAAAAAATCCTGCCTGCCGTAACTAGTCGCTGCAACTTCGCAGTGACTTCGCCGCGACTTCGCTTTTCACATGCGAATGAGCACTCTGGCGACTTCGCCAGAGAGAGCGTTGTTGCGACTTCACTACAGAGAGCAGCTGCTGCTACTTCACCGCAGAGAACCCTGCCGCGACTTCACCACAGACAGCCCTGCTGCGACTTCACAGAAGAGAGCCCAGCCTCGACTTACTTTGTAGCTTTGCTATGACTAAGAACTAAAGCATAAATGCAGTTGTTGTCTTGCAAGCCTGCACATGAAATATTTATGGTTGCTTAGGCCTGTTCACCTGCCAACTTCAATCCAAAATGTACAAAGAGTGAAAGTTTGGAAAGCCATAAATTTATGCATGCATGTTCATTTCAACTGAACTAAGCATGAAAAAATGGGAGCTGTGTTAATTGTTATCATAGTGGTACACATACTTAACTTTTTTAACACATTTAGAGTAGATGCATGTTGTATCCAAGGTTTCACTGTTGAGCTGAAACATATATGCCATAGTCCAAGTGGAAGTACAATTCAAAGCTAAATGTTCCAGAGCAATGATATTTTGAACATGCATTCGAAATCAAAAAGTTGTCATACGATCAACAATGGCTTGGCCATCACAAGCAATGAAGTTCCAGTAGTATATATCATACCTGGCACAATTATCGCGGCACGTAAAGTAGATGTATGGCAATTATAATCCAAGTGCAGTATGAATACAGGTATATATAGCTGCTAATTCATGCTAGGTGACTTTTCAAATTCTTAAAAAGCTATCTCATCAAATTTTTTAGACTATTTGTAAACAAAGTATTTAGAATAACTTGTTCAGAAAACTTCAACTGTAACCTCATGGGCTTGGAACTTGATAGAAATTAAAGCTGGCTTGTTTTGAATTCCTCTGCAATGGCACATTTAGTTTAACATTGGCAGTTGTTCATGCAACCGGCCAACTTGAAGAAGCATCCTTCACAAAAGCTTCATTGAGTGACCGTACCAAAGTCTTCACAATTATCAGCATTCTAATTAGTTCCTGACTGGCATATACTGGTCAGTATGAGCATGGGTGAACATTGCAGTACTGAAGAATATACGCTACAGTATTTCCACAAAGATCAGGCTGTCCAAAATAACTGCATAGTCAAGAAATGCACACTGTTTGATGTATCCAGGTCATACCTACAAAGTAGTGTGCGACTTTAAACCCCTACTATACTTCTATGTTTCAAGCAGGAACAAAAGTCCACAATTTACTCCAGACTTTAGGAACTGCTCTAGTACTGTACACCTCCAACCTCCATTTTGGTGTGCAGCACAACCTTATACACTTAACTGAAAACAGCTCACTTTGACAGTGCAAATCTTTCTATATAGACTACTCTACCACACTGTCCTCACTATCTGCATGTGAATATATAGCAATATACACAGATCACCTTTCAAAAGTCCTCTCTTGATGGAACTGGCCAATCACAAAAGACCTCCTGGAGAGTAATGAATCAGATGGTATGTGGTCTGACTACAAGACAATCTTCTGGTGAAGTGTTTCAGTCTTGCAGCGACCATGCCGCGACATATATATATATATATATATATATATATATATATATATATATATATATATTGCTAATTTGGGATTAAGGGGAAATATCGTATGAAAAAACCCGCCTATAAGGGGAAATCGTCTATAAGGGGAAAAAATCAGGTCGACTAAGGGCGAAACTACACGCTTTTTCTATAGGAATACGTAAACGGATGGTAATGGCCTTTTCACTACATAATATATATGCCATTACTTCAACGTTGACCAAATTACGTACACGTATCTGTTAACACGTACAATTGGTGGGCCATTGAAATAACGCTGATGTATATCTGTTTTTCAAATTCAATCAAATGGCGAAATATAATCTTATGTATTTTATTGTTTTTTTTTCGCCTTTTCGAAAGGTCGTCTAGCGCCCTCTAAATTTTTTCCCCAACCGTGGGTTTTAGCGTTATATATATATATATATATATATATATATATATATATATATATATATATATATATATATATATATATATATATATATATATATATTATATATATATATGTATATATATATATATCTAGTAAGTCGAGGTTGGTAGATCGAAGTTAGAATGTGTAGGTCGAAAGGTAAATAGTAGTACATTCGATCTTGGATTTTTATACCAATCCTAGATAGAGCATAGCCCTTATCAAAGCAGGAAAGGTTCAGAGAAAATACCAGAGAGAAAAATTGAGCCGTACCGAGGGTTTGAACCCACCATCCTCCGCTTTCCGGGCAGAGTCTGTGACCACTACACCAGTTCGGCTTGTGATTCACAGAAGTGACAAACAGGCTACAAATACCTCGTGTGATTCAATTTCCTCTCCTGGTAACCAGGAGAGAAAATTGAATCACTACTTCTTTTTTACCTATATACATATATATATACATATATATGGAAGCAAGTTACAATTTCAAACCATAACATGAGTGTTACTTCTCTACTTTTTCTTTATACATATATACTTATATGTAAATTGGTGATGATATTGTGTAATCGTCTCTCCCTTCACACGAATTCGACCTACCCGATCTTTTGTTTGCTGTCTTTCTGGAAGTGTAACTTAAAAAAGCAACGATTTCGTTTCAGTCTTTTCATCAAAAACTGGTCATACTAAGAACACAAGACAACCTGTTTATAATGGATTCATTTTTTCAAAGTAAAATCCATAAATTTGCAGTACATCTGTAACTAAACAAAATTCAAGAACCTACTTCGGTTAAACGGACACATAATCGAACTAATGTCAAGGTGTGTGCACACTAAAGAATTTTGATCTATCCTTTGAATTATCCTGCAGGTGCTGTCACACCACAATCGTCTACATGAGGAAACTTCTATTAAGAAATTTAATGGTGACGTTTAATGTATATGTTATATGGTAATAACAGTGGCGTAGCCAGGATTCTCTCAAGGGGGCCATGTATGTTGTGTGATCGCCTGCCGAGGGAGTTCTAAGAAGAGAGGGGGTACACCCCTTTGAAAATTTTTGAAAAATTAGGTGTTCTTACATGCAATCTGGTGCCACATATTCCACCTTTTTAAGTAAAATTTGTGTAAAAAAACTGTACTTATTTTTAGGAACTAAAACAAAAAAATCGGCATCAGTGAGGGGTGACCGTGGCCCAACGGGGTGTCCCCCTCCCCTTTGAAAATTTTTGAAATTTAGGTGCCCTTACATGAACTCTGGTGCCACATATGCTACTTTTTGAAGTAACAATAGTTTTAAAAATTTACGTATTTTTAGGAACTCAAAAAAGTCGGCATCCGTGAGGGGGACATGGCCCAATGCCCCCCACCCAAATATACCACTGGTAATAAAGTTAAACTAGGTCTTAAGATATCATATATAAAGGGATACTGAAGGAACAAATGCAAGTTTAAAGTTATGATTTAGAATTATACTAATAACTGTGTAATTGTTTCTAAACTAAACAACCGATTTGATGTCTGCATCTTACCTTTAACTTGTCGCTTTCTGGTGTTCTCTTTCTCTTTTGATCAATCCCTGAAAAGGTCTTTAGAATGGAAACGAAATAGTTTTAACCAAAACCGAATAGGTATTTTTCATGACATATAAAATGCCATATGCTTCATCAAAACGTATTAGTATTCTGAAGTTTAGGAAGAAAGGTCTTTACAATAAGTTGGAACTGTTAAATATACTTTCTGCTTACTTGTTGATATTACACCCATGCTTCAAAACACGATGATGATGATGTTACTCTCTTTCGATCGATTTGAAGCTACCTTTTCCATACAGCCATACAATAAGTTTGCCAAAGACATAAGACTAAACAGTATTAGTTACATGTAGCTTGTGAGGTTTATACATCGATATCCTCAGCATTTGCTTTGCAACTTCTTACAATCGTCTCTTGAAAATGTAAGTAATATATTGTTTGTTAAAATAAGTTGAACATAAACAAACCACTCTGAGGATCTTGTAGTACTCTTGTGTGAGTTCTTCTTTAGTTTTGCTGTTCTGATAATAAACAATATCAGATATAATTCAAACAACAATTATTTTACTAACTTATTGAACATTTATTTTGTCTTTAAGAATTATACTTCTCAAAACTGGAGTTACCGAGGTTTTCCAAATAACTGAAAAGTTTCTATAATCACAATCACCACTTGTAGGTGAAGATGGGAATTCAACCTCAGCACTTTGGGAGACTAACCCTATCTAACGATACATACTTGTTATTTCATCTAATGAAGTCTGTCTGTTTGAACTCTTGGAAAATTTTTCACTGCTTTGATTCCAAAGTGGCACACTGTTCTCGCACAGGGATTGGCTAGTTTTAAAAATTGAGTCTGAATAAGTCTTACATTAAGTTAATACACTACTGGCAAAGGATAGCGATTTCAGGGTGGGGATCCACAAAGTGGGTAAAAAGGTTGTTATTGGGTTAGTTATTCCGTTTAACTCAGCTCCTTACCATATTGATGTTCTCTGATGGTTTGATTGACAGTCAACAAGATTTATCTTTTGATTATAACACATTCACCTGCAAAGTATGAAAAGCATGATGCTTCCTACGTAGAGATATCGTGTATACAACGTTTTCTGTTTTTACCTTTGGTGACCTCCCATGCTTTTTGACCTTCGCCGGAAAAACAGTAGGATCTTCCTCATAATATAATAATTCTATACAGAAATTATCCATCATTGGTATCTTAAGATATCATGTTTACATGGTATGTAGACGTGTTACTTCTATTAAGAGATAGGGAACCCTATGAGTTTGTTAAAGGCCGAAAGTTATATGAGGTCATCAGAGGGGAACTACGAAAACCTCGTTTTCTAAATATACAGTGGGCGGTATCTCCAAATTGTGTCCGGGTTTGGTTGCAAACGGAAATTTAAGGCTAAATGTTGTGCCATTTCAAATGTAAATTTCACAAGAATTGCTATTATAGTAATAATTCTAATTTGAATTATATACTTATGAGCACGTGAAAAGAATGCTGTGACTATAGAATGATTAGAAACTACTAAATGCTGAACGGGGTAGAGGATTAGAGCTCGGTTTTCACGCAGACGGTCCGGGTACGATTCCCTCCTTGGACTTCTTTTTTTTTCATTTTTGGTTATTTACTTTCGGTAGGGCCCAAAGGTCATATGAGGTCAGCACAGGTCTAGATGTGAAAACTTCGCGAAAACTTAAAAAGTCAAGCCTTGTGAAAATTTGATGAATGAACGGAGTCAGTGTAACAAATCATTTCCTTTCAGCAAGGGATCACTAAGCCTATAGGCTTTCTGGTTGAACCAGGCTTTCAGAAAACATCACTCACAGGTTTTATGTGAAAAATTCCCGTGAAAACGATGAAGTGGCTTTTTATTCACTTTTGGTAGGGTTTAAAAGTCATACGAGGTCAGCATAGGGTCAAGATGTTAAAACATCGTAAAAGCTGAAAAAGTCAAGCCTTGTGAAAATTTGAGGAATGCAACAAATCATTTCCTTTTAGCAAGGGATCACTAAGCTTTTGGGCTTTCTGGTTGAACCAGGATTTCAGAAAATATCATTCATAGGTTTTATGTAAAAAATTCCCATGTAAACGATAAAGTCGCTTTTCGATTTGTGACAAAACAACTACCACAGTTAATTACATCCCGGGAGATAGTCGCGTTTGGCCTAAAATGAAAATTCACCACACTATAATTAATAAAACGAATATTTTGTATTATTATCAACATAGTATCTGAATATGCCATTTTATCTTTATTCCTGATGAGGCAAAAGTTTTTTAGCAGTTTCAAACTTATATTTCGGTTAAACGTACACCATCGGCTAGCAACGAATCGTGGACGAAAGTTGAAAATGGCGACAACCAATGCAGACTTTTCCTCCGATAGGGTAAATTATCATTTTCATTGGAAAACGCGCATCCCCGCTCAGATAAGTAATCATGATTGAAATTACATAAACTGGCTGATAATCACAGGTGTCGAAACCGCTTTGACTTTAGATTTGCAATAAAATGGGAGAAAATTGCTTAATACCTGCCATCTTCCAGTTTGAAGATCCAAAACGAACGTTGGGCAAGAATCCGTGAGTTGCCATTCAACTGAACAATGAACAAGAGCACTTGTGTAGGACAATGAATACGTTGTATGAGTTGACTTTTACAGAATGTGATCGAGAACTTTAAAATAATGAAATACATTTTAACATGAAGATAAGATATCATATTTAAACTATTACAATCTACTACAACGGTGGAAAAACCAACTAGGAATTATAATTAAAATGTCCACATACAAATAGTTGCAACGGCGATGGCTTTTAGTCCTTTTCCCTTCGGAATATCTTCCACGTGTATGAATGGATGCCCATATATTTTCATTTTTTTTTTTTTTGAATTAATCACGAGCACCTTAAGCCGTCTGTCTTGCAAAAGTTACTTTATAGGGCGACATGATTTATGTGCCGTTCATGTATTAAGCACCAAAAAGCGATTAAGAAACTTTATCTTAGAATACAGTTACAAACTTTAAGGAAGGCTTAGCTTCCTGATATTGCAGTGTTTTTAATCTTTTCCCTTCCCAATAACTTTGGACAAAGAGTGCAATGAATGGGAAATATGTTAACGTGATTACCCTCTTCTTCACTTGAGCAAAAGTTAAACAGCATGTAATGTCGTTGGCCAGAATTAATTATTACTCTACATTACGTTATTTCACACCTTAACATAAATATTAAGTGCTGACAAGCTCAGATTTTGTTAGACTGCCACAAATCAAAAGGTATTTTATCGGTAATCTTTTTTTTCCTGTATCAGCACAACTACTTCTTTGCATATGAAGAAGCAACAACTCTGTGAATGGCTTCAAATTCAGTTACAACCCTTTTCATTTCATTTTTGAAGAGTGATACCGGATTTTTCATGAATTCAATCTTTATCCAAGTAAAACTACGAACTCGAGGAATGTATTCCTACTTTTAAAACATAAAACCACTTACAATTTAATAATAATAAATAACTAGGCAAGCCTAATCAAAAGGGCAGCAGGTATTATCCCGGCTCAAAGGTAAACCATACCAGGAGCAATTACCTTCAGTGCGACACCAACTCTTCGCCCCGCCAGATGACAATTTATTTTACGTGTACCCATTTAACATCTGGTTGGAAATTGCTAATTGAAATAAAACATCTTGCTCAAGAACGCAACCTTTAATGACCCAGACGAAATTTGAACTAGCAATCTCTGAATCACAAGTCCTACACCTTTATCAATAGACAGCATGATTTATTGATTCAACTTATGACGAACTGATCTCGCTAAAATTGCGAACTCTTTTTCTTTCCGTGTTCATTAGAGTAAATGACAAGATTTGGATAGTTATGAATGTAACAATGTCATACATACAGCTTTAAAAGCATGGTCTGGTGACCAAATTTGATGATTTCAAAAAAAGCAGAAAAATTTTCTGTGTTAGGCAGTGAAACCCCCATCTCAATAGCATCTAGCATTTGGAAGATACAAATTTTTGAAGAAATACTACATTTTCAGTTTCCTCAGTGCATGATGGGAAATCTGTGATGTCATCTGGGCAAATGTATTTGATGTAACTTTTGTATTTCTTTATAATGTTGTACCATAAGTATGGAACAGTTTTTCACTATATCTACATGGAAAAACATCTAAACATTCCAACGGTATCAAGTTTCAAGGACAAACAAGGTAGCCAATTATAAGGAATAACAAAAGGAATCTGAGGAAATTTGCCCACTTTGGATCATGTTTTGTGACCTTGAGGAAACTTGGAGGTATTTCTTATTAAAAGTAACCAATCTTTAGGAAGAGATATCTTGAGTTAGGAATGGAGTTTTGGTATGGGGTTTGGATGACATGTAATGAAAATTTTTTATCTTTCATATAAGACCCCTACAAAATGCCACCAGACAATGCCTTTAAGTGTAAAGACAACTGAATTTTCACAAACTACTTTCACAAAAATAAAAATCACCCTCTGACCCTCTATCCTTACAACCGCACACGGACGTACAACAGGAAGCCTTTCTATGCAACATGAATTTTAATGTAAACATTGACTAGGATGCGAGTAAATTAAAAGCGGGCACTGTAATGTTATTGTTTGTAGCCTGACGGGAAAAACCCTGGTTTGGTAATAAAAATAGGCTTAGGATATCAGATATGAGGATTGTAACATGACATACCTCAGTAGTACAAAAGAAATGTGAAGTTTGAAGAAACAGGTCTTTAGAGGAATTGGGAACCTTACTCATCAACAAGAAAGGTAGACGTTCGCTGTCGCCGTGTTAACTCAAGTGTGATAATATGTAGCACCTAGTTAGTTAGTGATCATATTAATTTACCTGTAAAACTTCTTTCTATCAGGTTTGATTCAAATGTCGAAAAGTCTAAAAACCGGGGTGGTAAGCAGCAATCCAACCTGTGTAAAGAGGTGGACAATTTCCGGTAAATTCGTACAATTTCTTGAAATATGAATAAATTTGACATGCGTCTCTCGGATATGTGATGAAATGGTATTGGCTCCCATAACATTGTTGTTGGAACCTTAGAAAAATGTTTTTTTCTAAAATAGTATGTATATTACAAGATCCTTTCCTATGAAAATGTCACAACAAACTGCTTTCCATCCAAAAAAGGAAACTGAGTTAAGTGTTCAGTTAAATACTATCGTATGCTACTATATGTTTACCATTACACTGATATTAAAATCAGTTTTTGGTCCAGAATAGATTCTAAACTAAGGATGTACCGCCACGTAGCGCCCGAATTACCGAAAGTAATGAGAACTGTTTCCACTGTCATCTTGTTTCTGACCTACAAGGACATTACATCAAATCCTATGGAAAGAATTTCCCATTGTCGTCGGAGAGACCTAGGCAATGAAGTAGGCGTCTGTAGGGCTTTTGAGGACCATGACGTGTACTAAAATGGCCCGAAGAAGATTTCCAGGAGTCCCAAATTTTATTAGGAAAACAAGCTACTGATAGCATTTTTGATTCTGCATAACTAATAACTGAAGTAAAAGTGTACATCGACAGAAATAGTTAATAACCCATAGAATATGGTTTTTTGAAACTGTAACTTACGACAGTAACCCTAAACCTCGGCACGACGAAGAGAAAAGTAACAAATCTTCCAACTCTTTGGCAGTCATATCTCTGTTGTCCAAATCTATAGCTATTGCCTCAACACGAATGTTCTTCGAGAATGACAATCCTGATCTTAAGATTATATTTCTGGACGAATTATCTACTGAACTGATGCTGTTATGAAACTTGACATACTTGACGACGACCTGTTTGTCAAATACGTGAAAGATTTAGATCATTATGTTATGTGAACGATGTATGATATACTTAAAACATCTGTGGATATGACATTGTCATAAGTATTTATATGATGAAAGAAGTAAGGTGCATTAGCTATTTGTATGGTTTAATACTTCAAACCAACATAAAATACACACATTTCCTGAATTTGCGCACATAACATCATTCCAAAGGATGCTTTATGTGTTTTAACTTTTTGCATCCTTTATTGGACTGTTAACGTATGTCTTTAGAAGACATTGGCCAGCATGACACTTTATTGTTTAAAGTAGGTAGCATTGAAGTAAGAGATAATTTGCTTACGGATAGCAAATGTAAGGCTGTCACAGGTTTAGAAACCCACGGCATTATTTACACATAGCAAATGAACGATTATGGAGGGAACAGTCCAACTTTGAAGAGTTATACTATGAAAACAGCACAATATGTTAGACCAATTATAATGCATCTTGCATCAGCTGAATTTAATTTGCTTTCTCATACAGCACAAAATGTCTTAGTTGTACCTCTACATTTATTGCATTGTCATATGCTCACTCAAAACAGTATTAAGTTGCACCAGAAATACCTCTATCCTTGAAGCTATCTCGAGAAGTTGAATTGTTGATCTTTGCAGTAGCTGAGTATCCGTT
Organism: Holothuria leucospilota; assembly: GCA_029531755.1. Classification (NCBI taxonomy): domain Eukaryota; kingdom Metazoa; phylum Echinodermata; class Holothuroidea; order Aspidochirotida; family Holothuriidae; genus Holothuria; species Holothuria leucospilota. The sequence goes on along the minus strand of CM055972.1, from coordinate 19,415,302 downwards.
TCACTGATTATAACACCTTCATTACATAAACGATGGATGACCTCTTGGATGTCGTCAAAGCTCCCCGTGTGTTCCAAAATGCATAGTATTGCAAACTTGTTACTATCGTAACGTGTCATTAAGTATTCAATTATCAATTTAGCAACTTTTTTGTTCAGTCCACATGCAAAGCGGTAAACGTATTGGAGATCATACGGATCAAATGTTCTAAGAAACTGCCCTATGCTTGTTGAAGGCGATTCTTTAACGTAGTCACATATATAATGCGCAGCATACCATTCACAAAAGAGTTTATGATAAAATCTAACTTGAGTCCTGTACTGAATGTGCTCAGAGATAGAAATATGACTATTATCAGAGATATCTAGAATCTCCTCTTCTACTAAAATTCCAGTGTGATACAACATATTATAATTCTCTTGCCCAAGTGTATTAAGGAGTTCTTCCTTTCTCCAGACAATGTTTTTAGTTTTCCTTCTCAACGCTTCAAAGGCGACTTTGTTCAGCTTTTGATGTTTACTTTCGAGTAATTGATATTGCTTTGCTTCTTTTTCACTTAGTTTTGCCCTCATATGGCTATGGAAAGTAGATACCATGTAACGGAAAAATCTGGTAACAGAATTCAGAGTTGTAAAATCTTCCCTTTCATGAGTCATATGCGCGAACACAACAAAGAGCAAAGGAACTTGACATAGATCGTTTAAAATTGGATTATTCTCTAGATGTTTTTCCACTTTTGCAGCAAGAGATTTGTTGTCGCCTCCAACTACTGCCCTCTGAATGTAAGACCTCCGTGCTTTCCTGTCGAATCCACTGAGACGCATTTTTTCAGTTCGTGGTAGGCGTTTTGGTAGGAGAAATGAAGATCTCGTGGTTACTAGAATTTGGAAGTCTTGAAACATTTCGTATTTGATGATACGCATAATGTCAACGTTGTCACTTTCAAAATTGTATTCATCATAACCATCAAACAGAACCACAACATTTTTACAGGTATCCAGAATGTCTTTAATGTCTTCCTCCCTTAGCGATGAGTCTGATGGCAACAAAAATCTTCGTATTGCTCGATAAATCGATTCTACACCTGCAAGTTGTCTCAATTGGAGGAGAATGAATAGATCGACATTACTCAAACAAGTTGATTTTTCCGGATTGCACCAGTCGTATGCCAAACGTAAAGTAAGAGTTGATTTGCCATATCCTGGTTCTCCCTCGATGATACATATTGTCGTGTTTTTACTTATGTGCCCAAACAATTCCTCATGAGAATTTATCTGTTTCCATTGTTTCAGTGACTCGTCAAAGATCTGTAATCCCCCTTCCACAAATATTTTCTCCACACAGTACAACCTATCTTTGATATAAGGAATAGGCTGAATTGACTCGTACAGAACCTCATATTTTTTCTTCAGTTGTGAAATAAACATTTGCTTTTCTGCAAAAAAAAATGTCATAAGGAATTACTCTTCAATTACTCATGTTAAAACTATTAAACCTTAGAGGAAGTAATATTGTATGGCATCATACATTAACACGTTTTTACCGTTTGCTTTGTGATGAACATATGAAGAGGAACAAGTGATTTACATTACTAGTAACACATTGCGTTCACGGGATCCTAAAGTAAAAGTGTCTTCAGTTTATTTTAGCGTTCTCCATTGTCCCACATCCCTTTTTTCTACTGAAAGATCAAACAAAAGATTTCGACTCTGAGGAGATTTATTACAGGAAGCAAAGATATTCTACTAAATTGCATAATTCATACCCATCAACAATCATTTTTGATTAAGTGCTGTAACTTATTTTCATTATTAATGTCCTTTAGATAAAATTATGCAAATTTGTGATCAAAATAAATTTATCTTATCATATCATATTCTCACCATCATTTATATCTTTTGGAGTAGTTTCTAGTACTGGTACCATTTGCTGAATCTGTTTTAAAGAAATATTGTAGTGTTTTGTAAGATGGTATACTCCTTCAGCGATAAGTTACTTCTCAAATTATTTAGTCTTATTTATTAAAAGTTGAACAGTACCTGTAAGATTTTGCACAAACGATTCGAAGTTGAAACTCCCCTGAATTTCAGATTAATCAGTGTTACTTGAACGTAGCTACTTTAAATATCAGCATCAGTTTTCTAATTCATTCTTTGATCAAATATATAATGGCAACCCTAAATTATAAAAAATAGGCAGCACTAACGTGAGAGGACCGAACTAATACGGATTGAAAATAAGATGAAGAACTTCATGAATTTCTCGCTGGTTAACAGATTACCTACCTCATCTGGACTAGCCTTTATTTTTGATTGTGAGTCCTTTGAATGTGTTTCTAAAATTTAAAAAAAAATCACTTCCTTAGATAGCTCGAGGTTTGGTAGACAGTCGGTTTACGGCTACCCTACCTTGAAGCAAATGACAGTGCATTCTTTTCTTTGCAATACAACTACATTGGATCAGGTGTTTTATTTACATATATTTGTATCTAGAATATGAAACGATTACATTTCCGTGAGTTCCGCAAAGAATAGCAGGATAACAAGCAGACACAATGTATACCAACAGACTGCATTAGAAAGGATTTAACTTCTTAAGAATGTTAAATTAGTTCATTTAATAAGAAATGACTAGCCATGGGCAGTTTCTTGGACAGGAAAATAATATCCATCTATAAACTTATACTTTAAAGATATACGGTCCACCTGAGAGTGAGGAGAAATTTATTAAGTGCGTGATAATTACACTGACATGCATTCAACTACTTTGCCTGCTTCTTACAGTTTAGGTTTCATATACATTTCAACCTCAACCTTAACCATTGCTGCCCTCAAATAGAAAATTTGAACCAGACATTGATGCACAGTAAGTTACTGACAGCCAAATGCACCACTGTTTAAAAGTTAAAGGCTGCTTTTTTCCCCGTAGAACTAGTATATGCTGCCCTTAGATATAATACTTATGTCGAGTAAATGGTACTTAGCGTATATGTTGTATTCCTCTGTTGGACTTTAATGAAATTTTGCACTTTTGTATCCTGCCAAAGACAAATTTGTGCTTAAAATATTTGATAGAAACAAAGCCTTATTTTGTTTCATTCGTTGTCTGGAAATGCTAAAATATTGGATGTTTTCCCCTCACCCTCTTAAGCTGTAGCACATACTTAACTAAACAGACAATGTTAGGCTATGTGAAAGAAAAATGTTTAAATTTGTTACGGTATTCACAATGTCATTAATGAGTAGTGAACATACGGAAAATGTCAGCGAAAGATATAATGTTGTAAATAAATGATATAAAGCAGCCAAATCGACCCTTAAAAGGTAGGCGTTTGCTTCAGCTGATAAGAACAATTATTTCAGTTTATATTCCAGTAGTGTTATAAGTAAGTACATTATTTAACCTAGACTTTTGGCATGCTTAATTAAGATTAAAACAGTCTGGTCGACAACAGTCTTTGCAAAGACAAAACTGTCAATTGTGTGAAAGTGACTGATGGTTTTTACACTAGATACTTTTTCTCACATTGAAGGTTGTCAATCTCCCGAAGCAACGACCTATCTCTTTCCTGCTAGTCTACGAGGTAAGATCATAAAGAATACGAGCAATCAGTATCACTCTGTTTAATTTGATGACCGCTGTTAAGACTTATCTTTGTTTATGCACTTTCATAAGGACGTGCTTGTCTCGATTGCCTTTCTATGAGATTCTCGTTAACTCATCTTATCAAGACCCTATTTGGAGTAGAGCGGAAAGTTTCATGATGATTTTATTTTTGCCGGCCAATATAGAAAAGTGTCTTGATATGTGATATTTTGAAATTTGAAAACAACACCGACCAATCAAAGGATCAAGGATCACAATTGTCTAACTCTTTTCGAAATCATTTACCTTGACAGAAAGTAAATAATATTTATGGAACAATTACCTTAATAATACTGAGGCCCTTTGCAAATCAGCAACAGCTCTAGACCTGGCACCCATCAGAGGCTGGCGCTAGAGGGGATACTAATTGACCGAAATGTAATAAATGCCAACAGAGACTTTCGCCTATCTATGTCTTCACAGGGCCTCTGCACACCAAATAATAAATTTTTTACAGGTTTTCCGATATCATAGGAGTGGTTTCTAGGTGAATTCGTTTGTCAATGACGTGTAATACTTACTTGATGAGGAAGATGCTTTCAAAGGGGAAGGTATTTAAGAGACTGACCGGATGTCCTATTGACTGTAAAGAACGAGAATCTTTTGTCTGCGCCTTGAGCAATTGTTATTTGTGTCCAAATAACGTACACAAAGAGCCAAAGGGCTCAATGAATCCTACCTGTGACATTGACACTTTACAGCATTTATCTGTTCCTAAACACTTTTAGCGTGCAAGAGAGTAAACGACTTCTAAAACTTGAGGATACTACCTCGACCAGTACTAATTTAATTGCAAAACACAAAGAGCTAACAACGAGGAATTCTACAATCTTGGACAAAACTCGTTGGGACACCCCCGCTCCCCTTCACAAAGTTGACCATAGTTATCCTGTTCACGGCATACAGTCATTCTCTCTGCGCAACTTTGGAAGGGGGAGCGGGGGGTTTCATGTAAACCTGGGAACGGAGATTCAAGAATATTGTGACAAAGCGTCCCAACAGTTTTGTCCAAGATTGTAGGCTCGCGTGTGTCATGTGTCAACGATTCCAATCCTTTTAACAGCTGTAGCCAATGTATAGTTGATTTATTAAAGTTATGGAATTAAAGATGTGCCAACTTTTTGTGTAAAGATTCCGTGAAGAAGGCGCGGGACAAAGGATTTGGTATACCCCCACAATCAAAAGAGGGAGACACCCCCCCCCCCCCCGATTAAATGGAATGGCCTATTATTAATTTAGATTTCGGCAAAACAGTGGACTGGAAAGAAGTTGTAAAATCAGCAAACTTTTCTATCTCTATGCGTTTATCGGTTGATATCAACCGTGGACAAACTAGATTAATATAGAATTCCTTGTATGATTATGATCCACCTTTAAACTTAATGACAGAATTCTGCGTGATAAAGTCTCAGTACGCAACGCAAAAACGCGTTCCAATGGCAAAGTGTACTGTTCTGAGACTTTGAGAAGAAAAGAAATTGTCTATACAGTGGACATTGCGACAGCCAGTATCCTAGTTGATTCTTTTGGTTCATGTATGCTAACAGATAAAAATAGCTATGACAGAAATACAGTCGTTCAACTACGAAATGAATAGCATAGGGTAAATATTGCTCTCCACTAAATTTAACAAATTCGAAAGATCTGCATTAGCAATGTTTGAGAGTTTCAGATTTCCCTGAAATATGTCAAACACAAACTAAGTTTGAAAGTGCAATATTTTGTGACCTTTTACTTTGAAAGTTTCTATTTTAAAAAACTCTGAATACACCATTACTCTACATATTTTACAGATGGACTCTTAACCTTTAATTGACAGTTAAATTGGTAGCTTCCAAATTATGTAAAAAGCTTATTTAGATCTGTTTGATTTTGTAAATACCCCACGTCTACATTATATGAAATAAAGCAAAATTTTGAAAAAAGTTTACCTCATTGATCATTCAACTAGTATTTTTTTCCTAGAACTTTTAAAGGAAATACCAGCTCCAAAATAAAATGCTTCCTTCCAAACATCACTTTTAGTGCAGAATTTTACAACGTAGTAAGGTGAAACAGGTTTCAAACACTGTTTCTTTCAATTTGCCACCAGAATATATGGACTAACTAAATCAAAAAATAATTTTGCACCTCTCTCCACCTTAAATTATACGCCATTTATCTATCCAAAATCTTTTCTAATAGATCCCTTGTCCGATCAATGATAGACATAAAACTTCTTTAGGACTAATAAACAGGATTCTGAGTCCCTTACCAATTGTTTAATAAAATTTTGAAAGATGAAATTAAAAGTACATGTACAGGTATTAGCAGAAGCTGTAGCATTAGCAAGTTCATTGCCAGCTTATCAAACATGGTAGAACATGGGCAAAACTATTTCTTCTTAACCGGAAATATATGGTTCACGATGTGGTTAAATAGAAGGAAGATCAATTACCACGAATTTGCCAGAACCAAATGTCTGTTTGATCTTTGGTCCAACGTTAATTTAATTTTGACTACAAGCTGTATTTTGGTGTGTTATCAATTTTGTATTTTGGAGGTTTTTTTTTTTTTGCGAATATGGTCCTTGCTTTATATTGTTTCAACCACAAACGGGCAATTGAGTAATTATAGCACCGCTGCTGTTCAAAATGGTTCAGCCATTACAATAACATAGCTAATGTACTAGCGAAAACTCTCGGAGTCCAATGAAAAAATATACCAAGTATTGGTGACTTTAACAGTGATTATTCAAAGATGATAAAATAATGTCATTGATATCCTTGCACTATTCGCCACACTATCATCTCTTTACCTTTCGCACTTTTCCATTTGTATACTAAAACTATTATCACCATAACTGGCAATGCAAGAAACCACAGAAACCACAGAAACCACAGATACCGCTTTTTCGTTGTCTTGATAGTGTCTGGAGTAGTGTTTGCAGGTACGGAGGAATCTGTAAAGAGATCATAATCGATTTTACCTGCGTGGTGCTGTTTACATAGTGTGTTTAAATATAAGGAAATACTGACGGATTAAAGATCATCCCAGGTACTAAAAGTGTGTCCATTTTAGTCTGATTCCGATCACGCGGTATTTCTAATTTTTATTAAGACATGGACATTAATAGTAGCCTTTTCAACAGTAGCTGGACAAAAGGTATTTTAAAATAAATGGCAAACATTTTCCACATGCCGCTTTTCCCAAATCATAACTACTTTCGAAAAGGGCGACGGAAGCTAATGCCCAGAAAAAATTTCACATAGTTATACTTAGTGGCATCGGTTCCATAATATTTTTTCCTTACCAATTCATACCTCTCTACTTTTGTTATACATAAATTCCGCATTTGGATCCATTGTAATGGGTAACGACAGTTTTTTCATGGTTTATCTTGTAAATAATTTGTACTTCATCTCAAAAGTTTGACGCCCTTGCTATTTCTTGTCACATGTGGTTATCGGAATTGACTCTTTTTCTTGTGCTTCAAACACCTTTTGTAGTTAGCATACTGAGCAACGTGACAGGGTGTGATAACGGCTAATCCCTGTGTTAATTACAACATTTCTTAAAATCATATAATTGGATTCAGTACTACTTAAAAGAGAACTAAATTAACAATGTCAGTTAATATCTTTCCAAAAAAGGCTTTATCCTGATTAACATAAAACGACACACTTTTTAAGTCGGCAAACTATACTTAATGGGATTCGATTGTAGTTTCCAAACATAGGTAGAATCGTTAACAGTCACTTCATTCAAGGTTATGTATGTTTTCCTTTGTTTTAGAAAATGATTTTGGAATCAGATTGCTGCTGATTTACTCTCCATGGGGTTTGGCTACCATGTCTGTTGTTACTATCTCCTGGTAAAGTATGGTGCAGAATTGAAATTTGGGTGAGATTTCTAGTCTGAGAAAAGTCCATTCGGCTTTGTTTGTAGGCCAGAACGTTATTAATGACTACCTTTGGGCTTATTAGTTAGAGTTTTATTGTGAATGTGCCGTGTATACTAATATGTCGCTTTAATAAATATTGCACGAACATTCAATGTTTCAGTGATACGACTTAATATGGGATAACTTATGCAGGCGGGGATCCAAGGGAGGGGGGCTTTTCCTGGCTCAGCTCCCCTTTTTCGCCACATCAACAATAACAAATACGCGAAAGTTAGCATAATGTTAATCTAGGAGAATATTCAAGGGAGCTTTTAGCCCCCCTTTTCGAAATGTCTGGATCCGCGCCTGTTATATATTTGTTACAATGTATGAACCTTCACTTTCTCCCACCTCAAGGACATTTGAGTTTTGTTACAGCCACAATTGTATTACTGTAATTTGTTGTTTCAGTTTTCTAAGGTGTTATTTGGGCTGCTTGTGGAAGGATACGATATAAATTACCTACTTCACTTAAAGCATGCACAAACATCGATTTGACTGTAAGCAAACTGTTACGGTTTTTGGTAGCGAGTTTTTCTAATTACACATAAATTAACAGTACTAAAATAAAAAAAACAGCTTTAATTGTAGTTAAAGAGGTCAAACGAGCTGAAAGGACTATTTTTACAATACGAAAACAGATAAAAGTATGTGTTTACCTTTTATAAACCGAACTACAATGTTCCTTGAAATATTAAACAGGCTGGCGTCTGATTCAGTTACTTTGCATTGCAGTTCTACTACACTACCAAGTACGCCACTAATGTGAAAATGTGATACCAGAGACACGTCAAATGTAAAGTCGTTGCTGCTTGTTGTCATATCGTTTTTAAGAAACGATATCGTCGCTGACTGGCTTGCCGAAAGCACGTGCAATTCAAGTTTCACCTTTGGACGAATTCCTGGCAAAGAGCACGTCAAATTATCTTTGTGTGATACCTCCAACACACAGTTTTCTGAATGAGAGCATCCTTCAACTATCAAGTAGGGAGGAACAGGATTCACTGTTGACAACGAAATTGCGACGTTAAAGTTATTGAACTTTAGAATATATTGTGACATTAAAATGACATAACAGCTTAGTTTATGTAAATAGATTAAATACGATGAAACAAGCCATACTTTTTATTCGAATCTACCAAATATTAAGACTTTACAGGTTAACTGCTATTTATTTAGATCAACAAAGGCTGAGTGCGAAAATTTTTGACGTGAATGGAGACTTACCAAATAAGGCTGATATTTTTCATTTTTAATCATGATTACAGGGATCTCCATACCAAATATGACTAATACTTTTCTTTTGTTTTTTTTTTTCAAACATCATTTCAAGTACAGTGGTAACATCTGTATGTCCCAAGGGTTTTGTTTTGTCAATTAATATTGCACCTGAAAAGTAACAATGTAACCCATCAATTTGCCAACTGTTTAGTGAGAACTTAAGAGATTATTCACATGGCGTAGGCAAGAGAATTACTAATCCTGTACAAACAAATTTTTCCCGAATAAATAAAACTCATGCAAAACAATATTCAAACCTGTTAGCCTAATAAAGGAAAGGTTAAGTAAGAGCGAAGACCACAGAACTTGTGTTTTTTCTACAAAAAGCGGCGTGGTGAACCACGGTAGGTATGACAATACATCTACCCAACATACTTTTAATTCCATTATCTTTGATAGATGAAGTTTCCTAGGGGTCCAAAAAATTTTTCATCAATGAGAATAAACTCAAAAAGGCACGAAATTGTGTGTAGAATAGGCAAAATGGCTGCGAAAAGGACCAATTTTTTTCGAGATGGTGGGAAACTAGATTGTTGATCTGATTTTTTTAACTTGGCGGGAAATTATCCCATGTTGGGAATTTGTGTCTCTGTAAACTCCGGAAGTTAACATCAGGGAACACAATTCAAGGGTCAATTTTTGTGATAATTATTTTACGCAATAAATCCAAGAAGAAAGATTGCACCAATATGAAGTATCCAAAGGTATTATGTGATATCAAGCACTATTAAATGTGTGATAGAAATATTGAATCTGCTCTGCTTACGGGATTGTGAATGCCATGAGATCTAGAGTCACATATAACGTCAAATATACATTTCAGCAGATTTCCTCGAAACCTCCTTCTCAAGAGCTGGAAAGGTTTCATCATTTTGGTAGGAAGGTACTCTAAGGAGGTGATTAATGGTCGCATAAATAAAGGTGATAGGCCAGATTCAAAAGATTATAGGTGAAAATTTGCAAAATCACTTTTTGTTATGACTACAAGAAAAAAGGTGAATTGACATGGGAACGTCACGATAGCTATATCATGTTCTATCAAGATATGTAGTTCCCAACAACACCGAAGTCAAAGATCACGTGGTTTAAGGTGAAGTGAATATCTTTGGTGAATGCAACAAAGGTAGAGAATTGTGCTCCGCAGACGCTAGAACCTATAGTTTTAGTGCAAATGCCAGATGTTGTTAATTTCTTGCAATGGGGAAACTCATTTATTTGAAACTCCTTCTGAACAGCTTAGCTGCTTTACACAATTTTAAGCGTGCTTGAAAAATTCTAATGTGAGCAGGAAAAGATGTACTAAGCTCGCCATAAATGGCATTCACAATCCCGTAAGCAGAGCAGATTCAATACTTTGCCCTCTCACAATAACCAAGAGATCCGTATCCCAGACACAGTTTATGAAAACATTCAGTGCCATACCTGTAAGAGTATGCATATCCCAACTTACCCTCTGTGTTCCCTAGTGCGATCCTTAGGGAAAGGTCTAAGACGAGCGGTCAAAGCGAAAGGTCTTGACGTTAATGTAAGGTCGCTTGAGAGCAAGTTGGTGTTCTTTGGAAAAGGTTTGGACTGATTACACAGTATGTTTAGAATTTTTATTTAGTTTATTATTTGTGGAAGGGAGTGCCTGAGGGACTAGGTAGCACATCTTTTCTTTCAACTGTTTTTGTGCATGCAGGATGGCTAAGATGTAGAATGGTGTTATCTTTTTTTAAACTAGTAACACGTTTAGAAATTTCCACTTTTAATGGTACCGTTTTTCTTTTTGTCTGGAACGGGGTTTTGTCCAAGGCTCCTTATATTAGTAGCATGAAGTATGGCACAGTTTCATGCCACACTTGAAGAATGGTACACCTTATGGACCTTTTCTCCCTTACTGTGCTACTTTGTGGGACACCATCGGTATCATACCTTAAAATCTAAGACTGCAATAACAAATTTTAACTTCAAAAATTAAGTATAGTAAAATAGCTTCGTAGAAAAAAGATGACTAAAACGGTTTTTACAACGTCACTGATTTTAGTATGCAATTGCATAGGGAGTTAAGGGATATTTTAAATAAGCACGTTTCATCTCCTGAGATACAATGTTAAAGATTTTTGAAATTGTCAGAGTAAACAATGTTTAAGCATTTTTTTAAACTCAGCGGTATTGAGTGCATGATGCATGAGGAAGGAGGTTCATTCATCAGTGCGAGTTATCTGTATAAATGATCTTCTGCGACAGTGTCCTTGGACCTCCCCGGAAAAATGTTGGGTAGGTAAACTTTTACATACGATTTCGTAGGCTCTTTGAATACAATCATGAAAATTTAGTTAACGTTTTCAGCATTTTTTCATGCAGGTCACTTTTCACGTGTGGGAGGGGGCTGATGGCGCAACCACCTCTTGCCAGCCCCCTACTACTGCCCTGACACAAAGGTGCGTACATCAGGGCATCGTTTGTAGACAAAAAAGACAGAATAGCGCGCGATTTCATGCAGTTGTCAGTAGCACAAGTTTAGCTTGAGCTAATTGTCACTGCTAAGCCCATTGCTTATGTTAGTCAATATGTTTCTGTTACCACGTTGACATAAATGGGGGCTGTCTCTTGTTATGGGTTATTCAGATATACTAAATGAGACAATCAAATGGAAATTGTATGTTGTTGACGGCCCTTAGAAGATCAATCCGTACTTCGAAGAGTGCTACAGCAAAGTCAAAGTTTTTTTACACTTTATAAATGCATACCGATTTAGTAAATCACATCCTCCCACTTTTGAATATTTTCTCCATGTGTTTCTTCAATCGACTCTTAAAATCTCATCAGTAATTGTGCTAACTCTGAGAATTTGCAAAAGAATCCTACGCAAACTTCCTCACTTTAATTAAAATCTGTCCTGGGACAGAAGGAATTAGCAGCACTACAAAGTGTGATGGCTTGAGTTCAACTATAATTAAAACCTCACATGGCAATTTCATAATGTACGATAGTAAAAATGAGCAAGAACAGTTCCATAAGGTGTTTGTTTCAAACTGAATTGTTTTCTGTTAGTAAGAACATCCGGTTATGTGTGCATGCGGCGTTTTATGCCAGTGCTACGTGGTATGGTGCTGAAAGACTTACGAAATGAATAACCAAAACCTCTCACCGTAAACAAAGGCATGGTAAGCAGACATTCCTTCATCCTCTTCACTAGCAAATAGGCACATGTAAGAGCCCTCATGCTGCAATCCAGTTTTTGAAACTATTAACATGCCGAAGTTGTTAAGTTGATATTCTTGTGACAATATACCAACTGAGTGCCCATCAACAAATGACGCAAAGCTTAAGTCTTCATTGATGTTTTGGGAGTCTTTTCCCTTTTTCCAAACGAGGTTGGTGATTTTATTGTCTGTGCATGGCAGTTCCATACTTTTGTTAAACTCAAAATATTTATATACTTTCGGAAGATGCGACATATCATATTGTTTACTTTGCACCAAAATTGATGATTCATCAGTAGTCAGAAGGGATGTCGCATTGAAAGCTTTACACACGAACAAGGTGAGAGCAGTTGCCAGGGGAAAGTTGACTTCAGAAGTAAGTCTTGATGTGAACAATCCATCTTCTGATGAATCATTACTGTTGTATGGAATATGTATATCACGTTCTCCTGATCGTTGTAACCAACGTAGGTCAACCAAAGGCCGCGTCTTTTCACTGTAACATTTAAGGTGAAAGGGCAATTCCAATGACACAAAACAAAATCTGCTATCCTTTCCGCAGTAATCAATGACAGGAAATGGTGGGGATGGTTTCGCTAAAAGACAAAATATAAAATAAAACAATGAAAATAATAAATTTCTGTTGGTTCAATTTTTCAGTTTATAGTCAATACATTGAAAAGGTATCACACGTTTAAAGAAGCATTGGCATAGCATGTTGAGTTTAATCAAATTGCTGCAAATATGTACTCTATTTCTGCCTCCTGATCCCGGAGGTCTGTGGTATCACTCTTTGTTCTTTATTATGAACCGCACAGAAAGTATTAATAGATTAATATCTTGATGTACCTACCAGGTAGACCTTACCCATGCAAAAATTCTCATCGCTGATGGAATTTGCCTTATTTGACCTCGCTTAATGTACCTACGAAGTTGTTTCCTTTAACAGTTCCCGCTTATGCCATGTCGAACCTTACTGCTGGTATGACAACAACCACAAAGGTATTAGTTGCAGCATGTTATTCACATAAAAATAGTTTAATCCACATTTAGTGGGGAAAGAGACTTTCATGTGAATGTAACACTCAAAACTTTTGAGACCTTTCGCTCATCATCTTAATTTGTTGTCGTCTTCATTGGAATCGATTTCTTCATGAGCATCGTCATCGTTATCGTCATAATCATTGTAGTCGTCATCGTCATAGTCGTCGTCATCGGTATCGTCATCGTTGTCATAATAATCATAATCACCGTGTCTCTCTATATTCATTAACACAATCATTAAAACAGTTATACATTAATGTCATACAAATTCAGAATTCTTTTTGGCCAATTCCCAATTTTTTAACTTTTGGAGGAATTCGACCTAACTCAAAAGGAGCTTTCATGGTATCTGTGCTTGGATCATGTGTTTGCACTTCTCCTGCCTACTTGTTTCATCACCATGGTAGGATCATGCTTTTCGCAAAGTAACGTACCTCAGCCGATCCATGTCTAGGCTAATCTACTATTACCTAATGCATCTTACACTGTCAGTCTCAGAAACTTGCTTCTTGGTTCCAAAAACACTTGCCCCATTTTCGGTCTGTGGAACTTATTACATAGTACCTTGCTTTGCCTTTTTCATGCTTCCATAAGTTGACATAGGAAACGAAGAGACTAATTTAGCTATTTAAGGCCACAAATGAGTTCCATATTAACCAAGAGTAGTGGGGAGTTAAAGAAAGTCCACTGAGGTTCAAGGGTATTCGGTTCTTCCAATGTTGCCACTTCGATCATATGTAATCTAGGCTAACTGACTACGGTGCATTTAGGTATATTGCATTATGAAACACAATACGTTATTGTACTGTAAATGAGAGGGGTAACAACATTAATGTACGCAACACTCTTGCACTTTTGATATTCCTATCAACCTCGGGAAGGGACGACATGTTATGATTTCATCTTTTTACGTAGAAGTTTACGTAGAAGTGACGACACAAGTGTTGCTTTTATTCTCTTTCACGTAAAAAGATCGTAAGAAAGCTCAAATCCTTTTCACTCTTACAAACAATTGTAATAAATGGTTACAATCGTTAAAAGTAAGATCTAAATGTTGCTTTTTCGAGGGTCACATGAAGTAAAAAGTTAAAACACGAGTCATATTTGCTACTATTATTGTAATACATCCGGTAGTGATTAGCAATACTCTCTCATTACGAAAGCCTACCGATTACAAAAACGTCAATGATGCTTGTCTCGGTGTATTCTTCTCTAGAAGCTAGGTAAGCGATCGTAAATGACGTTTCATGTCTTAAGGAAACCTCCTTTATCACTAACGATCCATTTTCGAAGACGTCATACTCCCCTGACAGGAATCCTACGCCACTTTTCGCCGACTCTTTGTAGGTCAAAATCGGGAGATCTTCTCTGTAATTCGTTGTATTGTACCAAAATATACCAAAGTATCCTTCATGGAAAGAGCAGCCAATAATTCCGAGTTTTCCTAGTTCCAGAAACTGAGGTGATTCGCACAGTTGTTTTGACAGCTCTCCTAAACATAAAGTCAAAAGTATTTACCGCTTCGAGTAAGTAGTGCATAATCTACTACAATAATTTCATTTACTTCCGTAGGACATTTCTGAGAAAGCTTCAATATAATTTTCTCATTCCTTAAGCTTGGAAGTTACTGCGTTTACTTTCGCTTGCTTTTGTCTGATGATTAACTCGTTAGTCTGTTTCGTCTAAGTACGTTACTGCACCTCATCTATATTTCAATCGTGTACTTCGACGTTTAGATAAATTTAATCCTCACAATTTTATCAGAATTATTACCACTTTTTCGTTAGAAAAGGTCAAGAGGCATGAGAAGGACAATTTTGGTCAGTGAATACACATGGCTTACTTACCCACTACATGTGGGACACATAGAGCAACCACAATGACAGCTGTAAATGTCCAATCCATTGATAATCTATGAAGAAAAACATAATAAGCGTTCATAACTGAAACCCATGTAACGTTTATACTATATGAAATATTGTTCTTGCAATGTGCTTTTCTTGTGTCGTAGGTAGGTCCTGTATATGTACTTTTAACATTGGGAGTTGTCTCAATGATCAGTTTATTCGTATAATTGTCGCATGAGGAATAGGTACTAAACGAATGGGAAAAATTTGATCCCTTAAATTGGCATAAATTTTTCTGTGTGCTCTTTTCCTGGAGGATGTTATAGTGAATTTATCTGAAAGGTGAGAAAGGAACATGTGTTGATGGGAAAAGGCAAAGGTTATAAATATATATATATATATATATCTAATTACATAATGTTTTATATATATAGCTATCGATATATATATCTATATATATATATATCTATATATATAGATATATATACAGATATATATATAGATATATATATATATAAAACATAGTGCACCATTCATTATGTAATTATGTAGTTTATGGTAACTACCACATCAGGTGTTACCTGTTTCATATTTGAAAAAGATTGTGCTTGATTGTGATTGATAATACATTAAGTAAACTTTATCTTCTGAATTCCTTCCAAAATAGTTTTGAAAGAAAATATAGCATGTAAAGCTTTCAACAATTAAATTTATAGCAGTTATAAGGACAACCATGAACCTACTTCTATTGCTATATCTTGCTGGTAACTCACTGAGAAACAAAAAAGTTTACATTCTTTTTAATTCAAAAAGCTTTGGCGTGTGGAAGTCTTCACATCTGGTGGATCAGGTTGAAAAGATGTGGTTGCATCATTTAAATGTGTGATTTATTCACCTCAAAAGTACACGCTGATACCAGCAAAAAGGCAAAAACCTTTCAATTTTTCGGTTCTGGAAAACAGTTCTAGGCAACAAGCTCGGCATCTTCGAAAAGAATTCTTTCCTTACCAAATGTTGTCAGTTCTCGTCCTGGAAAATTAGTTGATAAGGGTGGGATGGAACGTAGAATCACCCCGGCACGTATAACAGTGGTCCAGTCACTATACCAACAAACGCAACGGTACACTTAAGACAAATTTTGGCAGCTGCATCGTTGCAATAAGTTTACATGGATCTGAAAGTTGTTGTAAAAATTGATGATTGCTAGAACAAAGGTGGCATATAGTCTTATATTAGGTTTTGTTTTGGTAAGGACAGACGCTGTATTTTCCGGCAACTTACGTAAGGCAGCAGGCTTATTAAGCTTCAGTGATTGGAGCGCAAGTACATACCACATACGGTTAGCATGAACCACATTTCGTGCCTGAAAAGACTCTCATCAGTGTAGACATGAAAATATCTCTTCTATGTTTTTATGAATAATCACATTTTTGCAACCGATGACTTTTTCTGAAGCATTGATCATGTAAACTTTTTCTTATGTTACTGCTTTTCTTTTTCAATGTATACGAAACCGTGACATTTCACATACACCTAGACATTGTAGAAGATTGATTACAGTCTAGACTATCTATCAAAATTATGGAGTCAACTTTGATGGAAACAAGTCATATTAAATTAAAGTTAGTTGTTACTGTTAACTTACGCCAGCACTGGCCCTACACCGCCTCATTATCATCGTGTCGAATGGGAGACCGATTAAAGATTATTACCCTAAAAGAAATTAGAAACCTATCTGAATTCTGTCCTTACAAAAGACTGAAACTTGGCAGATTCAACCAGAAATTACACCTTTCAACGAAAACAGATCGACTCAACTTTTCCAAAGATTGCCTGATCTTGTTCTCTTCTGTGTGCACGGCATGTTATGGACTGAAGTCTGCCTATACGCAACTGTAAAAGGGTATCATATAGTTTCGTTTCAATGTTTGTTTAAGCCAACATATTGTCAATTATTGCTCAAAGTCTGGAGAGTTATAACGTCCATGCTAGTAAAGTTCAAAGTACTGAGTGGATACTTCATAGTTGGACCTTTCATGTAGATACAAATATGGCACGTTTACATAAAGGAACCAGTGTAACTGCAGCATTTATGGTTTAATGTTGAATACACGTTAAAGCGTGTGCAGCGAGCATCGGAGGTGTTGTTTTTGCCCCAGTAGTAAAGTCTGTTTGTATGGCTTAGTTGGAGTGATAATAATACCGGAAACAAATAGGTCTTCTCCTCAGTTGTCACTTAAAACGTCCCTTAGAAATTAAATTAACTATAAAACTTAAGCATCGGCTTACATTGCATTACCGGTACTTGATATTGTACAGCCAGGGGGACGGGTGGGGGCGAGTTGCCCCCTCTGGAAAAATCTTGGGGGAAATTTTGAAAGTGAATATATGGTGAAATTTGCGCATGATATGGTAAAATTTTAAATTTCTTAACCAGTACATTTCACTTATTTAAAAGGCACAACCAGTCCTCATTAAGGTTTGGAATGATGACACCATGCTTATAGTTGTACTAGTTATGTTTTACTATCTGTTTTATACAGCATGGGATCTCTGGACCTCTGACAAGGGATTCTGTCCTTTTACTGTATACTTCCAATGTTTCTTGATAAAGCAGCAGCATTGTGGTATATGCAATTTTTTAAAATGGGTCAGTGGTCAACCAGTAAATAGCATCGCTCAAAATTTCAGCCACTAAAACTACAGTTGGGATCCCTTAATGCATAGGTTTCAACTTCAGTTAGCCAGATCTGACTCCAATATCCTACATGGAAGCAATTATTGAATTTTTAAAAATGGCCGACATCAGTGGCTCTTAACTAGGTCTCAGGTTTTCAGATCTCAGATTTTCAGACAGCAATTATTCATAAGCAAATACCAGGCATGATTCAAATCCCTTTTAAGGAGAATCAATAACCTTAAATTGGAAAATATCGTCTACTGCTATCTTTGGTTTGTTAAAAAGATCAAGGTAGCACCATTTTTCTGGAAATAAGAGCCTTTTACAAATATACATCCTGCGTTATAATGAATAACTTAACTTGCAATTGATAGGGTGTTAGTGACCTATTTAGCTTGAATCAGATTATCCGTCTTAAAGAAGAAGGAAATTATTTGCTCTTTGTGATCTCTTTATTCATCTTTTTAAAGAACCTATAGTTGGCTATGTCTTGGTCCTTTACCTGTGAATTCTTTTAAATTATCATCTTCGGCTATTGCCTCCAACCATTACATTTTGAGATTCCTTATGAATGTGACTATGGATGTCATACTCGCACTGAAAATGATCGAGACTAGATGAACTGTGGGTTCTTCAAGAAAACGTGGAAAGAACCATCCTACGGTACAGGTAATTCAAGTGTAGTCCCATGGAGATTTTGTTTCACAACCGGTTGGTAGCAAAACCTATTAGACCTACACATTCTCGGCGAGCCAGATGAGTCTTCTCATAATCAATGGAATTTGTCATGTACGCGTATACTGTTTAAATATTGGACATTAGAACTGAGGACCGTAACACTGATGGCTCGTATTTTCAGTGTTTCATGTAGGGCCAATATCTGAAGGACTGATCACCTTTTGGGCTGGGATTCTAAGTGCTGGTTTGCTTCGGTTGAACATCGGCTACTTTGGAGAAGCCCTTTAGCAGATATATCCACTCGAGCCAAATGTGCAGATATGTTGGCTAATCCTCGTAGCTTCTTAATTGCCCAAGTTGAAGGAAGGTGTTGTAGCAGAAGCAATTGTTTCTCAGTAAGCCTGCAGCTATTTATTCCTGGCTCTTCTAGAGCTAAAGAAACCTAGTGTTGTCTGTCGGCCTTAATCAGCCAGCAATCCAAAGAGTGCATGGGTTCAGGCTAGACTTGAAAAATAACCACTCAACTGAATACAGTGTTGCAAAGCATCTACGAAGACACAGGTGACCAGCTTGGCCAGTACGAGTTGCTAATGGCCCCAAAGGTGATCATTTAAATGGTTATGTCAAAGTTTGTGACAAGGAGCTATCTTCGTGTGTTCGAATAGAACATTTAGATTATCATGCAGCTCCTGATCAGTGTAACGCTCACATCCAGTACTACAAGAGGAAGACCCTCTTTATGCGAGTTTTGAATACCATAAAAGCAGTTGCAAGGATGATGTTACAGACATTTAGAAGGCAAGCGACTCATCTGCCGTGGTAATTACTTATCACAATTGGTAATAAAACTGTTAACATAATTACGAACAACGGCTAGAAGAAATCTTATTCAACTGTATCATCTGTAAAATGCTGAACAAAAAAGGTAAATGGAAAATGCTGTTGTGGTCCTTTAATAGCTAATTAAAATTTGAACAAATGAATTCCGGCCTTTCAATTTGTAATATTAGAAGCTGGAATCTATATATTAGTTACAGACTCGTATATTCAAACATAAGTACTACCATGACAATTTTGTAAACAATATCGAGATAGCATTGCAAGGGTACAATATGATCTCATGAAACATTCAGCCTGACATGAACTGCAGATACCATTTCTGGGAGGCCACTTTGCAAAAATGAGATAACTGCTCAAAAGAAATGTTAAGGTTAGGTTCAACTCATTTCTGTCTGCGTGAAAATGTATGGTCAGTGCACAACCTCAAAAATAACACTAGGCACATTGTTCAAACGACGTCGTTTTTAGAAATCAAGGATGGCCTCCCAACCAGGGCTTTAGGAGCAGATTTTTCTGTCTGATATTGACTTCAATGCATGCAGGGCACTTGCAAATGTTAGCCCATGGACCAGGAAATCTTTACAGATATCCTCCACTACTCTACGACCCCATTTTTGGAAACGTTATTGTCCTCTGAAAATCAAGTCAGGTAACAGTAAATATTTTAGGTCACAGTCATATTAAATGGCTGCAAAAGGAAAATGGCGCCAAACCTTGTGAAGGATTTGTATTAAATAATAGCAAATAACATTATCCTCAAAAATATCTGTGACAAAACTACCCTTGGTATCTGCTCAAATTTTCTGATGAATCTTCAAAATTTAGTTTAAACAAAATTTTTTTATGGAATCCAGATTAACAAGATGGCGGAATATAAAATGGCCGCCAAAAAATTGCAATGTTTTCAAAAATTATTTTGAAAAGTTGGAAAGTGTACTAACAATTCTTTGTAAGGTAATGAAATATTTTATAATCGCAGCTAGATTTAACATAACTAAGCACAAGAGTACATGCCAGCCAACATCCGGGTAAACCACCAAAGGATTATAACAACAGAGTAGGAAAAAAAATATGAAAAAATTAAAACTAAGTCACAGAATGTAACCTTAAAAATATATGACAATAGGGCGGAGACTCCAATTTCTTTGAAGAAAATTTTACTTACAAATTAAAGTATTGGGCTTAATATTTAATACAGGAACCTAGTCCGGAACTTAAGACTAAAAACATCATTTTGACGGCAACCACTTTAGAAATACAAGATCGTCTAACAGAAGCTTAGGGTGAGATTGATTTGCTGATCTTGCTGCTATTGTATTCAAGGCAGTGACAACTTTTTCTGCTTGCAACTAATGTTTTGTGTCACTTTGTGGCTTTAAAAATGCAGGACATCAGCTGCATGGCGGTCATTTCAATTGAAGTACACAAAAAAAGACCAAAGGCACTCCGTACAAATTGTTTTCAAACTCACCAGAACATTAATATTCTAAACAGCAAGTAGTTTGTCTAGTCCCCAAAAAGTATAGTCTAAGCAAAAACTTCGAACATAACGACTTAGCTATAAAACAAAATTCTCTTTTGCTTGTAAAAATGGTGGTTTTAGTATAAAATTTACAGTGATATTCGCAAGTACAATTATAGCTGTAATGGACAATAAAAATCAACCCTTAGATTAGGGAGCTACACTCTAGAAAAGCCCCGTTCAAATTGATCCGAGTCCGTTCCAATGGGCACTGAAACAAAATCCGGTAAAATATTTAATTATACTTCTTTCTTTTGAACCAAAACTGGTCAGTTTTGAACCAAAACTAGTCAAATGTTTGATCCAATTTCGGTTCAGTGCCCATTTGATCTCTTTTTGGTTCATTTTGAACGGACGTTTTTCACTCTTAGCATGTTTGTTAATGGTTCACAATGCCCAAAAGATAAGTCTTCAGAGACAAAAGTTTATCACACCTCCACAGAATTGTCATTAATGTAACATAAAGCAATTTGCGGTATACTTTGATATCACAAGCATATCTTGGAAATTATCTTCAGCACTTTGGGGGACTTAACATTGTTCGTTATGGTGATTTTAAAGTTGACTTTCACTCCAAAGTTTAATGTAAACACTTATCAAAACAGCTGCCTGTTAGCTTTTATTAAATGACGTAATTGCAAACGAAAACTCGATTGAACATGCTTTAATGGCCGATTGATTGTTGGTAGTTGTCCTAAGACGAAGACAACACTAAGGGGGATGTGGTATTCATGTTGAAAACAGCAAAGGTGGCTAATAACATGTAAACTATGATACAGTTCTGTGTTCTTCATATTTGTTTAAGTTCCGTTGATTGACAAAAGACAAAAGTGTGTCCAAAATGTTTTTAACATACATTACAATTGTTTTAATTTTCTTTCACTATATAAATGCACAAAAAGTTGACACTGAGCTGAGGCGAATGATATCTCTGTAATATGAGATGCTTTGATCGGCTTTGAATCGAATGACTATTTGATTATACTAGGCTGTGTGAGTTTTATATTCGAAGATGAAAATATCTGAGACAGGCCTTCAAGACAGAGAAATTACATAAAAATCAGATAGTTGAATGTAGTCCCTCAGTGTAAAACTGCATCGAATGTTGTCAATTTACTGCTTAGAATTTTTGGAAACTCAATCGCCCCCGTGATTGCATAAATTCCTTTTGCCTTCTACAAGAAATCATTAACTTGAAGTAGACAAATGGACAACTGTTTTGATGACACAAACGGCTTGTGAGAGAAAAGTAAGGATAACTGTAGTTACTAAGTGTGGCTTTGAATCACACGATTACTCTCCAAGAGACCTGTAGCCATAATTGGTGAAATGTGCTTCTTGTGAGTGACACGAGCGAAGGGCGCCTGAATTTTGTAGTTTATACACACTTAAGTAATGTTTTGTTTCCTGTACATTGCACAAATTCTTCGATTATTTTATCAAAATATCGCCTGGTAATTTTTGGTTTCCCGAAAGCGAATACCTATGTAGTCGTGCAGACGTAACCTTTGCAAAACAAGTGTAGGTTCGTGCATTGTGGTGTCGTTTCCAACCAAAATGCCAGCCTTATTTTAAACTGAAACTTTCTTTTTCTAACCTTTGAACATTTGGCTTCGTGTATGAAGCCAACGT
Source organism: Holothuria leucospilota (assembly GCA_029531755.1). Lineage (NCBI taxonomy): Eukaryota > Metazoa > Echinodermata > Holothuroidea > Aspidochirotida > Holothuriidae > Holothuria > Holothuria leucospilota. Next base: position 19,393,023 of record CM055972.1, on the reverse strand, counting down.
CTTTCTTTACTTTCTGCCCGTACTATTATGAGTGAAGAGGTTCTTTGGATATGGTATGTCTCAAGTAATGTGTTTACTTTGAGAAGTAAACATTTTGGTTGGTATAAATGCATCAAATAAATATTTAATGTCTTCTAATTAATCTAATTACGAATTGCTGAGCAATGCAACTAAACTGTGCAATTGTATTTTGGGACCAGTCTGCATATGACACCTACATGTTTACGTGTTAGATATGTACATATTAACAGGGTCACACATCCGGAAAATATTCCCAGCCTTGGGGATCGAGCTGCACTGCTAGCTAGCAGCATGTGTTAGATTCAAGGTGTCTCATTCCTAAGTAGGCGGCACAACGTTGAATTATCTGAAAGATGACGTTCGAAAAACAGAAAGAAGACGGGGCTTATTTGATTTGTAGGCGCGTTAAGATTTGAGGATGGAATGAAATGCCTTGACTATAAACTCGACCGCTATAGGTAGCTATACCGTACGACGTTCGTCGTGAAGAAAAGCAGAGATGGTAAATTTTTCGGTAGTCAGCTTTCGACGACAAGTTTGCGTCAATTATCCTTCACCAACAATTAATAAAGATTTATAATTGAATGAACACAGGCCTAGGCCTAACGTGAAAAACGTAATTCCATCGCTCGTAAGAAGTACAGTTAGCTAGAAGTTTTAGAACTGTAGAGGACTTCACTGTTCAGTTAACGTTAGGCCGTTAGAACGTGAGGCCAACTTACTTCGGCTATTGTAGCCTACGAAAGTTTTCACAACATTGGCAGATTGAGACTAACGCTAGTGCTGTAGTGTAACCGTTAAAAAGAGGGTATTGTCAACACTGACAGATTGAGACTAACACTGTAACCGTTAAAAAGGGCATTGTACTTGTAGCCACTTGTGTACTCGTTATTTGTAGCCTTACCTAAGTATACAGGGAGCTGCCACTCCTGCCTAGGTTATGCCTATATTATCGTCAGTATATTGTAACTGTAATTGTAACCGTATAAACTTTATTGGCGACTGGTTCGTGGCTAGCTTAGGACTAGGAATATCGTCAATATTGTCAGGCCTTTGTTTTTGTGACTGTAATAACCTGATTGGCTGTGGTAAGGCACAATTGCAGAATACCCCACCAGATTGAAGCTCTGCTTTTTAACGGGCTACGCAGTCACGTATCCTAGAAGCCTCTTAAAATTATATCTCGAAATTCTGACTGCTTATCCTCATAGCCTTTTAAAAGGTAGAACTTTATCCTTTCTTAAAGAAATTCTGACTGCGTATCCTCATAGCCTTTTAAAAAAAAGCCTAGTAGCCTTTCAAAAGGATAGCCATCCTTTTTTAAAGAAATTCTGACTGCGTATCCTCGTAGCCTTTTAAAGGATAGTTTTCCTTTTTTATCCATTATTCAAAAAAAAATGCGAGATTCCCGCTGCATATCGTCGTAGCCTTCTAAAAGGATGGTTTGACTAGGCCTATGTATCATTGTAGCCCCTTGTCCTGAAATTCCAACTTCCGGCCTGTAGCTTCTTACATTATATCCTGCATGATTGTGAGTACATATCCTCGTACCCTCTTATGATTATATCTTGAATACGACTGCATATCCTCGTAGCCTCTTCCCATTGACAATGAGTTGTTCTCAAATAAGAAATATTTAACATATAAAGTATCAACTGTTTCTGCCAACACCTGACTGTCTATCCCTTAAGCCTTTTCATGGGTAGTGTTACGGCTTTGTGGTCGCAAGTCAAACCAATAACAGCGAAAGATCACAGAAGAACGAGATTAAAATTCAACAACTTAATGATTATTTACAATCTCCTTATCTTACTTAAATTTACAATAATTTAATTAGACTAACTCACAATCCTTTAATTAATATTTGCCTGGTCTGGTCCAAGGGCTGGTAGTGCATGCACGTTGACGATGGTACGGTAGTAGCCTGCAGCGTGCTGTAGCGTAGGAACTGGTTCCACGAGTGAATAACGACAAGGCTAGGCGATGATGGATGATAACAATATCGATGCACAGTGTAGAAATGGCGTAAGGCAACTTATCACAAGTGTGTAGTGTCAGTGGCTGGCGTCTGGTCACGATGAAGTAGGCCTATTATGATCTCTCCACTATAACAGTTGTTGAACTGCCTTTTATACGCCAGGCTTTTAATCGAGAACTCTCCAGAATTTAACAGAAACTTCTAGTGCCCACAGTCCAGCAATTACGAGAACGTTCCTTAATAGAAACTTCTAGAGCACACAGTCGAGCAATTACGAGAACGTTCCTTGTATGCACGGTAGTAAACAAACAATGCCAATATTTCTTAGAAGTATCGTCAGGCCGTGTAAACAGTTCTCACTTCTAGACAATTCTAGAAAGGCTGCGTTGAAATTGAATTCTCTGGAACTTTCCATTCGCTCGTCGATGGATTCAATCCGGTGTTCCTGACGGGTCGTCTTGTAACAGTAGTTACGTAAATACTAGTACAGCCTATTGAAAGGTAACGTAAGTAAAACAACATTTTCAGTACTAAAGGGTTGACCTCTATAAGATGTCAACACCAACTTAAACTAGTTTCGGGAAACTTCTCACAATTAAGTTTTGATTATTTTCTTTCATTATCAAATTGCCTTTAGCACGATCTCTCTGGATCATTTCCCACCCACAAATTTTGATTGTGGTATATTTCGTCATTGGTTGTTAGCAATACTTCTATAACGCACTGAAATAAACATACAACGGACAGAGGTCTAGAAGGTTTTCAGTGCCGTATTAAGCATTTCAGGGCATCCTTACAATACGGCATTTTTCGGGACACACATCACGATCGTAAAATGCCGCATAACATATCTTTTCATTTTTGTTTGAACAGTGAACAGATTGGCCGGCTACCAAACGTTACCGTGGAGCCTCCCTGGCTGTCGTTGCTCATGGAAAACAGTCCAAGCAAAACCTTCCATGTCCTGCACAAGGAAAAAAATACGTGGGATGCATGCCTCAGCATTTACGTTTTCGTAGGAATGAGAGTCTTGGCACTTTTTGCAATTTCTACTTGGGCCTCTCAATTTCCGGTCGTGTTGGTTTCAGATGAGGTATTATTACCATGTACCGATCAAAAACACGAAGCTAGTTATTGGAAATATGGTAATGTAACGCTTAATGTAAACAGGCTGGTTATAGTGGATGAGTTCTTTGATGATTTTTCAATATTGCAAAATTATACCCTTCATATAAAATCTTTAACGCTTAATCACGAGGGAATATACAAATGTATGGCTGGAACACAACTCTTGAGGACATTTTTAATGGAAGTGAGAGGTGAGTGCAAGATCAAATTTGAAGTAGATTTTAATTGCAAAGACCCAATTTCTTAATTAAACAGAAAACTAGTCAAATGATTAAACAATTAGGTTAAGACTGGAAGAGTTTGTTAGGCAAATCTCTTCAATTCAATAATGCAGGAAGGACTGGCATAAATCTATATTCCACATGATGCAAAATTCAACACGGGAAAGCGTACATTCAGAAATGTTCCCCTCATTAAAAATATGTGGTAAAGCCGTTACCCAAATATTTGTTAATCTTTGCTTGGGCGATGGAAGGCATTAACGTTATTACATGTAGCTGGCTCTTCAAAAAGCTAGAAATAAGATCACCTTGATAAAATGTATATGAAAGTATTGCGATTCATCTTTAACACATTACAGACAAACATCATGTGTACTTCTTATTGATAAAAATTAAATATGTTAGTTTTTATTTTGATGTTCGATTTTTGAAGGAAACACACCACATTAACGGTGGTTCCCTTGCTTTTTCTCATGTATGGAAAACCTCCCAATTAATTTAATGGTCTGGCAGGGGAAGTGTGCAATTGCGGGAACTAAATTTGAAAAATCAATGACTGAGCTGTATGTGTAAAGGTCCATCCAGAAAATTAACATAACTGTTTTGCTTCTTAAATGTCAGCATGCAACTTTCAGCTATGAACGATCAAAGTTGTTTCCAGTGATGTTTTCATTAGATATATTAAATACAGGTTTTGGAGTCTTGAAAATTGTGTAATGAATTCTGAACCGTTGAAAAGGGTATATATGTATATATATATATATATATATATAGATATATATATATATATTCAACAGAAGGTTTGGTCGAAAAAAAAGATAGAATCTAATACATATCATCTTCTAAAATTGGCTGATTTTTCATTATCAACTTAAATACCATTAAGAGGTACACTCAAAGACTTTACTTGTTTTCCCCTTTGATTTGATCAAAGGAACCAGCAGTTTCCGAAAAAGTTCAGTCATAGCCATTATTTTGCATTCTCAAGTTCTTCAGAAGTAATATTTCAAAAAGTGTTATAGTTTGATTCCATTTATATTTAAAACACCCTTATACATAAAATAATGGAGAGATGAATTACTAATAATACAATAACCAGGGATCGACCTGTGCTAAACGGATACGACATTACTAAAACGACCGCTCTCATTTTTGTCAAAAAAATCAGTAAGTAAACACTGGATATTGCGCTTCAAACTGAATTTCATTCTCTAAAATTGATATGAACTTCATGTATATATCAGTAGTAATGCATGACACAACATTAGTAATACCATTGATATTTTGTACTACAAATGTTGAAACCAGAGGATCCCAACATTTTGAGCTTTCTAAAAGAACAAATATCGAATACAAAAGACAAATAGTTGCATTAAATTATATCAAACATCCTCACTTATATTGTAAGTATTTGTACAAGCTTTCCGGTGGCTTTGCAAACTTAACATGAACGTGACGAGGTGAAAACTATTAAGATTGATGTTTTATAATGTTATCTGTAAAACATTCTTATTGACACAATTCACCCTCTTGTGCTTTGCATGCTTATGTCTACATGCACCAAAAGAGAAATATTATAAGGTAGTTTTTCTCACTCACTATACAAATTAAAAGTTAGTTCAGTTTATTCTAGTTTACTAGCTTACTCAATTTAGAATATTATTTCAAAAGATTGTTCCGTTTATACTTTGGCATGTTAAAAGTTGTTGTTTACAGTTTTAATGGTAATAGGTTATTTGTTTTTATATGAACGTACTTAAATTGAAGTTTTTTCGAAAAAATGCTAGTTTGTAAAATTCATTTTTCTAATGATTTTTTAGCTAGTCACCTCTGGTCCCTATAAATTGATATTTTTTTTCAATAAAAAACGTACTGCCTTAAACGTCCTACACTTATTCATTGAATAAGTGAAAGTTGTGGGTTCTTGTGAGTTATTTCTTTTTGTTTTGTTTTTGATAAACCTCTGGCAATCGTGAATTTATGTCACAAAACACTGTAGTGTCCAAAACTATGGAAATCATTAATGAAAGCAAAATTTTCTATCATTAACGTTAGAAAGCCCTTTGACGTAGCCTTCGTAGCTGTATAGTCTACCCTTAATATCAAATATCCATGCATTTCGACATCTAGTCATTCAAAGATAGGAAAACATAAATGGAAAATGTTCTTGAAGCTATTTATGTATTCCTTTTTTAGTAATTTCATGGTCTGAATGAGACATTATGGTCGTAAGCAGGAGGTTGACACCTAGACAAAAAGACACACACTTTACCCAATATTATTTCTGCTTATTAGCAGCCTTGATAGGTTTGAGCCCCGTGATTTTAGAAAACACTATACATTATTATCTGAACTCGAGCATCAAAACCTTCGGGAAGTTATCGGGTATGAAGACATGATCATTCTCTTTGTCATCCATGTTTAAATTGATTTAGGACTTTTCCCTGAATGTAAGGTCTCAGATAAGACAAACGGCCAAAGGTTTGGTTTCACTTTTCTCTGGTTCTAAAAATTACGGAAAAACTTTCTCGTAGCTTAATCGAAAATATATTTGTCGTTGCTTAGATGTGCAACTAATGACACCTTCTTTACCTTCAAAGCAATTATTCTCTTAAATCTGGTATCGACTTATTAGTAGGTATGACGTAAGGATGCTTTGCTTAATTATTAAAGGTGCGTCTACTTACACTAAAGCTCTTTATCAAAATCGCAAAATGCATAACATAGTTCTGAATATTCACTTACCTCCTTTGAAAATGGTGTAGGAAGTTTTTGACACAAACTCAACAGATAAGTTTAGATACGCCTTATTTGTTTTCATAAAGCTCCGTCGTATCTTTATTAAATTCACTGCCAACAGCAACTGTACACGTCCAGTTAAGTAACAAGACAAGATACCAATAAGTTGCGTCATTTGTAGTAGTGTGAGAAAAGTTATTTCACTAACATCCTACCACTGCATATAGCCTACACTTAATTCGTAAATCCAGTCCACTGGGTGATTGTAGCGCTTACTTTGCAATTCTTTGGTGGGGCTTCGTCACATTGTAAATAGCTTCTTTGTTGGAGTTTAATCTGGTAAATATTCTCCCTATTGGGCAGAGAGCAGAGAGCTATGATCTAAGGAAGTGGTTCCCAACCTTTTCCAGCTAAACGTCCCCTTTCACAAAATGAGGATGGGCAAACGCCCCCCCCCCCCTTCCTTGTCTATAGCTTACTATTGCTATGGATGAAACGACGATAATAAAACAAAACATGCTGAAATAAAAAGGTCCTACCGTGACACACATCGTTTTTAGGTGTGGGTTTAACCCAGGATAGCAAAACAGCAATGCGGGACTTCAGAAACTGACACTCTTTTGAGATGGCGAACCCACGATTTACAAAAGCTGGAAGGCTTGATCGCGGTCAAGAGAGGAGAAACGTCTTTGGTATTTAACTGACTTTGCCAGGGCTCCATCGAGTTGTGGACTGTCCCCCAAAACGAGGCCAAAGGTCAACATCCCAGTGGGCGACTGGGGATTCGCCCCGGAAGCTGTGAAGCATTTACGATATTGTTGACACGAGAATGGCGTACTGTCAGTCAAATTTTGGCTATCTTCCGATTACCTAATAACCTTAAATGCAAGCTAAAAAGATTGCAAAATCAGCCGTAGCCCAGTTTGTATTTCAATAATAAATAACGGGAGTTCCCTTTGATGCTGAAAGGGGCTTGTTCTGTAACGGGAGGAAGAAGGATGGTAGGGGTGGCATGGGGAATTGAAAGACTTGTGCCATTCAAGTTGTCAAACAGGTAGAAATAATAAGAAAGCGGAAACTGGCGCACCGAAAAACTGCATTTTTGAAAAAATTTTAAAGTTTTACTTCATAGTGCATTGCCAAAGTTATTTTGTGACAGTTACCTACAATTGTCACTTCAGTATGTCATGTTTATGGACTTCAAGGAAGAAAACTACATTCAAGGTTAAATTTGCAGGACGATTTTTAGCTATGACCCCTTCCGCCACCGCTTTCACTGTCACTGATGGGAATAGGGTCCTTGCAGGGAGAATTGAAATTAAATAATGTTACAGTAGATGCGATTTTGTGGCATCTGGGAAGGGAATGTTAGCTCTACTCAACTTGTTGACTCCATTCATCTCCTTTCTGTGCGAACCAATTTGTGAGTTCAGCTAGAGAAAAGGTTTTGAAATCTTGAAAAGCCTTAGTTTTAATTTAGTATCCCATTTTCTTCAAACTCCCCCTACCTTCCCCTTAGCGCTCATCGCCCCCCTGATTTGTGCAAACACCCCCCGGGGGCGATAACGCCCCCGGTTGGGAACCACTGATCTAAGGAATTGCTAATTTAAGTGTTAAAGACATCTTCAGTTTAATTGATACTTACTATGACAACCACTCCAATTACTCTGTTTTGACCAATATTGTGCACACTTTTGTTATTTACCTATGAAGATCCGGCATGAACTGGTGAAAGCGCAATGGTATAATACATCTCATGATACTGTATTGGTGGAGTACAGCAAATTCATTTTTTGCCTTTCGTTCTAAATTTACACTTCACGAAGTGTTTCGCTTATCTTGTATCCATCCATCTACCCGTCGCACTCTACATGTATATATATATATATATATATATATATATATATATATTTATATATATATATATATATATATATATATATATATATATATAGGTAGTCAGCAAATAAGGGCTGAAAAACGAAAACAGGGTCTCGAAAACCAGTTGTATTGACGTCATAACAAACGCACTAGCGTGAAACTCTAACCAGAAGTACCCAGTTCTTACTCCAGTATTTACGTTCAGCATCAAAAGCCCTTTTGCTTTCAAAGTTGAGCACTTTTACTAGTCCTGTTCCTTGGAGATATATATATATATATATATATATATATATATGTATATATATATATATATATATACTACCATCAATAGACGGCCCCTTGTGGGCTAGGGGTTGTAGAATGTGCCCACGGTATTTCCCGCCTTTCGTAAGAGGCGACTAAAGGGAAGGACTTGACCGTATTTGAGCTGTATTTGAAACCGAACCTCAACTTGAACCGTATTTGAAACCGTATTTAAATGTGACCTTTTTATCTAGTTGACACTATATAACACATTCGTGTTGGTGTGTTAACTCTCATATAACTAACTAATTATCAATAGAAGAATTGGGAATTGGGAAATTAGATTTTTCTGAATCGTTATAGTACCACAGATCAAATCCACGGACATTTTCGCACGGAAACGAAGGCTTCGAGTGACTGTTTTTGTCTTTCCCAAATTACTTTCATGCTGTCCAACCTATTCGGTCGAAGTTGAGGAGATTAACTTCAAAAGAACTTTTCCTCTAAGGAAAATTCTCTTTGACCCGTAATTGATGACTAGAGAAGCATAGTTTTGAACTAGAAAATTGTGCGTGATAACACAAAATATCTATATTGAACATGCAGTCCCTGTTGTAGTAAGCTTTCCTTCCCAGCAGGCCATCGTATATCGAAGTTTCCCAACTGGCTTATAACCAAAGATCTAATCTTACAAGCCCTTAGATTCGCTCCACTATACGATGCCATTTCCGAGTAAGATATCGATATAATTATTCACTGCAGCATGTCTTTGATCTTTCATAATGGAAAACCATGGGTCAAACAATAATCCGAAGATCTATTCGATGTAACCATGGGAAGCTTTGATCGGGAAGAAATATGTGAGCTCGTAGGTACATTTCTCCTCCATAAGATTATACAGAAATAAGACAAAGGTAGGTGGTTTATACAGGGACGACGGCCTAGCTGCCTTTGATGCATTGCCACAAGAAGTCGAACGCATCAAGAAAGACCACGCCAAATTTTTAACAAATACCACTTAAGGGCTTACGGTGGAAGCTAATATGAACATCATCCTACTTTGATGTAACGCTTCACCCCACCTCAGGCCAGTACTACCCCTATTCCAAGCCTACAACAACCCACACCAACCTACCCGCACCTACACCAACAACATCCCGCTATATGTTGATAGCAAATTAAACCACCCCCACAGATCATCAGAAACTTGTCATCGTCTATCAACGGGAGGTTGAATGTGTGACTTATCTTCCAACGAGGAGGTATTTAACAAAGTGTCTCATATGTACCAACAAGCCCTCAACGATAGCGGGTTCACACACAAGCTTACTTTTTTTTTGAGTCTCCTCCAAAAAAAGAAACGCAAAAGGCCCAGGAATATTATTTTGTTTAACCCACAATTTCTCAATGAACGTTAAAACTAACATTACACACTTCACTCTAAAAACGGTCGGTTCAAATTTGAACCGACCAGGGTCGGAGGGGCAACTAACAAAAATGTGTTCAGCAATTTGACTAGATTTGGTTCAAAGTTAATATATATATATATATATATATATATATATATATATTAGGTAGAGTGACGTAGGGACTTTATATGCATGAGTGAATCAACGCTGTATTAAATAGTCGCCTGGAGACCTTAGGCTATTATTCCTCTAACATAGGCACTTGCCTTATACTGAAGAGGATATTTATATGTAAACGGAAAACTTAGCCTTAAGCAGGAATCGAACCAGCGACCTCCCGCATACAAGGCGGATGCTCTTACCACTGAGCAATTGAGGCCTATGTGACAGAGCGCGGCCATCTAAGTTTAAATACTGATGGGTTAAGTTTTCCATTGTAGGAAGTGTTCAATTGGGCAAGCTAGTAACCCCTCTTTTGGTAAGGACTGAGTCAAGTTCGACTTGGGTTAAGTCTGCCCAATTATTATAAACTTAACATAAGACATTCTGATGAGGCAACAGCTGACGAGGAGCAGACTTGCAGTGCACAGCTGATTCGCATCTGCCGGGATTATTTAAGCGGTATAATTTTTGATTTCCAAATCTTATTTTGAATTGTGTTGAGTAGAGCCAACAGACTGCAAATTACATTTCGATCAAGTCTACAAGTGGCTTTGTTTGCCCTGTAGAATTGCTCTTGGGCAAGCTTGGATTCATACCCTCTAACTAGTAAATAACCTTTATACTCAATTAGTCTGTTGGATGGAATCTCAGGGGTAGAACAAATGCATTTAAGCCTTAAGCGCAGGTCACACTAGAGCGATTTGAGATAGGATTACGGTCCAATTTTTTGAGTTTTATTTAAAATCTTCTCCATCCCTGGTCGGAAAGAGCCACAAATTTGCCAACCTGTGTAAATATATGATTTGCATCAGAGGATTACGAAAATGAAATGTAAACTGATCATTTCGTGACGTCACATAGACAGAAATCGTTTATCGGACTCGCGTCGCAATTTTGGAATAAATACCGCTCTGAAGAACGGTATAAGTTATATAATGGTAGCAGAAAAGTTTATCTGAGACAAACTAGGATCAGTTATCGATATAGCGTGACCATCCTTAGAACAATCTCTAAATAAAAATCTATTGGTCCGATGTAGACAAATTCGGATCAGATTTGGAATTGAAAATCGTTGTAGTGTGACCCGCCCTTTAGAGCTGTACTGTATTATGTGCTTTCGATGAGAACTATGAGATTATAAATATAAATAACCATCAGGTGGTTCGGAGAACACATCCTCAGAAATAACTCCATTGTTTCAATTTACCATTATCCATCTAAAAAATTCAAGCTTACAGTCAGAGAATCTTAGTACAATATTAAAAAGTGAAAAATCGAATTAATAAAATTGGTAAATTTATAAAGCACCTCAACGTCATGAGACCAAAGCTCAAACATGTCGTCCCTTAAACGCCACCAGTTTTGTAGTTTGAAATGACCTTCAGTGGAAGCTACCTTGTCAATGTCTGTAAAACTGTAGCCATTCTTGTGTCCCATACCATTACCTTGAATAAGCACGAATTTATTACCTTTGAAACTTGAGTTGTTATTCTTACAGCTTCCACAATACAATCGTTACAATGTAAATCTAACATCCAACTAGCCAATGCTTTCATCACAGCTTTTAACCCGGTCTAAACTGTTGCTAATATTGATAAACATAGCTGTGACGTGCCATTCTGAAGTTTGTTAATAAGAAAATCTAACTTCGTGTGTTTGATAATTATGATGTCACGAGTAACCTAAGCAGGACCATTTGCGGTGCAGCTGTTATCGATTTATTATCCAGGGATTCTTTTCTCAGCCCTACCCCTCGTGATTTAACCGGTTAAAATGAGGAAAGACATCGATATCTTCAGCAGGAGGCGTAATAGTCGTAGATAGTAAGTTTTTCATGAGTAGGAAAGCTATCAGAAGTTGGCGTTCCTTTCAAGGCAGCATGGGTCACACAATTACGAGAGTGGGTTTTAAGCACCCCTTGGGTTGATTTTTTAGTTTCTTAAGGCTGGCGCAAAAAAAAACTTTTTTAATAAGGAGGGAGGTATAAATATTATTTTAGACGGGGAGAGTACTTTTTGCATTGTTTGCGAAAGTTGTAAAATAGGGTAGTAATCTTGAGTGATTGAATAAAGATTTGGCCATCTTGGGTTTCTTGTCGCAACCAGGGATACTTAAAAGGTTCTTTGTTAGCGTATTTAGGAAAGGATCCTTTCAGTATCGACTCCCTAAAACAACTACCAGCCGTGTATATTTTGTGAATCATAATTTATTCTGGGAAAACCCTCGAAAGTTTTGCCAAGGTCTGAAAGTGCCATTGACACTATAGTTATCTTTTTAATGTCGAGCGTTTCTATGACAGAATCGAAACAAAAAGGATCAAACTGACAAGCGATTCTGTCGGAGTACTTCAGAAATATTTACTTCACCTTATCTGTATACTTTTTAGTTCTCTTTATGGCCATCATTAATTATGAATTTATTACTGTAATCTATTTCCATTGACATACTGACCATCTGTTAGCGTATTTATAGTCTGATTGATGATAGAAAAGTGCTTAGTGCAGACATACTGCCTTTTATTAGTAAGCCAAAAACAATCGAAAGCTTTAGGCCCCTTAGGGATATCGTTATATACTTGTTTCAATGTATTTATGGGCTACGATTGGCCAAACATGGTACAAATAAGGTGAAGTGGCACTTTGCCAAAGTTTTGCTTTATCGTCACACATTGTACAGTATTATTTCTTGCAAGTTGCAATGTTGCGTTGAACATTATTCATGTTTATCGCATTTAATTCTTTAAATGTTATAACACTGTTTCATGATTGGGTAATTGTAACTTTAATGTCACTCCTTTTGTGGTATAAGGTAACAGAATACCTGCATTGTCTGCACTTTTGGAATGCAACTTTTGTTTTTATCTCCACTACTGTACCAAAAATGTCTCTTAGATGTCTGGAAGTGGCACTACAAATTGTGTAAAGCATTTGAATGTTATTAACAGTAATTTGAGATTTTGCTTTTTAGAACTTAACAGGCTAAAAATGAAGTAAAGTAGGCAGAACTTTAACTCTTTCTGCAAAATCACCCCAAGTCTGAACTTTGCATTACTTTGTATGTTGTAATTTTGCAAGGAGATATGAAATCATATATTGATAAGAGATTAATTGACGTTGAGTGGGTTCTCTCTTCGTCTACCGTTGAAATAGTGAGATACATGTGTCGTTAACAATTAAAACAGCACCCTTCCGTGGTTTACAAAAGCTGGCACTCATCCTACGAGGGCGAATCCTAAAACTTGAAATTAAGAACTATTTGATACGATTTTCTACCAACCAAATGGACAATATTTAATATAAGTAGCCAAAGCAAAAAAAAAATGTGATGCAGTATGACCAGCCGGCAGTTTAAAATAGGACAGGTGGTTAGAATCGTGCATTCGTTAAATCGGCATAAAGAGACCCAGGGTTTTATCCAGCCCATGCAAAATCGTTAAAACTAAGCATTTAGATGAGATACACTATAATCGGGCAATCAGGATACACTTTGTACTAAGAGAAGCATCCACCTCAGAAAAGTAGTCTTGTGATTGAATGCTCCTTGCTCTCCGCACTTTTCACATCCAGAGTAGTCATTATGCCTTTTAACGTTTGTACTGAGGGCACGTGAAGAGGCATCTCAAAGTACAACTGTTATTTTTCACGGAATATGTTTCTCCTTATAAAAGTAACCAATTTGTGCAAATTTATGATGTCTGAAACGAATTCCCAGGTCACGTGGCTTACATTTACCATAAAACATAACTTATCACAAAACGTTTCTTTACATCACAATTGCACATAGTACCTAGAATTGGACAGAACTGGTCATTTGAACCTTTAAAGACAAACAATCCATAAATGTTAATTTGTATTTGGATTTCGGATAGGGGATCAAGAATTTTTTACTAAAGTGATTTGACAGAAACCCTGCTTGTATTCCAAAAGTAAGGTACGAACCACCTGGCACAGACTGAATATCAAAGCTTGCAATTGCTCCTATGAGTGTATTTGGATCTCGCGGTAACCCAGTATGGTGCTTCCTAGGTATTTTGAGAAGCCAGACAAACCTGTATAAGAAGTGTTGTGCTCAATTGACCAATTGACTGGTTTTGAAAATGACTCACTTGAGTCTGAAATTAAGCTTGTAGTTCTAGGTTTGCTATATCACATTCCTCTAAATTTTCCTTTTTAGACTTGCGGTGCAATTTTTCGATAATCTTCATTTCCCCTGAAGCTTCCACGGAGGCAAGTTTCGTAGATGTAACCCTTATCACCCTCCATGGAACTATTCAATCCATTCAAACGATATTTTCATGATATTTCACCAAACTTTGTCTATTTTCTTCTTCGGTGAGCTCGTTGAGGATACAGTTATGTAATGAGAAAATGAGCTCATTAACTTTGGCATTGATTCTGCGGCATTTTTGCAATCAGAACACGCACTAAAAGCCATGGCTTTTCTTGACCCTGAGAAAAACAAATTATATGCAATACAAGCTCAAGCTTTGCAACACACGATATCAGTCAAGAGAATTGCATGCATAAGTGTAGCTTGATAAAGGCAAAAGACACATATACACTGTTATATTTCGGGCTAAGAAGCCAGGTGTGCAATACAATGGATACTTTATGTTCTTAAGTTAATTACTATTCCATTGTATTGGTTCTGTAAGTATTCTTGTATCACGTTCTATCGTTGCAGTCTTTGAGTTAATTGAGTTGTGAATAGATGTTGTAAGTACTCTTCGTTCCCTCTGGTTTGTGTTCTTGGATTCGTGTTCCTTTTGTCACACCCTACAGGACTTTGTACATTATAACGTGGCGACGAAGATGGGATACGATCCCACGCTTGTACAGCACAGACTCCTCGTTGAAGAAAATGTGACACTTGATAAAGCAAATTCATTGGCTCAGAGAGTAGAGGCAGCTTTAAAGGATTCAAACACAGTTACAGGCACTACCGACATGAACAATTATGCAAACCAAGGTGAATGCTACATTTCAACAGAAGTAGAACAGACAGGACTTCCTATATTATAACACGGCGACAAAGATGACCCAAGAAAATTTCTTCTGTACCTGGGGATTGGGTAGACGTTGTGCAGGTGCCTTCCACTGTATTGCAAGATTGGGTTAAGCCTGCGACATTAATAGGCAATGCTTGAATTATGTCTCTGCCCAAAAATTGGACCCTTTATCAGTTACCTAAATGTTACCAATTGTGGTCTTACCTTGGTATTTGACTAACACTCTGAAACAGCCAATAATATCAATCTCCTGCTGGGTGTATGAGAAAAAGGTGCGGTCCCTTGGCAGAGGTACTAATGCCTCACGAAGAAAATGCTTGTCAAATAAATCCGCATACCACATACAGAGCAACACCGCACGCTACCTCAGGGTGTTCCCTGTCATTACTATTACATCGTCATGAAATGCGAACCAAACTCAATGTCGTAGGATTAAATCAAGGCAAGGTATTATGTGAATCATCTACGTCGAGAGATAAAGTAAAGGAAAGGCAGGATTATTACAAAAAATTTTTGACAAAAAAGTACGCACTAAGGTAGTTACGTTTAATGCTGGGGATTATGTACGGATAAAGAAACCACACCCAGGATTAAAGGGAGATTCCAATTTCAACGAACCAATCCAGATACGAGAAAAGCTTTCTGATAAGGTGTATATTGCAAGCAACGGTCGTAAAAGGCACTTAGACAAGCTGATTCCAAGCACTGGCAATCTTCAAGCATTGGAATCTAATGAGCAAGGCAGCTTTCTGTCATTTTGGGGACTTACAAGAAAATGATGAGGGTAGAAAGTGAATCAAGTGGTTTGGAAAGTCCCTACCCCCGTTCGTAAGTCTACCCGGGTCAGACGGTTAATTACCACAATGGTAAGCAAGAGATTATGAACTAGGATAAGTATGTTCGGTACATTAGGTAATTATTTATCTCTGCTGCCTCCTAAGTTATACGACAAGAAATTTAGGGAAAAAATGGTCAAAACAATTTATAAGGTTAAAAAGTAGTCTGTTCTAATGTGGTTAATACAAGTATTTAATATTTAAGTATAAGGTTATTACTTTAAAAACAAAAGGGGGTGTTATATCTCGGGCTAAGAAGCCAGGTGTGCAATACAATGGGTACTCTATGTTTTTTTTGTTAATTACTATTCAATTGTATTGGTTCTGTAAGTATTCTTGTATCACGTTCTATCGTTGCAGTCTTTGAGTTGATTGAGTTGTAAATAGATGTTGTAAGTACTCTTCGTTCCCTCTGGTTTGTGTTCTTGGATTCGTGTTCCTTTTGTCACACCCTACAGGACTTTATACTTCCGGAAAGGGAATCAAATGTTTAAAATTTCTTCCGTATTCTTACACAGACAAAAGGTTAAATTTCCTCCACCTTCCAAAATCGTCATCCATATCCCCAAATTTCCCGGGAAGGAACTTCCCAGCCTCCCAACTTTCTACTTTTGCTTAACTTATTCACACTAGTGGCCAAAACAAGAAAAATTCCTTTTTGTTGCTGCTAGTGAGAGAAACTTAGAAATTATATCGGTTTTAAGCCGAATCTAAGGCCAAACCACTTTTTTAAAAGTTTTGAACCTAAGGATTCAGTTTGAGAAAACTTCATGATTTTCGTGGATGCGATGGTAATATTTTCCTGTTTATCCATCATTATTTTCTTAGGAATAAATATTTCCAGCATTTTTAATGGTGGTTTGTTCTTAGTGACTCCAACCTGCGTAATTACTTTGCTTCCTTGGGCAAGATGCTTTATTTTCATTACCTCTATTCACCCAGGGGTTACATGTGTATTTGTGAGGTTAATTGACATCGGGCCCGCTATCATAGCTGTTACCGCACTGACAAGATTGTATTTAGGACTATTCATCATTGGCAAAGGTTATATATGCTGCGGCTTTGATAAGGCTTACCTAGATATAAAGAGATGAGTGTTAAGATGCAAATATTTTTATAATTTTAATGACTTTGACTCTTGAACATTGCTGGGAAACAGGATGCCTCAACAAAGCAGTCAGAAGGGTCTGCTCTGGGAACCCGTGATGACATCATCATTGGTCTTAAGTCCTCGGATTCAGACTAAGCACTCAACATTTTCCATTTTCCAATGGATTTCTAAATTCCATGTTTATTCGTCATTTTCATGAAATATGTCTGTTTCGTTTGGGGCTCTCTGCCACCTTTGCCAATAACCCCCGATTATTTGCGGCACGTGCGACAAGAATTCCGTCCTTGTCTGAGAGAATGCCATTTTTGCCAATAATTCCCGACTACTTGTCGCACGTGAGACAAGGAGTCAGTCCGTTTTCCATGGATAAGTATATAAAGAAGTCGTATTTAGCTGTAATTTTGTCAAAGGTTTGGTAAGAAGTTATGCAAAAAGAGCTGTCCAGATAGAGTTAGAAAATCCATTTTGAAAATGGAACTTGTTACTCTCCTTTGCAGTTATTCTCTATACTTGTGTTATTCAATCATGAAACATAAATGTGGACACAAACTGAATTTCTAAATGTCTCATCTGTCCAAAAGTTAAATAAAATGGCAGCATTTTTAGGTTCGTGCAAACTTGGTTAAAGCCGATTATCTCATAATCTTACACTTGTAGCAATTGTGTTTCTTTACCCCCAACACATTGGAAAGACACCAAAACTGGATTTCCATTTTTCTCAAATTCTAAAATACAGGCAAGCTATCGAAATGGCGACCATTTTGGTTTTATGAAAAGTAGGGAAGAACCTAACATAATATGGTGGTATCACTGCTAAATTGTGTTAAAAAACCATAAAAACATGGGTATCAAAACTAGAGTTACTCTTCCACGAGCCTCATGAGATATGAATTTATGCAAATTAAACCCAGGCTGACCAAAATGCCAGATGCTAATGATTTTACCGTAATTAGATTTCTAGACCTTGGATATATGTGGGTATCGAAACCGAATATTTTTTTCTCTGAGTCTCACCTCTGAAGATATAGACAAAAGCCTACAAAAATGGATGCCATTTTGAGTTTGTGCAAACTAGGCCCAAACAAAATGTCCCATGTTATTTCCATTGCTATAATTGTGTTCCTAGACCTCAAAAACATCGGTATAGACTTCAAAAAAATCTTCTAAGAGTCTCAGATCTCGAAATACGGACAAACATCTTATAAAAATTGCGGTCATTTTAACTTTATGAAAATTATACATATTGCGGCAACTCAAATTTGGTAGGATTTTTAGTATGTTAATATGGGCACTTACTAGGGAAATGCATTGTCAAGAAAATCCTTTTGTTACCATTTAGGTCTAGGTAAAACCTAAATTGGACTATACATTATCACAGACTAGGTGTAAGTAGATGGTTTTTGTATGATCTATCAGTAGGCAATACTACTGGCCAATCACCCATTCAGCTATGTAAAGGGTAGCTCAAAGCTTCTTAAAAGGCTCCAGAAATGAAAACCCTCCTGAAGTTACATTAATGTTTTCACAAAGGCAAAAAATTTTAGTTTATTAAGCAGTCCAGAAGACTACTTTGACAAGTCCTCTGCTTGTTCTCCACAAATTCTTAGATGACTGTTCACTGGTTTTGGAGAAAGCCACGTCTGACTACCATCAGAGACTTTGGCAAGAAATAATTTATCCCCAATTCAAGTTACTCAACCTCCATTTGCTATGCATACAAAATGGTCAAATGTGTTATTTGTTACACAGATGCAAACTTGTGTAGACTCTTAACCTTGTGTATAGAGGACTCCAACCACATTCTACCATAATAAACCCAACAAAAGTTCAATATCACAAAACTGTTATGCAAGATCAGAACATTGAATTATATGATTAATATGAGGATGTTTTAAGTAAAGCCATTGCTGGTTCAGTCTAACAGGGGGTAAATTTGAAACAAAATTATGTTAATCTATGAAGAAGGCAAGATAGGAGCACCAGACTGAAAGTCGTTGACATAAGGAAGAATTATTTCAACCTTGACACTGACTAGTTTCCCACAATGTAAAGCTTTCAAGGAACACGTACCCAGGGCAATTCATTAATTGTTAACAGAATTGTGGCTGACACTCTCTAGGCGGAACAACACAATCAGTGTGTAGAATATGGAGAAACTTATGGTCCAAAGGATAGTAGGAAAGCACTGCATTTCCCAGGTATTGTGCTTACCTCTTCCGTCATTGCTCATTAGGAAAAAATGGAAAATAGATACAAGGGCTTGTGCATGCAACTTAAAACTATTACCTGCACAAACAAATTCTAAGATTGGCACCATACAACAAATACAGTACACACAGTTTACATTACCCATTACTGTAGAATGCCTGTTCAAACTATGCGTTCTTACACATTTTAATTGTGATAGGCTAATCACTCCCTGAACAGAAAGTCTTATGTAACAATTGGGAGATCATTCACAGATCTGCCGATATCTGGACTGCACAATGTGAACATGCCATGTGCAGGTTGGATTGTCTTTTCTGATCCTCAAAGCTTACCTTTCTACATTCTTTGACATCGTTTTGAAATTTCTTAGAATAACTGTCACATGCGTTCTTGCAGGTTAGCAACTGGAACTAGTGTAAACTGAAAGTAATTAGATGAATCGGTGCATGCTTCATTTCCAACACTGTCTTCCACCCCACTATTTTAACTTGTTTAACTGTAACACCTTGAAGAGGAATGCAGTATGATTTCAGCCCAGGCTTGCACTGTGCGGTGTCAAGCTGCTGACATACAGCCCTACAAAGCTGTACTCTGGTAATCGTAAGGCGTGTACAATGTAGTGCACACCAAAGTGGCTCTGCATGACTGTGTGTATAAGGGCAGGGAAACGTTGGCGGCTAGAGCTGTGGTAGTTGTGCTCTGATGTACATAGGGACTGTAGCCTACATCCATGGGGTTCACATGATTACAGGGCGCGAGCGAGTGTACACAGTACTGTACGAGCGTCTGACGAATAATTGAGCAGTGAAAAAAGTGCCAGCACGACATATGAAGAGTACATGAACTTCTCTGCACTAGTTTTAAGGTTCTGGGCAGCGTAACATTTGTGTGGTTGTAGCATGCAATCAAATCTATCTGGCTGCTGCGAGTAGGTTTATGTAACTGTGACCGTTAGTCTCGTCAGACTACCGTTGCGCTGCTGGCACTTCAATGTTTAACTTTTTGCCTGGGAATCAAGTTGACTATAATAACCATCCCACAACAGGTTCAATTTCGTATTGTAAATGTAGTTGGCTAACAGAGTCTGAGTAAATATTGAAATTCTTGCCAGGGTATGTGTCGTAAGTTGCTTTTCTGATATCAGTGACGTGCACCGTATAGCCTGATCTGAGGTCCTAATGCCCTCGCAAACTCAAAACGTTTTGAAACGTGTAAAGTGGTGTTATAAAACCTTTTATAACACCACTTTACACGTTTTATAAACGCTTTGTGTTAGCAGGGGTTATGTCGAATCTGTTTGCAAAACCTGGTTCCTAATCTTAGACCTAAAGAGTGTTCACATTAGGCAGTGGAAATTTCCCTCACCGGTTGGGAAAACCTGTTCAAAAACAGTTTACTTTTTACATTGCAATTAATCAAGACCCCCTTGAACCAAAGACCCACCTCAAATTCTGAGACCTAGTAACAACACTAGCCCTGAGTTCTTTACACTAACCAGGGTAAAATTTATCCAGGATCACATCAGATTTCCTTCACAAAATGCTGGAATTACACAAGTGCAACTTGTACACTAATGTTCTGGTACATAATTTTATGTATGTAGGCCACTGACCTACACAAAAGTTTCCACAAATGTAGTGCCGTTTTGCTCACATATTTTGAAGGCATTGCCTAATTGCAGAACTTTGTGTAGAACATCACTCTGACTAATGCAGCAATCAGTATTATTTAAAGGAGAAGTACGCACTGTATATATGCTGTGCCTGTTTATTGTGCAACCTAACACGAACATGCATCGATTGCATTGGATTGCCTTTTCTGATCCTCATATCTTACCTTTCTGCATTCTAACAGGAATTCTTTCTGCATTCTTTGACATCTTTTTGAAATTTCTTAGAATACCTGTCACATGCGTTCTTGCAGGTTAGCAACTGGAACTAAAGTAAACTGAAGTTAATTAGATGAATCGTTAATTGATATAAGTAATTAATAGTTTATTAATAAAAGTAAGTATAGCCTATTCCTGGCAGGACAGGAAATGGAGATCGATCGGTTCAGTTTTCGCATGAAATTGATTGTTCGAACTGGATCTATTGAAAATTTGTAAATTGAAAGGACTGGGCATTTAGAGATGGATTCACATTCTTCTAGTGTCAAGGTTAGCGGGAACGATTTAAATTGCATGCTAATGAGGATCTGTAATAGTTGTTTAATTGTTGTATGCATCGAAGTAAAGTAGACAGCTTATTGCTCCAGATGGTTAGGCCAAAAATTTCTTGAAGCCTACATACCTTTTGAAGTAAAGTTGCTTGTCAACCAAGAATTTTTCATGCAATAATTTAGGCCTGGCCTAAAGTGCCCTCTTTTTCTAGAGTCCTCTGACGTTCTGGCGCAGAGCCAAAGGGCGAAACCACACGTTTACTCCAGAAGGAATTCTGTTCCGCAAATAGAGCTACGTCCCCCAAAGGACTCTAAACTTAACTGACCGACCTCTCGACCTTCAGACCTCTATATCATGGATCTGTCGTGTGTGGTCCCGTTCTAGACTGGCTGAAAAGAACAGAAACTTCACATGATTTTAATCCAAAGGCAGAGACTCGATGCCGGCAAATACAAAAGCTGCCTGAACATCTTCATCAAAGCTTTATTTGGCTTGGCCCTAGTAAGTATAGCCTATCCTTTACCTCTTCTTCCATTTGCAATTTACAGTCCTTTTTTACAGTTCCTCTGACCATATAGCCTAGTCCTAGAAGACTTCCTTGTACGATCATGCAATTCCCTCCCTCCCCAGGCATAAGCTAGACCTATGTTTCTTTTGAATTTCCAAGTTCCAAGTGATAGCCTAGGGGTCTAGGCTAGTTTACTTTTTCAAACCTGCATAGAGGCTTACTTCCGAAATGCTCCCAGTAACGTGTTCTTTCCGCCACAGGAGTGTACTGCATCTTTGATTGGTTATTTGACCTTTGACATTTGACTTTAGGGGGTCTGCTAGACAAAAGTTCCTATCCTGGGGTATCTTCTCACCAAATTTGAATAGAATCCGTCTAGCCCACAAGGAAGAGTTTAAGGTACATATTTTCTCTAAGAGATATGTATTTTCCGAACAGTAATTTGGGTTAGAAGTGACTGTCTTGCTTATAAGAATTCTCATGAACTTGCATAATCATCGTGCAAATGTTGAACCAGGCGCGGATCCAGGGGGGCCCGCCCCCCCCCCCCTCGCCACGAAAAAAAATCGAAAGGAGAAAAAAGAAGAAAAAGAAAAAAAAAGAAAAGGAGAAAGAAATATTAAGAGCAAAAATGAATAAAAGTGTCTAAGAACGTATTCAAAGTATATATTTCTGTAGGGGTTGGGTGGAGCTATCGCTGGATTATCTCTTTATATATCTTTCAAAGTGGTTGGCGACGAAAGGAGCGCTACAATGTCCGAAAACAGGTGAATAGCTGAGTAATGATCCTTGACTTAAGATCTAAATAAGTAAACATCGTGACATATGTAGTACGGGCTCGATCGGCTAGCTGCACTGAACTTTAGTAACAATTTTGTGTTAAAGAGTGAAATTTTTTGTTATCTAGAGGGATTGAGAGGCAAAGTTTTCGCCATACAGACCTTGCAGAATGAATACAGAAGACAAGCTGTTAGGTGACGTGCTATTGTGCACAGTGGCACCAGCTGTTGCAGGCAAAGTAGCGGCGTGCATACCCTATTCGATTTCGAAACTGACTGGAAAGTTTTAAAATGAACTCAAAAGGCTTTTAAGCTACAGACAGTGGCGTCGGCACAGTGGGCAATGGGTGACGTGTGTCCCCCTCCCTCATTGATTCTTGAAAATTTTTAAAATGGTCCCAAAAGTCGTTTAAGCTACAGATTTCTGTGGAGGGTGTAGGGTGAGATGTATTTTTGATGACTGGTTTATTTGTTCTAACCATTTTCTTTCACAAACTGTTCTCAAACTATCATAAGCTTTGGAAATTCTTGACAAATTCCAAATTTTCGCACCGCTCCGCTAGCGTCAAGCCTCGTGTCAGAGTTGTCCTTATTATCAATAGCTTTCGGTAACTACTCACGGGGGAAAAAAGGAGCAAAAGTGCTTTTTCAGAATTCTCAGTCAGAAGATTCGTTTCTGAATAGCATAGGTTGGTGGGAAAGTGACAGTGTCCGATGCAGGTTCTGAAATGCAGGTTTTGTCATGGACTAATATTTTATTCAAAATTTCGGCGCGCTTCGCGCGCATACGACAGGATTAACACCCGATTTTATATACCATTGACAAAGCTATGACGCAAGAAATTATTCCAATGCAACATTTTTCTAAAAAGTACATCTCCTTTTCTGTAGGGCTCTCATCATTATGGGATCTTTGACTAATCTAGTCTAGCACATGATCTGAAAGATTGAAAGTACGTAATTGCCGTTGCTTATTTCCAAACATTTTACCGCGACGTTCAATAATGACGAAAATCTTCTCTGAAACGAATTTTGCCTATCCACCATCCCTCTTGCTATACCTAAAAAGAAGGTGATATATCATATCTCCTCCCATATGGATGTCGGGTAGTGAGAATCCCATTGGTCCCTCTTTTGTATACTGTAACTAATTTAGAGCTCCCGGGAGGCTCTATACTGTTCTCTGTCAACCTTGTGTATCCTTTTAAAATGTAAAGGAAAAATTTTATTATAGTCCAAGAATTTTTCTGTGGACTCCACGCAGGTATAATTGCGTGTACAATTTTCCCATGGGGTGGATCATGGGGGACGGGGGGACGCGTCCCCCTCACTTTTTTGGAAGGGCGGACATCGTCAAAACGTCCCCCTCACTTTTTCAAAATGTTGGAACAGACTGCAATTATGCCTAGGAAAAGGAAATTTTTAGAAGAAATATAACCTAAAAATCGTACACTTTTGTTGCACCAAATCGCATCTGATTGCATTCAGTTCTAGAAAATTTTCCCTTAGACCTCCTCCTCCATGCCGAAGATCACAAAACTTATTGCCTCCCCGTGACGCAAATTCTGGCTACCACCAAGTGCTTCTTCCACGCCACCATAACGGCGATTCACAAATGTGAAAAAGTCCCCCCCCCCCCACACACACACACACACTTTGGAAATGGATCCACGCCCATGATTTTTCCTGGGACTCAAGGAGGTTTGAAGACAATATGTTAACCGTCTCTTACTCCCCTTTTTCACCCGAACAAATGTTAGAATTCACTACATTGTGGACATTTTCTAAACATACAATCACATTAGAAAGACCCAAAGATACCACCATTTTGCATATAGGCCCCCTAAAATTAACAGAAATTCCTCACAGGGGAGGGTAAACCCCTTCCTGGGATTGCGCTCTCATGTACTAATAAGAAAAGGCTCTCCCACTCTTGTATATAGCGTATACAAAATCCCACTGCCTAAAAAGGCACGGTTTAACAGTTATCTGCGGTTCCCCCAATCACCAACTCCCGCCGGCACCATCGGTCATAGAATTCTGAAGGGTATACCCTTCAGAAGTCCATAAAGAAGGTGATATATCATCTCTCCTCCCATATGGATGTAAGGTTGTGAGAGTCCTGTTGGTCCCCTTTTCAGTGTACAATTAATACAGCTCCCGGGAGGCTCTATACCGAAAATTTTCGGCGCGCTTCGCGCGCAATTGTTTACGCTCGCGGAGAGAGGTACGTTTTTATTGAGTGATGGATTTATTTTTATCACTTTTTACCAAAAATCATTTGAAATCTTTCACGATTTTTGCAAATTCTTCTCAATATTTCTTGATTCTTGCTTGATCTGCGCACTGTTAGCCTTGAATTGCTCCTTTTACTATCAACAAGGTCCCAAACGTATTCGCACTACTCATCGGTGGGGTTCTACCATAAGCCAATTATTCGTGTGCATAGACGTGATAAACGTCAGCATTGTAAGGATGTAAAACAACTGATATTCATTTTTTCACCCTCCTCTTCTTATGAAAACTAAAAACTTAGTATCGAACCCACCTTCTAATTGATAGACACACATAAAGGGAATTGACACCGTTAGTCGTAGCAATGGTTTTAAATGTAAATTCAAATTTTCGGCGCGCTTCGCACGCAATTGTTTCATCTGACGTCCTATACCCGAATACCGTATAACGAAAATAAAACACTCATTATGGCAAAAATCATTTCAAGTTATCTACACGGGCTCATAATGTTGGCGTGTAAGCTTTAAGATAACTTGGATTCTCCGTAATTTCTGCAGGTACTTATAGTAACTTATACTGAGCCATACACATCAAATTCCATGCAACATGAAAAGGTATAAAATATCACTGACATAAGAACTGGAGCCGATTTCTGTGCTCTTAAAATGCAATATTGCGAGAGCTTCCGGGGGCTTCGCCCCCTGCACCCCCACCGGGGCTCCGCCCCTGGACCCCACGCGTAGGGACTCGCGCTTCGCGCTCGTGGTGCACCTTCGTTGCACATGAGGTTTTCCATCTTGGGTCCCCCCCCCTCAAAATTTCTGGATCCGCGCCTGTGTTGAACCTTCTCGTTGACTTCCTTTTTCCTTTTGGGTTCTCTCTAGACTTGTTGACTTTCGAGATGCCTGAACTAGTTTCCCATAAAATCAATTATATAGCTATCTGCTTGGTGCCCTTACAGTAAACTGCTCTGAACCGTTAACAACGAATTTCATGAAATATGAAATGATGTCAAATTCCCTCTGAAGCCGATTTATGCTCTCTTTGTATGCACCATTGCGAAATCTTACGTGGACTTGACACCCTGAACCGCCACCGGGGATTTGCCACTTCAATCCCCCCCCCCGCCAGTGCAAAGTCAAGTTTCGTGCTAGTGGTGCACCGTCGAAGCACTTGAGATAACCCATCATGCCCCCCTTCTCGAAATATCTGGATTTGCACCTCACTCTGTATCTGTTTTTTTTATTTTCAGTTCGCATTTCCTTCTAAATAGGTCTAGTTTCTTTATTGATATTTGCATTGTCCTTTCCCGGGTATTTTTCTTCACTGCAGTGCAACGTAGTGTTTTTAAAAACTGTTTTAGCAACACATTTCCAGTGACATGGTAACTGTGCAAACAACTTCGATTATCTTTGTCATCAACTTCAGAAACAATTGTCCGTTACACTTAAGGAAAGTTGAGATGTCCATTGACTTACTAAATATGGAAACAAGTATCCAATCTTTACTAAAGATTTCAAGGTTACTTAACATTCTTAATAACCCTATATCATCTCGCTTACAAAGGTCCTTTAGAACCTCAAGCACCAATGAAACAATTGCGGCCTGAAATTGAGACTAAAAAAGCAGGGTCGTAAGGATTTGACTAAAATTTCTTTCTTCGGTGTGTTCTTTATTTTTATTGTTAGGGGCTTTGGCTCTAGCCTGATATTTTTGTCCTTCATCTTTCTCAAACGTGCCTTGAAGGCTCGCCTAAAATGTTTTCTTTTTTAGCGCGCTACTTCTATACTTCTATACTTCGGTATTGCTTTAATTACAGTTGAGAGGTTTATTGTGAAAATCCATGTACTTTCTAGCCTTGACTGCTTGAACTGTACAATTGCGTTTAACTCTTGCAATTTCATAAACACCCATGGTCTCTCTCCAAAAGTTTGGAATGTGGTGTTAATATTTAGAATTTCGTAGTGTTGGGTTAGGTAGGGTTGTGCCAATCGCGCCTGCAGAGGCTTCAGTACGGAGATCTAAAGCAAAGAGAATTGAGAACAGGTTTCTTGTAATTTTCTTTGATTTTATTCAACGATAAGTCACAAATTAAGTATATACAGATTAGTGAGGAATCGTGTGTCCAAAAGTCATGGTTTGCGAGAAAGGCCTGCCTAGTTTGAAATCGCTTTAAATTTCTCTCCATAGCAGATATTACCATCTATTTAGTCCAAAATTCTATTTAATCTACAACAACTAATTCATGAATGAATAATTTTATGACTTAATTGTGACGGGCAAACTGATTACAGTCTGGGTAAACCTGTCGTAGTGGGAGTACCTTCTTGTGGTCGATTCACTTACCCCAAGATGTCAAGTAGCATGTCACGCTATTTTTCTCTCCCAGTGAAGGTGCTTTGGGGCTTTAATAATAAACATGAACATATTTATTAGAATTGCTGGTTAGGATATTCGACATATTCAGAGTTCTACCAAGAGCATTGGTATCATACGTAAAGTGAGCAGACGCATCACGGTCTTTACGAATCGTACATATGTGAACAGTATCTACCCTCGGTGAGGTAGACTGTTAGCTTTAGTAAGGTATCACCCTTTACCACGTTGAGGTTTAGATGAGGAGACCAAGAGAATGCACGCCCTTTGGCAGAGTTACCCTGACTAATACAACAGCTTCCACAACTTTCTCATTTGAAAGCCTTTGTTATGAAACTGATGAAAATTCTCAATCTCATTCCACTGAAAAAAGCCTGTCTACATTAGATCGGTCGTAGTCGACCGTTCGATTTCCCCTCTTACCGGGTATTTTCTTTCGTGCGGCTACCCTATGCGTATCATTAAACAGGGTATACGTAAAACCGCTCTTATCAATCGCCATGACCTTCTGTCCTATAAAAACAAGACCCCCAACAAACGCATCCCCCTTGTTTTTGAATTCCACCCCCTTATCCAGTGTGGCACGTACCTTAAAACAATCCTTAGCATCCCTCAAAGTCGACCCCACCCTTTCTGACCAATTTGCTGACCCCCTCTTCTTGCGCTACGCCAGCCCCCTAATCTAAGGAGACTAATCGCTCCGTCCAAATTACTGACCTCAGACGAAGCCACTAGGGGTAATACATGTTGCAACAAGCAACGCTGCAAAATCTGCAGACATATCAACACGGGAGAGCGGGTCACCATCCCTAACATAAAATTTCCGTTAAAACCCCCAATCCTCATGTGCAATTCTTGCAATGTTGTTTACATATTTCATTGTAATCTGTGTAAACACGGACTCTATGTTGGAGAAACCGGGACTTCTTTCCGTCTTAGGTTTAATAATCACAAAAAGTCTATTCGAGACAATGCTATTGGATTCCCAGTAGCAGAACACTTCAATCTCCCCGGTCATGCCCTTGATAATCTAAAAGTAACTCTCATAGCTAGTAACTTTGTTTGCACAGAAAACCGTAAACGTACGGAACTAATTTGGATAATGAAGCTTAAATCACATCTCACTGGACTTAACAAAGACCTCGATCTTCTTAATCAATACACCTTTCATCAGACACTTTAATCCTATTATGTTTGTTTATCTAACTTCCAGCGCTTTGTTCGTTGCTTGTTATTTTCTTGATTAATTTACTTACTTTGTTGTAAGATTTCGCTGAAGAAGGTTCCAGGGGACCGAAAATTTCGAAATAACTTGTAGATTTTGTACTCCTATAATCAACCAGTTATGCTCTTTATTGCATTCGTTCTCATATTCTATTTTAATCTTGGAGTATACGTGGAACTTAACTTTTCTGCTATATATATATATATATATATATATATATATATATATATATATATATATATATAAAGAGAGAGAGAGAGAGAGAGAGAGAGAGAGAGAGAGAGAGATATTTGGGCTGTATGTGGGAGAAACAAAACGTCGTCTTGCTGACCGAGTCACTGAGCATCTGAGGTCAATCAAACAGAACCTCCCAGTGTTCCCTGTAGCCACACACTTCAATCCCCGTCAATATGCTCGATATGTGACTTGATGGTTACGGCGGCCATCTCGTGTCAAGGTTCCGATCATGATCGCTTGGCTGCCGAAAACCGTCTCATTATGAAACTTGGAACCCTGTCCCCACATGGTCTGAACGTTAGACTTGAACTTTTATAAATCAGCAATTCCTGCATTGTTGTTACCTGTGTTAACCACTTAACACTGTCTGTTTTCCTAGCAGGTTTGCCCTTGCCCAATTTTATTGTGTGTTTCTAATTTGTGCGTTTAGCCGTGTCAACAATCAGTTGCATTTTTGCCACCTAATAAAGCTTTTAAACCCGAAACGTCGTAGACTTTTTCACAAACTTTTAGCACTATATACTACTTTTTTGACCTACTTACTTCATAAAGGCTGCGCAGTACTTCGACCTTACATATATATATATATATATATATATATATATATATATATATATATATATATATATATATATATATATATAATAAATAACAAGCCCCCATATCATGGAT
The DNA here is from genome assembly GCA_029531755.1 of Holothuria leucospilota. NCBI lineage: Eukaryota > Metazoa > Echinodermata > Holothuroidea > Aspidochirotida > Holothuriidae > Holothuria > Holothuria leucospilota. The sequence continues at coordinate 19,363,885 of CM055972.1, read as the reverse complement.
CAGAGTGTCTTCAATACCAACAGTACACATAACGTAGTCTAATATTTCGAGGCCCTACCTCTTCCTCGGAGACTTGAGTAGTGAGCAAGTTATAAATACATTCTACGTCGTAAACTCATTAAAAATGCCTAAATCTTTGTTCGGGCTCTTTGTATGGCTTTTGATGGATAGAATTTTCCTAGTCTCCTCCGCTTTTAGTTTCTCGTCGTCCCTAAAGTCATGACAGTTGCCTTTCAAGATGCATAGTTTGAGATTATGTATTGTGTGAGACGAGAAGTGCTCAGCAACAGAAAATCCCTTAAGCGGCTGTAAAATGGTGTGTTTGTAGTTGTTAAAACGAAGACGGAATTTCGTCGTCGTTTCTCCAACATATTTGCCTTTAGTAAACTTATTGCAAAAGAGTATGTAGACAACATTAGCAGAATTGCAGCCAAAGTGTCCTGACTATGGTTTGAGCAGGAAGTTGTTGTCCGAATGGAGATAGCACGAGAAGTTTAATTTATGCTAATACCCTTAAGACCTATTTAAGTTTTAAAAGATTACCAACTATTAGCTGGTGAAAAGACTTATAAGGACTTATGCCCTTTATTCAATGCTTTCAACTTGATTTTTTTCTCCGTGCCACATCATTTACCTCTAGTAATACTATAACAAGGGGCTTAAATTGAATAAATTGAATTGATGTGTAGGTTTGTATACCGCCATCATAGTAATGACAGGGTCTTTAAACTCAAAACGTCTGTTTAAAAAAACCAGATCATTATAAATGCCCCTTCTCCATCTACAGAAACCATATGTAAAATTAGCTAAAGAGTCAGAATCCTAATTCTTTTATTTCATTTTGAAAAGTTTCCTCACGTTTTCTAAAATAACCGGACATAAATCTATGTTCACAATTTCACATAAAATCAAGCTGATGTGGTTTATTTACGCGCAGCAAGCGACACTAGAGAGAAATCAAATTTATTTTTCAAGCGACAGGCAGGCAATTCTATGGCAATGGGTAAAATAGCTCCAGATGGGTCATAGCTCCAGATGTTTGCAGACGACAAACCCCTTTGTGTTAAGGTTTTAATCCAGCTTAGTGCTATAGAAATCTTGAGAGCAAGATAGTCGAATGATTACTAGATGACCTTAAATGCGCAAACCTCACTTCAAAGGAAGTTTTGGCGAGTAATCTCTATTCGGATAACAACTCCCTGGTGTGAGTGTGGTGCCGGGGGACATGGGGAATGAAGTACGACATGCTGAAATATCCGGCAGCGTGGTTTGTTACATGGAAAGTTGCCCGTAGGGGTGAAAGGCCTGGGAAATTGGGAACTTACAAGAATCTTTCTGAGGTAAGGCCGCTGTCTAAAAGACAGAAGAGGTGCATTCTTAAAAGCGCACCCTAATTCAACGTCACTTTGGGAAATTCCCCACAGACTCTGAAAAAGACCTCTCACAATGGGATGAAAATTAGTGGTGAAGGTAATCCGTTCAAGTGGGGTGACATTTTTTACTTAAAAGTTTCTTGCCTTCAAACTTTATTGGCTCTCTCAATAGTCTTTCTAATGAATTTGAGAGAGTAGCCCCTTAAAATGAATTGTTTTGTAAGTTCATTTAGGTGAATGATTAAATCATTATTGTCAGAGAAAATTCTTCTGTAACGAAGAACCTGGCAATAAATTATAGATTTCTTGGTGCGTTCTGGGTGGAAGCTAGTAAATGGTATGTGTGTGTGTGTCTGCATGTGGGTTTCATGAAGACAAATGTTTGCATGGCGTTCACCAAGGACACTTGAAAGTCTGGAAACGTATACTTGATTTGGAACATTGACATATAAATTTAATTGAAGGGTAGAAAGAGTTGACTTTGTCAATAAATCTAGTAAGGGAGCCTTTCCCATGAGGGCATAAGAAAAAAATATCATCAATATATCTTAAATACATTAAAGGCTTAAGCCTACATTCATCTAGAAATCGCTCTTCTAAATGAAGAAGATTAAAGAGATTAGCATTACCAAATTCATTCTTGACCACAAGTATTTCAACTTCGATGACCAGTTTTTCTTGCAAACCCATAGTACCGCTATGGGTACCAGAATGGCCGCTGTGTATGCTAATCTCATTTTGACATTCAAAATAGCCGCCATGAAATTGTCGGAAAAATGGAACCCTGCGCATTTTTGAATTCTGCATACCCAATACATTACGGAAATGCAAGAAAATTTAACTAGGCAGGCCTGTCTTGCAAAATTACACCAGAATCCTAACTAGATCGTTGGTGATGGATGATTCTCTAATTATACTGGCCGGTCTTAAAAATGATTTAGGGAGCAACACGCTCCCTAACACTGTATGCTACAAAACCTCATGTTTACACTTCCAAAGTCTGCAGCACGTATATCGAGAGTTGCAGTAGATCAAGTCTCTGCGGGAAGTTAATTACTACTCTGAGATAGCGACCCGAGAGTACTGACTGGCGGAAAGTGACCCACTATATATGATTGTCCAATGAAAGAGGGGATGAGCAACCACACAGAACTAGGATAACTTTTTCACAAAGACAATGACACAGTTTATTTCCATCCACATGGAGTACACGGCACATAACAGACAAAGGTAAATATAACATAAATATTTACATTTATACACATTTTAAATTTGTGTTGAACCTATTTGAGATAAGGTGGAAAAGCAGAAAACTAAAGTATAATACTTATAAATTGTTTTCCCCTACATAAATAATTTACACAATGTATTGAAAAGAGGTTATGATAACAAACGTTGCAAATCTATAGATACTAACACCAGAAGAAGACACTATAGAGAAAAGAAGGAAAGAGGAAAAAATGAAATCTGCAAAAAGAGACCAAGGAAAGAAAAAAAAAAACAGAAATAAAGCAAAAAATATAATAGAATAGTACACTCTTTCAGAGTTTTTTACAATTAATCTCGATAATTTTATGACGACAATAACGTCTACTTAAATCTTGTTTTAAAAAGGGAAAGAGTTTTACATTGTTTAATACTGTCATCAAGTGAATTTCATAGTTTGACTCCTGCGGAGGAAATATACAATTGTTTTTTCTTTGTTCTTACATGTTTTTTTTAAAGTTGTTATTTTCTCTTATGTTATATCTGTCATTGGATGCTAAGGTAAACAACGTTTTGTAGGTTCTGTGGTAATAACATATGGTAAGCCTTAAACATAAATACTCCAGTGCTGAAATCTTTAATTTGAGATAATGGTAGGGCTATTAACTTATGGAAAAGTCAAGCCGTATGATCTAAGAGATTTGCTTTACATACAACACGAATGACCTGTTTGTTTTAAAAATAATGGAGTAATATTTGATATGGAGTAATATGATCTTAAGTATTTCCCTATACTTCAGAACAGTAATTAAGATATTGGCCCACCCAAGTAGAAAACGATTTATTGCAGATAAAAGTGAAAGGTTTTGCAACGGACGAGATAATAAGTTTAACCAATGACATGCTTAAATCATTACTGTCTCCAGAAGTTTTGTTAGTTACATTTTTAATAATATCCAATACTTCACCTTCAGTAGCGTCCGTAAAAACATGGAATGTGTATTCATCTCATCCAGGTAAGCATACACTGAGCTGTCTTGTGCTGGTATAGTTGCAGCTAAAGCAGGTCCAACATTAGTGAAGAACTTGTTAAAACCATCTAAAATGTCTTTGTCATGTATCTCCTTATTATCTGCTATAAAGGTATCAAGATAAGCATTACTTGCCTTGTAATTACTGTTCATAATACAATTTAACACCTTACATGCTTCTTTAATATCATTTGTATGGCTATTTATAAGTTTTGCATAGTGATCCTTTTTACAAACACTTAACACAGAAGTAAGTTTGTTCTCATACCTCTTATACCTTTGTTCACATTCCAAAGTTCTATTCCTAGGAAAATTTACGTACAAACAATTTTTCTTTCTAAATGCGTTTATCAAACCTTTTTTAATTCATGGTTTGTTTTTTTTTCCACGTTTAGTTGCTATTTTGGTTACAGGATAACATTCATTATACAACTTAGTTATAATATCTATAAAATGATCATAAGACTCGTGAACATTATTGGCAGTGTAAACCAGTGTAAACCAGATACCATCTTTCCTGAGTTTGTGCAGAGTATTGTCTCGATCATTTCTAAATTAGGTGAATAGTATCAAGTTCTTAAGATTGCCTTTATTAATGTCTTTTCCTTCGTAACGACCTTTTAACTATGCTATTTCTGACTTCCATCCAATCTCTTTTATCCTTAAAAAAACATGACCAGCCTCTTGCTTGAGCTTTTCTTGTTCGTTGAATAATAAGCCAAGACACTTGCTTCTCCTGCCCGCCATGCTGCCCTTCTAAGGGAGACTAACTGTCGTACTTTGTATCAAGGGAGTCTGATAAATCCACAGAAATAATGTTAGAATTACAGTTGAGTATGTGATTTTTCACATTCATCTTAACAGTTTCCAATTATTATTTCCATGAATAGCAGAAGACTTCTTTGAGACGGAAATTTAATCGTTCGCTTTTCCTGTGGGGGAAATAGCGGGATTGGTTCCAATCGCTTCTCTTAGTTGTTCCCTCTGAGTCACGTGAACAGATTTCTCAGGACCTGAAGTCCAAGCACAAACAGAAATTACAAGGTTACTACACTTGAAAGCGTCTTCCAAGTGACCGATATTAATAATAAATATTACGTAGTAATTGTCATACTTTTCTTGGCATATACTCTTCCTTTGATCATGGTCATTTACAGTTCAAATATAACCCGGTTATATAAATGTATAAATATAACCATCTTTTTGAGTTTGTTGGATAGGTCCGATGGGTGTTTTTAGGATAGGATATGTTTTCTATGTAGCATTGCATGCTTACATTAAACGACCAAAATTCACCTCAGTGAAATAAATGTAGGTTGTTCTAACAGCTCTCATAAGAGATTTTGTGAACGTTTTGTACGGTCAGCAAAATGTGTATACGGTAGGTACAAAATCTGAATGCATATAAATAGCCTGAAGGATTAATGACTATCAAAGAGACCTTCCTTCAAATACTGTCATAAGTAATTTGATTGTCGTTAAATAACGCAATCGATTACGTTTGTCTGATAACTACATTCTTTGATAAAATTTCAATAGATCTTACGAAAAAAGTTGTAGCAGTACTCTTTTTATGCTATTTGTTATAAATTTTTAAAAAAAGAACACATACACTGAAAAGGCTTAAACTTTGGGACAATTATGAAAAATTCCTCACATAGTTTACCATCGTGCATAAGTTTAAAATACTGAATTGTAGCGAACGTTCAGCGTCATGATTCCTCTCTGAAGGATATTACCCGTGATGGGGTCTTACTTGTATTTACGGGAAATACTACAAAGTGTTAGAAAATGCCTATAAAAAGGGAAATTTGCTCAAATCTGTCCATCAATAAATCACTACTCTACCTCAAAGTATTTAGAGACGCCTTCCAGGGATACCCATTACAACAATGTTTGGGTGTACTTTGATTTCACAGTGTGCGTTGTAGAGTTATATGGTAGCTCGAAAAAGCACCTCATGCTTATCATCTTGCCAAAGACTTTATGTCATTTCAAATCCTAAAAAATGTAATCTCTCCCATTAAGACAGGTTAAGTAATGTCTGTAGAGCTTAACAACCGTCTAAAATATGTATTAATACAATTAAATTTTCAGAGCCGATAAGAACCCTCATGTAACAGTTTTTAATGGATATCACTGTTTTTATGAGAGGATACCATGCAAAGGTTAAAGCAGTAACTAATCGACAGAAAGAAAAATTAAACAAGAGTAGTTAGATCTAGCTTGTTAATATCTCGTTTGAAGGCCTGGGGACTCTAGGATGGAGGGAAGCAAATGGTTTTCTAATTGGGAAAGATGTAGAATAAGATACAGGGCTAGTGGAAGTGGTACAAACAATCTATTTATCGTTGGAAGTTGCTGAGCGAGTCATGCGAGAAGGAACAAGCCGCGGTGGCATGATAGACTGCCGCTCCATATAACAACAAACAACAACATGATCAAAGAAGTAAGTTACAAGATGGAAAGAGCAGCAACTTACCCACAGTGGGGAGAGTATCGAGGAAAAGGTGAAAGAGTCATCCCCAATAAATGCGATGGCTTTGGACTGAGCCTTATTAAAAACACCAAGAACAGAGTGGGAGCACCTCCCCCATGTGTAAGAGCAATACTCCACTTGGGGCAGATTTGAGCTTTTAAAGTTTTATCAAATGCTCAGTGTCATAAAAGTCATAGAAATGATAAAGAAAGCCAAGTTTTTGAGAGGCGCATTTAGCAGTATCTGCGATATGAGTGTTCCAGCTCAAGTAAGGAGTTATGTGAGTCCAGATAGCTGTGTCACCCAAATTCTGGTGACCGCCCTTTTATCAGCTCTCAACAATAAATAAACAAACGGTTATGCATAATTCCAAACAAGTACAAAGCAACGGCTCACAAAATGTACATTTTATTTTTCTTTCGAGCTTAACACCCCCGATTGACCTGGCCTTTCTACTGACCTCATTTCGTATGTAATTGAGGTATTGCGCATTTTGGGATAAAAACAACAGTTGTTTGAGGCTCATTGAAAAGAAGTCGATGGTGTAGAAATGATACCATGATTAATTCTTCTAGACTGTCCCAGACATTGTCCAATTTTACTTTGGCTAAACAGGTAACATACAACGTGTCGCTTCTTAAACTTACCTGTTCGACAGATTGCATTGTTGTTGTTGTTGTTGTTTTTTTTTTCTTTTAGATATGAGAAAATTTGCTAGTTTTCGAAGGAAATTACTTCCCGTATCTTCTATTAAGTAAGTCTCCTAGTTCCAGAAGGCACAGAAATTAATATGAGGATACCAGTTAAGCATTTGATTTTTTCATATGTATGAAGAATCTCATCTAGTGTATAAGTGTGAATGACTAAAGTAGTGTTCATGAAAATATCTCATCTACATACCTGAAGACTTTGTTGGCATAAAAATATGAAAGTCGATTTCCTTTGTGAGGGCGACAGACCTATTTGTTCCAATCTTCTCACTTACTGGTTCTTTCTCCTCCTTAAAAACGGCTTTCAATAGAGCTGCAGTTCAACCACAAACAAAAATTACAAACATTGTTAACTTAGACTTTACTCCCAAGTACTTAGCAACAATGTGAATTATGAATATTATGTTGTAATGGTTGTTGCTTTTTCCCATATTCTTGTCATTTGGTCAAGATTATACACTGCAGCTTATTTGTTGCGGTATGTGGGACGGCGAGCGATCTGACGATAAACTTTCAAAAAACCTTAACCATTTCAAATCCCAGACAGATGTAATCTTTCCTATTTATACAAGTTATCCAGCCCTTTGAAGCCCATCAACAGTCTAAAATAGTTTAGACGAGAAATTTTGCACAGTTGATGAATGTCATGGTTTGTAATGTTAATTTTAATGTTAATGTTAATTTTATTAAAAAGTTTGTAATGTTAATCAGTTCTTCATCCTTTATTTTCATTTACCCTAAACTTTATCTCTGACAAGATTTAACATACCTTTCCGCTCATTCCAGGTAGAACGATCTATTTCGAAAGGTCCGTAAAAAGTTTGAGCAGATTCCCATGACTGTCTCCTTCGTGGGAAGTCTCTAGATTCGTGCCTGCCCTTTTCTAATAGAAATGGTTTTTGGAAAGTGATATATTCGTAATTCTGGCAAGTCTTCAACATTGGAAACCAACTCAATTTGAAAAAATCAGGAAAGAAAAGACTTTTTCGATGAAAGCAAACAGAAGTGAAATTTTTAACCAAGGGCAAAACACTCAACGCTGTACCATGTTAAACGTTACAGTGTTTAAATTGAAAAGATGATATAAAGTCTGTTTTACAACCTTCAAAATGTAGATAATATGAAATATGAGGTAGAGACGCTTAAATAAGAAACATAACCGCAAATATTAAAAGAATTATAATTTTTGCAACTACTAAAAAAGGTATAGCACAACCAGTTCTTTCTCCATTCACTTACACATGTAATCTTTTTGTGGTCCACGGACCAGGAAGACGTTTGTAAAAGGCCCATTGTATCTTCTAGTGAATCCTCACCACTAGGTTACTTACCGCAAAATGTTGTAGCCATAGGCGTAGGAGCCCGAGTTGATTTGTGGGGCTGTAAAGACTTGCCCGAAACATTTGCCCCCAAAGTCCACGTGCTACACGCGCGTTCAACGTGCTTTTGTATATATCATATAGGCATGAGTCGTGCCAGTTACATACAATAATTTTGCTGTGTGATCGCCAGCCAGGGGAAGGGGTCTAAAGGGGGTGGGCGTCCCCCTCCCTTTTGAAAATTGAGAAGTAAGGTGTCCTTACATGCAATCTGGTGCCACATATGCTACCTTTGAAGTAAAACTTGGGGTAAAAAATTATATATTTAGGTACTACAAAGAAAAAACCGGCATCATTGAGGGAGGCATGGCCCAATGGGCCCCTAAATACACCACTGATAATCATAATATAAGTTTAATCATTAAAAAACCACAATGTTGAATTAATACCGAATATATAGGCGCTGCTGTAATTCAAATCAGAATTTAATTATAATTACCAAAGAAGTTTTTTAACTATTGATTACCTTTAGCTACATCTTTGCATTATTTTTCTTTCAGTAGGTGCCCGAAAAATTCTCAGCATATTGCCCGAATTTTTACAAAAATATTTAGGTGTGGGCTGCACCCCCCAGCCCCCCTCCCGCCTCCAACACCTATGAGTGTAGCCCCTGTTGAAACTGAACCCAAACTGATACACTGCTTTGCAAAAGGATTTAACCCAAATACTATGTTACAACCTGCAATTTCGGTCATGTTTGTATAATTAGTACCTCAATTCATTTTCTATAACAGAAAAATAAACAATGTGTCCTTTTCAGCAGCATAGTGTACACTGAGCATCAAACTTTTAAGGGACTAAAATTGGTAAATAACATTTTAAGCCAACAAATTCAATGAAATTAGTGATATCCTACTTGAAAAAGTCGTAAAACGTCCCAGGCGGAGGATAATTATTAAGTGGCAAAAGTGACCTGAAGGTGTGTAAAACAATTTCGTAAAACAATTTACTCACCAGAAACAGGGGTAAATATATTATGTGACAATTTCCTGTCTGTTAAACTCCGAATCGTCTTCACCACTACTGAAACTAAAATAGTATACAAGTTGTTTAAAGAACATTTCGTCATTTTGAAGAAACTATGAATAGGTAACTTTCTCGTAATGTTAATATTACCGTCTTATATAAACAACTCATGGTAGTAAAATTTACCAGCTAAAAAAGACATCAGCACATTAAGTTATTGTTCATACAGGCATTCACACCATTTTCTGATACCTGTGCTAAACTTTTTTACTATAATTCAGTCTTGAAGTTGGACTGGTTCAATGTTGTCCTATTGCCAACAACTAGAAAATAAAGTTTATTTTCTGGTTTGTTTTAAGACAGCTTAATATTTTTTTCATTAGCAGAGATAGCAGTTTGTTAAACAAATGTAGCGTAACCTAATGCCAAGAAGAATATCCTTTCATCCAACTACCTGTCTTAAGTATGGTTTATCTAGATTTTTATAGTTTGAGCCCTGGTGCCCTTCATATCAATTAACCTTTACTAAAAAGCAAAACAAGATGTAAAGCATACCAAGTTTCTCAAACCGACAGATCGATCTCTTTAGCATACATTGTGTATCGGCATTTGTTAAGGTTTTCTCTACTTAATCTCCCCTAACCTTTCATCACATGCATTTGAACGTGACCAGATTAATTTGTATTTTCATTTAACACAAGACACGTGGCCTCAACGGTCTAGTAAAGGATCCCTCGATGGTATCATTCTTAAGACATTGTGCTACAATCCTTTCTCAAAGCTTTTGTAGCTTTATATCTGGTAACGTCTGATGACGTTAAGACCCCCAAAAATTGCAGGGCTCTTCTCTTGATATATGGAATCTATTTCCCAAGTATGGACACTACCCGTTATTCTCTTGAAGGATCTTGTCTTCAAGCTTGGGCGTCACAAACACACATGTTTACACGGTATCGTGACTAATTAGACTTTTCGTGTCTTCTTCAGGGAATCAAAAAAAAGTTTCAGGGGAATGATCAAACGTGCCCTAGGGAATGACGGTGATTCATATTATGGATAAAAACGTATCTGCGTATTGCAAGAAGCTCACAGAAACTCATCCCATTAATGTATCAAAAATAAAGCTTCTGCCCTTTCAATTCATTTGCACGTGATCTCTTCTTTATTTCAATTATACATTGTTTGAGTTCTCCAGACACGGTTTCAGGGTTTGAAATATGAGGCACACTTTTGTGATGGCAAGCTTGAATCTAAGATCGCAGAACGCGTCAAGCGTTGACGGGTATGGGGCTTTACCCTAGGAATTGTTAACATTACGTACGTTATGCAATGTACAATTTCCAGATAGGCCCCAGACAACTTGACCAAAATAAGCGTACTTTAGAAGTTTAAATATTATGCAATTCCCAACTACTCCAGGAAGTAATTAAAAATACCATGTGACTAAAATGCACAGTATGTATGGGTTCCTCCTCTAAACTCAAAATTTTTTAGCAAACACTGCCGCAAGATGTGATATCATTTAACAATCGGTGATAGATAGTAAACTAAAGCTATCATAGAACGGGAAAGATCGGTATACGCCGAATAAACAGCAAAACCGTGAAAATCATCGTGTGATTTTGTGACAAGGTTTTTGAATGTAAATATAATCTATACTTTATTTCCTGTGCCCTTCGAAAGAACCACTTCCATGTACCATAATTACCGTAACTGCAAAAAATATTCTGTGTGATCAGTGGCAATAAATATAGATATAATGGGCACAGGAGTTATTGAAGGCCATTCACAATTGCAATGGTGTAATTGTTCTCATGGTTTTTAACAGCAAAGCTATACTTCAGGTATCCGAGTAACGATAAGTCTGTTAGAAAGAAGTAAAAAAAAGGATGTGCTTCAAGTATGTGTAACTTAATCTTTCTGACACTATTCGCTATTATTGCAAAGGAGTGAGTTCACCCCAAGTCTTTCACGGAATGTATTAGTGGCTTCACCGTATCTTTCATTTCGAGAACTAGGTGCTTAGTTAGGCACTTAAATGAATCTATAAATAACTTCCTATTGGTGTAACCCCTTTTTATTTATTGGAGTTACAGTTAGATGAGGTTTTACGGCTCAGTTTCTCAGTAACCAGTGGGTTTAAGTCGGGCCAGCCGCGGCCTTTTTTCTAGTTGTGTCTCACTGGCTTGTTTTCCCTACTCCATTGCTTATGCTGAGCACCAAGCACAATGGCAGTAGATTCCATTTTTAAAGTCTTTGGTATGACCCGGCCAGGAGTCGAACCCCAGACTATTCGGCTACAAGTCGGATGCTCTAACAACTTGATATATTCACCCAATAAACTCGATGAAAATTCAATATTAGTTTATCCTGGCATCCTAATTTTTAATGTGTTTTTCAATTGCGTCGCAACCTTTTGGTCGATGAATTTCCAAGTCGATTAAGAGTAGATTTAGGTATAGTTCTGAACAGGTTTCCTCACCTTTTGATGCCGCCATTGCAAGAAATAAGAACTCATCAGGAAAAGTTAAATAAACCTTTCTATTGTTAATCCAGACCTCCAACGTAGCCTTGCAAACTCACAACTGAACAAAACGTTGCTTGTAAGTCCAGACGTCTGTTGCAAGAACTTTGTCTAAATTGTAGAAGAACAAATGATCGTTGTGCAGATCTTAAACGTTAGAGAACTTTCCTAATGACAAAAGAATACTACTGTACATAGTTAAACGTTTACTTACAATTTGCACTTTTATTTTTCAACTGAGATAGGTAGAACAGAGTTACACATTACCAATTTTATATCAACCATGTCAACAAATATCTCAGTTTAGCCTGCATAGACTGTTCTACCACCTAATGACGTGGTACACCATTTTTGCGAATCATATTAGTCGCTGTTTTCGTCACCGTTCTGTCTGAATAATCATCCAGGGAAGGGATACTTACCATATCGGGGACTAAATGCGGAACTTCCAGCTTATTGATACGGTAATAAATGATTCACGCGGTACATCAGATTCTTCTTTCCCCAAAGCCTACCCCTCCCTCCCCCCAGTTGACGCACAGGTTTATACTGCATCTTTAAGTAAACATATTTAAACATTATAACAGTATCAAATTTCAAGACAAACATGGAATTTAATTGTAAAGAATAAAAAAGCACGCTGAGGACCCAAGCATATTTTCTGACAAAAGTTCCCGGATAGGAACATTGCTTCAGGGGTTGGAGCACAGATACTGGCTTTTGCTTCATACCCCTGTATGCAACGTGTACCGAAATTGCACACTGGTTTTCACTCTACGTAAAAATGTGACGATGTGTGAAAATGTTCCAGTGAATGAGTGGGTTATGCTTTTGAGAGTGAGCAAACTAGGGTGTCGCCAACTCATCCAAAACTGCTGCTCTTGAAAACTTTTACAGTCGTTGTTGATGACATCATAGGTTGAATCTAAGGGGTCAAATTAGGGTAAACATTTCACCTGCACAATGGTATGTCAGAAATCCTTTAGGCGCATAAAATGTAGAAAAAGATTGTTAGAATAAGTCATTTCACCTAATGATATGAAACAAATGATGAATAAAATTGTAAAAAAATTCTTTTTGCTCGCTAGGGGTCGAGATCAAATGGTTAAATGTAATTCAAAGGTCTAGTTGGCTTGAATTTCGAGTAAGAAGGAGTCGCAAACTTCTCCAAACTTTTGTTTCCATAACGCTCAAACTTAATAGGAGATGCGTTACCACAAAAACTTGATCAAGGGAAATTAATGACATAGGTCGTATGACAAAGCTAAAACGTAGCCGATGATCAAAATGTGGAAAGTTTTGTTCACAAAGTATACAAAGAATTCAAGGGAGATATGGTATTTGCATTTCCATGGATTGCTTACTTGTTTCACTCTCTCACATGAACCATAGTTCTGAAATTACTCTAAAAATGCCGTCATGGATCAGACGTGTGCACGAAAATCTGTAAACACGATTGAAATATGGTTTATGTGAACCAGTGCTTGGTGTAAAAATAAATGAAAATTGTTCACTTTGAGTATTTAAGCATGCATTTTTTAACTTAAAAGTGCGATTGAGGAAAAATAGAAGGGAAATACTTTTGTAAGTTCTGCTTATATGTCTGTGGAACGTGACCAAAGTATCTGTTTTACTCAACAACGATGTATTAAGATCCCCTTATACACAAATCAGTTAGAATTATTTAAATGTCTTTTACCTTTTTGAGATATACGTCTTTAAATTACGACCAACTTCTGACAGTCCTTCCATGCCATGTGAAAATTGCAATGGGGGTATTTCACAGGGTCTGAAGTTTTTGTATCTTAATCCCACAGAAATTATCTATTAACTACTTACCAGGTAGTTTCTAGTTTGGTTTTTATTGGACATTTTAAATGTAGTAAATAGCTACTTGCAAACTAAACACCACAGGGCATACCACCATTAAAATTTTGCTTGGAATGAAGGTTTAACAAACAAAGGGATAACACAACACACACCTTAACGGTCACTCTTTTTACGTCACAAATTTGCATATGTAGCTCTAGTCCAAGAGCATTAGCCATAATATAGCCATACTAAGTAAATGAAAAGCCCTAAAACTTATTAAATCAGATTCTAGTGCCTTAAAACATATGTTCAGAAATTTGAAGCATATTACAAACGAACGGTTTAACTCCTTTGATGGAAATTGACAATGCCGGTCATTTTGAAAGCATGCTATCTTGACTATGGATATATCTGAGTTTCAAAATTCATACAAAATAATTTATACAGACTCCTTGTACCTTAAAACATATATTTTGACAAATTTATTTTGTCGCGATGTTATGGTAAAACTTGAGAATGGCGACCAGTTTGGACGCCATCTTAAATTTCGCCAAAAATTCTGAAGCTGCTTCCAGCAACAACAGAGCTAGTATTTGTGAAGGCAACATTTTCTGTTCCATATTATACAAGGTAAGTCAATGTCCAGATGAGTTGGAATGTCAAGGAATCTTTGGAAATTCTTCGTTTTCTGTTTAATTGTGGTTGTCTAATAGAAGATGTACTCAAGCCAAATGGCAATGTATGAACTTGTGGTAATAATGGACCACTCGAAAGACACATTTTCTTCATGAAGCAACCTAACCTGAGATCATGCGCTACAACAAGGACATTACTTGTAAAATCAAATTACCCTGTGCGCACGATTAAATGTAACTGGAAGTAACCATAGCCTTCAACACGCTTAGAGCTAGGACAATACACCAGGTTGCCATGGGAGCCCCTCCTGTTTGTTAGACCTGTTTGGATATTATTTATTGTTAGTGTCAAAATGAGTGACAAACATTTGATCTAAGTAAGTTACTTAACGAAATACAGGCCAGCTTTCTTAAACTGCAAATAAAACATCCACGAAACGGAACTCTTCAGAGATTCACATTATTGTCTATGTGACTGGCAATTTGGTTCTTTGGAAACTTTGCAGGTGATATGACCCAAAATGTAGTACGTTAAATCCAACATATAAGAAGGAAGCTTTCGACAGGTAATTCTGGAATGTAGAGACAAAGGAAAAGGTTCAAATGAACCAGGCCCAATTTTTTAAGATGTTAACATTCCCCTCAAGTCTTTTAGGAATGTAAACCAAAGTTACACTTTTGTTTTCATACCTCCCTGTTGCTCGGCACATTCTCTTGCAAACAGATACTAGTTTATCCGGCAGAGTGAGCTCTTTTAGTCATCTAGCTTAAAGTGGACCTAAAGTCTACAATAACAAGAATACATATTTTAGAGGTTGGAAAATGAATTCCATTCATCCAACTCCCGTTTTCATAGCTTACTCCGTTGCTGAGATATTAAATGTGATATAGAATTTTCATATTAGGAGTAAGAACTCTATCCTTTTTACTTTATTTCAAAGACTATATGAGGTCACCGGAGATGAAACTACGAAAAACTCGTAAACTGCTTGTAAACATTGATATTTCGAGAAAGGTAGCATTGATATACCTCATACTTATCATCTGAATGTCCCATACTAATTGAAAAATCCCTTATGCTTTTGCTGGTAGTATAAGTTAATTACTACCATTAGAGGTCGTGCAGTGAAAATCCCTTTAAAAGGATATCTCAAAAAAGGGAACCTTTGTGGATCTCATAGTTGACTTGTGGATGTCCCTGATTGAGTTCAATAAGTCCACTGTTTTCTAGCGGAGGTCAAGATTTATTTCAGTTGAAGTCACTAAAGGTTCAATTGTGAAAACCTTGCAAATGCTATATATACCAAAGGAAGCAAACTTAAGGAACCTCATACTTAGCATGTGCATCACCCACAATGGGCTCAGTAAGCATATTGTTTTGGTAACGATCAAAGGTGACGCGAGGTCAACCTGTGAAACCTTGTAAGTGTGAGTGAGTTACCCACCAAGCAAGTGGACGACCCATGTTAATTAAAAGAACCTCACTGGTTTTTGTAGGGCTCAAAGGTCATGTGAGGTCACCAGAAGTCAAACTGTGACCACCTCATGAAGTATTGTATTTCAAGAGGGATAAGTTAAAGGGGCAAACCACAGTGAGACCAGGGAAGTGGTGTTATATTGAGATCCACCGAAAACTTTAAGCCTTTAATCGGGGATCATTAAATTAAAGAGCATTTAATTCCTTTGTCTGGTGCCTAGGTTATATCATTCATACCTACAGGGACCCCAACAAAAAGGGAAATACGGAGCAATACTTTCATTTCTAACTAGTTACCGACAGTCAAGTACTAAACACTGTTGTGAAATTAAACCTGACTGTTTATCGCCAAGAAACCTAATGATACTGGAAATAAACCAGCCAATACTATTGATTCACGCAAATGCGCAAAAGGAGTATAAGACAAAACTTTGCTGTCGGATTTTGATTAATTTCCTCATTCCATCGAAGGTAGCAGAAGAAGCACCAATATTTAAAAAAATTGTATGGAACTGAAAGCATATGTTTTAAGTAGAGTTGAAACGCCTTGAAGCTTTCAATTTAAAGCTAAAGCGAGTGGCAATGCTAAGTCAAGGAGCAAAATTTCTTGATGTGCTCTCTTCGAGATGTAGCAGACCACGTGCCCTATTGTGTTTGTTTCTAACACCTTTTTAAACCTATTGAATCGTGGAGAACAGTACAAAAAGATTAATATCGGCAACTACTATGGTTCAAAGAGAGAGTTTCGGATTTCCCATCTAATATCACCGTCTGGTGAAACAAAGCATTTCCTTTCTGCAATGAATCATGGGGAGACGGGGGGACGCGTCCCCTTTTTGGAAGGGAGGGACATCTTCAATAAGTCCCCCACACACACACTTTTTCAGTAATATAACTTAGATTACGAATTGACACTACATTTTAAAAGCTAAATTGCGTCCAAATTTGCAATATAGATACGTTCCAATTTCTTTTTTATCAAAGGGGAGGGGACAACTCCTTCCCTTAACTCCTCCCCAGACGGCGATTCGCAAATGTTGAAAAGTCCCCCACCTTTGGAGATGGATTCACGCCCTTGTCTTTGCCTCGGATGCTGTGGTCTCGACTACAACACTGGCACAAGAACAGAAGCCCGCCTAACCCGATGACATATCAGTTACTTTACCCATTACTAGTATAGCTTCTCCCTAAAGATTTCTAAAACCTTACCTTTATGTCAGATCAGTATCAGAAGCTGCAGACTTTTTTGATAGTGCTTCTCCGTTTATCTTCCAATAATTACATCAAAATATAAGGATGGATGTTTGAAGTAATGATAACTTTTGCGTATAGTCGAAACACAAGAGGCCTGAGGACTCGGAAACTATCGGAACCTACTTAACTACACTTTAATTACCCACGAAACGCAATTGTGCCGTACTTCGTCTGTATCTTTTTCAGTGTGGAAAGGCCGTTTTGTCTTCAGTATCATGACTACACCGAATAAGAAGAAATGCTAGTAATGATTCCATCCAGCACTGTGAAATTTTGTTTCGTTTCAGTGTTTGATCAGCATTGGTTGGCGCAAAACATCTTGTGTTACGAACAAAGTACATTTTAAAGTACATCGGGTACCTCTCGAAATTGAACTTTACCCATATTCATGATTGTAAAAAAGGGGCTCACTCAGCTAGTCTGTTTGTGAAGTAAACAAATACTTGGCAGATCTTTTTTGTTTATATGACTCCTTTCTATAAACAAGTATCTAGGCAGCATATCTAGGCAGACAGGCAGGGTAGGGAACGTCACTTGACTATTTACTGCACTTCTAAAGCTCTATGGCAAAACAACCTTACTGGTAACAAGAATAACATGCAGCAGTTTCATAAGTATCTATTTACTTCGTTGAACAGAAGATGGAAAACACTCGGCAATGGACACACTCATTCGTTAAACATGTGGATACTACATAAATATGTAAGACTCACCTGAATAAAAGATTCGTTCTACATAGTACCTATTACATCCTCTCACACCCAATGGATGCAGAGTTTTGACAAATCCACCTGTACTTTCCCTATCTTGTTACCATATCTATGTCTCTGAGGAGAGTGATTTTAAGCACTGCATGAAACCAATCTGCTTCTTTAATATTTATCAGCATCTCATTACTATCCGGTATCCCCCTTTCCCACTCGTTACGCGCCTGACAAGGTAAAAGAATTTATTGTTTGGTTTTGACCCCTGGCTCTTCGCCAGAGAGTCAGGGGGCTTTTGGATAAAAAGGTAAAAGAATTTATTTAATCTTATTTTAAAACTATTTGAGACTTATTGTCTTGTGCAGTGTTAAAAAGGTTTCACATATCATATATCCTACACACTTAGTTCTCGCTCGTAAATGGGACAACCGTCAGTTCTTTTAAAAATGACTGTTTGGGATAAATTCATTCAGCCGTTGAGCAATGTCACATACACTTCTTAACTTGAAGGTAATTGTTTCGTTTATTGTATGGAAAAGTTTCGTACTTTTACAAATAGGACTTCTCGACAAATAGACAATTTTTCGTTAGTAAGTATCCCTATTTTGAAAATGTGAGATTTGAACAGAAAGAAATTGACTGCATTGTAGCCCATGAATAATTTCTTCCTCCAAACTTTCAAGTTAACGAACAATGCAGCATTTGCACCTTCTGTAAAGTGTAATATTGTAGTAACGATCAAACTATCACCAAGCCAGTCACCAATGGAGATTACTGAGCGGCTCGCGATTATGATTATATTAATTTTTTTTTTTTGTTCGTAGGACAGCGAGGGGAAAGAATTATGAATTGTTCATAACCAACGCAGTTTGAGCTACAGAATAACTATTATATGCACATGCGTGGCCCATTGGCGCTAAAAATAGTGGATCTGTTTACCTTTGTGAGCATCATGTACTGTGAGCGTCATGTATTAGCCAAATACACACAGTGTTGCAATTGACAGCGACAGTGTATATGTACGTGAATTGTAAGTGCCAGGCTTAGACCATGCATAAAATTGGAACTACCATGAGTTGTGGTAGGGGAACGAGATGGGAAAAAGTTCATATAGACCTGCGCTCTACCAAAGGTAATAAATGTCTCGTACACCGTATAGCCATTTGGGAAGTGTATGGAAGCTAGGCGTGATTCATCATATTTGAACCTCACCCGTAGGCTATACCAAGCGATTACCTTGCTCCTCTCTAGTTAAGGGAAAACGGCCAGTTGACACGATCGGTGACCCCGAGTTAGCCTTAGTGCACACCCTTCCCTTCTATCCCCACTTCCACTTTTAGACATCTAGCCTACCCCTAGTGGTCCGAGCCAAACGAAACCATTGAGCTTCCCACTAAGCCCATAGGGCAATCCTCAGTGGCGGCAGTTTGGTTAGTTTGACTTCATTGACATTAAAAATACTTCATTCATTCACTACAGTATTAAGGACATCGGCAAAACTTATCAAACTCTTAAGTACGTCAAGATGATCCTATTTGTCCATCAGACCAGTTGACCCTGATATTTTGACTCAGTGTAATTCCATGAGAAAATCTTTCCCCTTGAAAAACGGCGGAACAAACTGGCCGACCACGGCACGAAATGACCGATTTTTTGACGTCATTTGACCACAAAGGATTGTTTGCTTAGTCGGAGCAAATATTTACCCTGCACGAGAGCCAGGAACTGACCATTGTTCTGTTGCAGTTTTCATGCTAACAATTATTTATAATTCCACCAAACCTGGACCGATTTTTCTGGTTTAAAATTTGTTTTAACGTCAATTTATTCATAAAGTTCAGTTCCAGCGAATTATTTTGTATAACTGCGAAAATTACTTTATTATTCTTCAAGCCACTTAAGGTCCACTACAAGTAAGTTAACCGCAAAAATGTGACATCTGAAGGTATAATCCTTGAAGCAGATGAAGGCAATTTTGTCCTTCCTTCAAGGGAACGAATTCTCTAATGCTTTATTTTGGGGGTGATCGAGTGTTGCCATGAACTCAATAAATCCCTACTAAAGTGCAATGCCTAATCACGGAGTTTATATAGCTTTGCATAAGTCATTGGCAATTGTGTCAGTAAAGCACAGAAATCATCATGCTACTAGCATGACATTGTGAGGCAAGAATTCAACAGTTCATGGGATACAAGTGACAAGTGTGGCGCCCTCTTCATAAATTTCACCTTCACCTATCCCTTAAAACACCAAAACGTACCATATTTTAGTATCTTTCACCCCGTAAAAACTTTCGTTCCTTTCGAACTCAAGTGACAAGAAAGAAGGCTATTGTCTTTATGTGACATTTTGATTCTGCACCAATAAAAACACGCTCCGTCGCTTACACTAAAGTGCAAAGTAGCAAATCCAGACTCTGTCCTTATATTCCTCTGACCCAAAGATTCGGTTTTATATATTTGCTTCAAGGCTGAGCTAATTTAGTTTGATGGCTAAATGATTACCATGAACGTAAGGGACCAAACGGAAAAAAAGTGGCTTAGTTTAGCTAGGAGATGTAGTACATGACTTGCAACAGCTTTAGTCACAACATGGCGCATTTTAGTGAAAAGTTTGTGTAGTTTTCGAATATACAATGTAATGGAGCTCGGAAGTGTGGCGATGTGTTCTCCCATGGGTAGAAACAAAGTTATGTCATGATTGCTATAAAAAGAAAATGTCAAATAATAACGGTTACCCTTCCTACTTGAAGGACATTCCTGATTGCAGGAAAACAAAGCATATTCACCATTCTGTCCACAATCATTACATGTGGGTTACACTTTAAGGTAACACGCTTTTGTAATGTTGAATAACGCAAATCTCACTTTTATTTTTTCTATGGGGAATTTCTTTGGGGGAAGGCAGAATATTTCTTCAGTCAATTTGTCTCGTACACAAGCATAAGTCCAACGAACCGGACCGGGTAAAAGTGCTCAATTTTGAAAACAAAAAAAAAATGGTACGGTACGTAAATAGGCTACTGGAGTAAAAGCTCACTGCACCTCTACTCAGAGTTCCACGCGAATGTTCCTACGGAGGTCAATATTTGCGTCGTGTTAGTTTTGAGCTTTTATCGTCTTGGGTGATTTTCTTTCGAGTGTTACGGTTGCGGCATTGTGACAGAATTTTAGATCTCTTCTTGGGGAGCTGTGTGGAGTGATGGTTAATGATGACCCGTTTTCTGCTTTGCACACGTTGCAGAGATCCGGTGTACTTTTCTGTGTGTTTGATTATGCCGTTTCTTCCAACGTATGGAAAAATCAACACCGTCCTACTTTAGCGCCCAGATGCATCTGCTCAGAGGCTTGACGCTTTTGCCACAATATGATATGCATTCCATCACCACTACCACCTTTTGAAGAAGACTATACCTCACACTCACAAGTATCAGCAAATAATATGGTCTTTGGCCAACTATTTAAGAAAAAGAGGAGTCCTTTCCCCTAACCAAAACATTGGGGACCATATCTTTCTTACTCCCCACAAGATTCCTCCTCTTAGCTCCATTTCAGGTGGAGAAACTTATATGTATGTAACTACGTGACCATTCGGGGTACTAGACAGAAGGCGAATACCGACGTAACAGTACCTAATATAGACGGCATGCATAATAACTAAACGTCACGCCTCCCTCAAAAAATGACTTGTCACCTATAACATTAGCGGCAAGGCGTTCGTTTCGCAACCTCTGATTTATCCCCCCCCCCCCAGTCCTTGCAGATGCATACGAATTATTCCGGGGGTTCACAGTCGCCATACATATGCTGTCACAATGAAATTACACAATTGAAATTAGCAATCACCAAAACCGATCATCATATTGTGAATCTGCATATTTCCTTATGAAACAAATTTGGGTGCCACAAGACCATCAACAAATCGATTAATCATTATATTTACACAGCGCCCAAGCCCGTCGCCATGGAGGCCAGAGGGCGTAGCCCCATCCCCTGTCTCCCAAAAACTCAATATAACTCCAATTGGTACTTTAACTTACCACTACATTAGCAAAATTTTGTACATTTCGCCCCTTCCCTGAAACCCCCCCCCCCCCTCCGTCATCTAGCCCTCTTCCGTATCTTCTCTGGCTTCTGGTGTAAAAGTGCCTGGAACAAAAAAAAAACGCATTGCTTCAGTACTGTTTTGCCGCAACAACGTTGGACGGCTAGAGAGCACTTACAGGGACGGCTGCCTTTGAGCTACAAAAAAGACAAGCCATTAGAGCCCGATCTGACGTTGGCAAAATCCTACGTGACGTTAATGATGTGGAAAGTTTTAGCAAATGTTTCTCTTCGATACCTATAAATATTCTTTATTACTTATCCGTCTTTCTCTGTTCGTATTTTTGTACCCTTATGGTTACCCGTTTAATGGGGGTCTGCCTGTACAAGCTTTTATGTTTATTTTCAGAGGTCAAGACGTTATTATTACACTCTTTCCTGTTGAGAAGCAAAACCGGGGGCGCTCTTAAAACATGTCATTTGAAGGGAGATTTTGCTTCAGAAATAACTATTACGTACAGAGGTCAGGATTTCCGAATAATATAGATAGGGCGCACTTACGACAGTCGCATACGTGCTAACGTAGGGTCTTGATCAGACTATGTCAGGTGTATATGTGGTTCAAACACGCATTCATCCTTGGTTGCAAGTAAAATGATTCCAGCTTTTGATAGGAACAGTGAATTAACGGGGAGGAAGACTACACCTGCATATAAGTTTGGCCCCCTATGGCGGCGTCCTTTAGAAGACATTAATTCTTATCTGGCATCCAGTGACAAGACATTTACCTTATCAACTTAGACTCTCATGTGTCATCATCCTGTGTAATAAAATGTGCTAGCTTTAACCCTGACGTATGGTAACATGTGCACACCATCGCTCCCTTGTCTGTGCATATTCTGTATTGTCAGTAGTAACCTTATTGTTGGTTCCACCTGATAGGAGCCCACAGTTACATATCAAATTTTGATATCGGTGGCCATGTTCTACTCTGGATGAAAAGAACAAGCGCTTCTAACATGACCCTAATTTGTCAGTGCCAAAACTACATCAGAGCGCATTACCCAGAAAACCCGCACTGCATTTTTTTTTTTTTTTTGGTGGTGGTGGTGGTAGAGGAGTTGAGGCCTGGTGGTGAAGACAGGCTCTGTGAGGAAGCGAACCTACACCAAAGGCTAGACCATTAAATGCGATTAACGCAGGTAGTTGGAACATAGGAAAGAACGTAATGTTGCATGCTCTTGAAAAATTTACCTCATCATACACAATTTGACATAGTCAGAAATAAACTGAAAGCCATTTTTCCTCAATATTATTTTTGCAATATGCATGATATTTCAAATGCTTTTGACAGATTTAAAATTTTTACAGTGGGCAAACGTGTTGCATGATGCGACATCAGTACAGAGCACAACATGTAAACTGCAGCCTCACGAAGTGGTTTTCACTATCTTATTTCATCCTGTGGAAATTTTCCCTACAAGTTGCAGTCCAACTTCTGAAACGGTTCTGTTGCAAAAGTTTGTGAAAACCTTGGTTACAAGGGTGACGATCGCGAGGAAATGGGGACAAAGTCCCCCACTAATTTGGCTGAGGGGGCAGTCCACCTTTCGTCCCCTCATATTTCATAGTCGCTCCAATGACTTTGTTGAGGGGGACGGAATATTTATGACGTATTTGGCAAATGTAAAAATTACTGATATTTTTGTGAATATTAGACTTTTTGAAGTCATGTGAAACGATATTTTCCTGCGCTCTTCGCTCGCACACTAATGTGGGTGAATATTTGGTTATCAAAAGACAGTCGAAGACAAACAAGTACATTCCCTTTATAATTTGGTTAAGAACGTATACCTTTGCTCAATGTTCCCGTATAGTTGGTCAACTGGAGTGATATTTGCTTAAGTTAGTGGATGTGAGACATAGTCCCCTCCAAAAAAATTTGGTTAGGGAGGACGGAGTACATTCAGTATTTTGGCAAAACCTAAACTATTTGTTAATATTTGCATTCAGGCTTAAGGGCGGGTCACACTATGGCGATTATCAATCCGAATTCCGATCCGAATTTTTCTAAATCGGACCAATAGGTTTTATTCAGACTTTGTTCTAAGGATGGTCACACTATATCGATAACTGATCCTAGTTTGTCTCACGATAAATTGTTCTGCTACCATTATATAACTTATACCGCTCAACAGAGCGGTATTTGTTCCAAAATCAATCCGATTTTTGCAGGCGTGCCCGATAAACGCTGTCTAACGATGTGACGTCACGAAATAATCAGTTTACATTTCATTTTCGTAGTCCTTCGATGCAAATCATATATTTACACAGGTTGGTAAATTGATTTTCGGCTCTTTCCGATCAGGGAGAAGATTTTAACTTAAACTCACAAAAAATGGACCGTAATCCTATCCGAAATCGCTCTAGTGTGACCTGCGCTTAAGGAATGATCCCTACTACTTTGGTTGAGGTACGGATCTCTTCATCTCACTCTTTTTTCCTGTCATCAACCGTAATATTTTGCTCTATTGACCATGAAAGGCTAAATTATCTGCGCTGAGCGCGCATTTTTCTGTCATATACTTGCCTGGTAATTACTGACTACTGTCAGACACATACAGACAAATATTATGTTCAACTCCATATTCAGGGCCTTCCAATAAACGCACTTGATTGGAATATCCGCCATGGAACCCTGAGAGTTGCACTAATGCTCTACACCCAATCCCATCCGTAGGGGCACAAACCGGAATCTTGTCAAGGTTTGACTAAATTTGATTCAACATTGCTAGATTCGGTTAAAAATTGAGACAAATCAGTTCATTTTAGCCTCATCTGGTGAAATATTTGACAAGATTCATGTTCGCGTCCCTGTGGATAACATTGTTTGCAACGTTTAATGGGAGTCGGACGTTTTTTAAATATATGCTCCCCCAGGAAAATACACTCTGAAAACATCCTGGTTAAATCCTGCTTAATTTACCAAGGATTGGGTCAATAATTTACCATACATTTCCTGGTTAAAATTAAAAAAGAAATCTTGATTAAATTTAACCAGGAAAATGGTAAATTCTTATCAAGATTTCTAACCAGTCGTTAATTTAACAAGGAAAATGTTAATTTTGACCCGGATTTCCAGATTATTTTAACCAGGAAATGTATGGAATACTTTTGACCCTGATACTGGTTAAATTTAACCAGGACGTTTTAGAGTGTAGCGTCATACTTGTTTCAACTATTGCGTGGATATTGTGATATCATTATTTTTTTTTCACTTTTTCGTATCCCCATTTTTCTAATCCCTTTTATTGATACAGCAAACTAAATGACAACGAATCCACAATAAGAACGCCAAGTGAGACTTAAATTTTGTCTTCCATCTTCTTATTCCCCAACCCAATAGGTTCTGGGTAACTTTGGTGATGTATTGTTAGCCCACTCAGAGCGCCAGTTGCTGATGCCTATATAACAGCAATGTTGGGGAAAACTTAAGGAATTCATTTCGAAAGTTAATTTTTAAGGTCAAAGGAGCTCTCTTTTCATTAGTTATCTGCATTCAAAACACTTTATTCTCTAGAGTAGTGACCAGTTTTTAGTCTAATATCTTTTCAAAAAATGGTGAGTTCTTTTCCATACGTTGCACCACCTGACTGAACTTCATTAGAATGTCGACAAGTGGGGTCATAACCCAAAACCGGACATGGCCTGGGCTTATAGTACTTCGGATTCCGTAATCTCAGATAATTTTGTATTTACAAATATATTTGTTCCTAAAGGTGTGAAATTTTCTGCTAGCTACTAGCGCACGTGTATAACTTCTCATGTCATTGTCAGAAACGTTCTTGTTATTTCTGTTATCCTCTCTGTCAACCACTCAATACAGGGAGCTGTGAGAGAAAGCTCCCAGCTGTGCGAAATAAAATTCTGTGGTGAAATTTTCGCTGTAACTGACTTCTGAACCCACACCCAATGCTACTTGCGACCAGGGAAAGGGAAGATTTGTGCTTTTTCTGCCACACTATACAGCACATCCCGTTACCGGCATTATACATAAACTTACATTTGAATTTCCTTATACGTTTATGTTTATGTGAATACCTATGTATACTTTTACGTACACATATGCGTATACGTATACATGTAGGTGCATATGTACATGTACGCATATACATAAAGATCATTTTGAGGTTTCCGACCCACCCCCATATCCTACACAAATCGCAGCCCTCGCTTGCTTACCACACGTAGAACAGTAACGTAATATGGCTACAATAAAATGCGTTTATTTACATACATACCTTTATTTAAACGAAGCTGTAAAATGTAAAAAACTATAACACTTCATCAAAACCTTGTGACATGGAATAAATACCCTTCACATGGGTGCCAGTCTTGGGGACAGGAGGGACCGGGCCTTGAAATAATCATAAGTTGTTCTTATGCAAAACTGAAAACATTAATTAAAAATAACTATATCTATCTGCGGGCCGAAAAAGACCTGCTTCAGCAATCATTCGGAACCCAGTTGGCTTCGTCCGAACATAGCTTTCTCACTTCTATGTTAAGGTTGCAGATTTTATCCTCAACAGCATGGCCTAGTAGTTTTTTGTTTATATTAGGCAGGATGCACTACAAACAAGTAATCCCCTAAGGAGGTGGATTCCATTTTGTATTTTTCATCGACAGATATTTGTCTTTAGGCGAAATAGGATTAATTTGTTTCGTTTTTCCAAAACATAATTTGCCTTGTTTCACCAAACTTTGGTTTTCTAGACACTAAATAATAATTTCTAGCAGGAATGGCACCAAGTGGGGGATAGTGATGACACACCCACCCCCGTCGGGGAAGGCTGTCTAGTCTCGTCATGAGCCTGAAAGGGTTAAACAAGTAATCCTCAAGGACTATCGGTTGCAGTCTTGATTTTTTTCAAAATGAAACCCCCATTTTTGTTTTTATCCTTAGTAAACATCCCAAGTGTTTAAATTGTCTTCAATGCAAACTCCTAAAATTTTCGGGCGCCTCTCCCGCCTAAAGTTTTACCTTTGCCATCCTTTCGACAATCCGTGGGATCTGCAGTTTGCTGGCGTTCCCGCTAGGGACCTTGGCCCACTGATGGGAAATCCTAGCCCCGCCCTTGATTTCTAGTGCATGATGCACAAGTGGAAAGATAAAAAATAGCATCATTTTGCCTCTAAGCTCCTTCCAAAAGAAAATTAATCTTTCAGTGGAAACCCCGCTAACCCCAGGTCAAGCTTCTAAAAACACATTAACGTACGTTCCTTTGGACAGTTGGAAGTGTAAATTTCTACTACCACACCATGACATTGCCAAATGAAGAATGTTCAGATGTAGTTTCAAGGTCTGGGAAGTGCCATTGCTACAACCTGGGAGCCATTTTCGGGGGCAAAAATATTCTTGGTAATCTTGGTACGTGTAAAGAGATGGTGGCACTCTACCTAGGTAGTGTCACAAATAAGTACCTCATTACATTGCCCTTCTCAAAATTTTTGTGTCCCACCCCCCCCCTTTCCGGACTTGGCAAGGCCCCATCCGCAGGTCACTGATCCCACACTTTCGTTTGCCCCCCCCCCCCGCCCCCTCGACTTCAACATACCTTCTTTCTTCAAAATACCTTTCTACGCTTATATATTCACTCACTAGCAAGAACAACTCATCTGGTAAAATCTGGTGTAAATATTAGTTAATGCAAATCAAGTACTTCTCTTAGATTAGAGGAGTCAAAAGGAAAATATGGCAACAATTCATATGTCTTAGCCAATAGGCCGAGAAACAGGACTTTCAGCCAGATATTAACCCAGTAAAAATAAATTAAGGACAGGTCCTTTCTGGATCTGAACCTGCAGTTTGCCCATATCAAGTATTATTCCTGCTGTCTATATCTGGATCATATAATTCTTTGTGTCGAATAAAGCATAGCGCCATCACAAGCCTGTTGAAAACTTGGTTGCGTGAGTATTACAGCGAATATAAGCTGTCACATGTAAAGAGACAGCCATCTCATAGTGTTCCGCAAACAACCACACAAACTATTTGGCAAATCTTTTGGATACTACAGTCTTCACTTTAAAAACATATGAACAAGAAATTTTAACTGCTGTACATCTGATTACGCTGAGCTACTAGGGCGGTGTTGTAAATGTAGGGTTTCTCTTTCAGTACAGTCTATGAACACCAAAGTGCTGGGATGGAGAGCATTTTACGTGGACTGCAACAAGTTTCCATACGATTGCCTTTGTGTGACTGTTTTTATATAGTCTGATTATTCTGGACGTGTAGAAATTTTTGGTGTTGTAAAACAGTTCTAGACTACACGCGAGAATTTTGAAAGCCTGAATTATGAATCACTACATGCAAAATAAAATACCCTTGCACTCTAAGAAGAGTAAGGTAATAATTTTACCAATACTGTCTACGTATGTGAAAATACTGAAACTTGTTAAAGTTTGCCCAAAAGCTATTGAATAATCGCTTTCCCAGTGAAGTTCCCAATTAGCATAGGTAGCAAAGATTTATCCAATAGACCCTTTTACAAATAGCAAGTACAAAGGATTGTGGGATAGAGTTTGGGCATGCGTCCTTTTTGTCACTGACATTTACTGTGGCCAAAAAGGACGCGTACCAAAACTGCATCCCGTAATCCTTTGTAATTATTATTTGGAAAAGGGTCTAAAGATGTTCCTTACATAAGGTGTTGACCAAACTTTAGCCAGTTTAACTATTTTCATATGCTTTAATTAGTATGGGGGAATTTTGTCCCAGTACTTTTAGAGTGCGTCAATTAGTATTGCTAGAGAAACTGGTATTGGGTAGGAATAATGAACCTGGGGCAGGATTCACTAACATTTGCGTAAGTGAAAATACTTACGAACTGCGTAAGAATTTTCTGAAGTGGTACTCACGAAAACAACTTACCCAGTTCGTAAAAAGATCACATTGACTGTTATTGTTAAAATGACTGGCGCGGTCTACTTTGGTAAGAAGCGTGGTCCTACGCCGTACCCAAGCATTTGGTACAGCGTGTCTCTGTGTGTGTTACCATTGTTTTTTAACTTACGGCAACTCTGAAGCTTGCATAAAGTTACTCACAATATTTACAAACTTTTCTCTTCGTAAATACCTACTAAGCAAGATACTACGCTTCGTAAGTCTGACAGTTACCCAGGTTTTTGTGCGTAAGTAGTCTTTGTGAATCCGGCCCCAGAAAGTTTGTTGGAGATATTTATCCTCATGGTAAAATGTCTAGAAGGTCAAAAAAAAACAGTTTGTGGATCCGATCACAAACTCTTAGAGCATCACGGAAAAGTAAGAGCTCAGTCCTTATTAAGAGGTCAGCGATGTGGAGGCTCTTCATATGTGAACACATTTGCTTAAAAGTAATGCAGTTCTGATCTTTGATTGACTCGTAAATGTATAATAAGATTCCATGTCAGTCACCGATTCATGCGGTGGTTTAAAGATGCAGCAAAGCCTGTCTCCCAAAAGTCCTTACAAGCATTGCTTTTTCTTCGCTGAAGCAAAACAAACTTCACTGTGCGTGCGTTCTGTTACCTGAAATGTAACGCCCTCTACAAGCTGTTTCAAGAACAAAACGTCTTAGAAACTAAATAAATCAAATTGCATACAGAATATAGTTTAAAGGTTCAGAATGTTTTTAGCTAGCACATTTTTCACGCTCTATCAAGGCAAGATTAGTGAACGGTTAAAGTATTGGTACTTCAAATGAGTATTCAAATCATCAAAATTAACGAAAGATAATGGAAAACAAAAGGAAGGAATTATTATCTCCATAACAAATCTTCGTATGAAAAATTTATGAAATTCCCAGGGCACCTGTAAGAGACTCTCTACCTGAAACTCATTACGTAAATTTTTGCTTTAGATTGCAGGAAGCATTAGATTTTGATCTCCTTATGCTAAAACTTTGAACCACCCGCAAGTGACTCTCTGATTGCAACTCTTTGAAGTAACTTTCTGCTCTACTTTGAAACATAGATTGAGAGATAATGAATAACATAAGGAAGACACTCCCAGGGCACCCATAAGCGACTCTCCACTTGAAACTCTTTGATATAGTTTTTGCTTCGCTTCGAAACATTAGATTATGATCTCCTTATGCTAAACCTTCGAACCACCTGTAAGTGACTCTCTGATTGCAACTCTGTGCTGTAACTTCCTGTTCCACTTTGAAACAGTAGATTACATCCTCATTGTCATCATAATCCAACTGTTTAGTAATCAGTCTGTTTATGCTTGAAGCAAACCTTTGTGTTGAGTTTTGTCATAAGGCTTGTGATATTGTTCCTGGTAAAACACGCTTTTTCAGAGAGAATGAATTGCCACCTTCAAATGTCCCTTTTGTAATGACTCGTTTATATGTCCAGTTGCAGTCCAGGAAATAGAGGTAAACTTTACTCTCAATGTACCTAACGTCTGAAATTACAAGAAAGTGCAATATGGAGGTTGGAAAATTTCTCTCATTCGTTCATTTAACTCCCATCTTCATAGATTACACTGTTACTAAGATATAACACGTTGACATTTATTTACTTCATTTGATAGTGCCGATTAGCCAATAAGCTGTGATGTCATTTTTATATCATTTATCAATTAGACACTTTTCCAAATAACAATTACAAAGTACTATGGGATGGAGTTTTGATACCCGTCGTTTTTGGCAATAGGAAAATGTAATAGACGTAATGAAGCACACCAAAACCCAATACCTTAATGCTTTGTAATAGCTATTTAGAAAGCGGTCTATCACCTACTTTCCTTTCCTTTTAAAATGAAAATGTTTATGTGACCTTCAAGAGTTATACTCTTTTCTAGGAAAGGATATTGTATAAAAAGAGCTTGTTTAGCCAAGTCATTTTACAAAAATGGGGCAATTTCCACATTTTGGTACATGGTGTACTGGTTTTACAAGAGACAAAGAAAACAAAGAATGCAATTTGAGTAGTACAAAAGTAGCATCACAAATTCATTGTACAATCGTCCATTTTCAATGGAGTGCGAAAACTTCAGCAGTTGATACCTCAGCACAGGAATATGCTGCGAAGTTGGGAGGTTTACCAATGTGATTCGCTTTTGAACCTTTGTTACATATATTTTTTATTATTTCTGATTTTCCTGTTTTAGGTACCACAATAAACTGAATTAGTCCAAATGCCATTAACTAGTCAAGGTAGATCTCGTTTGACTCATTTCAGTCAAGTCTTTAAAGACTAAGCTATATCTTTTTCAGCGTATAGAAACAAATTAACCTAATTCTCAGTTAAGTTCCTTTTAATGTTGTAAAAGCTTTATAAACATATAGTGTAAAGAAAATCGGTATTGTAAGTAGCGCAATGCTGGAGCGCAATAGATTAATCAATATAACCTACTGTTGACAATGGCGTTACGCCAAAGTAGTTTGGGGGTAAGTTCTTTTATAGAAAGGCCCGAAATCATACAAAAACACTTTTTTCAAAATGGAAAGGAAAGCCAGGGAATCAAAAGGCGCTTTCATACAAAGACAATTTTTCTCAATTTAAATGTATAAACTTCTAGATTGTACTCATGACTTAAATTTCGAGTGCACTTTACTATTTTTCAATATAAACATCGTCTGCAGGTCGCCCTACTGTATCTCTTGTCAATACCCGGTTCAATGAAGAAAATTGTCTGCTTTGAAACGTTAGTTGTTGCATCCGGTGACTCTTTACAGTTCCGGACCAGATTGACTTGCCGGAAGCAAGAAATTTATGACTTTATCAGTTTAAATTAAAGCTTGGCAAGCACAGAACTTTGCAAAACGGATATAACTCAAAAAACCGGTGAAATCACTTGAAAACATGTCTACTCCCTATCAACTAGCTAAAAATTACTTTAGTAAAATTTTAATACACCATGTCAAGATATGTCATCAACGTTGACTCAAAGGGGCGGACTCAAAATAAGTGACTGGTCGAATAGCAAGCTGATGGAATCACATTAGCAGTCTAGAAGCCTCCACAGGTTAGTTACTTTCAATACCTACTGCATTTTTTATCTAAACTCTCAGTATACATTTATTGTTTTTAATGGATAAACTACACATTCTCATTGTGACAGGTTGATGAACTATTCTGCAGGGTGAGGGGGGGGGTCTTGACACAATGTTGTATCTTTTGATTGCCAACCAAAACTTCAGAGAAAGCTAAACAACAAATGATCAGAAAAATTTGTTAATAGATCTAATGCCTAGGTTCTCTAGTGGAGGCTTGAGGGCCCCAAACGGTCCCCGACGTCTAGTAAAATGGCCACCAAAGATTCCGAGGAGCCCCAAATGTTATTAAGGAAACAAACTACTCAGTGGCGTCGTGGCCACTGCGCAAGAAAGTAAAAGCTCAGGTAAAAGTGACCTTCGCCCGAGACTCTTCAGAACCTTTGGCCTAATATAATCATTCAATTGAAATTGTTCGAGATGGTTGAGCAACATAAAATACTTACCTAATGAACACGACCGATGTTATGCGGCATACTATGCTTCAGACCTAGGTTCCTTTTTACACCAGTTGAAGTTGAATGATCCCATCCTCTTGAGAGCTATCTTTTCATATTGTCCTCTTCTTACCCAATCAATTGTGCCTCAGGTGTAGGAGTGTCTGGTTTATAATCATCTTGTAGCCTCAGGGCCACATGAGAAGTTCCCCGCGGAGCGGACGGTGGTTTTTCGCTCAGCTCATCGCTACGAAAAACCCTCTGAGGGACGGCAGCCTAAAGGGGCGGCAGCCACAGAGGCGCTACACAGGCAGGGTTGTTCCCGTTACACTTTGAAAGTAACTCGTTATAGTTACAGTTAATTCCGTAAAATTATAACTCGTTACAGTTACTAGTTACAATGTTGAAAAAGTAACTAGTTACAGTAACTTTCGACTGAAAAGTAACTAGCTACATTTCAAAAGTAACTAGTTACTTTAAGTTGAATATACGGTACCTCGAAACCTGAAATGGAGGAGGGGGACGTAATTAGATATAGTAAGAAGGGGACACATGAGAGGACCGACACCTTATTTGTGCCGGTTATCCTTAGGTGTTCCACAAAGAAAGTCAATGATGCTAGCTGATCTTCAATGGGCATTCTCGCAGAGGCTCCTAACGCTCATCATGAAGCAGCGAATCATGATACTGTGTCGGAGCTTACGCAAACTATTTGTTAGAGGAATATGGTTATAACCAAAACTTTTCCAGTTACGACAGTACTTCTGTGAGGGTGAAAATCTTTATACTCCCATCACACAGTCGGCTAATTTAGAGAGGTTAGCGGCTATGCCGGAAAGGGGGGGAGCAGTAATTAAAGTCGTCACCCCTCAGGGGCATGAATATGGTATAATACGAGGATGAATACATTTTTTAACAGTAAAATTCTAGAAACTCACCGCTAAGGTTGGGCTAAGTGATATTTCCGCATAAATTTCAAGTTTCACATTGTGCCAATATAAAACAATGCATAGAAATGGTGATACTATGTATAGTTTATACATGCAGACCATGTGCCCATAATTCACTTTCCCTTTACAATAGGTGAAGCTTTAAGTCGGACACTTCTCTTCTCTTTCAGTTAGCTTGGTCATGATACTTTTAACGCCATTGACCATTTCAATATTCTGCTGTTTTTATATTAAACTTACTATTATTCCAGTGTAACGAGTTACGGACATTGGAAAGAATATGATAAAGCCTAAATTCATACGTTTGATTCATCAAATAAGGATACCATACATGTTAAATTAGATACATAAATGGATGCATGGTGTTTACCGACGCTTGGCACCGTATAATTTTACTGGGCTCCAACGCACGAGTCTCAATTTGCCAGGAATAGAAGGTTCCGGAATCAAAACTTTTACGGAATGTGATGTAGCGTTGGACTTGGACTCGGACTCGGAGTTCATTCCAGCCGAGTTCTCAGATATGAAAGTTACATTAAAAGTGTTTAAAGTTCCATTTGTGCACAATGTACAGATGTGAAGTATTGTCACACACAATCAACTAAATTACTGAGGAAGCCTGGCTATTGAAGTGAGTACAAACGATGACTTTATTAATGGCGAACATGTACGATAGAATTAAAACATCCGTATGTTTGATATGCTATACGCTGGCCAAAAGACTGGGCTCGGAACTGGTGCCATTGGAATCAGAACTGGCAGGAATTTGAGTGGTACGTACCATGTTCGGAAAGATTCGGGAATCTGGAATCGCAAGTAGCTCCGACTCGGATAGGGTGGACTCGGGTCCAGCCCTAACGTCTCAAGAGGCAATGATTAAACTTTCAAAGTAGGCACGGTATTTGAATGCCTATGGGCCAACCCGTTTCTCACGGTGCACTATCTCCACTGTGTCCTCTAAAGGACAATATGAGTTAACTAAGCCCAGCTGACTTTACTTAGTATATATACTATATAAAGTCAGCTGGACCTTAGAGGATCGTTCAGTATTTTCAACGAATCGCACAAAGAATCGGTCACATGGATAATAAGCATCGATCTGTCTATAAGTATTTTGACACACAAATCAATTTTAAACTTAGTTTAATCGACAGTCAAGTGGCCCCGTAAGCCTGCAGCATGTGCATCTAATATCAACTTCTGATTCTAATCGTGAATAAAATTGATATTGGCGCGGGCGACGTCGATTACAGCGATGAATCATAAATACATCGAAAAAAATTTGACATGTTACTACCAAAGTGTCATCAATTTGAAAATTTTCTGTTACTACTTCGAGTAAAATGCAATTTGTAGTCATTTTGACTGTTTGTAACGGGAAAGTAACGGGACCCAAATGTAATGCCGTTACAGTTACTTTTACACAGAATTGAAACTAGTTACTTGCTCCGTTACCGAAATACAAATGTAACTCGTTACAGGGTTCCGTTACACAAAATGTAACTCGTTAAAGTAACGGCGTTACTTTTAACTCGTTACTTCCCAACCCTGTACACAGGCTACATGAAAAGTGGAACGTTGGTTTTCGGGATATGGTGTATATATTGTAAGATATGCACACGTTCATGCAAAACGGTGGGGCGATGCGCACTGTCTAAGAAGAATTTTTATGACTGGCTAACGCTAGCCCTAATCCCTAACTAATCCCTGACCTTATCAATGAATACAATAGATACAATACAATAGAATCAGCCAATCAGAAAATACCTTCTTTGACAGTGCGCATCAGCTGAAAACGGTTGGAGCAAATCAGGCCTTTGTATGACTCTTTCTATACAGTCTGATTACTCAGGATTTGAAGGTATTCTTTGTTTTATTGTAATAAAACAAATTTAGAGATTCGAGAATTACGGGGGGATTTGGAACAAAGGCCAGTGTTTTAAGAAATTGGGGCTGGTTTTTGGTTGCCACCGTAGAACGTAGGGAGAACACCTTCCTTCGAGATTTACAAAAATTCCAAAGCTCCTTAGAAGCTGTTCCTCCGAGAAATTATAACTATTTGTCAGAATTCTGATAAACTGTGTTCCAAGTTGTATTGAGTAAGAAACCGTGTATTTAATAATGCACTCTAAAGATGTCCTAGTCAAATTTGAATAGAATCTAATCAATAGGGGCACGAACCGGAATCTTGTCAAATCTTTGACTAGATTCGGCTCATAAATGAAACGAATAGTTTCATTTTTGAACCATTTCTAGTCAATTTTGAAACAAATCTTGTCAAATATTGGACAAGATTCCGGTTCGTGTCCCAATTGACTACATGTTTTTTCGAGTGTGGACAAACGCAGAAATTCTGTGTAAGTAATTTCATTTTTTAACGTGATTTTATACTTAACCTAGTGAGAAACGAAGGGAGCATGTTGCTGCTCGAGGAAAGTGAGAGAAAGAATGACGAAAATAGATTAAATTTAACTTTGAAATCAATCTTTTGCGTTGTTTTTACCATGTACGTTGTCTCTCATTGTTAAGTGGGAAAAGCTTGAACAGTCATAACGGAGAGGCTACACTATAAATAGATAGATAATATTCACCAATACTGGATATGTTTGTAAAAGTATTAAAACTGGGTACGATTTGCCCAACATCTGTTGAGTAATCCGCGTTTACCGAGGGTGGTTACTCAAGTAAGTAGCAAAGATATTTTACCAGGACTTTTTTTTTTTTTTTTTACTTAGACCCAATTTCGGTATTTCAGGACGTACCCATTTTTATTACAAGTGAAGTTGTTTTCAGCAGGAACTACAAAGAAAAGTTTCAAAAGTTGTTAGAGGAAGCTTAACTCAAGGTAAGCGGTGTCAACGGTTAACAAGGCAGTATTGGTAATCCCGAGTACAGCAATTACCGATCATTTACCGACCTTTTCAAGCAGTCTTCTCTACTTAAACAGCAAAACAGATAAATCATATATTCAATTACCTAGAAATATGCAGCAGCCTACACGCAGGTTTCAAAGTATGACGTCTTAGTAACGAAATTAAGTATTTGAGCAATGTATGTAAACCGTCTAAATTTACTTTTCTGGTACTTAAAATGTCTGGTATATTATATCATGTATATAAAAAATACCTTAACTAGGATAAGGGAAGGACTATCGTTTCCATTACTATAGTAATGCCGAAATATTTTTAAGTCAAGTGCTAAGGTGCCTTCAACCAACTATTCTATTGCAACATCGTCCTGTAACTTTCTGCTTGGGTTTTAAACATTATATTGCAACTTAATTGACCCAAGCCATCTTAATATCGGTTAAACAGGCTATTGAACCATGTCACAAACATTTACGCAGAGCTTATTGATTAAGTCTGTGATTACTTTTCCTTATACAACACACTTTTTCAGCGAGGATATGGGGAAACCATAATTTCCTCCCTAAAAAACTTTCTGATGATCGTCTGATGAGTCAGGTTTTCATCAGAAGTAATAACAGTAATGCGTGTTCCATAATTTCCATTATCTTTTTATTACAAAAACCCAAAATAACTGTCAAAGAGTGAAGTAATTTCATGTTTCGATCTTTCTGTGTTCATTTTTATTTGAGTCTTTTTCTTTCTGTGAACTTCTACTAACGTTGGGCTTGTTTATTAGTTTGGTTGGGTTACTATAAATTCATTTTACAATCTATACCCTTATATAAAGTTTATATATAAAGTCTAACTATAGAGTTAGAGTTAGATGAGGTTTTACTGCTCAGCTCCTAACCAATTGGTTTAAGTCGGGCCGGCCACGGCCTTTTTTCCTGTTGTGGCTCACTGACTTGTTTTCCTTACTCCATTGCTTATGCTGAGCACCAAGCACAATGGCAGTAGGTTCTGTTTTTTAAGTCTTTGGTATGACCCGGCCAGGAGTCGAACCCAAGACCTTCCGGCTGCAATTGGATGCTCTAACTACTTGACCATGCAGTCGGCCCCTTCAAAAGCATGTAGAGATTGAAATTGCAGTGTTAATGTATCCAGTTTTTTGTTAGAGGTCAGCTCCATTTAATAGTGGTAGGAGAATGGTGTCTTATATAACGTGAATGACGTTCCATAGAGCTCCATATTGAGTTGACAAATATAATAAGAAAAGCGGCACTGATCACAGAAACAGGCTTAGGTATTAAACAGCAATTCGCTATTTCAGTAACTTACCGTGGAGCTATTCCATGGACTGATCCATGCTAAACTGATTCTTTTCTGTCGCTCCCACCACCTTTTCAAAGTTTGTGGCAAGTCTAGAGCCACCACCTTCCAAATAAAATTTGCATGTTGATCATTTTTTTCACTACAACTCAAGTTGCAGTGAGCATGTTAAGAACAAAGAGTAGAGAGTGAACTCCCATCAGAATCACCTTTGACTTTGATGAAAATTAGTGCTACATTTCAAGAGTTAAGCATTTTCTTTCATTCTTCCCATTTGTGCAATATCTACACCTAACTTAACTTTAAGGGCATAATTTCCCCCTCACTAACAATTTTAGGAACTATTTAGACGGAAGAATTTCTCCGTGCAAGAACATTATCTGTGGCTGTGTGCACCTGAAGTTGAAGAATGATCATGAAATGTACGGTATCTGATAGGATGCCCTTGACTAGGTCACCACTATGCTAAGCACAATAGTTCAATTAATCCTGACAGCCTTTTAATCGCTAAATGGTTGTTTACATCTCCAATCCATCCATCCATCAATCCACCCACCCAGCCAGCCAGCCAGCCATCTAGCCATCCATCTACCCATCCATCCATCACTCCTTTCATTCACCCATTCATCCATCCATCCATCCATCCACCCATCCACCCATCCATCCATCCATCCTCCCACTTATCCATCTACCTATCCACCAATCCATCCATCTATCCATCCATCTATGCATCCATCCACCCATCCATCTTTCCATTCATCCATCCCTCCATTCATTCATCCATCCATCCATCCATCAAAGTTGGCTTCACAAGCTGTTCAGATAATGGCTTTTCAACAACACTACGACTTTTGTGAGGTAATTTGAGTCGATACAACCACTTTTACTAGCAAATGAGCATAGTGTTGTGCCAATTCCCCTTTCAGGACTTCCCAAGAGCTTCCAAGGGCATTCCAGGGCAGTCCAGGTAATCATATCTGTCATAGATTGCTCTGCTCTTCAACTACTTTTTTTCAATTAATGATGCATTTTTATTCATGTATTGTTAGTTTAGCTTGGCTTTTTATGTGTTTAGATTGGAGTTAGGGGAACTGTTACTCCTTTAAGTGAGAGCGTTTTGGTGACCTGAACGTGGTTAATACACCCGTCATGTTGAAAGGGAAATAATGCATTTAAAATACACTAATATGGCACACAAGAGAAAATAGCTTTAATCATTCATTCTCACCAATAAACTCCAGCAATAGCTTTACCTCCCAGAAATATTATACCTTACAAAGACTTACAGATGTTGCATTGTTTGCATTTTGAAAGTTTGGGCCAACAAATTATTCTTGAGCAACAAATAACTCAACTCTTTTCAGGAAGAACCTTATTTCTCGAATATTTCTTGAAACAAAAGCTATTGTACTGCCTTATTTCAAATTATCTATCATTCTGTGTGTATTAATATTGGTTGTAAAAGTTGAAAATTTTCTGTAAAACAAATGCAATGT
This sequence comes from Holothuria leucospilota, assembly GCA_029531755.1. Taxonomy (NCBI): domain Eukaryota; kingdom Metazoa; phylum Echinodermata; class Holothuroidea; order Aspidochirotida; family Holothuriidae; genus Holothuria; species Holothuria leucospilota. The sequence goes on along the minus strand of CM055972.1, from coordinate 19,325,182 downwards.
TTCCTTTTAGGGTAAGTTCAAATAATAAAAACTCCAAGCAAATCCTTAACTATTCACAAAAAATATTTCCATAACCAATTCTGATTTATGAAACTTACCTAAACTCTTTCGCGGGCATATAAAAGTAATGTCATGGCATTTGAGAGTTTTAAGTGATGATAAAGATCTTCTAGGTATCCGTAACTCTAGGTGACTAATGGGTATACCCTACTTTTACCATAAAAGCTTCCACAGTTAGACCAACAGTTTATTTCGTAACATCAGCCAGACAGAAAAGGAGAAACCTCGAAGCATCATGATGAAGATCGAACTGTCCCTACTGATCGTGACGTTGCTGTCAAATCATTTTTCAAGCGGTCTTGAAGTAGTTTGCCCACCAAGATGGACTCAATGGAGAGGAGGATGCTACCGGTAAGCTTAAAGTTTTTTCATAAAGACATTTTGTAATACCGAGATTCAAATTTCCAGGAATGTTGTCTGAAAGTTTAGCGTAGGTAAATTTGAACGCTTATTCGTTTTCTCTTATTTTTTCTCAGTTTTTCTTGGTAATCATTTTGGCTCAAATTCCAGTCAAAGGGCAATAGGTTATACTATGGCAAACATTTAATTTCTCAAACATTCATAATTTTCTAAACTATGTTCGTGAAGGTCAAAATAATATTTTAAATTTCCTTTAAAACATACACAGGTGAAAGAGTTTTGGAAGTGCTGACACTTATAAGATAAGAACCCCTAGTACCAAAATGATCAAAAGGTTGGCTACTTGAGCAAAATCACGCCGATATAACCCGACGTTTATGTCCCGAATCCTAAATTTATTGTTTGTGTTGATAAACATTCTCTACTTATAGTACCAAAGTGCAGAATAAGGAATGTAAAAATACAATACGAAAATTTATTTAATTCTTGGTTTTATTGTCGCAAAACTGCAGCTTTAGGAATTCTATAACAGAACATTGTTCATTTGTTGCAACAATTTGATGAAGTTTGCTATACTGAAACAATCTAATTTGACCTGGAGTAGAACAACCGACAAGGATCGAGTAAATCAGGGTAGAGCTTAGATTTGCCCGAGGGGGGAGGAAAAGCTCCCCGACTGGGGGCTAGCAACTCAAAGCCCTAAAAGAGGCGACAGATTAAGAACTTTGGGATTTTAGTGAAGAATTTCCTCTCTTGAGAGGAAATCAATAATTGTGAACTACTGATTGTTGTCAGGGACTTCATACTTAGTTGTATTTATTGAGATTTCCCTTCAAAACTGGGATATTACCCCGACGAAGATAAGGGCAGCCTTCTTCGATTAGCCAATAGTATTAAAAAGTGAGTTCTTGTGCCATAAGTCCTTACTGTACGATCTTAGGTCTAGAAATTACCATTGTTATCAATTTAATCATTATTTCAAAGAGGATACCATTTTAAATCAATAAGAATAAGCAACATGTTGATTGCTTGCTGTAATAAAATTATTCTTCCACAAAGTCTGGATTTGGATAATTATCTCATTTTCAGTTTCTGAGGCCGAAATAGCCTTCAGAACGAAAAAAGAATAGACTGAGGTTAGTACATCTTTCCAAAATTCATACGTTTATTTGCAAAACTGGCAACATAGGTTCGATACTCTAAAGAGGTCATAAAAGCCAATGTTGTCTTTTCCCAATATAGACCTTCGTCCCTTGTTACTACTTTTTAGCATACGAGCGAAATAGTCTGGTCAATTTTGATTTGTTGACTTTTTTTCTGCTGAACTTGTTAAAAATCTGATATAATTTAGAGTAGACATCAAAGAATCTGAAAATTATGTGCTCCATTTTTTTCTTATGCAAGTGGGATAGCCACCAACTTCAAGATGGCCGCCATTTTGATGATTTTGATGGATTTAGCTCAGGAAAGGCTCTTTCGCTCCAATTTTGGGGGTTGAAAAACTTTTTAAGGATTAATAGTGGTAAAATTAGCACAGCGTCCCACAACGTACTAAAAGTTCTCCCCTACATATCGACTGTTCTTTTTTTTTTCTTCTCTTTTTGTAGTGACTTGTCAGCTGTGGTCCTTTTGGGGGAAAAACAGTAATTATGGCAATTTTAGCGCTTAGGGCCATTTTTGAGTACCAAAATCTCTCAAACTATGTAGCCTCACGACTTCACCTATATTGTTTATGAATAGCCAGACAGCTAGGTAATGCATGGGCAGTGGCGTACCCAGGATTTCTCTCAAGGGAGGGTCATGCAGCATTTTGTGCGATCGCCGGCCTGGGGAGGGGTGTCCCCCTATTTCTGAAAAAATAGGTGGCCTTACATGCGATCTGGTGCCACATATGCTACCTTCTTGAAGTAGAATTCATGTTAGGCCTACAATATTTAAGTATTTTAGGGAAGAAAAAAAATCGCCAGCCTGGTGGAGGGGTCTAAGGGGAGGTCCCCCTCCACTTTGAAAAGTTTTGAAAAAATAGGTGTTCTCAGCTCCTATAAACCATGATTCCCGTTTAATGTCTCTTTCCACCATATCTGGAGCCCACCAATGATAGACTGCGTTGAACTTGAAAAAATTGTGTTTTCACTCGCACTTTTCCGCAATCTATAAAGAGTTTGTAATGCCATGATAGACGAGAAAGTGCAATATCAAGCTTGTGCTTTAGAATAAGTCATTCTGCAGTACAGGTCGTGTTCAATCTTTTTTGATTTAGCTACCGCTCAAACCATGGTAAGGGCAGAGGTCAGGTCGGTCCAAGGTGGTAAATGAGCTATAGTCACGCATGATGCGATAAAGTGTGTAATCCCCTTCGGCGGACAATCTCCTCGACAGTTTTCCTGTACTTGCTTTTAAAGTGTACCTAAAGTCTGAAAATTCAAAAATATATATTACAGAGCATGAAAACTGAATTCCAATGGTCCAATTCCCATCTTCACAGGACTTTCTTAAGCTGAGATATAAAATGTTGAAGTTTATTCACTCAATTTAAAAAGGTAGATTGCGCAATAATTTGTGATGTCATTGTTGTACTACTCAAATTACAATCTTTGTATTTCTTTGTTTTTCTGAAAGCCACCGCACCTTGTGCCAAAATGTGATCGCGTTCTTACTGCTTTGGGGTGACTTGACTATATAAGCCCTCTCTGTACAGCATGTCATGCAAGAAAACAGGAAGCGGTCAAGGTCATATAAACATTTTTAATTTTAAAAGAAAACAAAGCATTTAATGTGAGTTGTACAACAAGAATGTTAAAAATTATTGCACAATGAACTGTTTGGATTTAAGTGAATAAATTTTAACATTTAATATCTCAGCAATGGAATAAGCTATGACAATGGGAGTTGGACCAATAAGATTAATTTTGTAACCTCCAAAATATATATTTTTGAATTTTTAGACTTTAGGTCCACTTTAAGGAGTCCATTTCGTCAACAGGAACCAAAAAATTATTTTTGTAATTATATTTTTTATAATTATAGCTTTCTTACTTTTTCCTCATATTTTGGCTAAATACTACAGAAAAAGCCTCACCCTTACTATACGCGTAACCTTCGATCGCTTAGTTGTTATCGTATCTCTCTCCCGGTACGGTAAACGAGTTGGGATGGGGTCATTTCGTCGCTGTAGACGGGGTAGATACCTGCAGTGCATGTGATTCACGACAGGAGTGCCCCGACAGTTGATAAGTTTTTTTTCCTTTTCATGGGTGCTTAGTTTATCAAATCAGAACTACCAAACCATACCAAAATTTTTGTGAATGCTTCGGAAACAATCAAAATTTCTACGCGCTTACAATCTCATGGCTATATGCTTATTAGCAATACCGTCTAAAACGTATTAGCATCATCAACGGCCAGTTCAGGAGATTCCCCCATTCGGGAGAATCTTCTTTTCCCCCGATCGGGAGAAAACGTGGTCATGTGCGCCGCCATTTTGTCTATTTTACCCACAATCCCAAGCGTTCTTTGTATAAATTTTCAGTGGTAATGGGTTTTGGAACCCCCTTGCAAAAATTGTCGGTCCAATGTAAAGGAATTAAACATATACTTGGAAGGTTTATTGACATAGCTACAGAAAATCCACGTCCTAATCGGTGGTTCACCACGCCGTTTTCGAGTTTCTGAGAGGTTTCCATTCTTTCTTAACCTTTGTTTTTGTTAGGCTGGCAAGCCTATACAATGTCTTGCATAAGTTTTCCCCCGTTCGGCAGAATTTGGTTTTCACCCAAACGAGAGAATCCCTCGGACTGACGGCAAGAGCTGTCAAACTTATGCCGGATGTTTCAATGTTTATGCGTGATATTAAGGAGGAACACGGCGTTGTACTTTTGGACGACATATTTTATGATAATAAAAATATTTAGAGGATTAATTCACCGTTTCCTTGTTGGTATACATATTTTGTTTGGAAATTTAAAGAGTCTTTGAACAAGGGCTGGATGCAACGTTTGTAATGAAATATGGTATTTTTAATTCAAAATTTCGGCGCGCTTTGCTCGCATTCGTCCCGGTTTAAACTCTGCATCTAAGGACAATAATATTCAAGGAATAGTTCTCTTGAACACTTTTCCAAAATCTAGAGGTTTATCTTCAGCCCTCGTCGGAGCCAGGCATTTTGAGGGCAGCATGCACCAATCAAATATCAAGAGAACGGTAAAGTGTGCACCATGATTTAGAGGAATTGAAGTATATAGTTCTTGTTCTACATTCTTTCCAAACAAAATTTCTTCCGCGCGTTTCGCGAGCACCCATTTTCGGTAGATCCTAAGAGTTGATACATTCTAAAATTCTAAAATTTGCTTATAAAATCCTAGACCCATTCAGTTATTTCTATTTTTCCCTTGCTCACTCCTGGAAGAAGGTAGTTTCTGAATTCTCGTTGCTCATGCCATGCTTCTGTCCCCAGTTTTTAATCAACCCAGAGCTTCTCCATGAACGTATGGAAGTATTACCCATTGCAGTCAACAAGGGCCCATCATAAGGCCCATGAACCCCATGCCTTGCGAAAGGCGCTCCAAGTGCCAAGCCGAAAAGCTATCAGTACTCTGCCGATCGTTTTCTTCCAGGGTCTTTTAAATCTTAAGTGTAAATCTCTAAAACATGAGATGTCCAAATAAGACAACATACTATTGGATATAGAGGGCATAAGAAGTGCCATTTTGCAATTTGAAAGGCATTTTGGCAAACATTTCCTAGGTATCTTACCCGCAAACTGGTTATGCGCTTCACTGAGATATTTTCATGTCTTTCCCTTTTTTAACCCCCCCCCCCCCTTCCCCTCAACTGAAAAACTTCCTATTAAAGGACCCGCTCCCTACCCTCTGGAAGGGTTGTGCCAAGATTGTTCGACCGCTTTCCGAGCGTGTACATTTTTGCAGACGGAGCTTTCTGGGATGGGTTTGCAACATTCTCTGTGGTGAAAACTATATAATGGCCAACCCCTTGTAGTCCCCCTGCAGATGAGGTTTCAACACATACAGATCCATATCACCAACGCCACATTTTTCCTTACGGCAACGCAAGAAGCCGCCATATTGGAGCAATAAGGGAGGCGCAGATATGCATATTCAAATGGTAAATCAGGCGAAGTCACGCAATGGTGCCACAGCTGCGTGTGAAACATACTGTGCATGCACAGTGTCCAACTGAGTGTGTAGTGGAGAGATGTAGTGTACAAATGTACATGATGTAGTGTAATGTTTGTTCCAAGTGTGCCCTCAACATGGCAGAGTAAACAAAAGATGACGCGATGTGACACCCCCCTTCTTGAAAAATCCTGTGTACGGGCCTGGTCACGGCGCAAACTCATTAATTGGTAGTTTTTACAATAAGTGATTTTGGTTTAATTGAATTTTGCAACTGCCAAATATGCAATCAAACATATGCATGACAAACATGTGCATAATGTTTCCGCTGGGAACTGGGGAGACAAACGATATAACAACTGAACTTTTAAAGGGAGACAGCAAGTCCCCCGTCTCCCATTTGTTGTCCCCACATGTTGTTGATATAATATGAAGACAGAAAGATAAAAGCAAGAAAAAAGTCACCGATCTTCCTTTATAATGGCAACATGCAGAGTTCTGCATAACCATTCCCCTGCGTTTACTGCGTTTTTCACGTCATTATTCGTTCTTTGACAAATTCTTTCAAATTTTTGGGTATGCACATCTCTAAACAACTTTCGTGGTCTGTGAACTCGGCTGAAATTCTGAAAAAGCCAAAAAGCGCATTCACTTTTTTTACGTAAATTAAAAGCATATGGGGTTAATCAACGTATTCTAGTCAACTTTTATCGTGCAATTATAGAGAGCGTGCTAACTGCTTCAATTACTGTCTGGTATGGCCGTGTCAGCAAATCTGATGTCAATAAATTTTCCTCTGTAATTCGATCTGCGGAAAAGATCATTGGTACCACACTTCCATCATTAGATTTGATATACTTAGAAAGAACTAAAAAGAAAATGGAAAAAATCATGAAAGATCCGACTCACCCTGCTTATGGTCATTTTAATTTCTTACCTTCAAGTCGCCGTCTTCGTACTTTTAAGGGTTATAAGCATTTTACGGATAGTTTTTTTTCAGCAGCTGTAAAATTGTTGAATCTTAATTATTATCTCATCGCTCCGTGAGGAGGATGAGATATTGTAGTCACTTGACCTGTTGGGCTATATTCGGCAATGCCAGCAGAAATAACAACCGTTGCCATGGTAACAGTTAATTTTCACAAGTTACTAGTCTAAAGTCCTAACCCATGGTGGGGTACCCAAGGGTGACCAAAAGTCCATAACGGAGGGAGGGGTCAAAACGTGTCCGTGTGTGTGTGTGGGTGGGTGGGTGAGTGTGTGTGTGGGTGAGTGGGTGTGTGTGTGTCCAATTTTGTTTTCTCAATATCTCCAAAACGGTAAAGCGGGAAATATTCCACATACATGAATCTTTGCACATATGATGAACGTGTCTAATACTACCAAAATATATGGTTGCCATGGCAACCAAGGCCAAAGATAATTTTTTTGTGAGAAATCACATTTTTTCAGTATTTTAGTATAATTCCAGAAGGAAACATTCCACATACACAAAACTTCACACATATGATGAACGTGTCTAATGCTACCAAAATATATGATTGCCATGGCAACCAAGGTCAAAGGTCAATTTTTGTGAGAAATCACATTTTTTTAGTATTTTAAGTATAATTCCAGAAGGAAACATTCCACATACATGAAATTTCGCACATATGATGAATGTGCTAAATAGTACCAAAATATGTGATTACCATGCTAACCAAGGTCAAAGGTCACGTGAAAAGAAGTCAAAGGTCAATTCTGGTAAGATCACATTTTTTATTATATTTAATATCATTCCAGAAGGAAACATTACACATACATGAAACTTAATTCACACATATGATGAACGTGTCTAATGCTACCAAAATATATGGTTGCCACGGCAACCAAGCTCGAAGATCAATTTTTGTGAGAAGTCACATTTTTTAGCGTTTTGGTACACAAAGACTTAACATTGATGATAGCAACGTAAATCAACAGTACACAGTGTAGACGCGCTTGTTTCTAGTACTGACCAAAGATATTATAAGCATAGATTCCAAACTACTATACCTACACTGTTACGCTCAGTGACTCCTCGTGTAGACGCAAATATTGAAGTGTGAATTTGACATGTGCGCCGTTCTTTTCGGCGATCTGCGTAGCCGGAAAATAACAACTCGTACGTTACAGAAATTTCATTGTTAAAAGAGGTTAGCGTGCGTGTCTTTTTACAACGCGTTCTATACGTGCGGAATACATTTTTTTCTCTGTGTATTATCCGAAATCCTTGACACACACTTCTGCGCTCTTGGGAAGCAATGCGCTAGTTGATTTCCCGTTGTGAGGGCGTAAGAAATTAAACGCACATATAAAAGTGCGTTACTGAAAGATGTAGGAACTGACTAATGAATGTAGGCGAATAAGTGCATGAACTTTACTGAAACCAGTCATTGTGTGCTCATATTCAAGTGTACTTATTTGTAATGCTGTCAGGAAGAATTAAACTTCTTTAAGTAGAATTTAGTATTGAGGAATGAATACTTCTTACATTACAATGTTCCGAAATAGTATTAATACTTTTGTAAGACATTAATTTCCCTGTAGCCTGTGTTTTTTAAAACTGCTGAACAGTGATCACCACTTCTGCCCCATATTTTGGGCTCCATGGGGAGTCAACACGCCATTCTTAATTTGGAATCTATGCTTGTAATGTTTTTGGTACTGACTGTCCATTCCAATGATGTGCATGCTAACACAAGCAAGCATGCACATCGTATTATGTGCACATATTTTCTGTATAGCGCACTGAAAGCGTTCTTTTTGCACAACAACAAAAGGGCGCATGAAGGGAAGCTAGTACGCTTAGATAGTACCAAAGATACTATAAGCATAGATTCCACACTCCTGTACCTACACTTTTACGGAAATTGACTCCTCATGGTGAGGCAAATATCGGGGCGGAAGTGTGGAATACGGTATTTCGGAATCACCTACAGCGCAGGCGTAGTGACCTTTGAAATAAGGTCAAGTGAGGGGTTTTCATTGTTTCAGCAGTGTTTTATATTTCTACCTTCATGGAAATCTCCTTTTCATAAAAAGAACCTTAGTGCATTCCAGAAGCTTTAAAAATGGTTTCAAAGGTTAAAAGAAATTTCAGAAATAAAACGTCTTTCTGAAAACGTGCAAAAATTGAAATATTTTCTAAAATGAATCGAACTTAGTGTCTATTTCAGGACATTTTCTTTAAATACATGGAACTGTAAGCAGACATATGTGGAATGTCTTCTGCATAGCTACCGAAGCGTACGTACTTTTTCTCGCACGTACCTCTAGTGCACATCATGTACGTACGTATATCTGTTATAAGCGTACTAAGTATACGGCAGTTATTAATATACTAGCCCACACATGCACACATATCATGCAGACTGACTAGCCGGTGTGGGTCGGGTGACGCTAGAGAACTTCATCAAGTATAGCCTACAAGGTTAGTGAAGGGAAATCGTAGATTATTTTCTTTACCATTTTTTTCGAGTGATCATTATCACACGCATTTCTTCTATTCTAAACTGGTATGCCTAACGGTAGCGTTTCGAGTTCGGGCATTTTCAGTGTGGCAAACACTAACATTAACGTTGGACTAACTTAACGTTAGAGCGAAGCTAGTTTAAGTCCCCGTTTTCTCGACTCGCCATTATCAAATTAAATGTGTAGATACATCATCATCTTTCATAAGCCTAGATTTTGTGAGCCTAACTCATGACAACCTTCCCTAAACTGCGTCGATAACGTGATCAATCTGAGTACTGCTGTGAGGCTTATGAGTCGAGTAGCAGCTAGCTACCTGTCTCTTCACAATAACGCTTTGTACGTGCACAATCATACAATTATATGTAGATATACACTATGCGTATCTCGTACCTACATGTACATACATGTAATTTTTGAATGTTTACATCCCGCCATCAGCCGAATGTCTGCGTAGCGGCTCTCATTGGCTGTGTATATGCTCTAGCTACACAGTGACGGTGGCAAAAAGTTCGTCCGTTCCCTGCAGGTTCCCCTCATTTGACCTTTGACCTTCGCTACTTGCGTTCATTCCGAAATACCGTATTGACAGGTGCGCCGTTCTGTTCGACGATCTGCGTACGAAAAAAACAACGCGTTACGGACAACGTCATTGTTATAAAAAGGTTGACCCACGTGTGCTTTGACAGCGCGTTTCATACACGCAATATACCTTTCTCTGTGCATTTATCTAAATGCACAGAGAAACTCACTACCGCGCACTTAAAAAAAGAACACGCTAATTTCGTTTCCGTTAAATGCTCGTAAGAAATCAACGCACATTTTTAACAGCGTTTTTGACGAGACCATGGTAACTGACCTATTTATAGATTGCGGACTTCAAAACAGTCATTGTGCGTTCATGACAGAGTGTTTGCTTGACATGGCACAGGGAAGAAGCATAACTTGTCAGTGAATGGAATATATTGAGTGATTATTTCTCAGATTTAAAAATGTTCCGAATTAACATGTTGTTACACTTGCGCAAGACTTTAATCTCTCTAACTGTTTTCAAAATGACTGAACAGTGATCAGCACTTCGGCCCTGATATTTTGGCCTCCATGAAGAGTCAGCGCGCCATTTTAAGTTTGGAATGTATGCTTATAATATCTTTGGATAGTACATCATTACTTCAAGATAATAATCTGTCGGAAATTTTTTTGATTTTGCCCCCCCCCCCCGACAAAAACATCTAGCTACGCCACTGCAGTGCACCACCCGCTATCGGCGCATTGTGTGTTATCTTTTCAAAGATATAGACCTTATGCATATGATGTCACAAAGGAGAAAGTGCTCCCTCGTTTGGAGAAAAATGGAGGAAAAGCGCGTATCATTGCAAGTTACACCAATAAATGCAGACAGCTGATTTGCAACCAATCGTACACGCGCGTAAGTCTACTACACGTGCGGCGAAATCTACGCTGTGAGTGCACGTTTCAGACGTGTGCTTCATTATTTTCACCCAAGATGACGTCAGTGTGATGTCAATGCATAAGGTCTATTATAAGTATAGATGCCAAAGTCCTATACCTACACTGTAACGGAGACTGAATCCTCATGGAGACACAAATATGGGAGTAGAAGTGTGGATTTGACATACCCGCTTTTTTTTTCCGTGATGTGCGTATAGTAGGGAACTTAAGATTGCACGACGCGGACGTCGGCTACGACGTAATGACGTCATGTTGTAACTTTACGTTGTCGGTGTAATTCTACATCGGGAGTCGCTCGTTTTGGCGTTATGGCTAGAACGGCAACAAGAGGCAGTTTATGACGTCATATATTTTTTGTTGCCATGCCAATCGTTGCGTTAGAAACTTAAAATACGCGTTGCACACATATCATAAATTCATCGTCGTCCATTATATCAGTTAAATAACCATAGCAATTGCTTCACGGACTCGATGAAGGTTTGCCACTCTTCAATGTAGGCCTACATAAGGAGTAAGTTTGACTTATACTTCCCGCTAAATACTGTTACCATTAACAGATCGGCTTGCGCGTCTGATACTCAAACGAAGTTCGAATATCGCCACGCAACTTTCATGCCGCGTCGTAGAAATCTAAAGCGCAATAGTTCCAGGGCGCGGACGTCAGCTCGACGACGTGGACTGTGGGTTAAAACGCCGCGTCGCCCTGCCCACGTCGTGTAATCTAAAGCTCCCTAATAATAGGTACGCACAGGAAATTTCATTCCTAAAATAGCGTGGCATGCGCGAGCTTTGAGTACACGCAGGATAACGTTCTCTGTGTTTTATCCCGAATACTTGACTTGACACTTTTGCGCGCTCCGGAAACAAACACCCTAGTTGATTTCCCGTTGTGAGTGCGTAAGATATTAAAGGTTCATTTAAGAGTGTGTTCCTGATGATTCAATAAAACTGACCAATAAATAAGCCCATGAACCAGGGAGCTTCCAGCTCCCTGCATGAAATGAGCTTCGAACGTGCCATTGTGCGTACATTTTCAAGTGCACCTAATGCAATGCAAAATGCCGCAAGGAAAAAATAAAGTTCTTCTTTTAAGTGAAATCTATTGAGGAGTAATACTCCTTAAATTTACAATGTTTCAAAATAACAAGTGTTCATACTTTTGTAAGACATCTGTCCGTTTGCTTTCAAAACGACTGAACAGCTGAACAGAGCATTATCAGCACTTCTGGCCCGATATTGTGGCTCCATGGGGAGTCAACGCGCCATTTTAAGTTTGGAATCTATCTTTATAACATCTTTGTATCTTTCCATTTAGCACACACCCTATTTAGAATTAGCACTATCATGAAGTCTGTAGGCCAATGGAGTTTTAGATTCGTATTCTTGGGGTTGGATTTACTTGTAAACCCAAAGGTAATAATAAGTAAGGGTACTTATCGTTTTTTGTCACACATTAGTACATTTGCGTCAGATACTCTGATGTGTAGCCATTTCATTAAGTTGCTAAGGCAATCCATGTACTAGACGCAGTGCAATGATGTGGATGAGAACTAATGCGTGATTGTGCGAATTAAAGCATTAGAGGCCGAAGAGGCGTTAAGGACACGCTACAGGTGTAGGGCGCGTTACCATGCCCACATTGGTCAGTGTTACATTATTTCCGAAGGTGACCTACATAACGTGATCTCCAGTTCGGGTTCAATTTCGCACGGTATAGATAGTTCTCACATGACGTCATAGGAGCTTTTCACTGTATTATTTCAGCCATGTCTGAGGGCAACCCCGGCATGTGTGTACAGGCTTGCCCTCAGACATGGCAGTTGCTAACCTCTAGCTGTGACGTCACTGAGGACTATCTACATTCCACACATAGAGCAGGATATATATTGCTCTGTGATTCCTCCAAAGATATTACAAGCATAGATTCCAAACTTAAAATGGCACGTTGACTCCCCACGGAACCCAGTATATCGGGGAGGAAGTGCTGATCACTGCTCAGTCGTTTTGAAAACAAACAGGCAAATGAACGTCTTACAAAAGTATTAATACTTGTTATTTCGGAATGTTGTTGACTGAAGAAGTACTACGCCTCAATAGATAGTTCTTACGCGACGTCATAGGAGCTTTTCACATGTATTATTTCAGCCATGTCTGAGGGCAACCCCGGCATGTGTGCACAGGCTTGCCCTCAGACATGGCGGTTGCTAACCCCTAGCTGTGACGTCACTGAGAACTATCTGTAAATTCCACTTGAACAAGAATAACTTATTTCTTCAAGGCGGCATTTCACGTATTTACACTTGAACATGAACGCACATTAACTGGTTTTGCAAGTTCATGGACATTCAATGGTCAGTTTCTATGGTATCTCCAAGTGACGCAATTTTATATGCGCGTTCAACTACTTACGCGCTCACAACGGGAAAGCAACTAGTGCCTTTGTTTCAAGAGTGCGCAGAACTGTGCGTCAAGTATTCCGGATAATACACAGAGAAATGTATTCTGGGCGTATAGAACGCGTTGTAAAAGTGCACGCACGCTAACCTCTTTTAACGATGAAAGTTTCTGTGACGCGTTCTTATTTTTGTACGCAAATCGCGGAATAGAACAGCGCGCATGTCAAATAAACACTTCCGCCCCGATATTAGCGTCTCCATGGGGAGTCACTGAGCCTAACAGTGTAGGTATAGGAGTTTGGAATCTATGCTGATATCCTTGGATTCCACATTCATAAACACCTTTATTGATTTCCTGCATTCTGATTGGCTGAAAACCATTCGAGACCAGTCTCGAATCGCGATTCGAGACTGGCCTTTGCCAGTTAGAATTACTTTTTCAAGGTGAATTGAATGTCACTGTTGCTACTGCACTGTGTACTATGCTTTGTCCATGATGTGTTACCATAGCAACATAAACCATAACATATAAGAAAACCAATTACTGTAAACTACTGTAGTATTACACTGTTAAGCCTAGCACCCCTGTAGCTATAACCATTCCAAAGCATAATGCTCATTTCATCCCATGAATGAATGCTAGCAAAACCATATTCATCTTCTTGGATACTGGCAGTGGTATGGCTAAAAGAGCATATAACCTTACAGTATATGCCAAGGGTACATTTTGTTAACGAACGGTCTGCCTGTTACAAATATTTCACTCCTAATTTTCCTAAGTTGGACTGCATGGTAAAGTAAAGTGAATTTGGTCTCTGTGCTGCTGATGCCAGCATGGGGCCTGTGTTATTAACTATGACATGCAAAGCCAGTGGTAAACAGATTTTACTGACAGTGTCACTGACAGGTTTTTACGTTTGAACCAATTCCGCTAACACTAACAGGCATAACAGACCAGCACGGTCTTCATTTCTAGTTCTACGCCGAGCTAGGCTTCTTTTGAACTAATGTTGTAAATAGTTTAAGCTAGGCCTAACGTTAGGCCTGCATAATCTATATTAAAAACTTGAACACATTTTCAAAGTTACCAACACTATAATCCTCTTCCAAAGACGCTAAAGACAGGCTTAAATCACCGTCTTACTTTGGATCTTGAACGCAAGTGCGTTAACTACACTACTTAAAGTGGGCATGACACGGCTAAAAAAACTTTTGTGCATTGCAAGATTGGGTACAGTATTGTAAAAGTATCATCTCACACACAATTAAAACCGGCGCAGTTCGGCATAAACAGAATTTGAAGAAAAACGTCCAGAAATCCAATTTCGAAAAATGCCGCAACAGGTCACCTGACTTTTATGACGCAATTGGCGGCACCCCGCACTGCGCTATGTAAGGACGCGTATCTAGATGTGAAACTAATACAACCCTTTGGGAAAGTTTCATATCCTATCCATAGAGCAGGATATATTATATCCTGCTCTATGATCCTATCTTAGAAACTTCATGAAAAGGATTACATCACAATACCCGCCCAACATACAGAGCGCAAAGCGCGGACCATGTTGGGGGCTTCAAAGCATATCATTGGCCAATATGTTCGCGTGCATATGCGCCCGTGTTTCAGCTTCCCTGCATATAATACACAGCTTTGTTTTTGTGCAAAAAGAACGCGGTCCGGGCGCGCTGTACAGAACAGCTATGAACATGTATGGACAGTCCATAATTACAAGCGCGCCTTTACTCAGTGATCTGTTCAGTAACGTTGCTATTGTGAATGGTAAGCAGTCACCGCGCAACGACGCACAGTTCACAATGTGGTCACTGGTCACGCGCGCTGCTGTATAGTATCGTACCACAGGTGTTTGCAATGATGTACCTGCTAACACGCGTTAGCATGCACATGATTCGATGTGTAGAAAAATGGGTGAGCTGCCTGGTACAGCGTTACTAACCGTGCCTCCAATGACGTCACGATCTTGAGACGCGCTCACATACTTTTTTTCGCTTTTGGATTTCAGATGGCTGAGTCTGGCCTGTAATTGGGAATTCACAAGGTCGTATTACTGTGTTAATGGACGTAGTTGCGTCGGGAAAACATTCGCTTCATTTCAAGCTGTACCCAAAGAATATTTAGTGAGAAACGTACTTTGGCCATGTCATACCCACTTTAACAGTCAAATGTCCGCATGCATGTCGTTGAAGGCTGCACTGCACACAGTATATTGCAGTACACCGTAACTGCACAGCACTGTGTATTGTGAAACTTTCGTGGTGTAGAACTTCACTGTAAACAATAGCCAGCTAGAAGTTAGTTTCCTTGTTATAATGCTCAGCCTCATCTCTACAACGATTTATCATAATTCAGAGATAAACGATTTTGCGTTAAATTAATCCAGTTAAATTTCGTTCGATGAATTGAGATTCCAATCAATATGTTAAGTGAAAATATTTGCGTGGTTGTCAACTTTCTTTTGGCTTGAAGTTGTTCGCTACTATCTCAAGAAACTAAACATGACGTCATAATAGCTCCTAAGTTAGCTGGGAGAATTAAAATTTGATCTGTAAAATTTTGTCGAAAATTCAATGTTTTTGTCGATTCCCAACATTTTAATTTTGAGTGTTTATGAATGGGGATAAAAGCAGGGTGCCCGGTCTTAAATGTGATTCGAGACCTCCGATGACGTCATCACAGAGGCAGCGGACCTCGGCTGTCGTCTCGGTCCGCTCAGCCTCTATGATGACGTCATCGTCGGTCTCAAATCACCGGGCACCCTCGCATTTATCCCCTAATTGATGTGCGTCCTCTAGTTATACGGCCAAGCACTGCCTGTGCTGCGATGAGATAAGCAACTCCGTGGATTGCCCTCTTGTTTCAAGTTTTTGATTTTCCAGGGGGGGGCAAGTGCCCCCCCCCCCTTGCCCCCTCCCCCTCCGGACGCCCGTGTCTAAAAACATAAGTGAGAAATTTACTCCAAAAAGAGTGTGCTCAGTGACTACTCATATTGAGAATGAAATGAGTAGAGTGAAAATTTACTCCAAATAGAGTCAGTGATATTTATTCCATGTGTGTGAAGTATCACTCCCTTTGAATGAATTGTCACTCTACTTGGGGCGAAATTCACTCTTACAAGGAGTGGTCACATGGCACACTCT
Source organism: Holothuria leucospilota (assembly GCA_029531755.1). Taxonomy (NCBI): domain Eukaryota; kingdom Metazoa; phylum Echinodermata; class Holothuroidea; order Aspidochirotida; family Holothuriidae; genus Holothuria; species Holothuria leucospilota. The sequence goes on along the minus strand of CM055972.1, from coordinate 19,309,113 downwards.
TTTTGGAGTAAATTTCACTCTTGTTTTAAGAGTGTCTGAAGACACCCCTACAATTGATGACATTAAATTTAGAATCCCCGTTAGTTATTTGCCGTTCATATCAGGTGTTTTGAGCTAGAAGGGACTTTGCGTTGCGTAAGTTTTCAATCATCAACGCCAGACTAGCGTTCATGCAGGCTTAAAAATTCTTGTAATGCAGACTGAGTACTTAGCGTGGTGTACGCCTTTGCAGTAGTTACGTTCCCAGAGTCGCCATCGTTACTAACATAAAATGCAGGTTACATTTGGTCATTCCTTTTATTACAAATATCGGTATTTATCAAAAATTCAATGCATCTTAGTTTCATTAAGACCAGTTACCTGTAGTAGACTTCAATGGATTTTGTTTAAAACTTTCAAAGTTGTTATTTATGTGCCCACCCAATTTCCCTTTCTTCGACCCTAGATATGGGGTCAACGACCATCCCACTGGCTAAAATTTGTAAATGAGACTTAGCCCTCTTCCATAAATTTTGTTGAGGGGGAATACCTGTACATAACGTGGCAAAAACTCCAATAGCTGATGACGTGTAAGTATATCTTTCCAAGACGCAACTGTCGCCTACCAAATAGTCATGGCATAAATATCTTTCACCAGTTGATACTTTCTGTTAAATTCTGAAATTTCAGCTTCACTCAGCTATCATATACAGCTCTTAAGCTACTTCCTGTAAATCGAGAATTATTTAAATTTGGTATTTACATCGTTACAAATACGCTATGAAAATAAGTTAGACTGTTGTAACTTATTGTATCATTGCTTACTCCCATTGTTTCCAACCCCGCCTCCTGGTAGTCTTCCTTGCTCCTGACCGACCAAATAAATTTGCAGCAAATCCACGAAACGACTGTGCCCTTCATGTGCCCACCGTTGAAGAAATCCTGCCCATATGCCACATGTTAGCGACCCAAAAATGAGACCTGGTAATCAGTATTTTTGCAGGCGTTCTGTGCGTTTCTTCACCCCTTGACTTGCCTGTTTTTTCTCTCTTTTTTGAGAATGTTTTGTTTGTAACCCACCCAAAACTTCGGAGAAATTCTAAGATTCAATGAAAGCTTAAAATTTATTAGGTGAAGAGAGCACATAACAGCCAAAATTTTCACACGCTTTGCTCGCAGACTTTATTTGCTGTCATATATCATTACTTTGTCTGAAAGTATGCCAAAGGATAGGACAGTACTTTTGGTGTAGTCTGTGATTTTCTACGTCTTTTCAGCAAGTGCCATTTGTATCGCGTATGATCCAAACATGGGGCACATGCAAAAATTCCGCTGGATTTATTTGTTTTTCCTTGACATATATGATGTAATTGCGTGTCTGTCTCAAAGTTTGCGTACCTATCAAAACCCCGCAGTCCTACCACCTAAAGGGTATTATACATGCACTCTTCGAAATATTATCAAAGAGGTTCAACTACGTATAAAAAGTGACCATAAACCGTACCTTACACAGTTAAGTGGCTCAATCGGCCTCGTCAGTCGGCAAAATAGTTCTTACACCCCCTGGAAAACTTAGTAGTCTCATTACGCCTCATATTTAGATATTCCTTCTACAAATCATCAAGTTTATTTGTTGCTACTTTCACATCCATTTGTAATTTACCTCTTATGTATACTTGCTGCAGCTTTATCAACCAACCGAGAAAGTCGTGGGATGACGCCCGGGCTGCTTGCAATACATATGAGCTTTCCCAACGAATTTGCCCCGTTCAGACTGCTCATTTGGTAAGCATCGATTCCCAAGAAGAGAACAACTTTCTGTTCAACTGGTGGAAGGAACTTCGAGAACCGGTGTTACGAACAACCAGTCAGGTAGAAAATGGAGTTCCTCTTTTCTTAGATTAGATTTATTATAGACGATGGAACATATTTGCATGATTGCACGCTTGCAAGCCAAGCGAAATTGTCAATTTTACAATCTTTAGTGCTTGCGCTTTCAGTACGCAACAGCAATAGGATGCTTCTAATTGATTTTGGGCAAGCTCAACTAATACACCTTGAAAAAATTCCCTGTAAGATGGTCTGGTAATCTGTAACTTGCAACAGCTTGTAAGCACTAAGCGTTCAAAAAATGACAAATTTTCAAGAATATTCTGCCAGTATATTCACGCTTTGGTTCCGCTCGACGTATGAATGCCACAGTTTTGTCAGATTTCAGGTTGTCAGTAAGTTTTTATAGATTCATTAATGTTTACAAACAATGGCATCAACTGCTGGTTGACAAAAGAATTGACAAGACGCGCTGACACTGTCGCCACAATGAAAAGTGCATTCTAATTTGTCTACTTTATGCAAGCATTTACACGCGCAAAATATTACATGCACGCATGTGTTCTTGCGCATGCTCTATGACAACCAGTGCCTACTCGTGAGTGGTCTAGTAGGCAACCATTTACACCTTTATGGCCGATAAGTGTCTCCAGATTGCAGTTTTATCCATGTTTAGTAACAACCTGAATTCACAGGAAGATCGGTTCTTAAGATATACATTGAAAGCAATATATTACTTTCCCATACGTTGCGCAAATAAGAAAAATGTGTCTTCGTAAGAAGAGCAGCGACGCTGCTGAAGCTCTGTTAAGTTGATAGTTCCTTCCGCTAGTTTCTGGGGAAATTGCCTAGCTCATTTGTTCCCTTAAATTGACAATCTGTAAAATTCTGGTCATGGCAAACTAAGAAGCTATACATTTTTAGCCAATGTGAACTTGTTTTGAACCTTTTAGTTGCCATGCAAGATGTTGGGGACACACACTGGATTACATCGCAGTCCGTTAGACTGAATCTCAATCATTTTTGTCCCATTCATTCAGTTTTTGCTGGTATGTTACTTTTAAAATCTAGGAAATGACTCTGACTTTTTCCTTTGCGTAAAGACACACTTTGTCCATTTTTCAAATTATTTCACCCCTTACCGTCCATCATTGCGAATAACGCTTTCTGATTGGTTGAATACTTACCTGTTGTAAAAATCGGAAAGCCAAAAGGAGTGAGTGATTCCTTGCCGAAAGTTAATGCTTTGTCACACTTAATAGGTTTATACCTCAAAGTCATCTTTTTGAGATATCATGTTTATCGATGTATTCACAGTTTGATCATTGGTACACATGTGCATTGACCTCCATCAAAAGCAATGCCGTTTTTGTGTACAATATACAGGTCCTGCGTATTAGATCCTTCACAGTTGTACACCGAGTTTTCACAGTTCGACCTTTCTGACCTTGTGGGCACAACATGAAATAATTACACATGAAAATGCGCCATTAGCCCAAATAGGACCCTTAATGTTCAGATCATGCCCATGAAAATGCCCATGTAACTCACAAATAACCTTGAGAGTCCCATGTGGATTTCTCTCATTTAAGCGGAGTGGCGAAAAACTACTACTGACTTTCCAACCTTTTAATATCCAGATTAAACTCTGGAATGACTATTTCATATACTTTGTTTTCTACAAGGCAAAAAACATTTAATTTAGAGAACATAAGTCACTGTGTAAAAATGAAAAAGAAACTGTACGCCAAAGTCGCGTTTTGGCTATCAGTCAGTATGCCAAAAACAAGATGAATGATGTTCATGCGGAATGTGCTTACTGCAGGATACCACTATCCGCTATTATTTTGCTTCACCCTCTATGGTCAGATCGTAAGAAGCTGTGGTCAAAGACAGTGGAAAATCAGTTTGGGGAGGCTTGTTTAACTTCCTTATGAGTATAGACGTTTTGTACATAACTTCAGAGGGTTATTAAGGCCAAAGTCCTCCTGCTGAGAGAAAACAACTCCCTTGCTGAACCAATTTCTTCTTCTGGCTAATGGTTCTGAAAACTTTTTTCTTTTAAGAGTTTCTGGACTGGACTGAATGACAAAGACTCTGAAGGCAACTTTAAGTCCGTTCGCGGCAAGCCTGCTAGGTATTTCAACTGGATGGGTGGGCAACCTGACAACGACGGTCCTAATGGAGAACAAAACTGTGTACAAGTGTGGAAAAACTCCTGGAATGACGAAGGAAAATGGGATGATATGTTTTGCCATGCAAAGTTGGCTTTTATGTGCGAGTTCCGCTGTTATTAAAATTACAGTCCTAATATTTGGTGAAAGTATTAAACTTACTGGATTTTTAACCTCAATGGTTTGTCTCTAAAGTGATTTTCTTTCTATTTTGGTGGACTTATAATGTTAATGACAAGTTATTAACAACCAAGTATGACTTCCCATGTTCTGATAAATTGATACAGTTGACATTTCAGAATATATCCATAAAATTATGTCAAAATGTAAACGTTTCAGATTCTTTTGACATCTCTAATGGTACAGCAACCTTTAGTCCAGCTTCACTGAGTTTGTTTGTCTAGCATTCACCAATGTAAAGTAAGCCATGTAATAATACCATGTAACCACGTCTTTAAGTTGCATTTCCGTCTCACCAGTCTAATATTGATATATCCAACAAATGTAAAGGAAAATCAAAAAGGAAATAATAGCCAGTTCTATTGGTACGGAAGCAGTGGTAGACTCAAAACAATTGTTACCGTTTAAATCGATACAGTTACATGTCGAAACTTTACAAAAAAAATAAATAAATAAACAAAACAGATGAACAAGAACCTAAAGCAAAACATTATAATCTGGAATCTGATATATACATTTTTGTCCATATGCCTAGCTGAACCCACCATTCCCTCAAATATCATTGCGATTTTCTGTTGGTGCATATGTCTTGATCCTTATAGAAAACGTGTTGGACAGTGGGGTACTATGTCACAATAAAAGATACAGGCTAGTAAAAGAAACAATGCGGTAGAAGGAACTATAGAAGGCTAATTAAAAAGCAACATAAAACAACAGCTTAGTTCATTTGTTTGATCATTGTGTATGTGTCATATCTTATTTCACAGTGTTTAATTTCCAAAATTTTGTAAAGGGACGACCCAAAGCCCCCACATCCCTCTAGATCTCTTGCAATAGACGCAGTTGGGAAAATGTTTCCACGCAATGCAATATGGGAATGGGTCAAAGGTGAAGTGTACCAAGCTTATAGTGTCCCAGCGCGGGTGTTGCATGCTGAGCACGCAGAACTCAACACGTTGCCGTTGTCATGGTACACTTGACCTTGTGACCCGACCGGAAGTACCGAATTTCCCAACAAATCTATTGGCTTTTTGCAGTTTCCATCCCCCTACCCATCTTTGCTTCGCAAATCCTGAACTTTCGTGCCTGACAGATTACGGGAAAATTGAGCGGTGAATTTTAGCCACATTTAAAGGTCGTGTGACATGAAACTTACTTAGTTGGATATTTGATGTACAAAGCATTAAATATCCAGAAAATAGCCGCAGTTCCCGTTAAAATCCATCAAATATTGACCATTTTACAGGGTGATTTCTGTTTTACACATGTATAATGAATAAACATGAGCTAAATATGCAAATATTGACATCGACAGATGGACATACCATATATGGCTCACATTAGCCTTTGTTTCTGCAACCTTAATTCCAAGGACACTGGTGGCATTGTTATCCCCTGAGGAGTTTATCATGAACATTAAAATTTTTTCCTTCAGAAATATTGATATCTTTCACCAAACTGTAATCTATCTGATCAGTAATTAAGAGATAATTGATATACGGTTAACAAAAGAAATCTTAACACTGTGCAACACTCCACATCATTAATTTTGCATAGGCTATATGAGTTTCTACAGAAACCATAAAACTTTGAAGACGTATAATTTGAGAACGATAAAAGATATTGAAATAATTCCAAAGGATCTTTCATTGGAAAGCTTAATTCTTTAACTGACAAGTGAAACAGCTCTTTTTAGTTGCATGTCACACGACATTTAACTACGTTATAGGTGAGTAAAGTGGTGAGAATCATTTGCTGTAAAAATATTGCTTTTATCCAGACGGAAAAATCTGGGATACAAGACTGAGAAGAACTGACTTATATAGCGTCGATGAATTGGGCTTCTGTCTACTACAAAGCGCCCCTAAGCGCAATGTCCGTCCTCGCCCCTCCCTCAGACCGTAACCCTTACCTCTGTCTCTGGTTTGCAGTTTCTGAGCAATGATATAAACAATTTATTGTTATAAACTCCCACCCAATCTGCACATATCTTCCAACGCCTATATCATTATAAGATAGGATATCCTTAAAGGATTTAAAATTCAAGATGGTCACCATGTGCATCGCTGATGGCGATATCCTTCAAGAGTGTGTTAAGTGTGCGAATCGTGTGAGACTCCGGCCGTTCTTTTGCATATTTTTCCTTATCAGAATGTATCGAGTGTGTATGCACCGGCAGCTTAAGTTAGCCCGGTGTGGCAGTTTTTTGTCTCATGTCCGGCCGGACAAGAAAAACTAGGTTTTCTTGCCCTAGGTCAAATACATCTAGATATTTTAGTCCTGCTAGGACGGTAGCTGTTTTGGCTCGGGTTTAGTTTATTTGGTCTGGCTTACAGATCGATCCTGCCCAATAGTAAAACGTTTTTAGTTCCAGAATATTTGTGTTTCTAGTGGCCTGCACTAACTATTTAATGGAATTATCATCCATTTATGTGATGGGTGCACTTAGTCAATACCACTTATTTTAAAGCTAATGCTGATGGGTCATCCGTGATATTATAAGTTTAGTCATAGGCCTACAACATGTTTTATAGAGGTGGGGTGGGGATGAGCCGTTTTTGCCCCTGAAAATCCTGTACTTGTGAAAAATACCTCACATTTTTCAAAATTCTGCGCAAAGAATTGGGTTTGTCTTAACTCAGGGGGAGGTACATCCAGGCCCAGCTGCATATATATTTACCATATCACTTACCAGTTTGCCGAATAAAACGTTAAGAAGGCTCAGCGGTGTCACCAGAATTTTCGAAGTGGGGAAATTACGGTGGTACAATTAACTCCGGGGGATTACACCTGCATGAAGAACAGTATAAGCGGGGTAAAACCGCTTACCTATAGGCATGCGGTCCAGGGACGCCCTAGTCCCCTGGTGAGATCACGGAAAAACGCCCCGGTAAGGGTCCAGGGGGAATCCAATGTATGCTCCGGGATAGTTACAAAATTGCGACCATTTGAAAAAAGCATTTTACTTTCTTTACATGCAGGGCCGTAGCTAGGGTCATATGTTTTGGGGGTGTGCAGGTCCCAAATTCCGACTGGATGGACATTTTTTCGAACTGAATGGTGGCGCGTAAATTGCACCATTTTTTATGCGTCCTGCGTTTACCCAGCAGTGGGGATCCTTCCTTTGTCACTACATAAAGGTGCCGTTGTGGGGAGGGGTTGACCCCTCCCCTTTGAGAAGTTTTTGTTAATTTAAGGTTGCTTAGATGCAAAATGGAGTTATCTTTGGGATATGTTTGGATCTGATGATATATGGCTAGAAAATGTCCGTAATTAAATGAATTCTAATTTTTCCGACTGGTTTGATTCTTTTTCTAAATGAGTGGTGGCCCGTACATTGGATTTTCGTTTTTATGGGCGTTACTTTTGTATGATGCAGCAGTGGGTATCCTTCCTTTGTCACTTCATAAAGGTGCCGTCCTGGGGGAGGGGCCTTAGGGGAGGGAGTGTTCCCGTCCGCTTTGAGAAATTTTTGTTAAGGTAAGGTTGCTTAGATGCAAAATGGTGCTATCTTAGGATACTTTTGGAACTGATCATATATGGCTGGAAAATGTCCATAATTTAGTTAATACTAAGATTTGGTTAGGTGAAAGTAGAAAGTATGTTGTCTAAGAGAAGAATACGTTGTCAACAAACCTCCTGAAGCCCCCCCCCCCCTTTTGACTACTTTGCCTTCTATTCTGGCATCTAATGCTAGCATATACCTGTATAGGCCTCCTGGAAGCTCTGGATCAATTATATAAATGGGGCAATGACATGATGCTTATTACCTGGCATGTAAATAATATATAGAGTATGACGCCAAGCACTTTACATCTATCATATTTTTACTAATTTTGAACGAAAATCCAGACGAACAGCTTCCAGCAATGGGGAATGGGCGGCAGGGAGAGTATAGGTGCAGAAAAATGATACTAGACCTCCCAGACAGGTATAGCAAAAGGGGTTTAGGACTAACAAACGCGTTTTCAGAATGTATACCTAGTTTACATGGGCGTAAATCCCGGGGGGATGGGGGATATATCCCCCCAACATTTGACCAGGGGGATGGCCCATGTAATCATCCCCCCAATGTTTCAGTCTACAGATACGTGTATGGTGGAAAGTATATTTTATTCTTCATTTTCGTAAGAATTTTTTTCAATCTCGCTTCACTTTCTATCACAAATGTTTCTCAAACTATCAGAATTTTAGCAAATCGTTGCCAATCTATCAAAATTTTCGCGCGCTCCGCGTGCTTCCAACCTTACGTTAGTGTCACTGATATTATCAATATCTTCCGATAGCAACTTCCGGAAAAGCACAGCAGCGAAAAGTTGAAAGATTACGAATTAATAGGTAAAAGACTGGCTTATGGCAGTGGCATGTAGGTTTGTTGGGCAATCGCAAGTGTCTCGACGTAGAGTCTGAATGCAGGTTTTGTAATGGAAATATTATTCGTCACTGTTTACACTCCATGTCATGACCATCATTAGGTAATAATACACGAAACTGTTCTGATCACGGAACTTTCCGAAGAACAGAGATACATCTCCAAACATCTGTGGGGACCTCGCATCAATATGGGATCTTTCAATCTAATATGTAGCATGATGTAGAAGGTTGAAAGAACGTATCTGCCGTTATACATTTTCCAAAAAATTTTACCAGAGCTTCGCCAGTTCGCGCTGAGCCATTATCGTTACAGATGGTGATTGCTAATACACTTATAACGATAACAGCACTCTGTAACGCTCTTATTAGTCCTTCACCCCTTTTGCTACACCTATCAGGGAGGTCTAATATCACCTCCCTGCACCTGTACTCTCCCTCCCTCTCATTTTCCATTGCTGGCAGCAGGGGCGTCAATCCGTATTCAGATGTGGGGGGGACGGGGGACATACATGACTTAGCACAAACCAATACCTTTGGTTTTGAAGAGGGGGCGTCTTCCTATAGGCCCTTCCCCCCCCCCCCCCCGCCTTATGATGGCTGACGTTGTCCTATTCTAATAAGAATTATCATTTCAAAGTTAACATGACCATCATAGATGATCTGCCAGGTGAAATACACGGAGTCCACGGGATTACATCAAGATGTTTTTTTCACCATGTCCCAAAATATCTGAAACAACGCTTCGCAGCGTGGATCATTGTCGGAGACCATGGACCCGACCAGGCCCGTTGCTAGGGTGATATATTTGGGGGTGTGAAGGTCCCAAATTCCGACCGGCTGGATGTATTTTCCAACTGAGTGGAGGCGTTTAAATTGCACTTTGTTATGCGCTCTGCGTTTTGTATACAGCAGTGGGCATCCTTCCTTTGTCACTACATAAATGAGTCGTCCTGGGGGAGGGGGAATCCCCATCCCCTTTGAAAATTTTTTGTTAATTTAAGGCTGCTTAGGTGCAAAACGGTGCTATCTTTGACATATTTTTGGAGCTGATCGTACATGGCTGGAAAATGTCCATAATGTAGTGAATTCTAATTTTCCGACTGGCTGGATGTTTTTACTAACTGCAGTGGCGGCGTGTAAATTGCACCTTTTTATTCACCCTGCGTTTGTATACAGCAGGGGGGATCCTTCCTCTGTCACTATATAAAGGTGTCATCCTGGGGTAGGGGTCTAAAGGAAGGGGGCGTAGCCCTCCCCTTTGAGAAATTTTTGTTCATTTAAGGTTGCTTAGATGCAAAATGGATATCTTTGGAATATTTTTGGAGCTGATCTTAGTATAGCAAAGGTGTGAAGGATTAGCAAGGGCGTTTTCAGAATACTTTGTAGTCGTAAGTGTATTAACAATCACCATCTGCAGGCGCGGATCCAGAAATTTTGAGGGGGGCCAAGATGGAAAATCTCATGTGCACCGAAGGTGCACCACGAGCGCAAAGCACGAATTTCTATGCGTGGTGTCCAGGGGCCCGCGATAGGGCCCCTGCGGGGTCCAGGGGGCGAAGCCCCCGGAAGCTCTCGCAGTATTTTATTTTGAGAGCACAGAAATCGGCTCCAGTTCTTATGTCAGTGAGATTTCATACCTTTTCATGTTGCATGGAAATTGATGTGTATGGCTCAGTATAAGTTACTATATGTACCTGCAGAAGTTCCGAAGAATCTAAGTTATCTTAAAACTTACACGCCATTATTATGAACCCATGCAGGTAACTTGAAAATGATTTTTGCCATAATGAGTGTTTAATTTTCGTTATACGGTATTCAGGTGTAGGACGTCAGATGAAACAATTGCCCGTGAAAATTTGAATTTACATTTAAAACCATTGCTATTACAAACGGTGTCAATTCCCTTTATGTGTGTCTATCAATTAGAAGGTGGCTTCGATACTAAGTTTTCAGTTCTCATAAGAAGAGGAGGGTGAAGAAATGAATATCAGTTGCTTTACATCCTTATTTTACTCCGAAACTCTGAAATCACGTTTATGCACACAAATAATTGGCTTAAGGTAGAACCCACCGATGAGTAATGCGAATACTTTTTGGTCCTTATTGATAGTAAAAGGAGTAATTCAAGGCTAAAACTGCGCAGATCAAGCGAAAATCAAGAAATATTGAGAAGACTTTGCAAAAATCGTGAAAGATTTCAAATGGTTTTTGGTAAAAAGTGATAAAAATAAATCCATCACTCAATTAAAACGTACCTCTATCAGTAAGCGTAAACAATTGCGCGCGAAGCGCGCCGAAAATTTTCGGTATAGAGCCTCCCGGGAGCTCTGCATTAATTGTGCCCTGAAAAGGGGGACCAACAGGACTCTCGCAACCTGACATCCATATCGGAGGAGAGATGATATATCACCTTGTCTTTTTAGGTATAGCAAGAAGGATGGTGGACAGGCAAAATTCGTTTCAGAAAAGATTTTCGTTGTTATTGAACGTCGCGGTAAAATGTTTGGAAAATAAGCAACGGCAATTACGTAATTTCAATCTTTCAGACCATGTGCTAGACTAGATTAGTCAAAGATCCCATAATGATGAGAGCCATACAGAGAAGGAGAATGTACTTTTTAGAAAAATGTTTGCATTGGAATAATTTCTTGCGTCATAGCTTTGTCAATGGTATATGAAATCGGGTGTAAACCCCGTCGTATGCGGGCGAAGCGCGCCGAAATTTTGAATAAAATATTAGTCCATGACAAAACCTGCATTCAGAACCTGCATCGGACACTGTCACTTTCCCACCAACCTATACTATTCAGAAACGAATCTTCTGATTGAGAATTCTTAAAAAGCACTTTTGCTCCTTTGTTCCCCTGGGAGAAGTTACCGAAAGCTATTGAAAATAAGGACAACTCTGACACAAGGCTTGACGCTAGCGGAGCGTGCGAAAATTTGGAATTTGTCAAGAATTTCCAAAACTTATGATAGTTTGAGAACAGTTTGTGAAAGAAAATGGTTAGAACAAATAAACCAATCATCAAAACTACATTTCACCCTCCACAAAAATCTGTAGCTTATAAAACGACTTTGGGACCATTTTAAAAATTTTAAAGATTCAATGGGGGAGGGGGACACACGTAACCCATTGCCCACTGTGCCGACGCCACTGTCTGCAGCTTAAAGGCCTTTGAGTTCATTTTAAAACTTTTCAGACAGTTTCGAAATCGAATAGGGTGGGAATGCACGCCGCTACTTTGCCCGCAACAGCTGGTGCCACTGTGCACAACAGCACGTCACCTGACACCTTGTCTTTTGTATTCACTCTGCAAGTTCTTTGGCGAAATCTTTGCCTCTCAATCCCTCTAGATTACAAAAACTTTCACTCTTTAACACAAAATTGTCACTAATTTCAGTGCAGCTAGCAGGGCCCATACTGCGTATGTCACGATGTTTACTTATCTAGATCTTAAGTCAAGGATCATTACAAGGGGGGAGGTGCCCCTCCCCTTTGAAATTTTTTGAAAAATTAGGTGTCCTTACATGCAATCTGGTGCCACATATGTTACCTTTTGAAGTAAAATTTGTGTTAAAAAATTTACGTATTTTTAGGAACTAAAAAAAGGCATCAGTGAGGGGGCCGTGGCCCAATAGGGTGTCCCCATCCCTTTTGAAAATTTTGAAAAATTCGGTATCCTTACATGCAATCTGGTGCCAAATATGCCACCTTTTGAAGTAAATTTGTGTTAAAAAAATTTACGTATTTTTAGAAAAATCGGAATCAGTGAGGGTGGGCATGGTCGAATGGCCCTCCCCACTAATTGAATGATCCCATATTGGTGCGAGGCCCCTACAGATGTTTGAGGATGTATGTCTGTTTTCGGAAAGTGTTGTGATCAGAAAAGTTCCATGTATAATTACCTTCTTAATGGTCATGAGAAGGAGTGCAAGCCGTGACGCATGCGCGCGAAGCGCGCCGAAATTTTGCCATTAAATAAGATTTCCCTGACGAAATCTACATTCAGAATCCGCATCGAGGCACTTAACAATTGCCCAACAAACCTACATGTCATTCAAAAAGCCAGTCAAATAGAGCCACGACACTACTCTTTCACGCAAATGTGTGTGGGGGGGGGGACATTTGATATTGTGTCCCCCACCCATCGAAATGTGGGGGGGACGTGTCCCCCCGTCCCCCCCCCCCCCTCCAGGATTGACGCCCATGGCTGGCAGCTGTTCGTCCGGATTTTAGTTCAAAAGTAGTAAAAATACGATAGTTGTAAAGTGTTCGGCGGCGTACTCTATTATCATTTGGATGTCAGGTAGTATACGCATTGTCATTGCCAGCCCCCCCCCCCGCCCAATTATTATGATTAATGCAGAGCCCAATCATTATGATTAATGCAGAGCCCAATTATTATGATTAATGCAGAGCTTCCAGGAGGTCCTATCTGCTAGCCTTAGATGCCCTTTCATATATGCACAGTGAAGGAAAGGACATATTTCGTAATAACTCAAGAATGTTTCTATGGACTCCACGCACACATTTTTGTGTAGAAACTTTCCCGAAATAGAAGGCAGTAAAATAGACAGAAGGGAGGGGGCTTCAGGAAATTTGTTGACAACGTATCTGTCTCTTAATAGACAACATATTCTCTTTCACCTAACCAAAAATTAGCATTCACTAAATTATGGACATTTTCCGGCCATATATGATCAGTTCCAAAAACATCCCAAAGATAGCACCATTTTGCATCTAAAAGACCTTAAATTAATTAAAAAAAACTCTTAAAGGGGAAGGTGAACCTCTTCCCTAGGACGACACCTTTATGTAGTGACAAACGAAATATCAAAACTGCTGCATGCAAATGCAGGAACGTATGAAAAATAAAGGTGTAATTTACGCAGACTTGGGGGGGACTGAGGTATCATTACGACATCATCTATGGTGCCCCCAATCACAGAAAAAAAAACCTGGAGACGCCACTGATCTCACGCCAACTTGCAGGTCTTGAAATGATCTCCGAATTCAAAATCCAGTTGTCTGGGATGACCCTATATGTTGATCCCTGCCTTTTTAAGCTTAACAGGACATTGTTGCTCTTGTACAATTTCAATCCGGTGCAGCTTATCGACGAGTTTTGTGCGCAAAATAGCAGTTCCTAAATGTATGAATATACCAATAGCCTACCAAACAACATTACCACTGACATTAACCCCTTAAAACAGTCTTCCTGGCACTTCTGAGACATTAAAATCCAGGAGCTTCCGGGGGCTTTGCCCCTGGACCCCACCAGGGGCCCTAAGGCGGGCCCTTGGACCCCACCCGTCATAGGCTCGCGCTTAGCGTGCACATGTTCCACATTTGCGATAGTTCACCCCATCCCCCCCCCCCAAAGTTGAAAAGAAATCTACGTCCCTGCTAGTTTATGCTATGAAAGTTCACTGGTACGTTGTTCTTATAATGTTCATAAGTGATACAACGTGGATTGTGATGATTGCGCGCGAAGCGCGCCGAAATTTGGGGGTATACTTCAATGCCAAAACAAAAAACCTGCACGCAGGCTCTGCCAGGGGTGGTGCTTTGATTTGCCGACATGGGGGGAAGCGCCTTGACTGGGGGCCAGCTACTCTAAGTCCCGACAGATGCAACGGGTTGCCGAACTCAAAATATTAGGCGCGCGAAGCGCGCCGAAAAATTTGGGGTTATATTGAATTTTCATTAAAGAAAGTTGAAAAAGTTTGGGCTTTTATTGAAGAATCTGGATAAAACCACGCCTACACGGAAGAACAACATTTGTGGAAACGTTGGAATCCACTATGTTTGAAACGTGGGCGTTACTACTGGATAGAACTATAGATGAAACGCGAGAAAATTTTTTGAAGTTATAGAAAGAATCGTTACAGAACTTACTGGCTACGGGCCTGATAAATAGACGTTTGGAATATTTTCTGAGTATCTCTTCACCAATATTAGTGTATATAAAATTTTGCGCAATTTTGTGGGGCTCCGAAAAAATTGGGGAGGGGGCTAAAGCGCCCTAGCTCCCATATAGAACTGCGTCTGATATTGTCATGGGATTGATTGCAAATCGTGACGCATGCGCGCGAAGCACGCCCAAATTTTCATTAAATAAGATTTCCATAATAAAACCTGCATTCAGAATCTGCATCGAGATACTTTCAATTGCCCAACAAACCAACATACCACTCAAAAAGCCAGTCTTTTACCTGGTAATTTGTAAACGCAGCTTTCAACTTCTGTTGTTGTGCTTCTCCGAAATTTGCTATCGGAAGATATTGATAATAAGAACAACACTGAGGTAAGGTTTGAAGCGCGCGGAGCGCGCCAAAATTTTGAGAGTTTGAGAAGAATTTGCGAAAAAAGGACAGCTTTGATTTGATTTTACGTGAGGAAAATAACGTTTGGTATTATTCTCACTTGGTCTAGTTGGAAAATATATACAACGTTGAAGTAGGCTCAGTCGGAAAAATGTGCTAGACTGAGATATCACTGAGAAATTCCAACTGGCATTTCAGATTTTCCGACTATCGTCGCTCTGACGAACTTTGGGGGTGAGACCCCCTCCCCCCGGTCGCGACGGCCTTCGGACCCGGGATGCTAGAAACGTTCGCAAGAAATTTCAAAAATTTTTGAAACTCCCGCCGAGCTAAAATCGACGCCGGCGAATAATTGACGATGCCCGCATATGGTTTGGCGACCCTTTGCCAGTGCCGGATAAACCCCATGGCAGAACCGGCATATGCTGGGGGCCCGGCGCGCTTTTGGGGCCCCCGCCCCGCGGCGTTATGACGAGCCAGGAAGTTCAGGAACAGCGCCTGAGCTCAGTGAGCTGCCGCAGTCTCCTGCTGACAAGTTTCGCACACGCACTTTCCTAGTTACTGTCGACACTAACGCAGCATTGCAGAAACGACTGGACGCGTATAAAGATATTGCAGCGAAGTTTGGGTTCCTGCGAGACCTTAAGGACTTACCAGACGACCAAGTGATCAAGAATGCAGATAGCCTTCAAAAAGCCTACCCCACAGATCTTGAAGACAGTCTGCCAGATGAATTAGTACATTTTTCAAGTTTTCTTAACACTGAATTTGCTACTAAAGCATTAAGCGCAACTGTTCCAACAGCAATCTCTGCTGCTAATTCTACAACCCAAACAACGACTGAGGAAGCTGATGGCGTTGCTGTGATTAGCTAGAGATGACGATGACGTTAGATTAAATGTGGAGTCGTTGGAATTGCGAATGTACAAGCTTCTTGTAGACAATAACCTGGAAACTTTATTTCCGAACACATTCGTTGCATTTCGCATTTATCACTCTCTAATGATCTCCAACAGTTCTGGCGAAAAATCATTCTCTTCACTGAAGCGAATCATAAAAAGCGAATTTCGATCCTGCATGAAGCAGAAGAGACTAAACAGCCTTACCCTGCTCAGCGTGGAACATGACCTAGTGCGGAAAATGGAATTTTCCCAACTAATAAATGATTTTGCTTGTCAGAAATCCCGTCAAAAATGTGTAATGTAATAGTTAATGTTTATGAAAAGGTGTTTGGGAATTGAGACCCACATTATTTTGATTTACTGGATGTCGGGCTTACGTTTTCATGTGTGTGCACTTTTGTCATGCCTTAACACTATCTGGCATATAATGTATAATAACTGCCATGTATCACTGTATAATGTGTAAAAGCAACTATTAGTTATTAGCGGTTAAAAGCTAAAATTTTATCTGTTGAGTGTTATTAATTTTGTGTAAGCGGGTGGGCGAGGGGGAAGGAGGTTAAACTTGTAAAAGGGGCCCCGCCATAGAAAGTGCCGGGGGCCCCACACAACGCTAATCCGGCCCTGCCCTTTGCAGCATAAAATACGAATGTTCGACTTTGCCATTTTTTCGACATTCGCATCTTTCGCAAATCGTTCGCGTGGCCCGTGTAAACTGACCCTTAGGCTAGGCCGAGAGAGAGAAGCTTACTCGAAATATTCCGAGACTTTTTTTCAGGAAATTGTTTTTGAATGTGGAAATGCAGAGTAATGTTAGTTGTGAAGCAGCGCAGTCGGCAATTGAATTAAGCATCGACCTGACAATTAAATTTCCAAATTTAAATGTAAGCCGGCTTCTTCTGTTTTTCTTTTATTTAATGCAACTGAAGAAACTTTTTTGTTGAAAACACGGTAATTCTTCAAAGTAAAACATTTCGCCTTGACTAAAATAAGGCTAAGAACTGCAGTCTCTTTGCTTCATTTGTCGCGAAACTGGTATCAAATATGAAGACTTAGGGCCTAGGCTACGTAGGACAAACGTTAGGCCTAGGTAGGCTAGTAGTAGGAAGGTTTTCTATTCATACGGAAATATTCGTGTGAATCAAGGGCATTGGAAGCACTATTCATACGAAAATTTTTGTATGAATAGATGGCAGTGGAAGCACTATTCATACGAAAATTTTCGTGCAAAAGCTTAAAATTCAACTCTTTTTACAGGAATAGGCCTATGAGTCGATGATCTCAGATTGACATTTGGGTGGTTTTTGAAAACCAGCTAGGCCCTAGGCCTGGACCGGTTTCAGTTCTCTCGCTGTATACAGCGGAACTTCATCATAAGTAGCTTTTCAAACATAGGCTAGGTTCGTCACATGATTTTTAGTGCAGCTATAGGCCTAAGGGCATATAGTAAAGTGACGTAGGCCTACTGTTTCGTCAGACTCTGCTGTAAAACTTGATTACACAAGTATCTTTTAGATTTAATGTCCTCTCATAGGCAAAAAACAGTCGGGAAACAAGTGGGATTGGTACGTATTTGCTTTTAAGAATGCCTTGTTCTATGCCTGTGGTCTGAGTATGAGTGCGTGTTTCACATGCACATGCACCGATCATTTGTACTGTACTGTAATCATACTATCACGTTCACGTGCAAGTACGTACCTATGCAGTGTTTTTACTAGGGAAAAAAAGTTTGCGTCCCCGGGACGCAACCGCTTAAAAAAGTTTGCGTCCCAACTTAGAGAGTTTGCGTTCCATTGGATTCACTGTATGACTATTGTTTGACCAAGTTGTGAGTTGTAACTTGCTTTTGTAGCCTATGTCTGTACCAAACACTGTGCAATTCACTGTAGCCTTCTTGTAGAAGCCAATTATTTTACCAGCTATAGCCATCACTTAAATCAAACTATCGATGATCATCAACTTTATTGGCAAACATAAAGGTCCCTACAACATTTGAATCAGTAGCTTAGAACTTGCATAATGAAGGACAGAGATCGGTATCGCACGATACCTTTAGTTCCTGCAGACAGAAAATCTTTTATTGCAGGTACTCCATACGATAGTTTGCTAGCCGGCCTAATCTCCCTTGATAAATGAACGTCAAAAGACAGAGCTCATAAACAGCATGCAGCACGCAGCATGTGTGGATCGGGAACATTTGAAAACTAAGGCAGAGAAGTAGCGTGAGAGAAAGTGCTGGAATTTTGAAATACATTTCATTGCTGTACAGTATCATACACAGGTAGATATACGTCAATTGGCTCGACTTTTATGTTACAGTACTAGATATCATAGTTATCGCTTAAATTAACATGACATGCGTCCATCATCTAAAGAAGTAAATTTTGGTATTATAGTTAGGTATACATAAACTATGCACATATTTTAATCAAAATAACATTCGTTGTATCAAATCAATCGCTAAAACTTCGTATTTTTGGTAGTTTTATTTTTTTGGAAACAAAATTCACTTCGTCAGCTGTAGCATCGTACTGTACACATTCTTTCAAGGCGGTACCTTCCACCGTGTGCACGAAAAAAAAAATGTTCTATCCTGTTACTGACTTGAATATTAGGATGATACCGAACTTTACGTTGCTCGTAATTTTTCATTGCTACTCAAACTATATTGCAAACTTTTTTGCCCCCAAAGTTTCTAAATATATGGCAAAATTGAGCAAAATACTTTCCCCATATTTTCCGTACCCCCTACAGTATTTGTAAAAGTGGAGTGTGACAGAGTCATGTGCACTGCTTCGCCACAACATATCGAACATGCAGAGCCAGGCAACGAACGAACGTTCGTATGTACAGTAATAAAGACATGCACAGTGTCTGCCGTATCGTGCCGTACATAGTTAACGGTACTGCACGGGTGAAATCTCTGCCCAAGAGCTGCATCGGAAAGATTTTTACTGTCAAGTCTGTCATTACCACGAAGGAACAGTTTGCACAGTACGTAGTGGATTTTTGATAAGAGTAACAAGAACAACTTTACAGTGCAGAAGTTGCAGGGACAAACTTATCGTTATTTTTTTGTTACGATAGTAACGATGCACACCTTACGGCACACTGGACACAAAGCCACAGTAGGTAAATGACAGGACTGATCGCACATCACAAGTTAATGGCACTCAAAGTATAGGCCTATGGTCAAATCAAGTATTCTCGTCTGATTTTCAAACTCACGATATTAAGACCAATGGCACAAACAAAGTAGGCCTAAAATTTAACAAAGCATTGTGATGTATACAGTAGTGTTTATCTGATCGATCCGATCAGAGAAGTGGGGCCGATGGGTCGAGTCACGAATTTTACGTGCATACAATGCACTGAACTTCTGAAGTCACATGCATGTTTACGTACGGTCGGGGTTACACGCCCAATCGAGCTGCAACTTTTGCAAGTGGCACATTGCACTGTGATATGATCACCCTGGGTGGAAAAAGTTGGGAAGCTGGGAGGCTCCTTCCTGGGAAATTTGGGTATCTGAAGGGAAATTTTGGTCATTGGAGGGAAATTTATATATTTTGTGTACATGAAAATATGGGAGGAACTGTGGAAAATTTTTATTCCCTTCCCGGGAAATAAACATTTTTTCCAGCCCTGATGATCACTGAACGAGATCTTGTACTTCAAACCACGGAACATTGTTTGTGCTTAAATGAAAGCAAGGTTTGAAAACGATGTCATTACATCGCGCTGTCTCAAAAGTGAAAAGAAAACAGTCTTACTCAAGTTACTTGTGCATGCATTACAGTCATTGTAGGCTGTATTTGCATGGGTAGGGTGGTAAGTTAAGTGTCAGGCAAAAGCCGCAAAAAGTCTTGCGTCCCGCTGACGCAGTGCAGTAGCACATTTAGCGTCCCTACAAAATTTCTTGCGTCCCGGACGCTAAATCCTGCGTTCGTAAAAATGCTGCTATGCAGACTGTACATACGCAGAGCCATTTATATGGCTTTGTATAATATGCCAGTCAGCTCATGTTTTCTTCATATGAATTGTGACTACAGATAGACTTATTCATACCAAAATTTGTGTATGAATAGTCACAACGTTTCTAAATTCTAGTGTGGGCCTAGGCCTACAGAAGGCCTAGGGTATTGTGCTACTTGTACCACAGTAAAGGGCTGGTCGCACTAGGCCTACAGCGATTTTCAATCCGGAATCCCATCCTAATTTTTCTAAATCGGACCAATAGTTTTTTATTTGAGAAGGATTAGGGGGGACATGCTTCAGGTGTACAAATTTCGCTCAGAAAGGAATCCTTTGTCATCTTGCAATTATTTAAGGGTTCAAAGTAATTCTCGGGGATCTTGTCCCATATCTTGCCTGTTTGTATACTTTGGACTGTTCTATAACATAATGGGTGTATTATACGTACGTGCACGCACACTGTGTGGCACACACTGTGTGGCACACACTGTGTGGCCGTGTAAATGCCTACTTACATTATTCTTCTTAGTACGAAACCCACGAAAAATTGTCAAAAATTAATGAAGTAGTGTAGTCTCTTCTCTTTCCAACAGGTTACAGGCAAATTTTGATGGCAAACATCCTTTCCAACAGGTTACAGTCAAATTTTGAAGGCAAACATCCAAGAATATGCAAAGCTATGGACAATTTGAAGTGGTGGATGACCAAGGTTGATAGTTGTGTAGTCATGACAAGTACAAATAGTCTCTCAAAACCAGTTACTTTCTTCGACAGTGCCAATATTATTATGTTTTTGTGTGCCAATGATATTAAAAAGGAATCACAATGTATAAAAGGCGTGTAATTGTGAAACTAAATCGAAAGAGAAAGGATTCTTATTACTGAAATTCGCTGCATAATGTAAATTTGTTAATATTCTCGAAATATACATATTTCCTGTCGTATTTAACCACAAATTAACATTCTTATACATAATTCCTGTTTCCCGACGGTTGGGTCGGAATCCGAACCAAATTATTTGGAATTGTGACCGCGGTTTAACCATCCAATATTAACGCATATTAGAAAATGTCATGAATTCTGGTAATAACACGTCCGTTCTGTGTGTGATATTTCCTTTGAAAAAATAAGTGGTATGCATGGGTGTCCGCAAGGGGGAAGGGGAGCATAGGTCCCCCTTGAAATTCAGAAAGGTAAAAAAAAAAAATACTCGAAGAATAAAAAAAAAAAACTTAATTTTTGAAGAAGCTATCTCTCAAAAATTTCCAGAACATATGAGTTCAAAATAGAAAAAATATATGCAAGTTACAAGGCCTGAGAAATTGTCGGGTCGAAGTCCGAACCGAATTTTTTTGTAGTGTGATCGTGGTTTAACCATCTAATATTAACACATTTTAAGGAAATCCCCCAAATTATGACGTCACAAAATTTTGAAATCGTCAAAGATCATGCATATTGAATGAAAATCGGCATTTCATGAGTTGCTTTCACCTGTACCCATCACATCGACGTATTAACGATTAGGTTTACCTTAATTAGAACAATTTAGAAATTATGGTATAAAATGAGCAAATTTTGATTGTTTTGTGTACAAGACTTTTCGATAGGCAGTTCGGGTGTCAAGATAACCTGATTTTGCGAAGCAATTTCCATTGAAGATATTAATATCTAGATAATTAATTTCTGAGTATGATGATTCACAAGTGAATTTCAGGGTGGGGTGAAGGGTATTAATACGTATGGACCACAAAGGTTTTAAGTTCAAGTTCTGAACCGTCAGAAAAGAGAAGGATGTCATCTCTATATCTCAGCCAGCGGATAATATGCTTAGAGAGCGATATTATGTCGTTCTCAAAAAGATTCATGCGGTACCAACACAGCCCTCCATCAAGCCTTAATTATGGCTTCCATGATTATTCTAGATACACCCATATAGGCCTAGCTGTTGGTATCATTCGACATAAAAATTCATATATAATAATACTTTCCTATGTTGTCTGCTCAATACTGTACTCAGTTTTCAGAACAAGAGGAAAATCAGGAAGGGACAAGGGTGACTTGTTCCCAGGAAAACCAAAGCATGAAAAAATACTTTGAAGAAAAAATAAAGATAATCATTTCTTAGGCCCCATATGGCATAGCTTGCATAGACAGCAGAAGCGGGGAAACGGGCGGGATGGGTTGTCTCCCTATGCCCCCTCACTGATGCAATTTTTTAGTTCCTAAAAATATGCAAATTTTGTAACACTCACTCTAGATTTTACTTCAAAAGGTAGCATATTATGTGACTACTGCCAAGGCCCCCCAAATAAATGTCCAGCAGAGTATTTTTTCCAAAGGGAGGATACCCTTCCATACCCATAGTTTCCGAACGGGATCCCCTCTCCTTAGGCCCCTCCCCCTTGCCAGCAATCACAATGACCCATAGGCCTCCATGAAACGAATCATGACTTGGCTACTGCCGAGCCCCCAAATGTCCAGCTATGTCACTGTCGAGCATCGTTTTTGCATCTAAGATACAGCTCAGCTCAGCTCATCAGAGATAAACGATTTCTGGATGACTTAAGAAAGCGACTGTTTACAAAGACTACTTGTCAATACACACTATCGTGTTCAGTCCAGCAGCACCTACGGATACATGTTTGTGATCAAAATTTGTCTGTTGCCTGTTGGAGAGAAGAGAGACTACAGTAAACTTTGTTAAAATTTGTTCATGTTATGACAATTAGTCGTGAGTGTTGTAGTAGGCCCTAATAAGTATAACGCAAGCTTACCTAGCTCACTTGGTGATTGTTAAACAGCCACACAGTACAGTGTACGTGCATGCACGTATAAACACCCATAATATAATAGAATAGTCCAATGTATACAAACCGGCAAGATATGGGACAAGACCCATTCTCGGGTTTGAGGCCATTGTAAGAAGCTAGTTAAGTGTTTTGCAAGGCTGGACATTAGGAAGTTCAGCTTCTCTCATAGAGGTGTTAAGGAGTGGAATAGTCTGCCTGAGTGGGTAGTTACACTAGCATGACATTCTTTTGTGACATTTGGGAAGGTGCCATCAGGATACTGTATGTGAGATTGGGGGTCATAAGCCATTTGACATCATTTAAAGTCATATGATGCTTACAAGTACTAATAAAGACTAAAAGCCAGGGACCCTTAATTGGTTGAAGGTGTGAGCCTCAGCACCATTGGTGCTCTAGTTATATTTAGTGGACGGACACTATAATGCCAAAAATTGAGCGCTTAAATTCAGATAGGCAGTACAGACTATAAAATTATTGGACTGATGAATGATATTAATTGTATTCATTACATGTCAGATAAAAATATGATGTATAAGCTCAACAAATTATTTCAATTCCTTTGTTATTCCTTGATTATAACATTCATATAAGTTTAGGAGTATTAATTGTCTGTCCCCATTTGTCACATTGTGGTTGCATTTACCCCCATAACTTCAAAGTCTTGAATGGAAATAAGAAATAGTTTTTTTTTTTTTACCATCATGAAGCATGGTGTTGATCAGCATAATATGTTTGCCAATATAGCTCTTTCCTTCAAACATATTCTGTTAGGTACTTATTTTCTAATCCATGTTTGGACCCCATTACTGTCAAATATGCCTACTGTACTGCAGCTGTGGTCATATGTCACCAAACTGACAGTACTTCACACAGTGTCAAACTTTACAGTGTACAGTACATCTTTCTTCAATTTCATTTAAACATCAGATTCAAATTTTGTACTTTCTATTCTTTTCAACAGTTTATAAACCTCTGTGTATGTGAACCTTAATGATAGCAGCACCAAGCCATCATGGATAGTGATGAAAATGAAATGGAGAGCTTTGAGGTCACAGACTTTGACCTGCAGAATGAATTCAATCCAAACAGGTTCAAGAGAAAGAAAGGAGCTAAAAAGCAAGCCATCTATGGTAAGTGTAGTTAAGTTTAGGTGTATGGTTACCATAGAATATTGGACAGGGCTGTCAGAGGTGTTGGTGGGGGGTTGGAACTACCTTGTCCCCCTCCCCCAATAGTATTCAGCCTGAAGCTTTTCATCCTAAAATTTTGCTTTAGGCCATGCCTGAGAGCAGCCAAAGATTAACTTAGAATGGAAATATCCAGGAAAGGTCTCAACTCCTCCCCCCCTTCCTTAGTCAAAGCAACCATCTAAAAACCCTGTTAAATAAATTCTCTTTGCAAACAGTATGTCAGTAATGCATTTTATTGGGTTTCAAAATATTGCCTTGTTGTGCTGTTACATTATGTACTGTACAGTATTGCAGCACAGTAGTACTGCACATTGCTGTATAAACTCTTTACGTTAGTGTGGTTGGCAGGATTTGAGGCAGAATTATAGGATGTTGGTGTCCAAACATTTTGTGACAATACAGTGGCATGCCGAAGGCATCGTCATGGTTGCTTGGTGATCACTGTGTCAAGGAAGTTGCTTACAGTAGGTCAGGAGGGCAAAGCTCTCAGAAGTTGGGATACTGTATACATGTACCAAGTTGTGGTCACAGCTTGGGTGCACACTATAAAACAGATCACAACTACTGTATTTGATCACACCTTGACTGTAGCTTGACATTTGCTTGCATCACTCTGTCATTCATTTTGGTGATGCAATTTGCTAAGACTTCTTATAGATGGGGGGAGTGTGATGGGAAGGGTTGCACATAGTGCTTTTTCAGCTGGCCCCTGGATTTGTAGTAGGAAAAAAGTAAAGGTGGTTTATGCCACAGGTCAACATCACCATCCAATAAACAACATACACAATCTTTACCCCCTTTCCCTAATGACAATAGGGATAGATGAGAGAGGTCAGAGAGACATGTGTCACATGCTAGTCTGCTAGGAATATTTGAAA
Organism: Holothuria leucospilota; assembly: GCA_029531755.1. NCBI lineage: Eukaryota > Metazoa > Echinodermata > Holothuroidea > Aspidochirotida > Holothuriidae > Holothuria > Holothuria leucospilota. The sequence goes on along the minus strand of CM055972.1, from coordinate 19,284,491 downwards.
CCAATCCACATTGCCAGATCTGTAAGAAAGTATTCAAGGAATCAAAGTCTTGATTTAAATGCCATAGCAGAGATACAGTAGTCAGCAGCATGTGCAGGAAGTGCTCTTTTTAGGAGACTGGGTATTGGGGGATTGCTTTGTTGGGTAAATGTAAGGTACAGAACGCTATTGAAAGCATTCAACTTCATCCCCATTGGTGTATTGCAGGAGTTTGCAAGAAGAGACCAGCAGCATTTCTCTGTTCTGTATGCACTGGAAAGTGAAGAGAGTTTTAACGAACAGCCTAATACTGTTTGTTGTCACTTTGGGAAATAAGCCATGCAAAGGACTGTTTGTCACTTACTATGTATGGCTGTCTTCTTCCCTTTGTGTCTGTGTATATACTGTAAGGAACAGTATGGTGAACGTACTCACTCCACTAACCCATACCTGTGCCATTTGAATTGCAGACAGTTCAATAGAAACTTAAAGGTTTGATTCAGGGGTTGTGTATATTTGTATTTTTAAGAAAGGAAATGTAATACCAAGCTACGCTGCTTTTTCCTCCTTTGAAACTACAGTACATGTACCTGCTGAGCAATATACAGTACTGAGGCCTACATGTTGGTTATTTTATGGGAAATGCAGTCATTTCAGTTCAAATTAGTACAGTATTTCCTGGTATCCTCACTGTGATTGGTTGCTTTTTATAATCATGTGACAATATTACTATAATTACTGTATTTGGTATAATTATATTGTTAAATTAGTTTTAATTTTGAATATGTGTATGTTTGGAAACATCATGAAAGTTACTTTTAAGGGAAATAAGAGGAGATTGTAGATTTACGCAGCTGATGTTTGAAACAAGGTTGGGGGACTTTTTATTCTGTTTACATATCAATGTGTCAATACCCAATATGTAGTATAACAACTAATCAACAATGTAAGAAAAATTTGCCTCAAAATAATGACACCCTTATTATCCCTTTCATTGCAGGTATTTTTGCAGGAGAAAGTGACGATGAAGGAGAAATGAGACAAGGCCTAGGGATGGGACCAGGCAAAAAGAGCTTTGATGCCATGGAAGACCTTGGTTTCATCAGCGCTGGAGTAAAAGGTGTGAAGGAACCGGAGGATGATGCCCCTACAGATGAGGAACTGGAGCCAGAAGGGGGAGGAAAGGAGGATGACGTGGAGGAGGGGAAGATCGGTAGCGGCAAGATGACTCGTGCTCAGAAGGCTCATGCTATGCTGATGAAGGCTGACAAGAATCTTGGAGCCTGGCAGAAAAATACCAAAGGAATTGGAGAAAAGTTGTTGTTAAAGGTTGGGATATGTGTCTGGTTACAGTGTACACAGTAGGAAAGAGTTGAAATATGGTACTGTACAGGCTAGGGTTTTTGACCACATAGCTTGATCATATAGCCCAGCTGAAGTCAATTTCTTCCGATGAAAGTATATTGTGCCAGTAGATTAGGATTGTTAAAGTACTGTACCATATTCTTAAACTTTCATGTATGTCAAAGATGTAAATTGTACAGCATCAAGGCTAGTTCATAGTGGAAAGACATCACTCTGTCAAGGAAGTGATCCCTTCTGTCTGTAAAGGAAGCATGCACAGTTTTAGGGGTCAACCGATAATCGGATCGGATATCAGATCGGGCCGATGTTAGGACTATCGGTAAAACATCAGATCGGCGAAATATAGCAAATTGCACTTGCCGATGTTTGCCGATGTTCCGTGGGTCGAAAATTTTATTTAGGAAGTAACTTACATCGGGGGACGTACAGCGATAGTGATTTCTTACAGCAAAGAAATGAACAGATAAATAGGATTAATTATTTTATTAAGACCGACAATAGCCCTTGTGATCAACTAGGGCTGTCAATTTCAGTTTAATCTCCTAAATTCAACGTATCAACAGCATAAACTGGCTCTATTGACAAGCACTGTGATATTCGCAACATACACAAGCTTTTAAAATCTGTACGTAGAGTCTAGCGATCATGTCCACGGTCCACCCACTTCTAGTTTCAATTCACCGAAATTTATCAATGAACGAAACGAAGTGTGGAATTCACAGTCATTAATTGTATGTTTGATATAGGGCCGAAATGTGTGCAAACACGGATACCTTAGGCATGTACGTGTTCTGTACAGAGAAGTTCATTCATTCATTCATTTCGTCCGTACAAATGTATACAGAAATACAAAACGGACAGGACACTAGAAAAACGATGTTTAACGAGCTAGTGCCCAGAAAGAGACTATACAACAAAGAGTATAACAAGAAAAGAAAATGAAAAGAAAAAGAGAACAAACAAACAATGACGCAACTAAGAAAACTACAAAGAAAGGGAAACTTAGTCAGTGTACTGTCAGTTCAAGTGAAATGCACCATGAAAGCACAGTAAAGCCAGTGCATGTTTACGTAGGTCCGTAATTGTATGCAAAACCCATACATTATGCTACGCACCTGCTCTGTAATGACGTTGACGTACATAGCAAGAACATGGGGTGTGGTCCGGGAAATAACGGTGTTTTCCGATCGCTGCTTGTACGACTAAATTTCCAGTTGTTACATCATAGTTTGCAGTAGTTACGGCGGATGCTTTTTATTTAAGACATGCATGTTCATTTGTGTGAAATTAAGAGTGCCATGTGCTTTTATGGCTTTCGTAATAAACGATGTCTGCAACATCACCCGATACCCAAAACTCCTACTAGCTGAATAACTTTGCGCACAGCAAGCTCTCTAGCTAGCATGCATCGAACAAATATTTACGTATGGCTATATAGTACATGCATGCATGCATTACGTTCTGCTTTATGAAACACTCAAAACAAATTTACATGTGTAAGCCTACACAATCTGTTTATGTGTAGGTAAAGCATGGTAGGATGGTGCGAAATGGCCAAGTACATGCACTGAAATATCACGGGCTTATTTCAGTTTTAACGTTCATTAGTTCGAGCGGCCACGAACAGAGAACGAAAGGTATTGCATTTTGTTAGGGGAATTAGTAGGCTTACTGTGAGTAGGTGAAAGTCAGTTCAATCACGGAATTATGTGCTTTGAATGAAGAGTCACCGATAGTCCGCCGATTGCTTATTTTCGAAGCTTTATTTGGTCATTGAATTGTCATATGAACATCGTTTTGTGAATGAAAGGTATCAAAGCAAAACATGGAGGGGAAAAGTACTAAACTTCCCCTTTTTTTTTTTAAAAAAGGAAATTTGTTTAAGCCGATGTGCATGCATAGGCATGGTTCATGAGGAATAAGGAATGTTTGATCACGCTGTGAAACGATGTAAAACGCATTGATAGCAAAAATATCGGATCGGATTGGATATCGGCCGATGTTGTGATAAAAACATTGGACATCGGATCGGCAGCGAAAAACCACATCGGTTGAGAACTACACAGTTTGCGCCAAAATTAGAACGTTGTACCCTGTCACACAGAGTGCAGACCTGTTTTCAACTTTACACACACAGAGCAGTGACATTATGTACCTGATGAGCTGCCTGTTAGGTAAAAGACTTTTCTGAAATAAACTTACCCTACCAACCTAGACAGCACACTCATGTAGATCTCATTTGGTTCACCAATAATGCAGGGGAAGTTAATCTGTTCTGAAATCTTGATCTTTATTGAAAGAAATGTCATAAAACTCTCAGCTGTTGTCATTGCAGCCCTCATTGGAGTGATTTAAGGTATTGTTTTGTTGATGTGAGATTTGTGAGTGTAAACTAGGGATGAACAATGCAACCCAATTTGGCCCAAATCCTCCTAAAATTTTATAAAGGTGATTAGATGATTCATACAGGTCTGCATACCAAGGTCACATTTGTATACTCCCAACACTAAACCTCATCTACTACCATACTGCATGCAAAATGCAATTCATGCTCTAGTAGTTGATATTCCTATGAAAGTTGCATTTACAGAAGTGGGAGCAGCTTTCTTTGGTTCATCACTTACAGTTTCACAAAGCAAAGTCCCAGTATGGACCAGCCCTGTTGAAATAATGTGCAAGTCATTACAACAATATATCTCTAAAGAATTCCCTCGACCGCATGTTTGGTCCAGTGGTAGAGCATCCGCCTCTCACATGGGAGGCCCAGGTTTGATTCCCAGGTTGAGTCATACCAAAGACTTTAAAAATGGAACCTACTGCAGTTGTGCGTGATGCTCTGCATAAGCAATGGAGTAAGGGAAAACAATCCAGTGCCCCACAACTGGGAAAAAGGTCGTGGGCACCGCTAGATTAAACCAAGAGGTTATAAGTTGAGGCGTTAAACCCTGTCTAACTAACTATTTTCCTCAGAAAAGTTTGTGAACCCTCTTGAAGGTGCTGGTGTCTAAATTTTTCATATCTAGGAACCAATGGCTACCATTTTTTCCCTTTTGTACAGCACTCTTACTATAGGTTATGATATCTTTAAACAGTTATACAGTAATAGGCAAGACATGCACTTAAGCAATACGTATTCTTCTGTTGAACTCACACCGTGCAAATCATCCAGTCCAAATATAAATAAACCCTTTTTAAATATTTAGTCAGTTTGTTTTCATGTATAAAAGAGCCTTTATTCCTTGAGTATCACCTTGACCATTGTCTTTCACCTATTGTAGATGGGTTACATCCCTGGTAAAGGCCTTGGGAAGAAAAACCAAGGTATCGTCCGTCCAGTGGAAGCTACGAAGAGGAGGGGCAAAGGAGCCATTGGAGCTCATGGGTCTGAACATCCTCATCTGGATACAGAAGATGTGATTGCAGATTCAGAGGAAGAAGAAGACCAACAATTCAGGGAACAGCTGTCTCACTGGAGGAAGGGACCGGGAGACGATGTAAGGGCAATTGAGCTACATTGTACTTTTTATGTTTTCTCTCTAACAGGGAGGGTCCACTGATGGAGTTGTAGCAAGGGAAAATTTGATTGGCAGGCTTCATGTTAAGAGTGCAAATACTGTGTGATGAATTGTGTAACTACCAAAAAGAATCAGGTATCCTCGAGAGTGTTGACTTTTAGTACAGGCTTTTGGTTTATAGTGTGGGCAAAAAGAAAGGAAAAACTCAAGCAGAAAAAGGTCACTACCAAATTCCTTCAAAACCAGTTAAAGGGACTTTTTGAGTTGTTTCACATAATTCATGATTTTTTTTCACACCTGTTGAAATTTACTCACATCTTGATGGTAAATGGTCAAACCAAGAGATTCTGCTCATTTGACACACAACCAAAATGGATATGATAGGGTAATTAATGATTAAAATCATTTATTGCAAATTCGTGACCAGACACTTTTTACCATTAGGTATTTATCATATGCAACCAGTCCACAAAAAGTACAGTTTCTCACATTTTCGGTAACTATAGGAAGAGATACATGTGTAATGAGGCTAATTAGAAGCATTGTCATGCAATGATTTCTTTCAAACTCACCACAAAATAATCGATATTAACTCAGTACTTAAGCCCCTTTAACTTGTTGTATTTGCTATCAAGTGCTGAACTTAGGACAGGGAGGAAGCTGAAGGTTCTGGCATATGGCTTTAAAGGACTGTGAGTGGAAGCACTGATTGAAAGTCTCATGCATGTGAGCTACAACTCTGTCCTTTGGTTTCCTAATGTATGTGAATTCAGTGGGTGTTGTCCACATAGTCATACTAGAATTGCTGGTTTTCATATACAGCAACAGATCTTTTGAAATATCTGCATTACCCTAAATACCAGTATTGTTCTCCTGTGTGAGGTACACTGTATGCTGACTGGTAAGCTAGCTTTACAGTGTGTGCTTGTAAACACATGTCATTAAACCTAAAACTGGCACTATCAACATGTCAGAAAGCTTGGAGCACATTTCTCCTCTCACTTGCACATACATTATGGTAGTGTCTTAAAAATAGTCTGCCTGAAAAATTCGGTTTCATAAGGTATTAAGATGTCTTTATACCGATATTGACGTCTGTGATCTCCTAATGACATATTTTTAATAAGTATCAGAAAAAAATCATGTCCAACTGGAACTGTCATATATTAACTACATTTACTAGTATCTGACAATGCCAGGCACTAATTGGTAATCCTTGACATACTCACCCAGTGCCACCCTCTCTAATACAAGTCTGTACTTTGGTTTTCCAGTGATTGAGAATCCTCTGTCTAAAAAAAATTCTGTTTTTTGATGTATTCAGATATTTGGCATATTTATGTTTTGGTTTTTCGTGACCGACACATTCCGTGAATAATAAACTTGAAAGTGATTTGCTGTGGCCAATAAGCCATTGTGACATCATTGTTTGGTTTAAATGTCTACCAGGACCCTATCAAGCTTGCCTTCATCTGTTCAACTGGCTTTAGGTTGTTAAATTTGTCATAGATGAGATTTTTGTAAAGTTGTAACTTAATAATGAAACAGAATTCTTAATATTTGTTAATAAGGTCCTCCCTCTTATATCTCAGGGGAAAAAGAAGAAAGTGTCGTACAAATATCGCACTGCTGCTGATGTTCTTAAGTCGGGGGTATCCAAGAAACAGAAAAAGGCAGCAGGAGATACATCTATCTCAAAAGTTAAGGTTATTGACATGACCCAGCCAGAACAGAGGGTCATGTCCAGTTACAGGGAGATGGCTAACCAGTATGACAGGCCGTTGGAGACAGCAGATGGAACAGATGCAGAGAAACGTGTCTTTGAGATGCCAGAGCTAGAGCATAACCTCCAGCTTTTGGTAGAAATGTCAGAACAGCAGATTATACAACACAATAGACAGTAAGTACTGTAGTTAGATGCAAGAATTTGATGGTCTTTTTTGCCATGGTAACTAAGGAACAGTTTGCAATTGGGTCCTACTGTATGTTGGATTCTGGTGATATTTGCAACTCAAATCATCAAATTTTCCTCTCAAAACAGGTGTGAAGTCATGGATGATCTGTGCTTTTTTTTTCATTATTTGTCAGTCTAGTGTTGTCACCTTTGATTTGTTAAAGGACCTTGTTAGTTAACCCAAATGCGTGTGACTGCTCTACAGATGTTATTGACCAATCAGAATACCTTAACCATATTTGGAGGTTAAGTTTAATTTTGCCCTCTTTTCGAGCCAGTCAGAGTAGAGTGACCAGGCACAAGTTGAAGAATCAAGGCTGGAAACACAATTTGAGTAGTAGCATGGGGGGACTGACTTATCTTTCATCCTAATATTTAAAATTTGTGAACAGGACAAGGAAAATTTGCAGTATTTTCATCAGCACAAAATATGCAAAATAATGACTTGACCCATTTAGAAAAGGATGAAAATGAGGTTGTATCAGATATGTTGCTGCCCCTCCCCCCCCCCCCAAAAAAAAGAGGGGGGATTGGACCCTTATGCTCGGATCATGTTCAGCCTATTTGAATGCAAAAATGTGTAAAGTTTTAATGAAATAACCATTGATGAACAGCATAATAATGAAATGATAAAGACAATTAAATACACAATACACAAGTAGACTTGAAATACTCGTATAGTCGTATTATTAAACAACTTTTCAGTATATAGAGGAAAATTCTATGGAAATTCATTTGACTTCCATCCTGTCCGGTTCAAAGAAGAAAGTGGCCAGTGTTTCTTTGGTTTTTCCCTGATTTCTGAAACTCTTGCAACCCTCTGTATCTCCACAACCCAAAAATAGGCTCATATCTCATAGGTTGCAAAAATTTCTTGAGATAAGCAAAGTTTATGTCGAGGGTTACAAAAATTGTTTCTAGTTTTGGGAGTACAGTAACTCTGGAAAACAGCATCATTTTGCTTCTGAGAATAAAAATCTTTACATGGTGATAGAGTTGTAAGTGTCTCAACAAGTTAAATCATTTCAGTGACAGATCTGTTTGCACAAGTTAAGATAATTTATTAGATCTTGAAATAATTTCCTTCCAGACTTCATTATGAAGAAGATTTGGTTGTTAACTTACAGCACGAGAAAGATAAGATGGAGGGGGTACTACAGCAAGAGAAGAGTCGCATTGCGAGACTAAAAAAAGTATTGGAGCTGGTTGATAGGTAAGAAATTGACTTTCTCAGGGAACAGTCTACTTGCCAGCTAAATGAGTATGTGCTTATTCTCACAGTTTGGCACATTTCCCACTAGTGGCCCCTGTGAGTATAATTTTGTACTCATACTGATGGAGTTAACAATTTTAGTGAGTGGCAAGACTCAGGAAGGTTTTAGAGCTGGTAGACAGGCAAGAGATACTTTTCTTAAGATCAACATACTCATTAGACATGTGAATATGTAATTATTCTCACAGTTTGGCATTGGTTTATAGTAGTTTCTGTATGATTAAAGTGCACAAGCAGTTGCCCCAAACTTATTTTGAAACAACAACTGAATGTATAAAACCCTCCAAAATCTTGAAATTGATGAATAAGAGGCTGTAAGAGAGATTTACAATAAGGAGTTTCGGAGTCTTTTTTTTTTTAATTTTTTTCAATTTCCTAGTCCTTTTCTTTTTTCTTTTTTACCTGAATAATTCATAAACTATACATGACACCTAAGAGATGCCAGAGGAAAGTTAAGGCTAAATTTTTAAAAATTTGAAATATGTTTATTAAGAGCCCAGAAGAGAAATATTTAAGAGACTTAAAAGATTTATTTTGTTTAATATCTTGAAGTTTTCTGTTATTACTATTATTGTTACTGTTTTCATTGTTATATATTTAGGGAGAATAGACTTTTATACTGTAAACTTGGTGTCGCTTCTTACCCCAAACAGCTGTCAGGAGAAATTTCGAGAGAGTAGTAATGATCCGCATATATTAGATGAGTGTGAGCTGATGATGAGGAGATTGCAAACAGACTTCCAGGATGAATACAGGGCATTTGAAGTCTCTCAGCTAGCTGTCATCATTTTGTTTCCTTTTGTAAGTCTTTTTTGTACGAATGGGATCTTAAGTAGTGCATTTCTGAAGGTGTGCATTGGTGCTTGGATTTTCCTTGGGTGGGGATCTGAATTTCAGCTTGGTGACTTCATTGAACCAGAGCACAGCCACTGGTTGGCATGCAGCATGCAAAGACAACTTTACTTACACATGCCAGTGTTCGATTTTAAGGGTAGTCCTTTTGCCCGAGACAACCAGAAATTCTGCAGGACTACCAGATTTTGCAAAAACAGGTGTGTAAGGTTGTCCGTCGGGACAACTAAATCTTTAGAAGAAAGTGATGTGATGTTTTACATTTAGCAGCTCGATGAAAATTTTGTGCGAGCAAGGAACTTTAAAAATTGCATGAAAAGATTTGCAACAAAGTGCGGTAATTACGCACGTTCACCACAGCTTCCCAAACAGTCACTTTATCAAAATGTGCATAGCTCTATCAAGCCAAAATATGTGCCCCGTACAAACTCCACTGGTATGCCACTAGGCCTGCACTGTACACAGAGAAGCTGAATTTCTTCGTGCAAGATACAAATTCGTAGTGCTGATGTTGCAACACCAGTGCTTTCATTCTAGAGATGTTTAATTTTTTTTTACCCGCAAAGCGAACATCATAACATGAACTATGTCCATATTCCATAATGTACACTAATTAATGCACACCCCGAGACAGCACTACTCTTGTACAGCAGATATCTGTTATTTTGGGGGGGGGAATGGTTGTGTGAAAGTGAAAGCCACTTTGGAAGGCTGGTGATAATGGGGCGTTAACAATTCAATGGTTGCGAACTTCCGAAAATGGTTACCTGGGACTACCTTATTTTGAGCAGAACAACCAAATTTTACAATGTGGTAGTCCTTTAGACAACCGTTGCTAATTCCTTAAAATCGAACACTGCATGCTTTTTCAGTCACTGCAAGTGAGATTCCCCTGGTCGTGCAGGTAACCTCCAAGATAGGGTATTCTTGGTAGTTACTTTTTGAGTAGAGCCACCCCTCATGTGAAAGTTAGTGTAGAGCATACCCTTTTTGGGTTCACCACCACTACTTTTGCTCATCACTGCTGGTTTTCCCCATCACCACCGAGTTTCCAAGGCCATATAAATACTTTTTGATGATGAGCAAGCTAAGCAAAGCATGATCAAGGGAAAAGATTTCATATCGACTTAAGTGCTCGGTTACCTTGATCATGGCTTACAAACCCAGATAATTGACCTGTTGATATTTCTATAAAATTGTTTAAAATTTTTGCAGTTCTTCGACTTTAAGTGCCTAGGACCCTGGAGGAATTGTACTTTGTAATTTGAGAGTAATTGAAAGGGGTATTAAGATATATATTACTGTAAATCAGACACCTCATGAGGTCCAGTGGTGTGATAGTGTCAGTATGGTTCCCTTGCATTGAGTGGTGTTGAGCAAGAGCCCCCCCCCCCCGGAACATGTCTACAAAATTTGGCAAGAAGAATGAAAGACTTGTTGCACTGTGCAGTCAGCATGCAATAACTTTTACAAATTGACTATTGCATATGTGCTGCAGCTGTATGAAGGGATGGTCTCTAGGATGGGTCACTGCTGATGAGGGGTATAAATATATGTGAAGCGCTTTAAGACCAAGGTGGTAAAGGTGCTATATGTAACCGAATATCATGATTATTATTATCTATGTAGCATGTTCTACCAAAAGGCCATTTGATATGATTTACATAACTGACTGTATTTATTCATTGAAAAATATTGTCCATTTTCTCATTCTGCTTCCTGACCCCACTTTCCTCTCCTGTCAAACTTTATCTTTCAGGTAAGAAGAGAATTGAGTGACTGGTCTCCCTTTGTCAATGTCGATAAACACATAGATTTGTTTGAGAAGTGGAAAAAGATTCTTGACAATGATGACAACAGAATCGTGATTCCTCAGGGTCCAACTATTAATATGTACGAGAGGATGGTTTGGGAACTCTGGATGCCATGTGTGAGGAGAGCAGTAGCACAGTGGTCCCCTCGGAACTCTGATAAAGTCCAGGGTATAGATCTCATTGATTCTCTTTTGTGTTCCATTGTGTTGTGGTTTGAATTCTAATTGATCAAATGTGAAACTTTTGTCCAAGGTGATTCAGAGCATGTTGCATATTAGAATTGTAACAGTTTTGTTTCAGTGGTTAAAATATCCAGCTTATTATAGGATCAGTGGAGGCAGTTGACTGTGATATCCTTAAGCTCCTGTCACACTCTATGGCGATGGGCCTTAATTTTTGGTAAACTGCATTACGATTGCCGAAAACTGTCCAGACATTTCTAAAAATATCCAACAATGGAGATTTTAGTATGCTCCCATCGCAGTAACTGCGCTTCCAATGCGCACCCACTGTGACTCACCATGCTTCCATCTTGTCCAGTGTTGAATTCTACAGTGCTCCAACGGCACTCCCACAGCGCTCAGCCCGACCAAGCATGATCTCGTTATGCCCTTATGACGTTCACAATGCATTCCCAAAACATAATGTAGCCAGAGCAGAGTCTTTGAAAGGGGACTTTGTAGTATCCTACTAAGCTGGTGCCAAGGAAGGCAAATAAAAAAAACGTTGCAACAGTGGGTAAAAGATTGCACACAGACTCCTTAAAGCAGATAAAACTTCAATAATGTAGATCTGTAGTTCAGAATGTCTTCCTTTGTGATGAGTTTGATGATTACAGAAAAACTTTTCACAATAGTCTGCACAAAGAGAATTTTCAAATATTCATGCAAGAAAGGAAGGTGGAGTCAAGCGATGGTGGTCCTTCAGACAAACTTGTCCACAAGCATGGCTGTCATCAGTTACTACAAAGTATAAAACTAGTCATTCATCAGTCAACCTTTAACAGCAGTTTTAGTTCGTCTAATTATTTTTAGTAGTTCCAGTAGGCACATAACTAGGATTTGGTCCTGGGGTGCAGACCACACTAACCCAACAATATCAGAGGCACAGCTGGACTGCAAAGGCCTTTCTTTATGAAAATTACTGGTCAGGGGTGGGGAGTCATATTGCAATATATTCCAGAGAAACTGGTAATTTTTGGGCATTATATTTTTGCACTTGAATTTTTGGCAGCTCATAACCCCCCCCCCTCCCTCCCATCAACGTGGCTGGTGTCTGTGAACGCTTCTATACGTGCATCGGTGTAGCACATGAGACACCCAGTGTTTCCCCAGTGGAACCCCCCAGTGGTTACATGCCTGATTTTCAGACTTTCATACCTGTTCATTTTATATCATTTGTGTCATTACAGAGTTTCTGGAGAACTGGATTCCCATAATACCAGTCTGGATTAAGGAGAATGTATTTGATCAGCTGATTATGCCAAGGTTAATGAAGGAGGTGGAAGACTGGGACCCTCTAACTGACGTGGTCCCAATACATTCCTGGATCCATCCATGGTTACCATTATTAGGTAAGATTCTAAGATGATGATGATGATGATGATGATGATGATGATGATGATGATGATGATGATGATGATGATGATGATGATGATGATGATGATGATGATGATGATGGTGATGGTGATGGTGATGGTGGTGGTGGTGGTGGTGGTGGTGGTGGTGGTGGTGGTGGTGGTGGTGGTGGTGGTGGTGGTGGTGATCAATTAGGTCTTAAAGGTCGTGTGACATGAAAATAATATAGTTGGATATTTGATGTAAAAAGCATTAAAAATCCAGAAAGTAGCTGCAATTTCCATTAAAATCCATCAAATATTGACCATCTTACAGGGAACTTTCTATTTCACACTTGTATCATGATTAAACATGAGCTAAATATGCAAATATGTGACATCGAAAGAGGGACATACCATATATGGCACATGTTAGCCTTTGTTTTTGCAACCTTAATTTCAAGAAAACTGGTAGCATCATTATTTCCTGAGGGGTTTATTACAAAAGTTATTTTTTTCCTTGAAAAATATTGATATCACTCACCAAACTGTAATCTGTATGATCAGTAATTAACAGATAATTTATATAGGGTTAACAGAAGAAACAACACTGTGCAACACTCCACATCATTATTTTTGCATAGGCAATTAGTTTCTTCAGAAACCATCAAACTTTGAAGACGTATATTTTGAGAACGGTAAAAGGTATTGAAATAATTCCAATGGATCTTTGATTGGAGGACTTAATTCTTTAACTAACAAGTGAAACAGCTCTTTTTGGTGGCATGTCACACGACCTTAAGGGCAGTATTCACAATGCAAAGCAAAGATATTATATTATATATTAGATACCAAACATTCATACCTACAGTGGTGTGGAAGTGACTCTTCATGGAGATGAAATTATTGGGACAGAAGTGTGAATTTGGTCAGCTGCCTGCTGTTTTTTGTGTCGATCTGCTTACAAAATTAATGACACATTTGCATTGCATCAAATGCCATTGCTAGAATAGCTTGGCTTGTGTGCACATGGTATAACCCCCCCCCCCCCCCACTGTACATTTCTCTGTGTATTTATCAAGAACATTTGACCCATAGTTCTGTTGCTCAGAAGAGGAACATGCTAATTGCTTCCTGTTAATAAATGCTTAAAAAAGGAATGTGAGTATGAAGCTGCATTATTTGAAGGTACCATGGCAACTGGTATATAAATAGGTCAATAGACTTCAAATCAGTCATTGTGTGTACATGTTTTTGTGTTTCTGAGGAATGTCGTTGGGAAGAAGTAAACTTCTTATCAATGGAATATGTTTAGGAGTAATGCCTTCTTAGATTCAACAATTTTCTGAGGTAACAAGTGTTAGTACTTTTTTCCCACATCAGTTTGTGTGTTTCTTTTCAAAACGACTGAGGAGTGGTCAGCACTTCTGACTCCATATCTTTGCTCCAATGAGGAGTCAATTGACCATTTTAAGTTGATTAACAATGCTTATAATATTGCACTGTTTGGGGGAGAAGGGTTGAGATTGGGGGTTAGCGTTAGGCCGGCTGGTTGGAATCCTTGGCCTATGATGTTGTATTTTGATGGGCTACTCATGACTTCCAAGGAAGTAACATAATGACGAGCAAAACAACTGTAGAGGCTTCAAACAGTATATTCACAATTGACACTGACATAAACGACTTCTGTTGATTTAAAACATGGAACATAGTTAAATTAGCTGGAGTTGTAAACAGTAGTTGGCAAGACATACAGAAGTAGTTGGCAAACTTAACTTCAGAGGTGCCTTTGAAAACTCGCTGTATAGCTTAAGGGCATCGGCCTGCTAACAACTATAAGTGTAAGCTACCTTGTTAGCTTGTCCTTCTGCTATCTGTTTACATGTGTGTCAGGTGTATGAGTATGGGTCTGAATCCGAACCTGAATGAGAGTGACTGGCTTGTACACCATTAACTCTTTTTAAGTGATCTCCATAATAATTGGCTGCAGAATAATCACCTTTTCAAAATAAAGATAAGACTGAGGCTTACAATAACAGTTCAAATGTTTTTAAACTAATCCAGGGTTGCAGAACAATTCAGTGCTTAATGTTGCAATGTCAACATACAGGTAACCCTTTCTACAGTAAATAAACCATTGCATAAAGTTACATCACATATGTAAAACAGCAGGTACAAATAATTGTCATTTACTGGGTTGGATTAGCAAACAGTGACTACACAGAGTCTCAACTCCTACACAATAAATCAATCTAAGTAGTTTGGGAGGGCTTAAAAACAGGGATCTGCGAACTCTACATAATCCCAAGTGCGCCTCAAGGCTCCTCACAATCCCTTGCAACTCCACACGGCTCAGCAGACGCTCCACAGCTTACATGTACAGTATAATGTGCCAGGGTTACAATATCTTTGATGCAAAGTGATTACAGATGAGGAGTAGACCCCTAAGGGTTTCTGAATTTAATATCAGGTGAATTCCAGTTCATCATAGGAACTTAAAGTAATTTGGACCTCTTCAATTAGATACTCATTCCAAACATAACCAGAAAGCCCAAAGGCTTAGTGATTCCTTGCCGACTGGGGATGCTTTGTTGCACTGAGCCTTATCCCTCAAATTTATCTTTCTTGACTACATCATTTTATGATGTTTTAACAATTTGACCTCTGCTGACCTCACATGACCTCTGAACACCACCAAATATGACAAAAAAGGAAAAAGGAAGGAAGTGTCTTGAAAGGGATTCAACTCCAATGGATCTTGGATCTTGTAAATTCTTGACAAATTTTGCTTTTTGACCTCTGGTTACCCCAGTTGACGATCTTGGGAATACTTGGGAAGTTTTGCTTTTTGATCTCTAGTGACCCCAGATTACCTTTGACCTCCACCAAAAACAATAAGGTTCTTCCCTACATCATGAAAAATCTATACACTAAATATCAAAAGTGTCCTTCATTCCTATCTTGAGATATTGTTTTCACAAGCTTTTCGGTTTTTTAGCTCCTGTGACCCCAAATGACCTTTAACCTTCACCAACAACAACAGGGTTCTTTCTCTCAACATGGCAAATCTAAATACCAAATATGAAAAGTGTATGTCATTGCTATCTTGAGATATAGTAATTACAAGCCATTTACATGATTTTCGCAGTTTAACCTCTGGTGACCTCAGATGACCTTCGACCTATACCAAAAACAATAGCATTCTTCCTCTCAACATGACAAATCCATATCAGCCATTCCTTTCTTGACATCACGCGATTTCAAGGTTTTCGGTCTTTGACCTCTGGTGACCTCAAATGACCTTTGACCTCCATTACATACAACAGGGTTCTTTCTCTCAACATGACAAATCCATATACCACATATGAAAAGTGTCGGTCATTCCTATCTTGAGATATCGTGATTACGAGCTTTTCAGCTTTTTACCTCCGGTGACCTCAAATGACCTTTGACCTTCACCAAAAACAATAGGGTTCTTCCTTTCAACATGACAAACCTATATACCAAATATGAAAAGTGTCGGTCATTGCTATCTTGAGATATAGTGTTTACAAGCCGTTTAGGTTTTTGCAGTTTAACCTCCGGTGACCTTGGATGACCTTTGACCTCTATCAAAAACAATAGTGTCCTTCCTCTTCACATGATAAATCTATATACCAAATATGAAAAGTGTCGGTCATTCCTATCTTGAGATATCATGATTACGAGCTTTTCAGCTGTTAACCTCCGGTGACCTCAAATGACCTTTGACATTCACCAAAAACACTAGGGTTTTTCCTCTCAACATGACAAATCTATATACCAAATATGAAAAGTGCTGTCATTCCTATCTAGAGATATCGTGATTACGAGCTTTTCAGCTTTTTACCTCCGGTGACCTCAAATGACCTTTGACCTTTACCAAAAACAATAGGGTTCTTCCTCTCAACATGACGAGTCTATATACCAAGTATGAAAAGTGTCGGTCATTGCTATCTGGAGATATTGTGTTTACAAGCTGTTTAGGAGGTTTTCGCAGTTTTACCTCTGGTGACCTCGGATGACCTTTGACCTCTACCAAAAACCATAGGGTTCTTCCTCTTGCAGGCATGAGCTTTTTCCGCGAATTCGCGGATTTCCGTGATTTTTTTCCAACTTCCGCTATTTCGCATTTTCATTTCCGCGAAAAATGTGAAGTTGAAAATGGGAACAGCACATGATTTATCATAAGATGTCAGTGAAACAGCATAGTGTCTTCAGTAAAATGTGTATTTCCACATATTTTGTTTAAATTTCACTGCAGCTAGAAATGCATAGTCGACATGTTTAATTATGATACCCTTTTTCCTTGTCATATCATAGCTCGTAGGTCATACTGTATGTGCTGGTTGAAAGTGGAAAGTTAAAGTGGAAGCAGTCATGTGGAAGCAGTCCATATACTTGGTACATGCAGTATTATAATGCTCTGATTTAGTACAAGTTTTGTATACATGTACGTACGTCCATTGGCACTGGCTGTGTCTGCATGCAAGTGTGTGTAGATGTGCACACTGCAGCTAGCTAACTAGATATACATGCTTGCTACTAAATTTATACTACAACGTAACTTGGTGGGCACTGAACAGAACGATCGTCTGCAAAGGTAATCAAAGCTTGTATGCACAGGGCATGTGGAAAATACTCAACTGCACCCTTTCCTACATCTTTTTAAGGTTGAAGGCCGGTTGCATATTCTGTTCATACGCCCATCTGTCACTAACTTAGAGGCATTGCACTTCTTACACTATCCTAACATAGGTTATGTATGTGCACTGCTATTGAGCTTAGGCCTAGCCCATAGTACTCTCATAGGCTTAGGCCCCTAAGTCTGAAGAAGGCAGCCATTCCGGGATTTGGCTTGAAGTTTATAACAAACTGGTACCAATTTTCACCAAAAGAGATAGGAATTGGTGCCTTAAATTAGGCCTTACCTAACAAGGGCTAACATATGGCCTTTGAAGTTTTAGCCTAGGCAAGGCATGGCCCTTGTGCTTTACATTACAGAGCACAGCCAAGGCACTTTCCTTAGCCATATGTTCTGATGTACAAAAGGGGCTACTATTACCCCAGTAATATTATACCAGTAGGTTGGCCCTATCAGTGATTTCACTGACTCGGGCACCCGGGTCAATGACACACAACTTTTGATTTTGACGCACGGACACGAAACCTCTGGGGTCAATCTGACGCATAGCTTTTTCACCCCAACAATCAGTAATGATAAAGTACAGTAATTTCGCCAATACATTCTTTGTGCAAATTTGTTCACAAAATATAGCCTTTTCAGTTCCCATATTGTTAATGGACAGATTGATTATCATATTTTACAAGAAAAAGATAGCAGAAAAGCGCATCACAAATACAGAGTGTGAACAAAAAAACAGGAATAAGGTGTGTTGCATTAAACTCAAATTTATTTTGACCCCTTCATTTGTAATTTTGACTCTTGTTAGTTTATTTTAAAGGGTATGTGACTCCTGACAAAAAAAGATGAGTGAAAACCATGCCTATATACTTTCAGTAGGCCTAGGCAAAAAGCCTCTAAAATGTGACTGCAAGTTGAATGGTGCTAAAACTTAAAAGTGAGCCATAAAATAATGTTGGACACTGGATCAAAGAAATCAAGAAGCCAGTTGGTATAAACTAGGTTTTGGGAAAGGCAAGGTATTAATGTTGATCCAACTTAGTGAATCTTAACACATTGGCTATACAGTATGTTAAGCTTAGGGTGTTTTTGTAATTTGTCTGTTTCATCAAAATATGATAAACAATTTGCCCATTTGGGCCTTACGAAATGTTAAAAATCCAGGAGCTTCCGGGGGCGCTGCCCCCTGGACCCCCGCCGGGCCATTGCCCCTGGACCCCACCAGGGGCCCTAAGGCGGGCCCCTAAGGCGGGCCCCTGGACCCCACCCATAAGAGTTCGCGCTTCATGCTCAGACTGACACCTTCGGGGTCAGTATGCTACATACCCACTCAAAAGTTCAGTGATTTTTGTTGTATGTCAGGCTCATCCCTGCTCTTGACATGACAAGTCTATATACCAAATATGAAAAGTGTTGTCGTTGCTAACTTGAGATATTGTTTACAAAGTTTTTGGTTTTTGACCTCTGGTGACCTCAAATGACCTTTGACCTCCACCAAAAACAATAGGGTTCTTCCTCTCAACATGACAAATCTATATACCAAATATGAAAAGTGTAGGTCATTGCTATCTTGAGATATCGTGTTTACAAGCTAGGCATCACATACACACATACGCACATACACACACACGACATCACCATCGCATAGATTCCTTGCCTGCCTTTGGCAAGGAATCAAAAATGATTGACTGATTCAGGGTGAAAATCACATGATATTAAAATGTGATGGGGGATTAACCCCCAAAATTTCTAGTTACTGGGCATTATTGAGCAAAGATCAGTGCCTGGGAGGCATAAGTACACATAGGCTACCTTGTTTAACAACACTGTTAAACAGGGCAGCTTGTGTTTTATAGTCCTACAAAGTCAAAAATGAATGCAGATCTCAAAAGTTTCCATTTGCCCTCAACCTGGTATGAGGTCCTGGCATAGCATCCTCTTAGCCCTGAATACATTAATTTAACTTATGCCTTTGGTGCCTTTTGCTAGTTTAAGTTCTACTCACCTTCTCTTCATCTCTTTGTGTCTGCACCATTTTGTGTTCCATATGTTTGTAGCTAGGTGTACATATGTGCTTAAAATGTGGTCATCATTTCTATCACTTTTTTTCCTTTGTTAGCCATGGACAGTACCATTCAGTCATGGAGGGTACTGCACATTTTTTTTTTAGTTATAGGTAGTACCATTTAGTCATGGAGGTACCGCACATGTTTTTTTTTACTGTACATGCTTTTTTTTAAGTTATGGATAGTACCATTCAGTCAAGGAGGTACTGCATATGGTCTTTTTTTAGCTGTGGATAGTACCATTCAGTCATGGAGGTACTGCCCTCTACACTTTAATACATCTGTAACATGTTTACCTTGTTTTCAATAGAAGTACAATGTTTTCTTCTCCTAAAACAGGAGATAGGCTTGAACCTGTTTATGGCCCCATCAGGCAGAAGTTTGGAAATGCATTGACAGGATGGCACCCCAGTGACAGCTCTGCTAAAACCATTCTCACCCCTTGGAAGGCTGTCTTCTCTCAGGGAACAATGGATGCTTTCATCTTAAGGCATATTGTTCCGAAACTTGCAATTTGTTTACAGGAATTTTCTATCAACCCGTACCAGCAACATTTACGTAAGTATAAACTAGAGAGGTTGTTTAGAAAATTTGGAAAAACTGTATACCAGAAGAATGTGAGCTTTATGGTTGTTCTTCTGTAAACAGTGGCCTAGCTAGAGTGTACATGTCCTACCTTAGGCATCCTCGAGTTTTTTTCCCCTGTATAAAGGAGAAACCGATTTGTGATGCCCCTAAATAGGTGCTGTCTGGGTTGGCCACCTCCACCAGGCTATACTACTAACCTGAGGTCTAAAAACCCATCTCAGCCTCACTGGGAACCTACTCAGGTAGATTTGTCCTTCTAGCTGCACAAATATAATTGTATTCCTTCTGTACTGAGTAGTGCCTGCTTCTTTTGTAACAGCAATGGGATGGTTATAGTTTAAGGAGTGTGACACTAATAGCTTACTGCTACTAGC
This sequence comes from Holothuria leucospilota, assembly GCA_029531755.1. Lineage (NCBI taxonomy): Eukaryota > Metazoa > Echinodermata > Holothuroidea > Aspidochirotida > Holothuriidae > Holothuria > Holothuria leucospilota. Next base: position 19,264,493 of record CM055972.1, on the reverse strand, counting down.
TAGAGTATTTGCTGTCTGAGTTGTCCGTGAGGGTTCCAGGACTACCTCTCCCTCCCCCACAATTCCAAATTCCAATTGGTTGGAAACTGGGACGTTAAACCTCATCTAACTTAACAATTCCCACCCAGACAAGTCCCTGGGACAATTTTCACTACGAAAGTTCCCATCTGAGACAATTTTCCTGTAGACCAGGGATGTCCAACCTTTTTTGACTGAAGGTCTACTTTTCAAGTAGCCACCCTCCCGAGATCTACAAAACATACACTGTCATAAAGTTACACATAGAAAAACTTTGTATTTTTCCTACTCCCATTGCGGTCGACTTGGGATCAGTCCGTGGTCTGCCAGTAGACCGCGATCGACTGGTTGGGCACTCCTGCTGTGGACATTTCCCACCCCAAAAAAAATCAAATTTCTGGTAGAAGAGGTATATGAGGGGTTACCTGAGAATTGTCCAAAAGGGGGGATTGTTGGGGAGAAATCCTCCAGATGGGAACAGACTGGGGGAGTTGTCCAGTCATGAGTCCACATGAGTTTTTCTTCTCCATGTATAGGAAAGAACCAGATTTCTTCATTGCAGTAGATCAAAAGTGTGACCCCTACATAAGTGCCATCTGGGGTGGCGACCTCTCTGCACCCCCCCCCCCACCCTCTTCAACCGGGCTAAGCTTCTGATCAGAAAGCCTTCAACAACCCTTGCATGACATAATTTGTATCATGTCTTCATAGACTCTTTTCCCAATAGGAATTACAAAGGATTGTGGGATAGAATTTTGGTGTGCATCGTTTTTTGCCACAACACAATGCCATTGACAACTTGACAACAACATCGCCTACCAGAACTCCATCCCACAATCCATTGCAATTGCTATTTGGAAAAGGGTCAATTGAGTAGTGCTACTAATACTGAAGCAGTAACAGCAAGATGGTATTATCATAGATTTTTGTATATGTGTAGTATGCACTCATACTTACACTTAAATGTAGGTTTGTTGCTTGTGCTTTTTAGAATGTATTTTTACTCGTACATGTACTCACAGATTTTGAAAGTTATGCATTGTTGCCAGCACAAATTTTGAACTCCTACTAACACTGTAAGTCTGATTACACTGCAAACTAACATACAGGGATTTTTTGCATGACAGGCCTACCATGGGAGGAAGTGTTGTATGGCGGGTTAGCTTACAGGGAATTCCTGTGCACATGACAAATTGTTTTACAGGGAGTGCATTTCCTACAGGGAATTTCTGTACCACAGGTGTCCATGCATGGATAGTACAGGAAAGTTTAGTAAACATAGCAAATTGCTTTTATCCATTGCATTTAAAAAATATCTCCTGGGGTAGCTGCAGCTTTGCTATTTTAGTATTGTGTCCATTAAGTGCCCTTAAACAATAATCCCATTATGTCATTAGTTGCTATCGCATCATAACAAGTAGGCAGAATAGCAACTTGTATGATGTGGCACATGGCTTAAATCTTATATTATCTCATATTTCCACACACCAGTGCATCAAGGACTCCAGTGGGGTTGTATCACTTACAGTCAAGCAGAGATTTAGAAATATGCCAGTGTGCCCAAATTTTAAGATTTTGTTCATTCCATGAGAAAGAGCATAAAAAAATAAAATCCCCCAGGTTTGAATTAAGCCTAGTTCAAGTTTGTTTTAGTGAGTTATAATTTGGTTATTTCATTGTACGGAGCTGTCTGTCTAAGGGTTAGGATGGATAGCTAACTGTAATAAGGCTTGAGGAGATTTTCAAGGATTTCTGTGTAGAGCAAAGTTCACATATGTTTTGCAAATTCATATCCTGTTTCTGGTCGAAATTGTTAAACACAGAACCATTTCATTGAGTCATGGTTCAGGATAAACAGTCATTTGGGTGTTAAATTTAATGACAGAAAGTTGCCTATGGATGGGATAGGTTGGTTAGGAGAAATGAGGCTCGAAGGGGGTAGGTTTCAAAAAATTTTATTTTTCAATACAAAGTTCAAATTATGTTTTGATACATTCATATTCCATTCCTCCTTTTTAAATACAAAGAACCATCCAGTTAGGTCATAGCTTTGGGTGGGTGTTTTATGGCACATGCTGACCATTGGAGGGATAAGTTAGCTGGTTAAAGAATTTAGCCTTGAAAGTTCATATCATGTGTCTCTGTACATTCATACTGCATTTTTTCTCTTTGTACACACAGAACCATTCCATTGGGTCATGGCTTGGGATGACTTCCTACCAACACCTGTCATGGTCACCCTTTTTGAGAAGAATTTTTTCCCAAAGTGGATCCAGGTCCTGTGTTCCTGGCTCGGAAACAATCCTAACTTTGAAGAAGTTTCTAATTGGTTCTCAGGATGGAAAGGCCTCTTTCCCTCTAGAGTGATGACAGAACCAGTGATTAAAAGTGAGTTAATTTGGACCTAGCTTCTTGTTTTTAAGGCTTTTCTTTGGGAATAGGCCATCCTAGGGAGGGGCTTTTGAGGGGGAACTTCCTTTTGAGAATTTTTTTAATTATGTGAGGTTGTTTTAATACATGCAAAATGGCACAATCTTTGACAAAGCTTTGAAAACCAAAACTAAACAATCCAAAGCCTGGTTTTTAGAAAATTTCATGCAGGGTATAGAAACCCATTCTGAGGAGTAGCTACCCTTGCTGGCCTATGAAAAAACCCTGACATGGTCATTAAATCAAATTGAAGTAGATATATCTGTTTATTCCATCTCTAGAAGACTATTCATTTATTATTTTGTCAAGTTGTTTATGATTATGCCTCTCACAATTTTCCTTTTATAACTGGAGTGTGGATTGCTTGAGGCATTGGAAGATACTCTTTCACTTACTTAGACAAATTTTAGTTGGACAAATTGATATTTTAAAATACCATCTCAGGGCAACTGGAGAATCGCTTTCACTCTAAAAGTGAATGAGTCTTTGTAATGTAAACTTGCCCCCTAATTTCAAGTTTATAAGTGTAAAGGCTGATTCAGTGTATGGTTTTAAAGCTATGAAAGTTGAGCATTATTTATCTCTGAGCTATGTTCATGACTGGCCCAGAAGAGCTACAAATGACCATATATGATCCTTATAGCTTTATAGGGTATGAAAATTTGGAAGTATAAACTGGCCTGTAGGGAGTTAATTGCATTCTGTAACAGTAGTTATTAATACTCATATTTTATTTCCATATCCTTTCTTGTTTTCACCTCTTCCAAAATGATTTTTTTAGCTTCCTTAGCTTGCATGGTGCCCTCTTCTGCAGTTTCCATCACTCTTCGCAAAGCCCCTTCCCATTCTGAAGGAAATGATATTTGTAATTGATTACGTAGATCCTTTCCCATCAGATTGTCAGATGGTGTGTAATCCTTGCTGTACATTGCACAGATTAAAACAGGGGGACATTGGTGCTTCCCCCTTCCTCATGTTACAAAGATGGCCCTCCTTCCCTCCAAAATAGTTGCTAACCAAAACAGTAAAAAAAAATTGTACCACAGTACCACATAATAACCACTACAAATTTTTGGAGTGTGAATTTTTCCCAAATAATTTGCAAGGAGACCCTTTGAAAAATCATTTATATCATCTGCCATATTTGATCCCTTTTTGTCTTTCAGATTACTTCAACGATGCTTTAGCCATCATGAATAGAGCTCTTTCAGGACACACCAACATTAAGGAGAATCTAGCCTATCTTACCAGTCTACAGAGACAAAGAGAAAGAACAGGATCTGAAAAGTGGGATGAGCAGGTAGGGACTGTCACACTTTGGTACCCAACTATTTGTTTAACAGTTGGGTTGTTATGATCAGTAATTTATATAGACTAGTATAGGACAAGCCTGGGGGTTCGAACTCCTCGGGATTCAAGGGTAAAAAGCTGTTGTGCCCAAACATTACCCGTTTCAACAGAAATTGCTCCAATATGACTCCCTCCCCCAGACTTGCAAGTCTCAATGAAAAAATGCCCTGAGACACCCCCTGGATCACACACCCATAGGAAAGTTTGTGGTTGGCGGTGCCTCTGGCATCTGACAAGAAACCTGGAAAATATTTTTATGACATCTTTTGCTCCCTTCATCATTCCTGAGAAAAACCACAAGTTGTTCATTTGTACAGCTCTCATTGTCCCAATTAGTTCAGTCCTTTAGGCTACTAACACTTTATTTCAATGTGGTTATATATTCTTTAATCCTATTTTATCAGTTGTGAGGGTTCTGGAATTCTTCTTAGGTTTTTTTTCTGTCTTTATGGGTAGAAAAAAATCAGGAATTCAGGAGGCTCCTTGCTGGGAAATTTTGGTATTTGGAGAGAAATACTGTATGAGCAGTTGGAGTGAAATTTGGCTAGTTTTATACGTGAAAATTGTGGGAAATTTGATTTGCTTGCTGGGAAGTACACATTTTCCCAGCCCTTGCAGTTACCTTTGTTGCTACTTTTACCTATCATAACCTTCTTGAGCATTTGTACATTTATTATTTTTACATTTGTATGTATTTGTCTTCAATTGCGAGCATTTAATTACCTTTTTGGGATTTAAAATAGTTGAACCTGAACCAGAAATATTTTGTAAATCATCAGTCATTGATGTTTATGTAGAGAGCATGAACTCGTAGTTCATTCATAGTTATATTATAGGAACCTGTTTTGATCTTTAAATGGGTTTGAAGGGGATTTCAGTCGTAATTTTTGCAAAAGTTTAAGTAAATGGAACATCAATTATTATCTGCTTGGTCGGGTTTTTCTACTTGGTCCTTGATATCCTTATTTAATGAAGTGATTGGTATGGCTAATTATTGGACTGTCCTCACCAATACTTGTATTCATATGGAAAGAAAGCTCTGGAAAAGACATAATATATGTCCCTCAGTTGTGGACTCTATTTCAGCTCTTACTTACACTACCCAAAAGGCTATTTGCAGCTTGACTGGGAGATACCCCCTAGACCCAAAGGTTCATTATTTTGAAGGTTCTCAAGACTGAAGATCCCCTTGACTAAAAATTCACTTTGGGGTTAAAGGTAAGGGTCAGCCTGGGGAAGGATTAGCATCTAGCTTAGGATTATTGTTAGGGTTAGGATTAAGTTTAGAGTTCGGATCTTTGGTGAACCTGTGATCTAGTGAAACCTTCATTCTAGTGAACTGTTCCCCCTGGTCTTCCTGGCTACTCTAAGTCGTGTGTCCTGTCCAGGTTGTAACTCCATATGGGAGTGGTTTCAGGTCCTAGTATGCAGTAGGAAATAGCCCTCAGGACTTTCCTTTCAAAGCTCTGAGAATGAACTAATCACAAATAATTTATTTCTGTGTATTTTCACTTTAATGCCTTCTTACAGATGATTGCTTCAACACCACAGAGTGAAATGCCAGCAACATTCCGGGAAATGGTTGTGAAAAAGGTAAGTAGAAATACATGGCCCTATGGAATATTTTTCTTGGGGAGCTAAGCTGACTTTTCCTAAAAGCTTGGGCAAACTAATAAAATTGCCTGAGGTTTCTCAATACTCTGACTGAGAAATTGGTTTTGCCCAACTCTAGAGTGGGTTGAATCCTCCCCCCGGCCTCTGGCTCATATGCTTATGTTGAAACAGGTTAGCAGTTAGCATGGGTGCCAGCTGCATTTAAAGTATGACTCAGGTGTGGATCCAAGGTGGGGGGGGGCTTTCCCGATCTCAGCCCCCCCCTTTTTTGTCCCATCAACAATAACAAATATGCCAAAATTAGCATAATGTTAATCTAGGAAAATATTCAAGTGGGCTTTCAGCCCCCCCCCCCCCCCATTGGCTTCCAGCCCCCTCCCCCTTTTCGAAATGTCTGGATCCGTGCCTGTGACTGGTAAGCACCAGTCTACACACTTCTGTTGTAGTATGCAGTAGGCTTGGTTTACTTCAGTATTTTTGGAGTCGGATACCTGTGGCCCAATAAGAAGGATTCCCAACATATTGGGCCACAGGTATGCAGCTAATGACATCATAATGGAGACAGGAACATATACCTGAGTAGCTACAAATTGTTGCCTTCTAGCCTATCGGTGAGTGTTAACACACCAGTATTACACTAGAGGCTTCTCAACGCTGAGTTGCCGAACTGCCTATGTCAAGTTAAGAGAAATCTTGTGATTAAATGATGATGAAAGAACAAAAGAGCCAGTTGTAGGTTAAAACTTTATTAAACCCTGTCTGTAAAGATATAACTTTTGTGCATATTTCTGACAGTATTGAAACTTACCCTGTGGTCACAATTCCAAGGAAAGTGGAGTCCCTACTAGACTCCTGGCTAGGAGTTGCAACTCTGAAGTAGAGTCAGGTAACAGGCCCAACCCTGATGTAAGTGAAACATTTTTGGTAAAGTCCTGCTGACCTAGTTCTTTCCCATACTGTGATTTGAACAAAAATCTTTGTCTGCTCATTGAGCTAGTGAAGAAAATCCACAAATGTGTCATTTGATAGAAAAAGATACCTTAAAAATATTTATATCTTGAGGAAGATGGGATATACATGTATTCCTCAAGGGAAGGGAATGGGGAGGGGAACAGGGAGGTGGGAATCTTTGTGACTAAGACTAGATGTTGTGTGCACTTTGTAATCAGTCCTAAGTGAATGCTCTTGCCTGGTAAATGTTTCTTTCTTTCTTCTCAAAGGCTCAAGAGAATGGCATCCTATTTGTCCCTACAAATAGACGGTATGAAGGCAAAATGGTGTTCACCTTTGGCGTGTGTCAAGTTTACATTGAGAAGGGTGTCGTCTTTGTGCAAGAAGGTAATGATTGGACTCCAATGTCATTGCCAGCTGCTTTGGAAAGGGCGAAAGGTATTCAGTGAGAGAGGGCGCTATACAGAAATGGTGCCTGCCACCAAATACTGGTATGCTAAACAGGGAAGGAAAGCTTCTCCTGCAATGTTCCTTGGATGCAGTTGCTGTCTGATGATGGTTGAAATGACTCGTAGAGGAAAGGAAATGTTTGGAAGGATGTATTTTGGATCCACATATTGGTACAGCAGAATTACACTTGAAATTGTTGATCCTGTGCTGGTAAACTTTCCAATTAAATTGACTGGATGAGTCATAATGCAGTGGGAGTAAGGTACCATGTCAAAATGTCAAAGTTGCAGCTTATTCACATGCTTCACTGCTAGAAACATTACACCAGCAGGATTAATTAAAGTCGTCCTGCTGTTGTTATATGTATAGCAGCAAGTTATGGCTGCAGCTTTGCTGAGGCGGCTGCAGCTTTGCTGAGGCAGCTGCAGCTTTGTTGAGGCAGCTTCAGCTTTGCTGTGGCATCTGCAGCTTTGCTGGGGCAGCTGCAGCTTTGCTGAGGCAGCTAAAGTCTGGATTTTTACCATGGTGCTTAATTTGTAAGTTTTTGGACTGGTAACAGCAAGATTAGAATGACTTCAATATCATGATTACAAGTGTATTGTATCCGATTTTCAGTAGGAGTATGGTTGTTCATGAGTGTGAGTACAAAATTTTGCGTTTGCAGAAATTTCTAATTTTGAAAATCTTGTATGAGTATTTAAAAGTATGAGTACAAATCCATTCTCATGAATACAAGTGCAAGTTGGTATGCAGAAGTGCAAGTACAATTATGATCAGTACTCACTATAAATAGGCCTGGTTACAGCTAGTGCCATCTATTTTACTGATGGAAGCAATCCCAGACCAGTATTGATGAGCGATGATGAAATGTTTAGTGTGCAGAACAACTTTTATTGAACCTGTTATTCTTTCAACTAGTGTTGTAGGAAGACAAGGCAGGGAGGGGGCTGGGGGATGCAACTCCCTCAATGATTACAAAATGCAGAGGTGGTACACCCCCACATTGTTTATTCAGTGCCATATTTGGCTTATCTATCAGTTTCACATACAAATTACTCATGGATCGGATTCTGATGGTGGAGATCATTGCCATTAAATGCCTATCCCCTCCTGGTCCATCAGGGGTGAGAAGTTTGATTCTCATAAAACTTTTATGCCCCCCAGACATTGTCCACCCCATGCAGTTCCCTCCTGAACGTCCCCTCCCCCCCCAAAAAAAAGTGTTTGTTAGGGATAGCTTGTACGTACTTAACTTCACCAGTAGGCCTGAGTGTGGGCTACATGTGTTGGTTGAAATCAGGCCAGTAGCCGGACAAGATACTGAAGGGGGAGGGGGAGGGGGGTGGAGAGAGACCTACATTTGTGCTTTAAGGGAATGGTGATTGTGATATTTCTAGGGGGGCCAAAAAAAATATTCAGGGGCAGAAGTAATATTTGCAGGTTTTGTTAAATTAGAACTGAAAAAATTGGGTTTGATGGGGGAAGTTTGAAAAATATGGGTTTGCGTTTAAGAAAATTTGTTTTGTTTTTGGTTTTTTTTTTTTTTGAAGAATCTGCCCTCCCTAAGAGTAAAATTATGTGAGCAATCAGGGTGACAGTTTGCCATATGTGAGTACATGCTTTATCATACAATTCAAGGCGCCCTGTCAAAACTAGAAAAATTTCCCTGCCGGAGGATATGCTCTCTGCTCTGTCCCACCTCTCCCCAACCTGGTGCCACCCTGTTGTGTACAGTGGCCTGTTTTGCCTGAATTGTTTTGGCAATTTGATGATTCAGGAATGCTGTACCTGTGTAGCCCAAATCTTCTGTGGGCTAACTAATGAGGATATGTCCTGTACACTGAACCATTTTTGCAAGAATTTGAGGATTATTTGAGTTATACACAAAAGTTTACAGTACTGTTCGCAAATCTGTTAAAACAATGAAAAAATAGGAACATGGGAAGACATGGTATGAAACTGGGAAGCTAAAGATCTGAATAAAAATTGGAAGGCTCCCAGTCAAACTAGAGAATTGACAGGTCTGAATTACAGTATGACCAGAAACACAATCTGTCATCTGCATGTACCACTATAAACAAAATTTAATGGTTGAAAGGAAGAGGAAAATTTCACTTCTACAGGGGTTTGAAAAAAAAGTTGTTGGGGTTAGGGCAGGGTGCATTTTATAAGCCTTTGACAGCATGACACAGGTACAAAAATTTTGAAGAGAGGAAGTTGTGTTCCTACTCAGTATGGGTGCTGTGTACTCAGGGAGTTGTTATTTGGATGGAGATACATCGCTTTTGAAGTGAGCCTTTGTACCGCCAAGGTCACTCAGTAATCAATCACTTGTATCTTTCTTGATATCTCTATGAGACTTACACTGGATTAGAAAGGTAACACAAAAGGGATTTGTTGTCTGCTACACCTACAGAAAGACTGGGGGTTTTCCTCCACTGCCACAACATTGCCAGTTGTCAGGGAAGTAAAAAATTATTGCATCTTTTGATGCTCGGTGACATGCATGACAGTACATCAGTCAAGTTTTATGTTGAAATATGAAAAAGAATCTATATCTTGTTATTTCAGGAAACTTAACATATTGTTGTAACAAAAGTTACATATACCTGGTCAACTCATTTGCATGCGGTTTCTTGTCAAGGGGGCTAACTGTATTTTAAGTTCAATTGAACAGTTGTTTCGAGTTCATTGTCACTAACTCTAAACATGTTGGCTGCGCAAACCTACACCTCAAAGTATTCATCTGCGCAAGCCACTTGTTAAAGGACTAAGTGATGTGAATGATGTTTCTAGGTCGGGGGAATGCCATCAAATTGGAGCCACCAAACAGGAAGAAATGCCATTGCGTCAAATAAACGGCTTATCATTGATAATCTCCCCTCGATTTAGTGGGTCTTAAAGTATTAGCATAAATTAAAACTATTCCATGTATCTCCATCGAAGCCAACAACTCCCTGGTATACTCCTCTCCTCATTACTTGAACAGTTACCCTGGGACCATGTTTGTAAATATGTGAGTTAATAAAACAATCTCATTGATGTAAATTTTGTTGCAGAATTGAATGGAAAAACTGAAAGAAAAATAATTAAAAACACAACACTTGTTCTGAATTTCTTATTACTGTATATTTTTCTGTTAGATTCATAATTTGAAGGAGGCATGTAGCCCATAGTATCAAAAAAGTCCAGTTCTTCAGAATGACAAACTCTTCCCTTGGACATTCAGGTACAACTCATCCATAATTGTACAGAATGCATTCTTATCCTTAATATTGTCAACAGAAGATTGTAGGTGGGGGGGGGGGGGGGTAGGTATTAATGACAAATGTGAAAATTAGTGGACAGTAAGAGGATCTCAAATACTACCCACTCTCCACCTATTGACAGCCAGGCTTCTGTAGCACCAACAGCATTTTTCCTTTGGAAGGCCCTCATTTATCTCTTCCCACCGTTTATTTACTGCTCTGTCTGGGGCCGCCTCTTGCTTTTGCCGCAGGGCTCACCACTGTGTGAGAGTTTTCATATGGGTTATTAAACCCAAGAGTCGAAGGACCCTCAACTTTTCTTTTGCAAGAATCTCAAGAAAACTTGGAAGCTTCTCAGTTTTACAATTTTATCTGATACATGACAGTTAGAAATAGCTCTTTCTACAGATGCAGGTGGTTAGCATTTCTGCATCCTGGTCAGGCCCAACTGGCACCAGCCAGCAGCAGACTTCTGCTACACAATAATCTTTCATTTCTCTTCCTGATTTTAGTTTCTTCTTTGCTACAGTCATACTTTCGCAATCTTAAAATTTCTAAATCTAAAAGTATTTTCCATGTTCATTGAGTTCTGTATTCACATGACAGGCAAACTGACAGACTGAAAGGAAGGTTCAGTAATTTGTAATCCCATATCACAGGTTTCATTTTTTGTCCAAAACATGGTCATACTGTAACCAGTTGACAAGAATAGAATGTTGGTCAGAACAGGGTAACACACAAGTTTTAGAACATAACCATACTTGTGACCGTAAGTGTGAAATCTGCAGTTGCCAATGAATGGCAATTTGGCATTAAAAGTTAACCATTATCACAAGGAGTAGCAAAGTGTAATCCTCTGACTGTCATCACAGCAGGCTTTTCTCCAATGAAACAAACTGAATTTTATTCAACAAAATATTTCTGTACATAATCATTTGTCATGCTTACAGCATGATTTGGATTAACTTTCACACTGATTAATAAAACTATACTGAAGTTCTTTGACTCAGGCAAATCATAACAATTACTTACAAGGGATAAAGGCACTAATAAAGATATGTTAAAAAAAAGCAAATTAAAGATGTTTAAAATAGTTTGTGGAGTACCCTCTCAGCCAGATGAGAGAAACTGAATCAGTTACATCAATGCACTCAAATCAAAATGAAACAAACAACTGTATGGCTTTGGCTAAGTTAATAAAGGTACCAACACTTTGGAAAAATAGGGTGCAGCAACCTGTTCAGTGGAGTTTGGAACCCTGGGGCTGGATTCACAAAGAATACTTACACACAAAAACTTGCCTAAAGTCAAACTTAACAACACACATCTTTCTTAGTTTGTATTCATGAAGGGAAAAGTTCGTAAATATTTTGTGTAACTTTACGCAAGCTTTGAGAGTTGTCGTAAGTACAAAATGCCATAGTAACACATGCAGAGAAACTCTGTACCAAATGCTTGTGTACGGCGTATGACCGTGCATATCGTTTTAACAATAACAGTGTGGATGGCTCAAAAGGTGGCAAAACAATATCAAACAGTATACACTTTTCGCTCGTGTGCATTTATTGCAGTTATGCAGCATATCTTAACGAACTGCATATGTTCTCTTCGTAAATACCACTTAAGAAAGTCCTACGCAGTTTGTAAATATTTTGACTTTACGCAAGAACTTACACAAATTTTAGTGAATCCAGCCCCTGGTGGGCTCAGTGTTATGCACTTGTCAATTGTAACCACTTCCCCCTCCCCATACCTGGGCTTAGCAGGGACTTAACTGGGGATGTCATTTATGGAAATGTCATAAGTGTGTTTCGCTAACGGTTAAATCTAAAATAAGTCTTGGTAGAATGGGGCATCATTTTGAGGGCACATCACTGCCAATATCTATACAAAACTCCCACAAAGGGGGCACCAATCCATACAATATACAGTACTGTGTCAAAAGTACACATGAAATCTCCAATCCCTGCAATTTTCTCAGCTGACTTCCTAAAAATCCTGAGGTGATTTTGTCCTCCCCATTCTTTGCAATACACATACCGGTTATAAGTACCATCACACTTTCATTTCCTGTAAAGCTGGAAACTAAATAAATCACATATCCCAAGCAAAAATGTTGGAACAGCCCTGCTACTGCCTGAGTATGGAGAGGAGGGTGGTTACATTTGAAAAATGCACTCATGTGTTTTCAGCCTGGAACATGACCTGCTTCTTTGAATCTGAACACATCTTTTCGTGTCAATATCTTCAAATTTAATCCATGTGCATGACTTGGTTAATCACCTTCATGGGTTTAATATGTACAAGTCAGCCAAGCTTCAATGAACTTGATCATCCCTTAAAACCATAAAATAAGACAAAAAGAAAATTCCATACATAAGAAAATGATTAAATATTCTAACATAATTCCATCATTTTTACCATTGCTTTTAACCACAAATGTTTACCTGGAGGGAAATTTAGTTACTGTATATACCTGAGAATAATTAATATGCAGTCAGAACTTATGGTTGAGGTGTTCTACACCAGCAACTGGTCTCAAAGTGCTTCACAAAGGGAGGATCAATAGTTTTATTCCTAAAAATCTCTGAACCCCTAGGAACTACACAAACACGCAGCACTTTTTGGCAAGTTCTGTTCAAAACATTCAAAAGATTGTGTTTTCTCCAATCTCTTATACTGACCATAAAACAATAAGGAAATATTATGTTTCCAGCTTTTGGTGTGAAGGACTTGATCCAAACCTCCTCACTGAAAAATGAACGCTCTACCATGCCACCATTCAGTAGGTCATGGTGCTTAACCCTTGGTACCCCAACTGGGAGTGTGACCTTTTTTTTTTCTTTTTTGGAGGGTCGTCAAAAAGGTAAGAAAAAAAATCGAAAATACCAGGCCATTCCCTACAATAAGGGAGATATTGTTGGCCAAAATCTTTGAAATATGCTAAGTGGCAAAAGTTGGTGGTGGTCCAGTAAGATAAAGTCAAATATGAAGCCACTTCAGAAGGCTGCTGGGGTGAAGAAAATAGAATATTTGCATCACAGTGAGAGAACCGAAAAGTTTGAACACCACGTGGAAAAAGTTGAGAATGAATAGCAGTTGTGAGATTCTTTGGTGACTTGCAAAGCAAATCAAACTGTTATGATCCTTGCTTATCTAGGATTTTCTTTTCCTTTTTCTAATTTTCTGAGACAGCTAAAGAGTTTCATTGTCTCCTTGCTAAGATAAAAGTGCTTCGTTTATGAAAACATTCCACTTTTTTCTAAACCGTGGCAGTGACAGTATCTGCCAATGTAAATTACTCCCCTTGTAGGACTATATTTTTCTACCTCCTAGATACACTTCTGAATTGTACAAGAGGGGATATGTATTTTTTTTTTTATTTGTTTATTTATTTATAGGCCATGGCATGATTGTTCACACAATTAGATCTAGGAAAATGTAAGCTGGGGAATGGAACTGTAAACACACCAATACATCCTTGACACGATGAGGTTTATATGTTAATAGGCTTGGAAACAGGAAAACAGGTCAAAAATATTTCAAACACTTTGGGTTAATCTTTCAAGGTGGAATCTTAGAAAATACTGAAAACACAGTTTATAACTGAAGTTTTGTTAATCATGAATGTTGCCAAAAGAATTCATTAAACAAACCATAACATAAAAGCCTCATAAAAATTTTTAATTTCATAACTGAAGTACTGATTATAAACAACAAATTTTTCTGAACCAAATCAGAAATTTATGATGACCTTAAAGTCTACGAAAATCTAACTTTTCATTGATCTGAACACTTTGACAAATTTACAGTTGTTCCATGATCACTGATCTGGAAGCATGTAATTTTATTTTGACAGAACGAATATGGTGGATGTATCTTTAGCACTTTGTTTGCAATTTTTTATAATTCCTGCACATCACTGGAATATAGAAAGGATCCAAGTGTCTTGTCTTAGTTGGCAAATATGTCTCCCATGGGTATCCATACATTTTTCACTTGGACTGCATGGTACAAAAACTCCTCCCCTTGGCCCTGTTCCCTGTTGGACCAGTCTCGAGGGATGCCATAGTCCACCCAGGTCCTCTTCAAATTGCTGGCTGAGGTCCACTCCACAAATTTGGACCCTTCCGCTGACCCAAAGTACCACATAGCCTGGACATCATGGTGTTCCGCAAGATACTTGGTAAGATGTTCTTTGTTCCCCGTGAGAATATTGACTACACCGCCAGGAAGGTCAGAAGTATCAAAAACCTGAAGAATAAAAAATTATCTCATGTTGCTACCTATTAAACAAAATCCAAAGTTTTCAACTTAGCTACCACACATTTCCTAAATTTACTTTCCTTTGGCATAGCCACAAGCAGGTCATAAAATGTGAGTACTTTTATCCCAACTAGAGCACCAATGGTGCAGTAGCTCAAACCCGGGAAAACTTTGGGGTCAGCTCTTCTCCGCCCCCCCCCCCTGCAAAACCCTATGTACATCACTGCATGGTGTGATTGCTGGAAACACAATCAAAACAAATACGTCGTTCCGAACATTAGTAAAATGCAAATAAAAAATTGAGACCTTACCCCCTCCCCCCCCCCATTCTCAAAAGCAAGGAAAGGAAATTCCCCCTTTGTCCCCAGTGAAAATAACAAGACTAACCTATTTTAAAGTGGACCTAAAGTCTAAAATTACAAGAATATATATTTTAGAGTTTGGAAAATGAATTTTATTCATCCAATTCCCATTTTCATAGCTTACTCAATTGCTGAGATATAAAATGTTGAAATTTATTCACTTAATTTGAAATAGTTGATTGCGCAATAATTTGTGAAGTCTTTCTTTTACAACTCACATGAACTGCTTTTGTTTCCTTTTGAAAATAAGATGTTTATAGGACCTTGAAACAATTACAGTTCCCTTGCATGGTGTGTTGTACGGAGAGGACTTATATAGCCAAGTCACCTTATAACAGTAACACAGTGATCACATTTTGGCACAAGGTGCGGTGGCTTTCGAGAAAACAAAGAACAACAAAGATCGTAATTTGATTAGTACAAGAATGACATCACAAATTATTGCACAATCCACCATTTTAAATTGAGTGAATAAGTTTCAACATTTTATATCTCAGCTCAGGAATGTCCTGTGAAGATCGGAGTTGGACCATTTGGTTACATTTTTCAAGCTTTGTAACATATATTTTTAAAATTTTAGACTTTAGGTACACTTTAAGTTCAAAGCATTACCATTCCAATTATCTATGAAGAAAGATGTTATTCAATATCACAGTGAGCTACAGTAATCAAGACACTAATTAACAGAACAGTTTTGACATAAAGCAATATTGATGTACTCACATATATGCATTACCACAGGACCAAAGATTCATATTTAAAATCTGAGAAGTGTGAATGTTAAGGCAGTTTATAAAATCCTCAAGTCCTACTTGACAAGTAGCAGAGGACCAACCTCTTTTGTATTAACTTCCTAAGTCTTGATTAATGTCTGACCTTAGCAGTGCAATCCTTGCCTTCAACTGCTATATTGCACCAGCTAAAAGCCCAGTAGCTTCTGGTTTTTACACACATTATTATAAAGTTACAACTAGTAAACAATCTGGTATTAGCTCTCTGCTGCCACAAGGAACTTAGAATATACAGTTACCAGGAGAACAGGTAACTAAGTTACAACTAGTAAACAATCTGGTATTAGCTCTCTGCTGCCACAAGGAACTTAGAATATACAGTTACCAGGAGAACAGGTAACTTTGCAAGGAAGAGGTATTGTCAATTACAACTCATGCACGATGATGAATTATGATACCAACCAGGGAGCTGTGCCAACAGACCTTCTACATCACCACACACAATACAGAAATTGTTCATGTACTGCCCAGAAGCTAAGCAGATCCCTTTAAACTAACCTTTACAACTTCACAGGACTGACCTCTTGTACACAGACAGTTTTAAAGAGAGTGTAGTACACAGAAAAATAGGTAGTAAAATGATTTTGTGAGACTGGTAAAAATAGCGGGGTAGCACAAAATTGGTTAGAAAGGTATCAAAATTATCTTTCATCCCAAATTGGAGTAGTTTCTAATCTGCACACACCAGTCATCCTTCTGAGCAATTTTGAAGATAATTTTGTAATGCATCTAGGAGAAAACAGCATTTCAAAATATTTACAACTATGGCCTCAAATGACCCTTGGATGACCTTTGACCTACATTTTTACACCCAGCTGGAAGCTCTTCAAAAGTCAATTCACTAAAACCATGTTTGGTAAATATCAGACTCACAGGCGCAAAGCAATATCACATTAAAGATATTTCCACCTTTTGACCTCTAATGACCTCGTATGACCTTGGATCAAAAATCTGTGTACAACCCTAAAGAACCACTATGTAAGAAATATTATGACCAAATTTCAAGAACATACAGCGCTATTTGTGGGAGGAGATACATTTTGAAGATATTCACATAACGGCCTTTAATGACCCCTAAATGACCTTTGACCTCAACTTCTTGAACATGACAGGTAGCCTAAAGTTCAACGACCAATGTGGACAGACATGGACGGACGGACAGACAGATGGATGGATCGACAGAGTGACGGTGGGTGATCACAATAGCTGAAACAGCTCTTTGAGCTGGTTTGAGCTAAAAATATGCACGATAAATGTTGCTTATTCCAGTATGGAATGACCACTATAAAAACAAAACTTATTTTGAGGAACTTTGGAATTCAAGCATAAGACAAATTCTTTCTCCTTTTCAAGAGGTTTAAAGCCTCTTCGCAACAGGCAACTTTTTTGATTGGGAATTAAATTTTGCAAGACCTAGAAAATACATTCTCAAAATTCCATACCTTTGGATGTTTTTCATTAATAAAGTTTCTTCAAAGGATAAAAGAACCAACAACTGACAGCATGCAGAGGCAATACCCTTACTGCCCCCCAAAATATTTTATTTATGCACTCCCAAATTTTGTTGTACCTGTCACATGTCACAGTTTCAACTACACATTCCTCATGGGTCAGACTTTGATGGAAGGGGCACTGCCCCCAGATGCCCACCCCTTCTCCATCCATCAGGGGTGCATATTGCTATATTAGGTTTTAACTACATACCCCTGATAAATCCATACCAGTGCCCCTTCCAGAATGGACCCTGCCAGATGAATCCTGCATAGATGCCCACAGCACAATACAAGTCTACAACACTCTTTGCAACAACATGTTGCTAGTGGACCCATTGGCCCATTGCACCTCTCTTCACATGTCCCCAGAGTTGTTATCTGTACTTTTATCCCTTGAGCAAACAAGCTTCCAAGGCACTATTGACCACAACTCTCTTATCAACCAGTAGAACTATTTGGCTTGCAAGGTATACTACAGAGGCTATTGTTTGAGGTTAGACATGCACCACTGCACAACCGTTTCAGTGCAGAAAAGAGGGGAGAGCTAGGTGTGAAAGGATGACTCATGCTCTAATAAACTAAGTCAGAAAACCCACCCAGACAGGCACAGATGGGATTTTGAGTTCTCAGAAGGTGCATCATACAGTATTAGTAATGGCAAAATTAGCAGCATGAATCAAGAAGAAATCAAATAAAACAACAGATGAGCACTCACAGCTGCATTAATGAAGCTAATAATGTCATACTCACCTGATAAAAGCCAGTAGCAGGAAGAGGGTATTTTTCACTTGGTACAATAACAACCACGTTACCACGAATGACAGCAGGAGCAAACAGGGATACAAATGCCAACAATGGAAATTCATCAGGACAGGTGATGGCCACCACACCAACTGGTTCGTGGATCTTAACGGTAGCACCATAAAGCAATGTCTCCTGCAAAATATTTTGTGGCAAGCACTTTTAAACAGTCTTTTCACATGTAAATGACAAAGTTGGATATTTGATGGAAAAAGCTTTAAAAAACGTAGAAAATATCCACAATTCCCATCCATATCCATCAAATGTTGGCCATTTTACAGGGTAATTTCTTATACCCAGCCAGTTGAGACAGACCTGTTATGCTTCAAAGCATGCTTCAAGAGTACAGTTTTTCATGCTAGGTAGCATCAGTTCTGCATTGCTAAGCTAACCTAGGATACTAACATAAATTAACATAATCGCGTACTGCAGGGGTAGGGATCCTTTTTCCTCTGACTGGCCATTTTGATAGTCATAACCCACTCGTGGACAGGGAGAGCGCAACAAGCTTTTCAGATATAGGCTGAGGCCATGGGGCCCAAGCGGGTTCTGGTGGGATCTAGGGGAAAGCCCACGTAAGGAAGAAACTGGTAAAGCGCAGGAGGCTGTGGAGTTTGTACAAATTTGTACTGGTCTATTGAATGTTTATCCACTATTGAAATAACAATGAATGTGCAATGCTACAAAGACCACATGTATTTCAATACAACTATTTGTCTATTTTATTTATGTACGAAGTAATGAAGAATGAGAACATCTGGAAAGTGTGCGCGAATCGTGCCAAACAATGATCGCGTATTTTGAAACCAACTTTATCTTTTCTTGACTCTACATTGCGTAATTATTCAATTTTACCTTTTTAGTTCACTTTTGGTGGGTGACACAGTTCTACCTCCCTCCCCTAGTCTACCTAGACAATACAGTACCCACTGAGTTTCATGCTGTAACAGATAGATTTATACATGTGATAATGCCAGCAACTCTGTTCAATGCTATGTAGCCTCCCAAGCATAGCTTCCTTCTGTTATAACCAGTAGTACAAGGATTCTGCAACTGATTTATGTTTAGCAAAATGGTGAGGAGGGAAAATTGTGCACACTAGGTTTTTAGTAATATACTGGAAGTATTCAGAAGCAGTTGTACGTGAAATATCAGGAAAGTGGTATAAGTAGGATAAATCGTTGGGCAACCGAGGGCTTAAAGATTATTATCAATTACTTGCTAAGTGATTCTGAATTTACATTCTTAAATTGCCCCGTGGGCCTGACAAAATGGTCTCGCGGGCCGGAGGTTCCCCACTCCTGCCGTACTGCATTATTCTGCAGTTTTTCAAGCTTTGAAGCATGAACTGAGAAAACAGTACAGAAAAAACTGTCCCAACTGGGTGCAGCCTTTTCCTCACTTATACCATCAACACTCATAAGCAGAGAATATGCAAATTTGGGAAATTGAAGGAGGAACTCACAAGATATGTCTAATGTTATACTTTATTTTTTCAACTTTCATTTAATGGACAGATGATGTACATACACAAGTCCTGAGGAAATTAATTGGGAACTTTCAGTTGTATACTTGGAAAACATCAATACTACTCACAAAACTGCAAATCATCTTGTAACTAAGAGATAATATTTTTGGCTTCAGACCAGGAATTTCATGGGGCCTGGGGAAACCTTGTGGATAGTCTAGGGGCAGGGAATGTAAGTACAGTAAAAACCCTGTTTATCCGCAACCCTGTTTATCTGAAGTAGCCGTCAAATTTAACAACAACAGTATTCAACACAACTACTGCAGTATCCACCAAGTTTTCAGTGCTTTACAAGGCAAAATTCAACGTACATTTTTGCAGAAATGCACTATTTTTTCTCGGGACTTTAAAGGTCATGAAAAGATGTCACTATGGCTAAAACAGCCAGTATGTGGACATAGAAAACAATCTGTCATCTCTTTGTCAAACTTGGAAGAAATATCGTACATATTTGCTTTGAAATTCTTGTTAGGAGCCATGAGTCAGTATAGGCTCGATATCCTCCAATGCAAAAATATGTTAGGCTAGCGTAAGTCCTAGTTTCACTAAATCTGAAAAGTTAGGATCGTACGTAGTGAGCTTCCTACCTAAAAATAACAAAAGTAGTCTTTACAAAAACATTGCGAATTGCTGTTTGAGAGTCTCCTACACATGTGTCTCTAACATTTTTGGAAATTTATGCAGAATTTTTAGTCTAGATACCTCTCCAAAGTCTTAAAATTTATTTGTCATATCATCGGTCACAAAAAATAGTAACAAAATATTTTGGGGGATTTTGTCTGCAATTTTTAGCCTTTTTGGAATTATTAAAATGTTGGCACACTGTCTTATATGGACCAAGTGTACTGTACTTGTAGCAAAAACTTGTTTGTTAAACCTCGTTTATCCGAATTTTTTCGTTATCCGAACTACCATCGGTCCTGATGTGTCCGGATAAACAAGGTTTTACTGTAATAGTGACATGACAGAGTAGATAAAGGCGGTGGTATTTGAAGCAATGAAGACTAGCAATCAGGTCTGGGGTTTGTTCCTAGGCAGGTCATAGTAGGAAGAGTTTCTTAATTAAGAGCAACCCACTATTTTCTACTTTGAAATAACCTTCTAAATTGAAAGATTCCACACTTCCATCATTTAAACATTAAGGTGTATTTACTATTTATAATTAATAGGAAGCCATCCTACAGGAAGATGAAGATGTTATCCATATGCCCTTCCAGGCTCTGCTAAAGGGTCACATAGGGTAAAATAATTGCCTCCCAGCTTGAAGACAAGCCCCAGGTCCTTGGCAAGTGTTATACTTATACATAGCATATAAATATTTTTTCTCCACATTTTTGGAAGTGGCAGTTCATGCTGAATAATGCAGGGCCACTGAGAAGCAGTGCTCACAGGCATATGAGGTGGGGAATCTGGGCATGACAGCCCCCCCCCCCTCCTAATGCAAAACAAACGTAAATTTTACCCCCAAAATTTGTAGTTGTCAGGGTAAACTTCACGTCATGATCATTTGCCAATTTGGGAAAATTTCAAGGGAAACACCTTTTGCTCATGTGTGAAAAGTCTTCCCTTAGGCGAGTTATCTTAATTTTCTTATGCGTCTCCTCGCAGTTTCTTGGGTCTGGATGCAAAAAACAAAGCATTGCGTCCACCTGAAGTCGTCTTTTTCCGCTGCGTCCTACTTAAAAGATCAGTTGGTCATAGTTGAATGCTAACTCAACTGCAAGCCGACGCCCATTGTGCTCTGTCTAAATCCGCTTATGTGTGGGCAAATTACTTGTGTGGAAGAAGCAATAGTATCGATTGATTATACTGTATTGTGCCGACGATAATTCGATACAGAATTTAGACCCTGTAGTAGTTTAATTCATCGTCGATCATAAACTTCGGGTGGTGTTAAAATAGCTACCGCCTATTACTTTTGTGAGTTGAAAATTTGTGGGCCTATGCATCGCAAAATCACGGAAATGATCGGTCCCAACATGTGCGGTGTAAACGTTACAAGCTTCACAGACCGACCTGCAGAAGGCTGTAGAAGCATCCCCTGCTTTTGTAGCTACGTAGATTGGCTGGCAACAAGCCTCGAATTTTCGGAAATTCTCTCCAAAAATGCAAATTTGTGAAAGGCATTCCCCTCATAACTTTTACATTATGGATGACACACTCGGTTGAACTTTAGCGTTAAATTATTGGCAATGAATAAATAACGTTTTGATTTCCTAGAAGCCTGCAATCATGTTGAAACCATTACGATGTTTGGCTAGCTGAAGCCATCAACTGCTCAAAGCCCTATCTTACGGTATGGTTTGTAAAGCCATCAAACATCGTTGAAAACGATTGTCGTTTCATTTTAGACATGAATTAAAAACACAACCTAAATCACTGAAATTATTTCAGTACTCGTTTTGGCACTTTGTGATAACATACTCAAATTCTTTCATTTCCAAAAAGATGAGATGGAGGCCCTGAAATAAATGCTTCGATCTCAAAAGTAAGCCTCAGTAATTGTTACCATACACTTTACACTATGGCATGTACACGGAAAAATATCGATCGTCAGAAGAATCGAAAATAACCCAAATCAACCAAGAATATTAAAACATGCACTTGGTATGTTAAAAAGACCTTAAAAAACACTTCGCAATAAATTCGCAAGCTTTAGTTCAACGGTTCCCCCTAACTTGGCATCCTTCGGTAGGGTGTTGATACAGCACTTCACTGTACTAGACATGCACACTACAGGCCTAAGCTAGCTACATACAATGCAAAACGGTATTTGTAGAGCTGCAATGCTAATAATTTTCACAGATATTTCGTTTAAAAGTTTTAAAAAGGCTTCAGTTGTTCTTCAGCACATTATTGTGTATAAATGGGTTCATCTATAGACGGTATGGCATTTTTTCTTGTCCAATGTTCATACATTAATAAAAGTTTTTTTGCCATATATATTACTGTTACGTGGTGGCGAGCACATCTTCAAGTCAATCCAAGTTAACCCTGTATTACTGTAGTAACCTAAAACTACTCTTAATCATTGATTTGTTCATGCCTGTGAGGAGTAAGATGTAATGGGCCACCTCTCCCCTTTTTCCCCACCCCTCTCCCCCACCCCTCTCCCCCACCCCTCATTCCCCTCCCCAACCTATTTTGTATATAGCCTGTATTACAAGCACAGTCACAGAAAATGTTAAAAAAAAGGTTTCAGTTGTTCTTCAGCACATTATTGTATATAAATGGGTTCATCTATAGGTGGTATGGCAATTTTTCTTGTCCAATATTCATACATTAATAAAAGTTTTATTGCCATATATATTACTGTTACGTGGTGACAAGCACACCTTCAAGTCAGTCCAGGTTAATCGTGTATTGCTGCAGGAACCTAAAACAGCTCCCAATCATACATGTGTACATGACAGGGAAGGAGGAAGATATCATGGGCTACCCCCTTCCCCCTCTCTCCCATTCCCCTCCCCCCTTTTGCATTTTTCATGTGCAATGCTCACACACTGATAAAACTTTTGTTCCCATATATATTACTGTTACGTGGTGACAAGGACATCTACAAGTCAGTCCAAGTTAACCCTGTATTGCTGCAGGAACCTAAAACTACCTCCCAATCATACATGTGTACACGACAGGGAAGGAGAGAGATATCATGGGCCATCCCACCCCCCTTTCTCTCCTTCCCCTAACCCCTTTAGCATTTTTCTTGTCCAATGTTCACACACTGATAAAACTTTTGTTCCCATATATATTACTGTTACGTGGTGACAAGCTCATCTTCAAGTCAGTCCAGGTTAACCCTGTATTGCTGCAGGAACCTAAACCACCCCCATCATACATGTGTACATGACAGGGAAGGAGAAAGATATCATGGGCTACCCCCTCCCCCTCTCTCCCATTCTCTTTCCCTTTTGCATTTTTCATGTGCAATGCTCACACACTGATAAAACTTTTGTTCCCATATATATTACTGTTACGTGGTGGCGAGCACATCTTCAAGTCAATCCAAGTTAACCCTGTATTGCTGCAGGAACCTAAAACTACCCTCAATCATACCTTTGTTCATGCCTGTGAGGAGTAAGATGTAATAGGCCACCCTCCCCTGTTCCCCACCCCTCACCCCACCCTCCCGCTCCCCACCCGTTTTGCATATAGCTTGTACTACATACACAGTCACAGCAAATGTAAGAAAAAAAAGTTTCAGTTGTTCTTCAGCACATTATTGTATATAAATTGGTTCATCTATAGACGGCATGGCATTTTTGTCCAGTGTTCTTAGACTACCGGAAATTCAATTCTACTGTACGTCGTAGCCTACACACACATTGTGTTGAGGTACCGCCTGTCCTTGTTTGGTAACTCGAAGGTATAAAAAAATATCAAGTTGGTACTTATTTCATAAAACAGTCGCAAGGCATGTGCAAAACAAGTTTACTAAGCCCACTGTCGTATTTTCGCAAATTTAATTTGAGCAACCTTACGGTGCGGAACGTTTTTCTTCAGCCCATTCCTGGAGCTTGTACGCTAACCTAACGATTTTAAAATAACTGCGTCATCATGACTATTCGCACGTCGACTAGCCGCCGTGCAGACAAGATGCAGTGATTGCTTACTCGCACGGCGACCGCATATACGTACGCGTAAGATTGAGGGACACAGCATGTACAAATAGGTAGCGCTGCCCAAATGCATATCGCAAGCAGTGCAATAACATGGAGGTGAATGAAGAAAATAAAGCTGTTTTGTTTGGAGGGATTTGACAACAGAGGAAACAACAAATAGGCTAAGCATGTGTCTTTCAAACTTCCTCTTAAAAAATACAGAATAGAGTACCTTGACTTGCATCGGTCGGTACTTTGTGTCGGTCAATGCATACAAAGCATATCGCACAAAGGCTCAACTACGTACCTACGTACGTACGTACTACCATGCATACTACCTACACCAAATACCACGTAGTCGTATACATGTAGTAAAGTATGGTAGCTAGTCGACGTGCGAATAAGCGATCAATGCATCTTGTCCGCACGGCGGCTAGTCGACGTGGGAATAGGCCCCACCTTTTACATATGGAGCTATAACACGCCTAGGCGAAGCCTTGTGAGCCGCGCAAACACTTTCGCCCCGCGAGCCTCATTTTTTTCCCCACAAGGTTACGGGTAAATTTGATTTTCAGAATTTTTCAAAGTTGTTTCAAAATCATGGTTAGGGTCATTACCTAGGTTGGGGTAAAGAGGACTGGGTTATCTGGCCTGTTCTTTCATAATCTGGTGTCAGAATTACAAGAAATGGGTCGAAAAGCTGTCATTTTGGAATAGACGTGTTGGAAAAATTCGGTACTTCCGGTCGGGTCACAAGGTCAAGTGTACCATGACAACGGCAACGTGTTTAGCTCTGCATGCTCAGCATGCAACACCCGCGAAGGGAGACTGTAAGCGTTGTACATTTCACCTTTGTCCCATTCCCATATTGCATTGCGTGGAAACATTTCCCAACTCGTCTATTAGGGGTGCGGCCTATTTCCAAGAAGCTCATTGGTCCATTGGCATGATTTGCCCATATCTTCGTGGGAAAAAAATTGCGCGCCCCGCGAGGTAGTCTCGTATTTGTAAAACAGTCTAATCAAGCGGAGGGGCCTTGTCAGTTCTTACACTGCATATCAATCGTTATCGGGTTTGCTGTTCTCTGGTGCAAAGTGTCCCTGTATGTAGAAATGTCTTGACGTAAAAACCATAAGATTGTTCACCTCGGAGTACATGTAGTTTGAACGCTATTTAGTGCATAATGTGTGCAAAATAACGTTAGAAGTAATAAGAATTCTGTGAAGGTGACTCGCGATATATTGGGGTGTTTTTTTTCTGTGCGAAGTTTGTGTACGTATGCAATATAGCTTACGTATCAACGCGACAAGACCCATCGTCTTTTTTTTCGTTTATTTCTGTAATCAAGCACATGAAGTTTAACATCTGTATTCGCTGCACTTTGCTGACAATCATGGGTAATTTTATCGACGATATTGCCAATGAAAGCAATTATGGATACCCTCAACGATTTTAATCTGGACGCGTGTCCATCACACAATACTTGCACTACTGCCCTGAACGGTAAGAGGATTAAGACTCAAACTTGAAAGGAAATACGTCCACTCGCAGTTTTGAAGAAATTACCTGTGGGCACAGAGCACAATAGCCTATTCACTGCGTCTCGAGTTAGGGATTTAATGCCGTCCTGGACAACTGCGAGGAGATGCATAAGAAAATTAAGATAAGGCGCCTTATGCCTATGAGGGTACTAGGCATGAAAGAGGAAACCCCTATTGCTGTAGTTACATAAGTGTGATGAGTCTTTGGACAACTTTCATCTTTGAAAGAGAAAATCACTCAAGTTAGCTGATATGTCAATCACTAACTCACCTGAACTGTTCCACCATATTTGTCAGCATACGCTCCCCAGTAGAAGAGTCTCTGTATTGACAGGTCCACCTCTGTAAGGCAGTCCTTCATTTCTTGACCGGTCAGTTTGTGTATGCTCTAGAGAGAAAATATTCAAAAAATCATAGACTAATTAGCATATTGTCATGAGTTATAGGTCTGTAACTGAACTTAAAAGAAAGGTATAGCCTTAAATTCAATTCTGATATGCTAGAGGGGCACTTTAAGAATTCTAGTGAAATTTGCTGTCAATTCCTATTTGAGGTTCTCAAGCTACATGCAGATGAAGTTGTCACATTTTCAACCAGAGCACACCTGACATCATAACTTCACATTACTCAATACTGTTAACACTTACGACCAATCTTCTCCCATGTTAGTTTGATGTGATCGTAAAGTGATGCACGACAGTCACAGGAATTTTGCAAACTTAACATTCCCTGTGGATAATTCATACCCAAAGTTACAGTATTTCAAGATCCAAACAACAGACTAAAAACAAAAAAACCGCATTGCTCGTCAGAGTGATGAGATGACATTACTCCCATTTCCTTCAAGGTACCTTAATTTCATCAACTAAAACAAGAGAACCACACCTAAGATTTGAAAGAAAAGTAAACCAGAATGCTTAGAATTAGTTCCTTTTTCAAATGTCCAAGATGTTTTTTTTTTTTTCTTAAACCTCTCCTTTAAAGCACCAGACAAAATGTAAAAATACAAGAGGGGGTAATGCCGTGTGTAATACAAACCTCAGCCACTTCAGCCCTTCTCTGTTCCAAATTCTCTGCCATGTAATACACAATTTGAGCTCTGTTATGTGCTGCCCTCTTTCCCCAGCTGTAAATAAAATACAAAATGGCAACTTTTGTTGAAACTTCCACAGTTGTGTGGGGAGGTGGAGATATTATCATGAAATTGTGTATTACAAATGTAAGTATTAACCACATCAAAATTTTAAGTACACTTTGAAGAACACACTCAAAGCCATAAGTTGGCTTTGATTTTATCACTCCCAGCAGCTACTAATGTACAAAATTTTGATAAATCTTTGTTTTTTTTCTATGACAATGATATTGAGACAAAAAGTACAGGAAATTTTAGCACAATGGAAAACTCTGGTAGCCACTGCCTTTGCCTTGTTAAAGTTTTGCACATGAAAAAATAATAAACTGACACCTGACTCATGTCAAAAGTTGGCATAGTCAGACACAATTTTGCAATGTAGCTGATCCACTACACACCATATCCCCTGTGGCAAAGGGGGCTTGGGGCACAAGCACCTAATACATCTGGCAGCCCCAATGAGCCCCTCCCCCCAAAACTCAAGTGTAGAATTATACTGATTCCACCTCCCCCCTCATCACATCTGAAGCCTCCCCCACCCCATAAAATAAATGATGGGGCCCCACAGGATTCCACCTCCCACTCCATACATCTGAAGCCTACCCCATGAAATAAATGGTGGAGCCCCACAGGAGCCCCCCATTAAGAATTTTCTAGCTGGCCCACTGCATACCACCATACTCATTACCCCTCCTTGGTTATTAACCAACTCACCCCGGTGCAGCTTTATGGGCTGCCTCTACAGCATTCCTGACATCTTTTCTGTTAGAGTCAGAAACCAGAGCAGCTACCTGGCCACCGGCTGCTATGACTGGTCTGGAATAATTACCATCCGGTCGTTTCTGGGCTCCCCCATAGTAAATCTTGTAGGTCCGATCAATGCTAAAAATTAAAATTAAAATGACCACGGTCAAATAACAGCTGCTGCATACTTGCAGGCAAGAAACACGATTGTGAAATCCTTTCAAGCTTCACATCAAAGGCCTGCAGATAATACCTTTCAGGAAATATTGCAGGTTCTTCTAATGTATTCAATTTGCTAGGGCTAGGCTTTCACAATCTTAAAACTGCAGAAATTCAGATGACAATGGAATTCACAAACAGAACAAGTACTATGTAATAAAAGTAAGCATTATCTCCACACCCAATCCATATGACAGTCAAGTAGATTTACTGGTGGCATGTGAAGAGGCTTGGGGTTCAATTTCTAGTCAGATCATAATACCATGCAATTTCCATTTTTTTCACCGAGTTGTGATCCCTTATTATAACTAAATAATGAATATTCCTTCAAACATTCCTGACAACAAGCCAAAGTCTTCACCAGATTCATATCATGGAAAGAGTATGAGAAAAGCCTTGGAAGAATAATTTCAGATGTAAAATTAGAACTTGGTTAGAGAGAGGATGTTAAAAAGAATCCTCTAAACTCAAATTTAGTTCTGTCATATTAAAGAGGAATTTAATCTAAACATTCTGGTAAAACTTTCAATCAGCTTTCATGTTTGATTCTCTGGATATTAAGTTAAAATTACCATAATTTCTATCACAACTAAACATATAGCAAGCACGTGTAATGTCATGGTCTTGTACCTCACCTAATACCAAAGAATGTTGTGAGGAAAGAAAAACATTTGGGTGAGGGGATGAAAATCTGGAAAAGAACAAAAGGTGAGATTAAGCAGCTCAAGGCTGAAAGAGGCCAAATAGGGAGGGGGCGAAGCCTTGAAATCTTCTTGATGAGCAACATTGCATAAGAGGCAAAAGTGTAAAGTATGATGAAATGATTATTCAAAAGCAGAGTAGGCTTGCTTACCTTGGAATCTTTGTTCCATTGACCTCAACCAAATTGACTTCACTTTCAGTTTCTGTTGGCATTGATGGAGTGTGAGAACCAAACTTCTTGTAATCTACTTCAGTGGCAGGAGGCTTGGGTTTGTCCATCCAGGATGGCATGACATACTCAAACAGGCCCTGAGGAACAGTTATGTTGAAATCTATAAACTCAGCACTTGCACTTGACAATGCAGCAAAGGTATTTAACCTCCTTATACCTCAATCAAATAAAGTTCGGGAAGGGGGGGGGGATTTCTTCATTCCAGAATAATGCTTTTGCTCTTTTCTTCAACTTTATGTAAGACTGGTTGATGTAATAATAAAAAGCCAAAGTAACCTGCATTCTCACATAGGAATATTCTCTGTGACAGCTTCAGCCAGATGTTACAGGAATCCTGAAATCATGTATCTAAAAGTACTTGATAAAGTGGGTTCGAGGGAAAGTGTTCACACCCGTTATCAGTACAGTACCATGCAATTGCATACTAGCCAACAATGCTGTCTAAAGTAACAGCATACAATGTAACAGAATAATTTATCTGGTATCCAGGGAATAATTCAGTACTCAAATTTTGCATAGCAGTTTTGAGAATTTTTTTCTTCTGTAGGGTAAAATCACTGAAAACCCTATGGTTATGCACATAAAAAACTGCTACACATTTTCCCATTTGTGTAGTAATCTGGCCAGCTTGTGTAGCAAATTGCGATGCGAAATTATTCCCTGGTATCTCATTGCATTTTGCTACACAAGATGGATAAATTGCTACACAAAATTATGTAGCAGATTTTGTACATACAACATTAGGGTTTTTAATAATTTTGTGACAGAGAAGCCCAGAAACCTCAAACTTGATATGCAAATTTTGAACACTAAATTATTCCGTGTGAAAGTCAGTCTGATGTGCACCAGTGATCAGTGAACTGACAAAGTGACTCAGCAGTATTGATTCCCAGTGCATCTTACATCATAAACATGGAAATTATTTATATTTGCAGAAAAGACAGAACTGTTGCAAGAAATTTTTTACTTTTTTTCTTTCCCTTGAGTTGCTGCCCAATTTTCCTAATAATTTTGTACTTTTTTGCATTATTAATAGTCGAAATCAGAATATCAGTACATTATAATTTTCGTGGGTTTCAAAACATACAAAACAGAACAATTTCTTTCAAAACAAAACAGTTGTAACATCTCAAGAATTCCTGAAGCACTGTAATATTTATTGTCGCAAATTTAGCTGGCTAGATTTTTTATTGCAAGATCTGATGTGTCCATCTTCAGTGTCATACAAAGCAAACATATACATGAAAAGTATCTACAACTCAGTATGAAGTTGTAATGCTTGAAGGACTCCCATATTTTGGAAGTCAGGTACCCCAGGCCTCAAGAGTCGTGACTTTAAACTGGGTCACGATTTGTACAATACTGTCATACCTGTGGTAGGTACATTTACACCTGCATAGCAACAGTGTGTATATGTAGAGAGTTAAGCAAGAATATCAGTATTACTATACGGTATATCTAGTGTATATAGCTTTTTGATGGCATACGGTTCTGAACTGCTTTTACCGGAGAACGAGACAGCAGACAACTAAAGGGGAAATTTGCAACTGATTTCAGAAAAAGACTAAAAGACAAAGAGCCAGTTTTGTTACCATGTTTAACTTACACATGCAAGGAACACACATGCAAAAACACGGAAACATCTCCATATCCCTAGGAGTTGCAAGTCCTAGGAATGTAGAGTAGGCTACCTACACCAATACCAGAGTTGTAACAAGTCATGACCCGAGTCACTAATTTTCAAAAGGGAAATGACTAGAGCAATTGTATCATAATTTTCCTCATAGAAATAATACAATGACTCGAGTCACATTGAAAGTAATAAATAACTCGACTCAACTGCAAAATTGAGTGACTCGTTACAACACTGACCAATACCTGAACAAAACACTTTCATTTGTCTCAAAGCTCATGACTGCAAGTTTTGCACAAAACTACACATTCCATACCTCTTTGCCTCCATCACGACCATACCCACTGTGACGATAACCTCCAAATCCAGCTGCTGCATCAAACATATTGTGGCCATTAACCCAGACTGCACCAGCTTTCAGACTTAAGGCAACTTCTAAGGCTAGGCCAATGTTCTCTGTCCAGACACTAGCTGCCAGACCATAGTTGGTATTGTTGCCGAGGGCAACTGCCTCTTTGGCAGTACGGAATGGAAGCACAACAATAACAGGTCCAAAGATCTGAAAAGAAGATAAACAGAAATCTTTACAGTACACTATTTTATTTTACACTGTACACCTGTCTCATCTCTTGTTACTTCTACCAATGATTTAGGAAACTGTTCTTTTACCTACCAACGAGGCCGTGTAAGGTTATCATTTCAATAATACTGTGCATCTATAATGTGGGCCTATCCACTCCATACATGTCAATACTGCTATACATAAATTACGCAGAATCTGTTGAAAAATCCAACTCGTTGATGACCAAACCTTTAATTTGCAGTTCTTATGTTTCTATCCATAGTTTTAAATGTAGATGTTGCTAGTTTGCACTGATGGTACTGTATTGCTATGTTTACAACATGTTAATGCACTGCTATATTCACAGAATGAATGCAAAGGATTTTTGTATGGAAAATGCACTGATCACCAACATGAATCCATGGCTTCACACATGCCTTTTCCTCCAAGTTCAGTTTTGGTACAAAATGTGGATTTTGTTGCTATTTCCTTAAGAACCAAACTTACACTAAATGCAAATTTCACTGAAATTATTAGTCCCTCTTTATAAACACATCAAAAAGAAATTTGTGTTTGGAGTAACAAAACATGGCATACAAACCTCTTCCATAACAACTCTGGAGGATGTTTGAACATTGGTAATGATGGTAGGGGGGTAGTAACACCCATTTTGTGGGACACACTCCCAATTTTGGTACACCTCCGCTCCCTCCTGCCTGGCATCTTCAACATATTCATCCACCGTCTTCCTCTGTGCTGGATCCACAATGGCTCCCATGTCCACTGATTTATCCAAAGAGTGTCCCAGTCTGAGATGTGAAATCCTGTCCCTCAGTTTCTCAACGAGTGTTGGCATGATTGTTTCCTGAACCACTAATCTGGAGCCAGCACTACACACCTACAAATGATAGAATTTATACCACACTTTTCACATGACACCAGCTTTTAGTGAGTATGAATCCATACTCACAGTCTATCATGTTTGTGTACACTTGTAAATGTGAGTACAGCTTTTTACACAATCATTCTCACAGATGTCTGCACTTGTTGTAAGTACAGCTCTTTTCTCATTCTGACCTTTGACACAGCTGCTTTAAGCTGTTGCAAGTAAAACTTGTAACTCACACTCATTTTTTGACTGATCTGTCTGTTTTAATTAAGAGCATAGGGAGGTTGCACTGTCACATCAGTATAGCTGACTGCATGCTATGCAACCAAGGGCTGAGAGCCAAACAAACCCAAGTACTTACTAATGTACACCAAACCTACACATGCAAGACGTACCATAGTTGTTGCATTTCAGTTTACTGAACAATATGCAATACGTTATGTATGCTGAGTACATACTATGTACTTACATACTGCCAGGCATTTGTTGCCCTACACAACAACCAATGGGTCACTGACTTTCAGAACCTTTTGACCACAGCTGCAAGCTCCCTACAATATTCGTCTGTCTTTGTAGTAGTGAGTATGGCTTAATTTTCATAATCCTACCCAAATATTCAGAAAGTAACAGGCACTCTCTCAAAATGCAAAATACACACACAATGATATCCTATAAGTTTG
The DNA here is from genome assembly GCA_029531755.1 of Holothuria leucospilota. NCBI lineage: Eukaryota > Metazoa > Echinodermata > Holothuroidea > Aspidochirotida > Holothuriidae > Holothuria > Holothuria leucospilota. The sequence continues at coordinate 19,232,256 of CM055972.1, read as the reverse complement.
TGAATGATCATCCCAACTTCACTTGACAAGGAAAGAGGGAAAATGAAAATGACACCTACAAATATACAGGCCTATAAACCACTATGATTGGTCACTAATATGAGCAGATCACTGAGATGTAGATTGTGGAGGTTGAGCAGTCGATGTATAAAGAGGCCCCTTCTCCCTCCCATCCTCCCTCCATCCATTCCCCCATCTCTTCCAGTCTGAAAAATGAAGACAGTGACATAACATTTTTTAAAACTTCAACCAAAACTACAATATTTTACACTAACATAATACACAGATACAGTCACACTATTCACAAAATTTTTATTTCATAACACAAAAAGTTATTATAGTTAATCATCAGAATACCTCGGCCTCAGTGTAACTGAAATATGCTTTCATCATAATCAAAGATGTCTCACCTGTCCCTGGTTGAACCAAATAGCATCAACAACGCCCTCAACCGTCGAGTCTAGATCAGCTGAATCAAATACCACAAAGGGGGACTTTCCTCCAAGCTCCAATGACAGTTTCTTACCTGTACCAGCTAGAGACTGGCGTAGGATCTGACCAACCTGAAGAGGGAAAAATAAATGTAAAAAGAGTCTTACAATAAGTGTTTAATTAAACAAACATTTCAAAGAGTGGTTTTACATTACATTAAATTGTGATATTTTAGAGAGGTACCTAAAGCATTCTGGTGAGATTTGCATTTTATTCCAGCTTAAAACTAGTTTAATTTTTTGCCTTGATAAACTAATGCATTTGCAATATGGATTGAAGTATGAAAGGCATGGGAGGGGATTGGGAGATCCTGCAAAATTTACATTCTCTGCAGGAGACTCAAATTACTTTTTTCATCTAGGTCAAAACAATAGATTGAAAAAGAATGCAAACAAAATATTGCTCATAAATGAAAGTAGGTGACATCACTCCTGCTTGCATCATGTTAACTTTATATCAAAACTGTCGTAGTTTCATCTGCTAATGGCTTGAGTACCACACATGTCACCAAAATGCAGAAATGGTGACACTCTTCCATATATTCCAATACAAACTTAAATTCTTCCATTAGACTACTTTAAATGGTCCATTTCAAGACAAGACTAATCTAATCCTCTTTTGATCAAACTATTACCAAAAATTTGATAACAAATTACCAGAACTGTTTGTACAGTAGCCTACTGTTAAAGGTGCCAATATAAAGTGCACTTCAACGGACAGTTCTACTTAATGGTCTTTCCTCATTTGTGAGCCTTTCTGTCTTTGGCAAATTACACCTAATACACAAGATCATCACAAAAACAAGAATTCAAAAGATATACCAGGGATCAATTTGGACTGGAGTGACAGTTTTGAGAGTCAATTTGTGTTACATGGCACTAAATGACCACCATTCTAGTTTCTATTGGCTAAACCACTTGACTGTTTGTTTTGTAAAACAATATCTTCTGCTTTGGTCCATTGCATATTGACATCAGAAAACAAACTGTCAAACTATCATTCTTTTATTTTGCATTTCATGTTTTGTGACATCATTGCCTATTGGAATTTAAACCAGGTACCAGGACTTTAACCCCTCTTTTAAATTCCCCTTTGAATGTATAAAATTATCAAGTAGGATAAATATTGACAAATTCTGGCATTATTAATAGGGAGGGCTTCATCAATGTTTTGACAAGAAAAAAGGTAACAGAAATTTGTAGGGTAACATTAGAGAATCATACAAACTTTCCATACATACACAGCTACATGTTGGCATAGACCAGCTCCGGGTCCATTCTAGGTTCCATTCTAGAAGAACCATGTGTTACTTTTTCAGTATACTACTATCCACTCTCCCCCCACCCACTAACCCCCCCCCCCCCCCCCCCCCCCAGCATTTAATAGCTAGAGATGCAACTCCCCATCTTTGAGGTGGCCAAGTGGTATTATGGAGACAGCCAAATTTTTGCGAGATAGTTTCTGATACAATCAAAAAATTGCATGGCATAGTTTTCAAAGATGAATATAGGACAATATTCACTGTAGACATGAATTCAACACTCATTGATACTATGAACCAAACTTTTCTCTTTAAAGTACACATGATACAAGTAATCTGAATTGAAGGAGTAACACCTACAACTCTTTTCCAAACCACATGGACCTCACCCGTGGTGCCAGTGTGACATTTCATACACAACAAGTGCAACTCTCAATTTCTGAGTCCTGGCTAGGGCCCTACCCCCTTCCTTCCCCTGTCCCCCTGATGAGTAAATGTTAATTTTTACCCTTGTATACCTAGAAATAAGTTAGCATGGGGACAAGGCCATTTTTTGTATTATCTTTTGGGGCAAGTTTATGCATCTCAAAGTCAAAGGGCACTGAAGCCAAGTAAAATATTTTTGCTTAGACTGGCACACGTTTGGGTGTGTGTTGTCTATGCAAGGGATCAAAAGCAAACACGGCTTTAAAAAAGATGGCACTTTGCAGGGCACATTAATGCCTTAGTCCAATCTTTTAACTTCAGTGATTCCCCAGTCCTAAGTTGATCCAATATGACAGTTGCCTAAATGAGTTTGAAAGTGTTTTATCTGATACCAACAAACCTCAAGTCGTCCTCCAAGAAAAACAGTTAACCTGTTACTAACCTCTGTCGATCCAGTGAATGCAACCTTATCCACTCCCGGGTGGGATGCCATTTTGCCTCCAAACGCACCATTCCCTGTAACTACATTGAAGACACCAGGAGGTAATCCAGCTTCTGCACAGATCTGTGCCAATAAGAGGGCAGAGAGACGAGTGTAGGTAGCTGGTTTCAGGACCACTGTGTTACCCATGGCAAGAGCTGGACAAACCTTCCACGTTAGCAGCATGAGAGGAAAGTTCCATGGAACGATTCCACCAATCACCCCTGACAAAAGAAAGTGACACGAAAAATTTGTAAAAACTGAGGTCTTCTTTTTAGCTCATGTGGTATTAAAACTACATCATTTAAATTTTCCCATTTATCATTTTATTTATTTGCCATTTACAGTATCACCATGTTTTCAGGGACACCATGGTACCCATGACAAGAACAGCACATCTTGATCGGTTTGACAACCAGGGCAATTAAAATAAAAAAGAATTCCACAAAAGAATCACTGGGAACTTCCATGCCCTGGTCCAAAAGGGGGAACAAGGAACTAGCAAATTTTTCAAGCCCTGTTTATGTAATGCTATGTACAGGTTGCAGTCAGGGTTCATTTTTTTCTGCGTCCCTTTCAGGTCTTTCTCTCAAGTTTATTGTAAAATTTATAAATGTAATAATACATAATTAAAATGCAATTACCATGTTAATTGGGGATATTTATGGAACCATATGGGCTACTTTGTTTCTGTTAAAAATATTTTTTGGGGGGGAGGGGGGCTTTATTTGTAACACCAACAAATTTATGGCACTTTACAACAAGGGTTAAGTGCCCATTAATACATCTGTGTATTTTATACTGTGGTTGCAATCGATTTACAGAAAGGAACTCCACAAACATCAAACCCACTGTGCAGAATTGAAGCCCAGTAATTCTTTCCTGCATTGAGCAACAATACTGCATCACATGTTAATTAGGACATTCAATTTTGGATTAAATTTGTGACTTTCCAGGTGGTCTACCTATGTAAAAGAGCTGGTAAGTTACCACCACCTGTAGCTGTTAACTTCCTGTGGCATTCTGTACATGGTATAAAGAATAAGAGGCCCAGAAAATACACCTCCTCACCTGGTTGTCTCCCCTCCCTACCCTTCCATCATGTTCAGGGTTTTCCCTGGCATTCTTTTAGTGAGGTGGTCACCTCACACTTTTTGGCCACCACCTCACAGAAATTTGCAATACCCGTAATTATCAGCCTGTACTGTACTAGCTATAGAAGTTTTGATAATCCTCCATCACTGATGCTGCCAGAGCTGGCAAAATGTTACCCAAATGGACTAAAACCACCTCACACTCTCTAAACCACAGGGGAAACCCTGATGTTCATGGAAAAATCAGTTTTGCATTTATAGGACCTAGTATTCTGAATTTTGGTTGCTTTAAAGAAACTGACAAATTAGTCACATAACTTTCTTTAAAAGGCAATACGGTCCATATTTTCAATAACCAATAATGCTTTGATCTTCAGGGCATTTCAGCCCCAACATTTATCCAGGTTTTCATGCAAAATCAAAAGATTTAAATATTCTGCAAATGAAAAGCCTGCAAGGCAGACTTTCCCATGCCATGTATAAAACCTGGATTACGAAAACAGCCCCTTACCTATTGGCTTCCACCCTTTCATCTCTGTGTCCATAAGCTCCGCCCATCCAGCATGATGATAGAAGTGGCGTACCACTAGAGGAATGTCTGCATCTCTGGTTTCTCTGATTGGCTTTCCATTGTCAAGGCTCTCAACCACGCTCAATAAACGCTGATGCTTTTGTACATGTCTTGCAACACTAAAAAGAATAATATTAATAATATTTGCATTTTTAATGCACCAACATCTAGGCAATCCTAATCAACAGTGCAGCACAATATTACCCCTGCTTGACAACAAATTATCCCAGAGATAATCCCTCCAGTGAGGCAGCAGCTCTCACAGTGTACCCGATGACAATTTACCTCACAGGTACCTATTTAACCCCTGGGTGAAGAGAGGAAATTGAGATAAAGCATCTTGCCCTAAGACACAAGATAATCACCCAGGTGTGAGTCGAACGGCAATCCTTAGATCACAAGTCCAAACCTTAACCAATAGGCCACCACACTCTCTAATATTACAAGGTACAGCATTCTCACTGTGTTATGTGCAGTTCAGAGTAAGTGGCACATAACATTTGAGAGAGCAGTGATTGATTACAGAGCACTTGAAATTGTCAGGAACTGCTTTTCCAGTTCCTGGCTACTTTATACACTGTGTCCTATGGCAAAATGATTCATAAAATACTTCTTGTAACCCTGGTATTAAATGGGTGACTGTGAGGTAACTTGTCTTTTCAGTTAAGTAAAACTCTGAGCCCCTTAACAGTTTCCAGCACAGTAGTTTGTTAGGTACTGCACTATTTTCCTATGTACTCTTATGTGATTCAAGTATTTTCAACACTTTAGCCAGAGATCAGTCCAGGAGTATTTTGGTCTCCCAGAATGCCAGTGAGACTCCCTAAAATCATCCATTGTATCATATTTTTGCCACTCTCTTACCATATACGGGTATCAACTAGTTGGATTCCCTGATCTCACCATACTGATATGGCTTACACCCTGGGGTATTGAGGCAAAGGGGTTATAGGGTTGACTGGAATGGCTTAATTTATGACACCAAATCCAATTTTGCAGCACTTTGCTCTATAATATACATTTCATAAGCTATTTCCTTGAAGGAAGGATTCATGCAAAAACTTTCTTTTCATATGTGAAGGAGAAACTAAAAGCATTTTGGCGAAATTTTCATTCAGTTCTCCAGAAATCAGCCAAGAAAGTTACTCCATTTGTGACCTAAAGTAAGCATGAAGCAAGCAGGGGTTATATCATCTCCTCACATTGATGAGCCATGCTTTCTTTTCTTTTCCTTTTCACTCTCTTATTTTGACTTTGAAGTTGATGGGGATGTGAGCCTCCCATGTGGAATTTGAAGTTTGTAAAATTCTCATGCCTCTCCTGCATTCACATCAGGGTAAGGCTTCAGGATTCAAAAGCCTTCCTGGCAAACCCGCAGTACTCCCTTACATACTGTCTGGCACCAACATTACTTGGTGCTTTAAGACCCTGAATTAACCTTCCTCAGTCCTGGATGATTTCAGTGGTGGCGCCAGGCGTGGGCAGGGGCCATGGCCCCCCGTCGGGGAAGGCTGGCCCCCTGTCGGGAAAATTTTCTGGTTTCGTCAGGGAACTGTTATGTACCCTGTTTATGATAAAATATGTAGTCCCTGACAACAGCCAGTTGCCTCGACGATTTACTTAATTTTGGTCTAAACTATGGCAAATTCTTCAATAAAAACCCCAAATTTTCCAATTTCTTTTTTATAAACCCAATTTTTTTTCAAATTTTCCATGGTAAAAGCCCAACCTTTTTCAAATTTTCTCCAATCAGGGCCCAAAATTTTCCTTCAAACATCCTTTCGGCACACTATCGCCCTCAATTAGGCTTTGGGTTGCTGCCCACCCTCGTCGGGGAGCTTGGCCCCTGTTGGGCAAATCCTGGCGCCACCCCTGGATGACTTACTCACCTGTATAGGTGTCTGGCCCTGACATGACAGGGTAAAGTACTCCATGACTCATAAGCTTTCCTGGCAGACTTAACAGCGAGATCAATATCTTCATCTTCTCCTTGGACTGTGGTTGCTAGGACTTGACCGGTGCAAGGTGCTCTGGTTGTGTACACCTTGCGCCCTTCTGGCTTAACCCACTGGTTGTTAATGAAATGGCCAAGGCTTCCTCCATGCTTGTCAAACCATGCCTACAGAAACAAAATTGATACCATTTGCAATCAGTTCCTACAATGACACACTGTAATCCTAACTCACTCTAACAGGGATGGAAATAAGTCACCGTGGTGGCAAGACTGTTCCCCTGTTACCCTTCAAGAGCATTTGTGTATGACGGTGATTGGTTAGGTGTTAAACAAGAGACCAAAATTTTTACTTTTGGATATATGTACAATATTAAATTTGTCCCAAACTTTCGATAGACATGACTACTGTCTTACTGTGATACTGTTAAGTACAGAAGATACTTGAAAATGTCCTCATGTCTTGAAATATACCATTGTTGATTCCTTGCTGAAGGCAAAAGGAATCTATGCAATCACACAAGAAATTGTGCGTGTATGTGTTTGTGTGTATGTGAAAGTGGCTGTGCTCAATTCACTTTCATTGTGCTTCACTCCAGAATCAAAATACATACTGTAGGGTAGTCCCATTCTGTAACTAACACAAAAAAGTTACACAAGTAATAAACTATGATGCTGCTTCTTAAATAAATAGGTTTTGGCTTGGGGGCCTGGGACCTCCCCCAGTTGGCTACATACAGGTGTAGGCTATGCTACAATCAGAAACTGAACAAAATACCTGTGGTGTGCTATAGCCATTGAACAGTACTGTGTATTTCTGTCACACTCCTCCATCACTGCCCTTGTGCACTGTGTACAAATTTTTCACATCCCCTGGCCATAATGTCCGGGGACCTTTCATGCCCTCAAATGACAATATTTTCTCACAAAACCAAGTCACCCCTTATGATATCTGTAAGTGAACGTGCTTTGCCATTGACCACAACATGTCGCCCTGTTTCTGCTTCAAATCGCATCCTTTTGAAAAAGTTTGTCAAGGTAAGAGTATTATTTGCAGGTGTATCATGTGAAAGAGAAATGACGGCCAAAGTTTAGTCACTTGAGCACGTGAGAGGTCCCGGGACATTATGGCCAGGAGATGTGAAAAATTTGTACACAGTGCACGTGCTGTGATGGAAGAGTGTAACAGAAACACAAAGCACTGTTCAAAGGCTAGGTGTGCTGCTGGCAAACTGCCCTAGGCTACAGAGTTTTCATTGGCTACTGTGACTGGAAAATAATACTATCAGCCTAACCGGTCTTACATTAGGCCTACCAACTTAACTTTAGGCCTACATGAATATCATTAAGGCCCACAATTAAGGGCCTACAATTTATTTAGGGCTAAGTCATGCAGCCAAGGCCATCATTAACTTCAATAGGGCCTATGTCACATGAGACTAGGGAGAGAACATCATCTCTAAACCCCAAAATATGATTAGGCCGAGGGAATAAAAGTCACAGAATACCGCCCGGGTGATTTTAGAAAACACATCAGGCTTTTTTTTCATTATTCATTATTTTGCAGCACTGGTCAACAGGCTATAGGCAAAACGACTGACTACGTTGTGGTACATACGCAATTCAAAACAAAAGTTACATTTGCAGTGTACACGGCTGAGAAGGGTTTTGCACCGTGTAAATTTATGAGGCGTATACGATGACAACGGGTGAAGTTCTTATTTTCAGAAAGCATTTTAATTGCAAATTCTGATGAAATTCAAAGTAAAAGATTTTTACAGATTTTTTTTTTAAATAATGATTTTATTCAAATAATGAAAATTTTCAGCGGCATGTCTCAGCACATGCGGGTGGTGGAAGGTTTTCTATGACTTTCATTCACTCGGTCTTAAATAGTACTCATCTACAGGGCAGTGTTCTCCACTAGCTGTTTTGTCCGGGGGTTCCGCCCGTACAAAATTTGCCATACTACTTTAGCGCCCGAACAAAAGTTTGCCACCCGCACAGAAAATTGACCCGCCCGGTCAAGAAGTTGTCTGTACACTCAATCACAGACACCACAACTTAGTCATTTGACTGCCCTTTATATTTGATTTCAAATACTCATGACAAGCAATGTATAATAAAACATCGGAGATGCAAACCCAGCTCACTTGCACCTGAGCTCTTATATCATTCAATATGCACTTACTGCATTTCTTTCATATGTTCCATAGTAGGAATCTGTTACCATCAAACTCATACACTAAACGAAACCATTCAATTGAACTGTCCCCTAGGTTTCCTGATTTTCACCCGAAATTTCCATTAAAGCGAACTACTCAGGGTTTTCCCTGGGCCTTTTGAACGTCGCGGGCCGCGAGGTTCAAACTTCAAAAACAGGAAGACCGCGACGTTCAAAAAACAGCCGCGATGTTCAAAAATTCCTCCGGTACCCTGAAAAAATTTTACTTAAACTTTGTCAACGATCGCCATTTTGTTAATACAATGTCAGGGGCGGTTCTAGGGTCTTTTCTGAGGGGGGGTCCAACATAAAAAGGGCACATTCATTTTTTTAAAATTTTGGTTCCCATAAACGTCAGTGATTATACAATTTACGGCATATTGACAAAGAAAGGATAAACCAAGAGACATGCAAAAACTGGAATCAAAACCTGGAATCTAAACGGTGAAAATGCAAAGTGCGCGAAGCGCGCGAAATTTTTTGGGGTAAGCCAGCACTTATAAGAATTTGTACTAATTTAAAGCTTATATAGAACAATTGTCCAGACAGTTAGGCCCTATCGGGCATAACTTGATTGTACTTCCCTCCTCGAGTCACTAGCCGTACCGTACGACAGACACAAGTGACGTTAACCAGGTTTAACGAAATGCGATTCAATTTCCGACATTTACATAAATCCATGTATACATAAATCCATGTATTTCTACTTATTAACTTGAAAAGGTGGAAAGGGTTTGTACTATATTTAGCTATAAGTATAACGGAACTGAGGAAGAGTGGACAAAGCGTACCGAAAATTTTGGGTTTTATCCCAGAAATTACCCTTATGAAAGCCAACATAAGTAAATCGACCATGTGTGGCGGCAGAATTTCCCCAACAGGAGGCCGGGCCATGTCAGCAACCCCAGTTAGTTCCGACATTCCCTATTTCGAGGGGATGATGAGAAGGGCAAATGGAGGAGCCTCATTATCCTATGCCATTGCAGGCATATTTTGCATCATATCACTTAATACTTCAAGATCCGACTTGCGCACTGATAGTGTTCTTTGAATCTGGATCGTGAAATTGAAAAGCGCGCGAAGCGGGGGAATATGTTTGATAGGCTAACACCTAAAACGTATGACGAAACGAAAAAAGAACTGTGGGCTTGTAGACCGTATCGGGTGTAACATACATTTGTATCGAAACCACGTGGACTACAAGATGAAATAGCCAAACTTTGCTCCGTAAGTCACTCAGTAACTGGCTCTACCGCATGACAAACACACAAGAGAACACCAACTAGGCTTTGCGATATGGGATGAAAGTTTCGAACTTTACATAAACTATGTACTCTGCCTACATGTTACTTGGTAAGGTGGACAGGACTTGTGCTATCCTGCTTTGCGGAATGGAACTATTGAAGAAAAAAGAGTGACTCTACAGTGCGCGTAGCGCGCCGAAAATTTTGGGTTCTTATTAGAGAAATTATCCTCTTGAGGGCAAAAAACAGGTAAGCCGTCGGGGCGACTAGTTGTCGTCGGGGACTGCATACTTTCGACTAGGACTCCCCGACAAACCTGTAAAACTTCCCCGACAGTTGGCCAGCCTTCCCCGACGGGGGCATGAACCTTTCCCCCACCCGGTGCCACCGCTTTCTCGGCTGGGGGAGGGGGTTACAATACTGTATGTTGTGTTCCCTATATAGTTGCGGCACGACTATCAAAAATACTCTGTCAGAACAGATGACTGAAGTCGAATGTTTGCTTTTTATTTGTGACAGCAGACCGGTCATCGGTCCAAAGACGTCAAAAAATTGAACCGACTAACACTGCGTTATTTGGCCTGGTGGTGATTTTATATAGTATTTTTAAAATGAAACAAACGCCGATTCGTCCATTGCGACTTCTGGTCAACTCTTGGCTGTGGACTTTTAACTAAGATTGGCTTTTTATTCCCATCACTAGGGCAACACTAATAAATGAAGAGAGTAATTTCAGACCATGAATATCATATCGTGTTCATGAGAGGAGGGATACTAGCGGGTAGAGGGAAGGTTTCGTAGATGTAGCGTTTAGGGAGTTTGAACAGATCATTATTTTGTTAGACCAAAAGACTAGCAGTGACCTTTTGGAATCAATATTAAAACTCAGTAGTGTTACGGCTTGTGGTCGCAAGTCAAACCAATAACAGCGAAAGATCACAGAAGAACGAGATTAAAATTCAACAACTTAATGATTATTTACAATCTCCTTATCTCACTTAAATTTACAATAATTAATTAGACTTACTCACAATCCTTTAATTAATATTTGCCTGGTCTGGTCCAAGGGCTGGTAGTGCATGCACGTTGACGATGGTACAGTAGTAGACTTGCAGCGTGCTGTAGCGTAGGAACTGGTTCCACGAGCGAATAACGACAAGGCTAGCGATGATGGATAATAACACTCTCAATACACAGCGTAGAAACGGCGTAAGGCAATTTGTCACAAGTGTGAAGTGTCAGTGGCTGGCCTCATATGATTCGGTCAACAAACGGACAGCAGAATAACGTCTGGACTCGATGGTGTCTCTCGATGAAGTATTAGGGTATCTCTCAATGTCTCTCTCCTCAATAATAGTTGTTGAACTGCCTTTTATATGCAAGGCTTTTATTCGAGAACTCTCCAGAATTTAACAGAAACTTCTAGTGTACACAGTCCAGCAATTACGAGAACGTTCCTTAATAGAAACTTCTAGAACACACAGTAGTTGAATAACGATAACTGTAGCTTCTTCGAAGTGTTGCCAGGTCCCTGCTATAATTGGGACATAACGTAAACAGTTCTCACTTCTAGACAGTTCTAGAAAGGCTGCGTTGAAGTTGAATTCTCTAGAACTTTCCATTCGCTCGTCGATGGATTCAATCTGGTGTTCCTGACGGGTCGTCTTGTAACACTCCCCCCCTTGAAAAAGTTTTGGACGTCTCGGACAAAACTTAAGTTACAGTATTTACAATGTATAACTTTACAGTAATAACTACAGTATGTATATTATGTAGTCCAATATTCAATGGAAGGTATAATCATAACATATAATTTGTCTTGCAAGGTGATGATACATGAATACAGTAACATCATCAATACACATTGTGCTGTAGGTTAACACAAAATTTCAAAACTTACAGTGATATCTTCAACATACTGCATCAAATCAAATTCTTGACAAAGAGTCTGGTACAACATTGTCTTTCCCTTTAATATGCTTAATATCTACATTATATGATTGCAGAAATAAACTCCACCTCATCAATCTTTGATTCTTATTCTTCATCTTAGATAAAAATGTCAAAGGGTTATGATCAGTGTATACAGTGATAGGGAAACTAGTAGTTCCCAAATAAACATCAAAGTGTTGAAGACCAAGTATCAAAGCTAATGTCTCTTTTTCAATTGTTGAATAATTTTTCTGGTGTTTGTCAAATTTCTTAGAATAATAACAAACAGGGTGATCAACACCATGCTCATCAGCTTGAAGCAAAACTGCTCCTATGCCATTGTCACTGGCATCTACTGCCAACTTAAATTGCTTCTCAAAATCTGGAGCAATCAACACTGGTGAACTCATTAGTGCCTTTTTCAGTAATTCAAATGCTGCTTGGCAATTATCTGTCCAATCAAACTTTTCATTTTTCTTTAACAATTTTGTCAGTGGTGCAGCAATGTCAGAGAAATTCGGACAAAAACGTCTGTAGTAACCAGCCATGCCTAGGAAGCGCATGAGCTGCCTTTTATCAGTTGGGGCAGGGAATTTGTCAATGCCCTCAACTTTAGCCTTAATTGGTCTAACTTTACCCTGACCAACCACATGCCCTAAGTATATCACATGGGCACAAGCAATCTCACTTTTGACCAAATTGACAGTCAAATTAGCTTTGGAAAGCTTGTCAAATAATGCCTTAATCTCATCATTACTGAGTTCATGATCAGCATTGATAACACACACTTGATCACCTGTATCATTAGTGTTACTATTTACATCATGTACACTTTCATCCTTAGAAATGTCATAATCTTCTCTTTCATAGTATCTTTTCATCATATTAATATGATATACTCTTTTAGATTTACGCTTGTCAGGTGTCAAAATGACGTAATCTGTGTCACTAACTTTTCTCTCAATGACATAAGGTCCTTGAAAGCGAGCTTGAAGTGGCTGACCAGAAACAGGTAAAAACACTAGCACCTTATCACCAGGTTTAAACTCTCTTTTCACAGTGGTCTTGTCATACCACGCTTTCATTTTCTTCTGAGAGTGTCTCAGATTTTCCTGAGCAAGTTCACATGCTCCATGAAGACGATCTTTAAAGCGGGATACATAATCAAGTAGGTGTATGTCTTCACCTAGATCTGATAACCACTTCTCCTTTAACAATTTCAATGGTCCACGAACTGTGTGTCCAAAGACAAGTTCAAATGGACTGAACCCAAGTGACTCTTGTATAGACTCCCTGGCAGCAAACATTACAAATGGAATGCCTTCATCCCAATCTCTCTCATTATCATAACAATATGTCTTTAACATATTCTTCAATGTTTGGTGAAACCTTTCTAAAGCCCCTTGGCTTTCCGGATGATAAGCCGAAGACTTAATTTGGTCTATGCCTAACTCATACAACATCTGCTGGAATACAGTTGACATGAAATTAGACCCTTGATTCTGATTGGATCTCTTTTGGCAACCCAAACAATGTGAAAAATTTAAGTAAAGCTTGTAAGACTGTCCGAGCCTTAATATTCCTCAGAGGTATTGCCTCTGGAAACCTCGTAGAAGCACACATAATGGTTAATATATACTGATGCCCTGCCCTACTCTTAGGTAGGGGGCCTACACAATCAATGATGACTCTACTAAACGGCTCTTCAAAAGCAGGAATTGGCTTTAAAGGGTGCAGCCGGAATATTCTGATTCGGCTTCCCAACCATTTGACATGAGTGACAGGTCTTACAAAATTTGGCCACATCACTTTTAAGTTTTGGCCAATAAAAGTGATTTAGAATTCTGTGGTAAGTCTTATTGACTCCTAGGTGCCCTGCAAATGGCATTTCATGAGCAATACTCAGTATTTCCCTTCTATAAGTCCTAGGTACCACAATTTGATGGTAAATTCTCCACTCTTCATCCAATGGTGCATCAGGTGGTCGCCATTTACGCATCAAAATATTGTTTTTCAAATAAAAGCAGACTGGGACGTCTTTCGATTCATCCTCAGTGAGTGCACCAGCTATTAATGGCTGAAGCTCTTCATCATGTTGTTGTTAGACTGACAACTGGTCTCTGTGGAGTGTGTCAGACATTTTTTGATTTTTCCTGTTCTACCCCCTCACTATGTGTGGGGCCAGGAGACTCACAATCCTGACTATCATTAAGATTAGTCATAAAAGATTGGCTGAGATCATACCAAGAATCTTCACTTTCACGAATATTTTTACTGGAATCTTTTCCAGATTCTGACTCCTCTTTTGGGAGTGTTGTTCCATTTTTAGGAACTAATTCCTCAATTTTAGAGGGTGGATGATTAAGTTTATCATCCTTATTTTCAGAAATCATACCCTCATTTTTAGAGAGTGGATGTTCAAGATTATCATCCTTACATGATTCCCTACTTGTTCCACTTTTGGGAACTGTATCCTCACTTTTGGAGGGTGGATGTTTAAGATTATCATCCATGGCGAGCTTTTGTGACATAGCTCTAGTGACAGCACAGGCAGGGAATAAATTTGGAATTCCTTTTCTAATTGCTCTGTGTTGTTATAATCACATGGTTTATCTGTCAAAATTGCATTGGCTACTACCTTTCCACCAGCTAGGTCATTGCCTAGCAACAGAGATACCCCCTTTACAGGTAGAGTAGGTCTGACCCCTACTATGACCGACCCAGAAACTAAATCTGACTTCAAATTAATTTTGTGGAGAGGGACAGAAATAAATCCACACTCAACCCCCTGAATTAGTACATTTGCCCCTGTGGAAGTAGAGTCCGATAATGGCAAAACTCCATCAAGAAGCAACGACTGAGTTGCGCCTGTGTCACGCAAAATTTTAATTTTGACGGGTGGATGAGCTGAATTCCCATTTAGGGAAATAAACCCCTCAGACACGAATGGAAGGTATTCTTCCTTAATTTTGTCGTTAGAATTAGGCCGTAAAGTCACGACTACCTCAGAAGAATTCTCTGCATTGGCTAAGGCATTGGAGGCTGTTTCAGTCTCCTTTAATTTTGCCAATGTGAAGCAATTTGCCATTGTGTGGCCCTTTTTGTGACAGAAACCACAGCTTATGTCTTTAAAGGCAGCTTTGTTTGAGCTGACCTGGTCGTTCTTTTGACGACTTGAATCTGGTTGTTTTTTACCAGAATTTGTTGGAGAGATAGAACCAGACTGAGATCCACTATTACTTGTTGTGCCACTACTATTGCCATACAGGTATTTCTTATTTGGCCTATTAAACTGACCCTTGTTTTGAGTCTGACCCACTTTACCAAATTTATGGGTAAGTGCATACTGATCAGCCAAATTTGCCACTTCCTTTAAGTTGTCAGCCTTATTTTCCTCAAGGTGAGTCTTAATGTCATCATTCACACACCGTTTGAATTCCTCGACCAGCATCAGTTGTCTTAAAGTGTCAAATGTGGAGACCTTTTTGGAAGCACACCATCTGTCGAAATGCCTTTCTTTTTGATAAGCAAACTCTACGTATGTTTGTGTATCCGCCTTACGATACTTTCTAAATTTTTGGCGATAAGCTTCAGGCACCAATTCATAGGCTTGTAATATGGCCTTTTTAACCTTATCATAATCCATGCTGTCCTCTATTGACAGAGCGGAATACACTTCTTGAGCCTTGCCTGTGAAATTACTCTGGATGAGTATGGACCATTTATCTCTTGGCCACTTTAGTTGCTCACCCAGCTTTTCGAAATGGTTAAAGAATTTATCCACATTATCCTCCTGAAATTTGGGGACAAATTTTACGTGCTTAGAAACATCAAATACCCCAGTATCCAAGCCTGTCTTAGGGTCTGAGCCTTTTATGACCCCTAACTCTAGTTGCTTCAACCTAAATTCATGTTCTCTTGCCTCTTTTTCCCTTTGCATTTGCATTTCTCTTTCCTCTTTTTCCTTTTGCATTTGCATCTCTCTTTCCTCTTTTTCCTTTTGCATTTGCATTTCTCTTTCCTCTTTTTCCTTTTGCATTTGCATTTCTCTTTCCTTTCTTTCCCTTTCTTCTCTTTCCCTTTCTCTTTCCATTTCTTTTAATCTAATCTCCTTATTCATTTCTATTTCAAGCCTTTTCAATTCAAATGTGTTGTCAGTTGGCACAGTGATAGCTGTTTCCAATACTGTAATAGGCAGGATACTTTCATCCACAAGATATTCTAGAACATATCTTTTAATCTCGTCTTTCCGCATTAAAGGCTGAAATTCAATGCCATAATATTTTGCGACCTTTACAATCTCAGACTTCTTTAATGAATCTAGTTCCTCGACTGAGGGACTAGCCACGAATTTATCTAAGTTGAATGGCATTTTGAAATTGTATCAAGCCTTCAACAAACAAATAAGTAGTCTGAGCAAACACAGTTGCTTACGATTCACAACAGAATTTCTCGAATTTTCTAGTATTTTTCGTTCCCGGATGTTAGGCCACCAATTCTGTTACGGCTTGTGGTCGCAAGTCAAACCAATAACAGCGAAAGATCACAGAAGAACGAGATTAAAATTCAACAACTTAATGATTATTTACAATCTCCTTATCTCACTTAAATTTACAATAATTAATTAGACTTACTCACAATCCTTTAATTAATATTTGCCTGGTCTGGTCCAAGGGCTGGTAGTGCATGCACGTTGACGATGGTACAGTAGTAGACCTGCAGCGTGCTGTAGCGTAGGAACTGGTTCCACGAGCGAATAACGACAAGGCTAGCGATGATGGATAATAACACTCTCAATACACAGCGTAGAAACGGCGTAAGGCAATTTGTCACAAGTGTGAAGTGTCAGTGGCTGGCCTCATATGATTCGGTCAACAAACGGACAGCAGAATAACGTCTGGACTCGATGGTGTCTCTCGATGAAGTATTAGGGTATCTCTCAATGTCTCTCTCCTCGATAATAGTTGTTGAACTGCCTTTTATATGCAAGGCTTTTATTCGAGAACTCTCCAGAATTTAACAGAAACTTCTAGTGTACACAGTCCAGCAATTACGAGAACGTTCCTTAATAGAAACTTCTAGAACACACAGTAGTTGAATAACGATAACTGTAGCTTCTTCGAAGTGTTGCCAGGTCCCTGCTATAATTGGGACATAACGTAAACAGTTCTCACTTCTAGACAGTTCTAGAAAGGCTGCGTTGAAGTTGAATTCTCTAGAACTTTCCATTCGCTCGTCGATGGATTCAATCTGGTGTTCCTGACGGGTCGTCTTGTAACAGTAGTAATACTTGCGTAAAGCGCTAGCTAGTGAGTATGACGTAGTATCTGCGCGTTTTACTGTATTACTTTGAAAGCCCAAGCACGCCACACGTGGTTCCAAGCGAAATGTGATTAGAATGCCTGACTGTCACGCAGGCAGTGAGAGTTAGAGTTAGATGAGGCTTTACGGCTCAGTTTCTAACCAACTGGTTTAAGTCGGGCCGGCCGCGGCCTTTTTTGCAGTTGTGGCTCACTGGCATGTTTTTCCCTACTCCATTGCAATCAGTAAGACATACTGTAGTCACATTCTCTGTAAAACGATTGCGCTGTTCGTGTTTCAGGGCGGGCAATATAGGCTACCATAGTCAAATATATTGCTGAAAGTTTCTGCGATACATGGCTAGACTTTTACGGGTGGATTGATCGATACTGGATGGGGGCAACCAAAATCTCCTTGGAACTGGACAACTGTCATTACCTGTCAAACTGTCGTGGTTTTTTTTATTTTTTTTTTTTTTATTTTTTATTTTTTAGGCTAGTGTGAAGAAAAAACAATTTTGAAAAAGGGCAAATTGGGAAATTTGAGGGGGGGTCCGGACGTCGGCGACCCCCCTCTGGATCCGCCACTGGCACTAAACTTAGGCTAGATGTTGCAAGGTTTACGGTCGGGTACCCGACGGGTAATGCTTTTTGGGTACCCGTGTACGAATTTTCTACCCAGTTTCGACACAAAAAATGTGTTCATATTGTGAAGATTTGAAAGCAGCAAGATGCGTAAGTTGAGTAGATTGTTTGGCGGCCCTGATAATGCAAAGTTACGTATTTTTACAAAGGAAACGTTATCAATAATATTGTCGGTCAAATGCTGATATTTCATTCATTCGTTGGGTTGAAAATTCTGAGACACAAGCCCCGCCTAGCCTATAACCTGCCAAACGGGGCATTTGGTTTTGGCTTTGCAAGTTGCGTCCACAGAATTATAATACCTGTGGTTGCGTCTCACGGTATAGTTTACTCGACTGCTCACGTTGGAATGTACATAATCATTACCAAATAATGACATGTAAACTTAAACTTGAGGGTCACGTGTGAATGAAAGAGGGCTTGCTGAACTCCGTGTACGTGTGTGGCATGCATACATACCGAACGCTTAGCTTTCTGTTTGCATCTTGAGACTTGCGTGTATGACTGTGGGTACGTATGAGCACGAAAGTATTACCGCGAAGGTAGTAATAAAAGAAAGTAATACAGTAAAACGCGCAGATACTACGTCATACTCACTAGCTAGCGCTTTACGCAAGTATTACTACTGAGTTTTAATATTGATTCCAAAAGGTCACTGCTAGTCTTTTGGTCTAACAAAATAATGATCTGTTCAAACTCCCTAAACGCTACATCTACGAAACCTTCCCTCTACCCGCTAGTATCCCTCCTCTCATGAACACGATATGATATTCATGGTCTGAAATTACTCTCTTCATTTATTAGTGTTGCCCTAGTGATGGGAATAAAAAGCCAATCTTAGTTAAAAGTCCACAGCCAAGAGTTGACCAGAAGTCGCAATGGACGAATCGGCGTTTGTTTCATTTTAAAAATACTATATAAAATCACCACCAGGCCAAATAACGCAGTGTTAGTCGGTTCAATTTTTTGACGTCTTTGGACCGATGACCGGTCTGCTGTCACAAATAAAAAGCAAACATTCGACTTCAGTCATCTGTTCTGACAGAGTATTTTTGATAGTCGTGCCGCAACTATATAGGGAACACAACATACAGTATTGTAACCCCCTCCCCCAGCCGAGAAAGCGGTGGCACCGGGTGGGGGAAAGGTTCATGCCCCCGTCGGGGAAGGCTGGCCAACGATCGGGGAAGTTTTACAGGTTTGTCGGGGAGTCCTAGTCGAAAGTATGCAGTCCCCGACGACAACTAGTCGCCCCGACGGCTTACCTGTTTTTTGCCCTCAAGAGGATAATTTCTCTAATAAGAACCCAAAATTTTCGGCGCGCTACGCGCACTGTAGAGTCACTCTTTTTTCTTCAATAGTTCCATTCCGCAAAGCAGGATAGCACAAGTCCTGTCCACCTTACCAAGTAACATGTAGGCAGAGTACATAGTTTATGTAAAGTTCGAAACTTTCATCCCATATCGCAAAGCCTAGTTGGTGTTCTCTTGTGTGTTTGTCATGCGGTAGAGCCAGTTACTGAGTGACTTACGGAGCAAAGTTTGGCTATTTCATCTTGTAGTCCACGTGGTTTTGATACAAATGTATGTTACACCCGATACGGTCTACAAGCCCACAGTTCTTTTTCGTTTCGTCATACGTTTTAGGTGTTAGCCTATCAAACATATTCCCCCGCTTCGCGCGCTTTTCAATTTCACGATCCAGATTCAAAGAACACTATCAGTGCGCAAGTCGGATCTTGAAGTATTAAGTGATATGATGCAAAATATGCCTGCAATGGCATAGGATAATGAGGCTCCTCCATTTGCCCTTCTCATCATCCCCTCGAAATAGGGAATGTCGGAACTAACTGGGGTTGCTGACATGGCCCGGCCTCCTGTTGGGGAAATTCTGCCGCCACACATGGTCGATTTACTTATGTTGGCTTTCATAAGGGTAATTTCTGGGATAAAACCCAAAATTTTCGGTACGCTTTGTCCACTCTTCCTCAGTTCCGTTATACTTATAGCTAAATATAGTACAAACCCTTTCCACCTTTTCAAGTTAATAATTAGAAATACATGGATTTATGTATACATGGATTTATGTAAATGTCGGAAATTGAATCGCATTTCGTTAAACCTGGTTAACGTCACTTGTGTCTGTCGTACGGTACGGCTAGTGACTCGAGGAGGGAAGTACAATCAAGTTATGCCCGATAGGGCCTAACTGTCTGGACAATTGTTCTATATAAGCTTTAAATTAGTACAAATTCTTATAAGTGCTGGCTTACCCCAAAAAATTTCGCGCGCTTCGCGCGCTTTGCATTTTCACCGTTTAGATTCCAGGTTTTGATTCCAGTTTTTGCATGTCTCTTGGTTTATCCTTTCTTTGTCAATATGCCGTAAATTGTATAATCACTGACGTTTATGGGAACCAAAATTTTAAAAAAATGAATGTGCCCTTTTTATGTTGGACCCCCCCTCAGAAAAGACCCTAGAACCGCCCCTGAGTGCATGGTATGCACATACAATTCAAGACTCCACCCATCGGCCGGTCGGATCGATCTGTTGAAAACAATACGTCACATTTTCTATATCTACAATGTGCCGTTGGTCCTCAACCTCGTGAGTTTAGAAATCAGACGGGAATTAATAATTTGACCATATTTTAGTGCAGTTAGTACAAATTTTAAACAAGTCCTATCACTACTTCCTGTGGCTTTGTGTTCAAGTGTGCCGTAACGTGTGCATCGGAACCAAAAAATAACATCCAGTTTGTCACTGCAACTTCTGTACTGTAATGTACCTCAACCATGTGATCAAATTTCTCGTAAACTGTTTTCTTGTTACTCTTATGAAAAATCCACCTTCGTGATAATGACAGTAAAAAACTTTCTAATGCATCTCCTAGCCGAGATTTCACCCGCACAGCACCGTTAAAAATGTACGGTAAGATACGGCAGACACCGTGTACGTACGAACGTTCGTTCGTTCGCTGCCGGAGTGCTCTCTCTGCTGTAGTTAGCACATGACTTTGGCAAGTTCCATTTTTCGCAGATGGGGGGTACGTAAAATACTGGGAAAATATTTTGCTCTTAGTTTGCCATATATTTAGGAAACTTTGGACATAAAACTTTTGCAAGTAGTTTGAATAGCAATAAAAAATTACGAGCAATATTGAGATAGGAATCATTTTAATATGTAAGGTAGTACGAGGATAGAAGTAACAGGAAAGAAGATTTTTTTCGTGCACACAACGCAAAATACACCTTGAAAGAATTTGTACGATTTTAAATCTGAGGGAGTGAATTTTGCTTCAGAAAAAAGTTTCTCCACCAAAAATACGAAGTTCTGGCGACTGATTCGAGTCAAAAGAATATGACTGTGGTTGTAATAAGTGCATATCTTATGTGACATAACTGTATCACCAAATTTACTTCTTTAGATCATGAAATCATGTCATGTTAATGTTAGTGATAACTTGACAAGTAACATCGAAAGTCGAGCCACGTGCCCTATATCCATTTGGGTATGTGTGTTTATACGGCAAAGATACGTGTAAAATTTCTAGTCGGTCTTTCGCGCTACTTCTGGGCCTTAGTTTTGGAACGTTACTCATCCACACGCACTGCGTGCAAAAATTTATGAGCTGTCTTTCGACGTTCATTTCTAGAGATAGGCTAGGCTATTATACAGTATAGTAGGCCTATGTTGTTTCGTTGTCTAGTATAGGGGCGGCTTGATGTTAGAAACACGCATCGCGGGGCTTGTTTCTGATGAAAAATGCAATGTAACAAAAGCATGGTACGAAACAGACAAAAGCAACTTCATTTCAACATAATCGTGAATGAGATGGGGGTAAATACATTTTGTTAGTTGCAATAACCATGCTATTTCGCGAAGATCAAAAGGGAAAGGCTGAAAAACTCTACCCGGGTAGCCTACAGTAGTAAAGTACTGTGTGCGCTCTGACGTACCTGAACTGTGCTGCATTAGAAATTGCGGTAACTACTAACAATAGCCAATGATCGCTATCATTTGGAGAGGTTAAAATATTACGAGTTTGTTAGCACCAATGGTGAATATTTTGGCAGAAACTTAAAGAAATTCTGTTGACTAATTCGCCCAAAAAGTGCCACTACTTTGCGTTTAGACACTTCTAAAATTCAAAAACTTTCGAAAAGGGGAGGGGGACACCCCTCCCCTTATACCCCACCCCCAGGCCGGCGATCCACCGTCGGACGTGGCAGAGCCGCAACGTTCAATTCTAAACCCAGGGAAAAACCTGACTACTTCATTATTGAATACGTCCAAGTGGAAACTGGAGTTTCAGATCTGCAAGTAAAGTCAAAGATATTTAGAAAATGCAATTTGCAAAGAAAAAAAAAAAATGACCACAATTGAACAAACAGGGAAGGCTGAGAACAAGGCCGTAGATTGCACCATTTGTGATCTAAGCCCTCCTAAATTGTCGAAATTTTCCCATAGGGGAGGGAGACAACCCTTCCCCGGGACGGCGATCACAAGAGCCCCCGGACAGAAAACAGACCAGTGGAGAACCCTGACAGGGGTATATGATATCCTTGCCATTTGTACTTCGGAGATTGTTTATTAATGAGGCCACTTAACCCTAACCTAACCCCTAAACTGACTTAACCCTAACCTTATCCCTAACCAAACCCTGCCCCCCGTGGGCTGGGGGTTGTAGAATATTTCATTTCATTTCACTTCATTTATTAAAACCAGTATAAATGACAGACATTCATAAACAGGAGTACAAAAGCAATCAAAGATCAAAAAGATTACAACAAATGATAAAGTAATTTACAGATATACAAAAACGTGTATCAAAATAGTTAGTAAAATATTAAAAGGTTAATATGTAAAATGATTGCACTGATTAAAACTACAGTAAAGGTTCTAAATTTTCTGACTGGATGAGTACTGCAGCACGATAGAGGAAGGAATTCTTGAAAAGATGGATCCTGTATTTTGGCAAAATATCAGGATCTCTGAGGTTTCTTTTTGATTTCATTAGAAGGTCAGTGAGGGGGAAATGCGGTGGATGGTTTTTGTCATTTTTAATTTTATGCGTCATTCTAGCAAATTCCCTCCTAGCAGCTGTTATTCACAGTATCACGTAATGATTGGTAATCTAAACCCAATATCCTTGAAGTATATTTTAGGAATTTGTTTATTCTAGTCTTATCTCCAGTTGAAATGAAGTGATACCAAACTGGCAGCATAAACAATGTGTGGTAGTATATATGAATTGAAAACATTTTCCTTTGCACATTTGTTGAAGAACGATACAATGTAAGCTAAACTTGATACAATAAAATACACCTTTCTTAACATTTTAGATATATGGCATTTACAGGTAATCAGTTTGCGAAGTTCTCTCAACTTCTGATCCATGTATGTTAACTTTTTCATTTTTAGATTCCAATGGGCCCTCATGCTTTATATTAATATTATTAAAACACATTTCTATAGACTTTTTTGGATTGAGCAATAAGTTCTTACGATCGCAGATTGAGACTATTTCATTAACTGATTGTTGATAACGCATCTGATCATTAACACACGAACTCTTACATATTTTGCATGATAATACAGTATCATCAGCATATTTTGCCCACGGTATTTCCTGCCTGTCGTAAGAGGCAACTAAAGGGAAGGACATGCACCGTATTTGAGCTGGATTTGAAACCGAACTTGAACTTGAACCGTATTTGAAACCATATTTAAAGGCAGTAGGCAGTCACCCCAATCAGAGCACAGGCGTTTGAAACATAACGTACATATACTACACACACTACATACACTATAATAAGGTAAGTCATTTCTTACAATATGTACTGAGAGTGAAAAGAAGTAGGCCCAGTCGCACTTCACTGCCAGTGCTTCCACACTCTAAATTCATTTTTCCTGAAATGGCCAATTTCAGGTAATTTTAGATCCCATTTCAGGAAAAATGAATTTAGAGTGTGGAAGCACTGGGTGGCAGTGCAGCCACGGCACTGGGCTTACTTCTTCTCAGATCGAAACGTCTTACCTTGTCTTATTATATATATATATAGTGTGTAGTATATGTACATAATGTTTCGAACACCTGTGAATTAGAGTGAGTGTGCCCTGTCACTCTAGTTCATGACTGGCCTATTTTGATCATGTGAAAATATTTTGTTAGTGAACTGTGAAATACAAGGAGAATTTCTCCTTGCTTCACCTTTTGTTTGTAATAGTAATGTTCAAAACATCTTCAGAGGTCCTTGTAATGCAATACTGTATAGGGCACAACCAAAATTCCTCTCATAGGGACAATTAGTGTTACAGGTATAGGACGAAGACCCCAAAATTCAAGATATTTACTTCAAATCGGAATCATATCAGAAATCCTTACAATGTGTTCTACCTTTTCACAAAACTTGCAAGATTATACAAAAAAAATCACAAAATAACACTACCTAGCTTGAAAATAGGACGATTTTCTGCAACATCGGAGCGCTTGGAAGTGTTCATTAGAAAAAGATGATTGCGCAATAAAATCACCGTGTCAGTCATTTCTTTCTCGTGAATATATTATGTGTACATAAATTGTATATTTAAGACATAAGAAACGACTGGCGCAAGGCTAACACGGTGATTTTATTCCCAATCATCTTTTCTAATGAACAGTTCCGAGCTCCTCCGACGTTGCAGAAAATCATCCTGTTTTCAAGCTAGGTAGTGTTACTTTGTGATTTTTTTTTTGTATAATCTTGCTAGCTTTGTGAAAAGGTAGAACATATTGTAAGGATTTCTGATTTGATTAAGATTTGAAGTAAATATCTTGAATTTTGGGGTTTTTGTCCTATAGCTGCCTACCTGTAACACTAATTGTCCCTATGGTTCATATTTCGGTTGTGCCCTATAGCGGGAAATTTCCGCGAGGCTAATTTTTGGCGAATCTGCACCTTGCCTTGTTCACATATTTGTGGAGTGAAGAATTCACTGTTGCAGGCAACCAACATAATCTTGTACAAACTAACAAAAGTACTTTTGCGGGTCCTAAATGCGCGATTAGATACTTGGTCGCGAAAAGCGTGAAAATATAACCCCCGTGAAAATTTCCCACTATGCACTAAGAGGAGATTTGCAATAGTGTGCTGATTTTCCAAAGAAAATTTTGGGGCGATGCCTGTTTACCTTTTTATCTAGTTGCCACTATATAACACATTCGTGTTGGTGTGTCTTTATATATCTCATCTAGGCCTAACTTGTTAGGCCCTAACTAACCGAACCCCAGGTGGAACCCCTGACAAAACCCTGTTTAAACAATAGGGTGATGTTCGCTCCTTAGTCGCATGTGCCTATGTCTGTAGCGACACAAGTGATTCTGCTTGCACAGGCGTAACGTAAGTGAATGGAATTATTTACAGCTTTACGCTACTCCAGTTGTTCGAAGCATACTGTAGGCTAGGCGAAGGCATGCAACAGCGTTGCATATGCCTTCGGGCCTCGTACTGAACGTTAGGCTAGACCTAAGATAATGTTTACAACCCCTGGAATTATGACAATTCACACATGGCAAATTTACGGCACAAGGGGACACCTCATCACATCCTACGCCAAGAGTTTCTCAAATGAATACCTGAGCTGTCTGTGGCATCTCGGGATTGGGTCCATATTCCATGGAGTCAAAGATTGCAGACACCGAATTATCTGTGTTCGCGCCACTCGAGCTCGTCGTGGAAGCTGCCATTTTGGTTGTATGTGTGACGTCAGGACGAGCCCCTACATGTGACATGTTTCGACCAATGGAAACAGTTAGTGAAGCTTTCCAGGCACCAATACTACTATTGTTCACGAAAATAGACCCTTTCTAAATACAGCGACTAAAAAGGATTGTGGGATAGAATTTTGGTATCCGTCCCTCCTGTCAATATAGCATTCCTGTGGACAAAGTTCATACCAAACTCTATCCATTAATCGTTTGTAATCACTTTTTGGAAAATTATGGTGACATCCAAACATAATATAGCAGAAATCAGGATACTTCTACGACATGCATAATCCCCATTAAAACCTCAGGTTGGCCAGGTAAGTGGGTTATCCATTCGGGAGCTTCTCGGCCTTTTGGCTAACATCATGATCATGTGTACCTGTTTATGTTCTATTCATTAGTAAAGGGAGGGAAAACGGAAGGATCGGTTCTTTTCAGCCAGCCAAGGACGGGTGACAGACCCATGATGTAGAGGTCTGAGGGTCGAGAGGTTGGTCAGTTAGGTATGTTGTCCCTTAAAGACGTAGCTCCTTTAGGGAGCAGAACTCCTTCGGAGTAATGTTTGGTTTCGCCCCTAGGCTCTTCGCCAAAGAGTCGAGGGCACTTTTGAAAAAGAAGTAGACTTTCGGGGAGCGGAACTCCTTCTGGAGTAAACGTTTGGTTTCGCTGCCTGGTTCTCCGCCAGAGAGTCGAGGGAACTTTAAAAAAGTAGTCTGTTAACCTAATACGGGGACGTAGCCCCCTTGGGAACAAAACTCTTTCGGGAGTAACGTTTGGTCGAGGGGACTTTAGAAAAACTCTATCCATTAATCGTTTGTAATCACTTTTTGGAAAATTATGGTGACATCCAAACATAATATAGCAGAAATCAGGATACTTCTACGACATGCATAATCCCCATTAAAACCTCAGGTTGGCCAGGTAAGTGGGTTATCCATTCGGGAGCTTCTCGGCCTTTTGGCTAACATCATGATCATGTGTACCTGTTTATGTTCTATTCATTAGTAAAGGGAGGGAAAACGGAAGGATCGGTTCTTTTCAGCCAGCCAAGGACGGGTGACAGACCCATGATGTAGAGGTCTGAGGGTCGAGAGGTTGGTCAGTTAGGTATGTTGTCCCTTAAAGACGTAGCTCCTTTAGGGAGCAGAACTCCTTCGGAGTAATGTTTGGTTTCGCCCCTAGGCTCTTCGCCAAAGAGTCGAGGGCACTTTTGAAAAAGAAGTAGACTTTCGGGGAGCGGAACTCCTTCTGGAGTAAACGTTTGGTTTCGCTGCCTGGTTCTCCGCCAGAGAGTCGAGGGAACTTTAAAAAAGTAGTCTGTTAACCTAATACGGGGACGTAGCCCCCTTGGGAACAAAACTCTTTCGGGAGTAACGTTTGGTCGAGGGGACTTTAGAAAAATTCTGCTGACCTAATATTTGAGCCACTTTGTAGCTTCCCATATTAGTTCAGGGACCAAAGTGTATGTGTATGTGAAGGCTAGTCCCACATGGGACGTTGAGTCGTAATACTTCTTGGCCTTTTGATTAAGATCATTTCTGGTATCTGTTCTTTTCAGCCAGTTGAGAATGGAGCCACTCATGACAGACCCCTGACTGTAGGAGTCTGAAGGTCGAGCAGTTGGTCAGTTAAGTTTGTGTCCTTTCGGGGACGCAGCTCTTTTGGGGGAACAGAATTTCAAGAGGGACGTTTGGTTTCACCATTCGGCTCTTCGCCAGAGATCGAGTCGAGGGGACTTTGGAGAAAGTACACTTCTATGCCTTTTGGCTAACTTGTAGCATCTGTTCTCGTCAGCTACTGTTGAGAATGGAGCCACGCATGATAGACCCATGATATAGAGCAGTGGTAGCGAACCAGTTTTTCGATGGGCCGTTTTGATAGCCATAATCCACTCGCGGACCGCAGAAAGCCAGGGTGCAACAAGCGTTCGTCGTAAGGCGCAGGCCAATGGGCCTTGGTGGGGTCTAGGGAAAAGCTTAGACAAGGGACTGGGGCCAAACCCCTGGAGGCTCTGAAGTGTGAAATTTATAGGAGTTAGAATCTTCATCCACTGTCTTTAAATGTCATTAAATATGCGCGGCTGCACAGACCAGAAGTATTACACTGTGATCATTTGTCTTTTTTTATTTATGTATAAAGTAATCATAATGAATGAGCACATATGAAAAGTGTGGGCTAAGCGCGCTGAAAAAACACGTATTTTGAAACCAACTGTCATTTTCTCTTCACTGTATATTGCAAAATTATCCACTTGTAAAGGTTTAATTCACTCTTCGGAGGGGAAGTTCTACCCTCCTTCCGAACCTACCTCCGGGGATAAATAAAGTGTGCACTGAGTTTCGCACTGTAAGAGATCGACCTGCACGTGTGATGGAGTTCTTCTGGTCAATACTAAGTAGCCTTCCACACAAAACTTCCGTTATCAGGTTACCACTAGACGAGCAAGGTTTTTGCACCCGATTTCTGTCTCACGAAATGGTGGGCAAGTTGCATTTTCCCGAACTAACTTTCCATTAGCAAAATCTGTAGATTTGAAGGTCGAGCGGTTGATCACTTCAGTCTTACAGTTTCTATAGGGAAGTAGCAAGAGGTAGGAAGCGGGGGAGGGCTGGGGAGCTAAGGCCCCCAGTGAAAATGTGTTAGGCGGAAGTATGCTTCCGCCCCTCAGTTCAAGGACAAAAAACCCTTATTTTTTCCTCTGTCAAAAAATGTCAAAAATTTGCAGTAATTTTCCTTAAATCTGCTCACATATTGCACCAATTGCATCTAAGGACTCTCAAATATTCAAAAATTTTGCAAAGGGGGAACACCCCTCTCCTTTGACTCTTCCCCCAGAACTGCGATACGAAACGACGTTTACCCCCTCCCCCAGTCAAGAACAGGTTCCAGCGCCTTGGGGAAGTAGATCCTTCGAGGGGGGGGGTAGGCAATTTGTTCTCTTCAAGTGTACACATTGCGACATTTAAAGGTCAAAAGCAGTCGCCCCAAACTTATTTTGAAACAATAGCTAAATGTCACAATTTCTTCTTATTTCTCTTCCAAGTATCTTTCGTAATATATTAGGACATAAATATTGCATATTCAAGGTAAACCAGCAGTTGTTCCTCGTAAATTTTACAACTGAGTGAGAAAAATACTGTCACATGATTCTCAAGATCCATTCAGGAAATAGGATAGTCTACTATACAATTCTTTATGGGGTGACTGAGTTCTCCCTTTAAAATCTTCCCTTTATTAACTGTGGTTTATTTCAACAACACAGTTGCAAACGAAGCAAAGACTTAGCGAGATTTATCTCATAATGTGTTTCGCTCGAGCTGCTGCGACGTGTGCATCCAATCCTCGACATGATGTC
The DNA here is from genome assembly GCA_029531755.1 of Holothuria leucospilota. Taxonomy (NCBI): domain Eukaryota; kingdom Metazoa; phylum Echinodermata; class Holothuroidea; order Aspidochirotida; family Holothuriidae; genus Holothuria; species Holothuria leucospilota. The sequence goes on along the minus strand of CM055972.1, from coordinate 19,203,531 downwards.
ATGCATAACTAAACGTGAGGATTTGGTGACGTGTGCGTGATGGCTGTGCATGAAGCTAAGCTGATTTTTCAAAAGGGGGGATACAATTACGCGGCTGTAATCTATTGAATTAGCAATTTAATTAACCAAATTAACATTTTTTAATCAAATTACTAATTTGATTTATCAAGATAATAATTTGATTAATCAAATTGTTAATTTGTTTAATCAAATTAGCAATTTGATTTATCAAATTAGTAATTTTGAATCAAATTAGTACTAATTTGATTAATCAAATTACCTAATTTGATAAATCAAATTGACAATTTGATTAAACATTAAAAATTTGATGATTAAACAAATAAATAATTCAATTAATGAAATTAATTTGATAAAACAATAATAATTTGATTAAACAAATAAATAATTTGATTAATCAAATTATGAAAAAATTATCCATGGCTCTTATGCCCTTTCGTACGAAATAGCAGGACTAGATATAGCGTTTTGAATGTAAGAAACGTGTGAATTATCCTACCCATTATATTCATCTATGACGATAAAATCAGTTCTTGAATCGAACGAAGTAAAATATATCAAGAATTGTTCATTCCTTGGCTACGTTTTTGAAGTTCATTTGCTGGCTTTTAATTAACCTGTACTCTCAGTCCTTAACTTCAAATTTCACAAAATCCGAAACAAAGTAAAACCTGATAAATAGAGCCTGGATTTTCGACGGTCGTATTATCATATCTTGCAGAAACTTCTGGGGGCTTTTCCCAGTGACCTCCACCTGGGACCCGCCAGGGGCCCTAAGGGGGCCCTGGACCCTACGGGTGTAAAATTGCCTCTCGCGCTCGTAGTGCGCATTCAGTCAGGGAAATCACAAGTTGTCCCCCATTCGAAATCCTGCACACGCCGATGAGATATAACACCGTTCTGCATCTAAGTGCAAATTCTTTTCTCAAATTTTGTAAGAGGAGACGGAGTTCCCCTTACAGCCCTGCCTAAGCCAGCACTTAAGTTTTAAGACGTCCATGGTACCACTGGATTATTAGCAAAAATGGTATTAGAAGGTAGTAAGCTGTCGGGGAAACTTTTGGTTATAACCCCCTCCCCAGCACAAACACACTCAAACCAAATGTCTAGCTGTGCCACCGGGGAAAGAGCTTTAGGTTCATACAACTATGCCTTTTTGTTAGTTTGATTTTGATGGTTGAGATGTAGTTAGCTAATTTGTTTCCATGGTGCTCGAAGCTCCTTGGAGGGGGTTCTAGATTGTTGTTTGTTGGAAACAGCCATGGCAGTAAACCCAGTTAAGACAGCGGTACGCATCACCCAGCAGTTTAATTCGGGATCTGCTTTTATGTGAAATGCCTACAGGACTCTTCATAAAATAAACAGGCCTATCTGTAAACGAAACGAGTAAAAATTGGGAATATTATGCTATTCGCAGTTCAGAAAGGTCAGAACTTCTGTGTGCTATCCTAATTCATGGTGTGGTCATGTTAGCAAAATCGCGCTATTCAACCTTGCAGCTACCGCTTTGCCATCGTAACAACTATCACAGCGAATGGCAAACAGGCCTATAGCAGGTGGTTTGTCACAGCTTGAAAGGTTTTTTTTTAAACCGCCTCCTGTATTAATTGGTACGGCATTATCTTCTAGGCTGTGTGGCGTAGTTGAAAAAGCATTTCTTCATTTCTTGGGACTGGAACTGCATAAAACAAATTCTTTACTGAGACCCGATCAGGGTATAGAAAAAATAGTAACACGGTGCGAATTGGTTTTGCTTTAGGTAACGGAACACTAATTCAAGCTATTCCTGCGCGGAAAAATGTTGACTGACAAATATAATCTATTAAAATTTTGGAAAGCTTGTTTGAGACTGTGTTACCTATTAAATATGAGAAATTTTTAATTGTTGTAGGAAATGAGTTGAAATACAGACTGTGCAAATTCAAGGCAATTTGACCAAATATAATGCAATGTTTGAATCTATTTGTGAAATGCCTTCTTTGAGTAGTGATCAGGGGCTGGAAACAGGCACCTACCGTATTATTTAAACCCTCTATAGCTCAAAAGTGTCTTAAGAGCCCACATTGTGAAATTTAACCAGAGGCCCGCAATTTGAGAACTTTTACAAGGATCGGGGGTAGCACTGAGATGATTTAGTGTGTTAGTCAGTGAAGCAGTACTTAGCGGTACGCTACCTGTAATGTAAGTAGGGAGGTGTTATTAGTAAGTAACCCCCCCCCCCCCCTTTTTACGCGTTTCCTATTGTCATTTACTTACAGGCAGGGCCAAGTGATGTTCACCTTGCTGTCTGGATACATAACTTTTATTAGGGTTTTAATTTCAACACACTCGCTATTTAAATGCTGAGTGAGTTACAACTGAGAACTTCCAAGGAGAAGCACTTTGTTCAAATTTCAGTAAAATAAAACAAAGAAGGGCAAAACTCAAAACCAAACGCTCATCTTCTTATCATTTTCTCTCTAAAAAAGAAGGAGTGAAATTCTACTGAAAAGCTCTAAAACCTTAGAGTGCCAAGACTTGAGTACAGCACAACTGTTAATTAGGAGCTCCCGTGCATTTATCTTTTATTCTCAATGATCATTTCTGGTCTGTTCTAGGCGGGATACAAGAACTTATACCGCTCTGTGGTTCTGGGTATCTGGTATTTAGGAAGTGGACAGAACATTTGAGTTAAATAGGTGACAAGCAGCCTCATTCTGACAGAACGAAAGATTAGTACAAGTTTATTAGGATTTTGTAAACGACTGAAAGTCTTACAGTGACTACCCTACAGGTTACTGAGTGACCGACATGCATTATCATTCCCAATTGAGATTGCCACCCATTGGAGCAAGCCACTTCTCCGAACAGAGCGGATTTTAATTTTATTGCCATTCGATGCTTATAAGAGTGATATTTGTATTCCCTCTTCCAATAGTTAATTTCCCTCTTTTTACATTACAGACTAAATTTGGCGTCGGAAATCATCTTTATTTTTCCCAAGAGAGTTGTTATTTTCTGCACGGAGTTGACTTGAGGCAAGCATTTTTATGACATATTTATTATTGGTTCTCATCCTCTGAAAACTGCCGTAATATTTTTTTATTTAGTAACCCGTTTTAAATTATTTTAGTAGTGCAACTACGTTACTATTTGCATGGAAGCAAAACTCTCAGGAAAACTGAGGACATTGTTCAGAAAGACCTTCATTAAGAAAGCTTATTATCAAAAATTACCCAACCTAATTGACTCGTCAAATTACCACCAACAGCAATCAACTGAATCACTTGAAGTGAGTAATTTTATCTGTCAAAATAATCTCTAGCCATCATAAAATTAGAGATTAAGAAGCTTGCTGAGTATCTTTTAGCCTTAAAACCCTTGAAGTAAAGAATCACTTCATAATAAATAGAAGCCGTTTTCAAATTTTTTTTTAAACGTCACTTTTGTACTTGCACGTGATTTACATGGCAATGGAAATTGCTGCAAGGGAAATGAAAGAGCCACTCACATTAACTAGGATTTGCTTTAAGGCCCAGTTTCTTTCCCAGACAGTCAAAAGTTTCCCAGCTGAGTTTTCTTCTAGCTCCTCCTTCAATTTATAAATATCGTTGGTATTTCCCAGACAAAATTTTGGGCCTACATGGAGTTTAACTGCCCAGTGCCCTTTCTGCTTAGTACACTATTGTGTGAATGGAGGTCACACTCTTGCTCTTCTCACATTTCACTGATCTGTTCATGTAACTACCAATAATGATTTCAAATATCAGGGTACTTCAAAATGTATTTTATATGATGCAAGGTCTATTTTAGATTCCCCGTTCGAAGTTAAAAGTAGATAACGCACTTGCTCCACTGCATGTAATAAAAATACCCTGGTTAAATATAACCAGGATTGTAGTCATATCACAAATTTTCTGGTTTAAATAACCATGATGTCCTGGTTAAATTTGATCCAAAAAGTAGTTCTTTTTTGAAGCAAGGATTTTTAATTAGTCGTTAATTTAAGCAGAATTTTTCTTTATCATACCTGCACCTAAGGGGAGCGCGTATCAGAGTATGCCAAGCTTAGGATTTCAGTCTAAACCGTATGCACATGGCGCCACATAACAGAAAGTGCCCCATTGGCTGAGGTAAGCTCCGTAATTACCGTGGCCCTGAAAGGACATTTCAAGATTTCGATATTCGTAATACACCAACATAAAAGTACAGTTAATTTTTGTACCGGTCAGCTACGTACCGAAGTCTACCCTGTCTCCTTGCTCGTGCGAAGGGTACGTCGTGCGAACAGTATGTCCACCGAAGTTATATATCTTATCCAGCTAGCTTCATTTGTTTGAACTCTATCATGACGTCAGATTGACGTCAATGCATGGGGTCTATAAGATAGTGTGCAACGTATAAAAAAGGGGTTCTCGAGTGACAGAGATGTTAATTCTTGCTGCTGTGCACCACTGTATTTCACAAGTGCGTCGGTTCAAACGATCTGTTCGTGGGTTTTCTTTCTACGGATACTCCGGCTTTCCTCCCACTTGGCAAAGGCCTGCCGTTAGCATCGGTTGCCTAGCCGACGAAGTCGTATGCTCGATTGACTGAAGAGTCCCAGTTAACCAGCTGACTTTGCTTTGTACAAAGAAAACCTGACCTGAAAAATATCTCCTGGAGCGCCGCGTCGGAGCCTTTGTTACATCCTAGGGGCTCCTCCATTTCACCCTGTTGAAAAACTACAGCTAAAATGCATTTCGAGCCATTTTAAACTTTTTGCAGACAATCCTTGGGAGGATCGAGCCATATGCATTAGCCCGCCATCCCCTACCCCACCCTCCCTTTGAGTGCGCCACTAAACGTGCTTAATGTATTTGCACAGTGTTGAATTGAGAACCAGTTTCTGTTTGTGCGTTGTGTTTGGAAATTCGATTGAGTAATGGGCGACTGTACAATACACGTTTTCTTTAAGAGTCTTTGATAGCAGCACACCATTTGAATTAATTCGCGTTTCTTTCTGTTGATATAGTTCTAATTGTTCGGGGGTTATTAGCATACACTCTTTGTAATAAATTGCGTATTAATCATTGTCCATTTCTCTGAAAGTATTTTGGGATTGTCAGCTCAAATTCATGCGTTCTGAAGATCGTTAGCCTTTTCAACTTGATAGAACACAAATGTGTGTTCAGATCAGGAGTTCAGATTTGTTGAAAATTTAAAGTATCGAATTTATTTTCATTAATAGTGGTATTAGTAAGGGTTTTACGCTTTCTGCGCTAACATACGACTAATAAACCAAACAGTTGATAGTTGTAAAGATTTTTATATAAGCTCTCTCGCTGCCTTGGTGTATAATCTTTCTGACTATTATCTAGGTTCTTGGTGCTTTTCGCCAAAAAAATATCCCACTTTGTCATTTTTATGTCACGAAACCTTTAAATTAATTGTAACGATAAGTAGAGGGTAAATAATCGGTGGAATTGCACTGGTTTTACTGAGTGTGTTTCAAGAGATTGTTACATAAGAAGATTCTAGCTAAAGGTTACTGTATAAATTAAAATATCCAAAGTTGGATAACACGTAAAATGGGTATTGCGAAAAAATGAAATGGAAGAGAGAAATGAAGGGAAACCATACTTCCCGAAGAAGCAATGATGATAAATCAAATACTGGACTGAAGGTTTGCAGCTCCCGTCGTTACGTCCGATGCCACCGACCTTCAGCAGGGGAATGACCTTGTTGGACTGGTTACGTTTTTGATTTATTTCTAGCTTCATATTAGCTCGACTGGATGAATGAGAACTTTCACTCATTTATACTTCTCGATAATGCTCGGCTAAATTACCATTTCCAAAACCCTCGCTACACCTCTCGCTGTTCACTTTCCTCACCAACTAACACCATCTTCAGCAAATTGACTGATGGTTCCTATCTTAAATTTGCGATCATCATATGAAATCTATTTCATAAGCATTTCAAATTACACCTGGTGGAAGCACGATTTTCTCAAAAAAATCCAGAATGGCCGCAAAATCCGTCAAATTTATGAAAGATTTCCTAGGGAGGACCCTCAGTCCCCAGCCTTCAAAGATCGCGGTTAAAGGCTTCGCCGGCCACAACTTCCCAAGATGCAGCCTCTAATAAAAATTTCTTCCCTGGTTCTTTAACTGCCGATGCCCTTGACAATGTCCATGTAAAAACTACCCACAAAAGATTTCACTGACTTCTTTAGTATCACGTAGTCTATAACCTTCAAAATCGTCACTAGATTATGTGCTTATTTTTCACACTAATATAATAGTTGAGGGACACTTGTCCCAGGCCATCGACAAAATGAAACATGAAAGAAAGCCTCCATGGAGCAGGATATAGGTTCTCATATCCTACTCTGACAGTCCATTGGCTTTGTCCCCCACCCGCTCCCACTTTCAGATATCAAATCCTGCCCCTGGTCAGGAAGGAAACACAACAACCGCATCTGTCAAAACAATACGTTTTGAAAATAATTTAATCCTTTTCAAGTATCAAACTTTGATTGATAGGTCTCTTTGTTCCCATTCTTTAGCCACTGTAACACCTCCCTGGTCCGAGGAAGTTTATAATATTATACATGTTCACGTAAACTTTTATGTCTACGTAGGCTGTACATCCACATATTCATATATGCCTAGATATGTTTTAAGCCAATTGTGGCTATTTTCCACATATTTTCTGACCTTTGAAAACAATGTGTATAAAGGTACTATCAACATTTAAACATACAACTCATTTTCATTGAAGAATTGTACTTGATTATAACTTTAGGTCTATGATAACTTGACCTTCCTTGGTTTCAAACTTTAATGAACTGCGACACATTTGCTACCGATTTACAGAGTTTTCAGAAAGCAAATTTAACAATTATACGAAAGTAGCTGGAGCAAAATATTAAGATAAAACAAACTTTCAAACAGGAAAATAATATCAATTAAAAATGTCAAAGATATATTTAACAGAAAACCGCTGGAAGGCGATGTAGCCTACGGTATCTGAGAATCCCGTGTCGTTAAGTGCGTCAACAAATCGATCATCTCATACAGTGGTCAACTAGCTCGATTCGCCGGTCTCCAAGGGGAGAAATTTTCTCACTTCAAAGTCGTCATTTTCCTTAGTTTGCAATTCTACTCCAGACTTGTTCAAAGTCTCTCTTGATGTGCAGGACAGCGACTCCAGACGTAACTTTCTCGACCAAGTTTTCCGCATACGCTCACTAGAGCCAAAGAAGGCAAGAATCAATACACCTTGTACTAGTATTAGTGCGTAAAAGACGTAGTTAAAGTTGTCGATGCCGGTCAAAGGTGCTGAGTACCCGGATAGCCAGGTGAATCCCATTAAGACTGAAATCTGTAAAAAGTATCGGACATAGAATCTTAAAATCATACCCTTTTTAATTAGTAAATATTCCGATAATGGTGAGGATATATTTATTGCAGTTTAACTGGAAACTGACGCGCATGACCGATAACTACTAATATAGCTTTAGGGAAGCAAATCTAAATTTAAGCTTGGGAGACGAAAACGCAGGAAATGACTCAACGGAGCCTTAGGAGTCTCGACAACGCGAAGCGCTTTCCCCTCCTCCCCCTCCCCTCCCCTCCCCTTCGGGGACGTGGGGTCCAGGGGCCGGCTTTAAGGCCCACTGAGGTCTATGGCAAATTCCTGTTGGAGGACGAAGAGAAAAAACCCCTAAACTCTAGGGTAGCAACTAAATTGAATAAAACAAACTTGAACAAAGCAGCTATCTACAAATAGCATACAATAAGAACAAAAGACTTTGTTGCAGCTGGTTTCATGGTGGGAAGGATAGATGAGCGTAGAGGTTGCACAAGTGTTTGCAATAATTCCACTCACGGGATTTTATAAAAAGGCAATTGGCTTGTATAAAGCATGGAGGGGGCGTGACCCTCACCCTTTGTGTTAGGGGACACGCCCCACTTGCCTTTCACTATTTGCCCCTCTGGCTATAGCCTACAGAGAGCCTCAAATGTAAACATCAATGGCATTGTTCAAATGGCGATAGGCCTGTTCCTGCTTGGGCTAGTTTACTTTGGACCAATCAGGAATGATGTTTGCATTCGACGATTCTGTCCATAAAAGATTGTGTGTCGTTAGTGATTTCTAGTTCTGAAGGATCCACAAGCTGAGTTGTACAAACACCTTTTTACTTATATTATAGCATTACCTATCTTTAGTACGCCCACCTCCTCCCTTTGTAGGCATTCGACTATCAGTTACCTAGCCTACATCTATTTAAAGCAACAACCAAAGTCAATTGAAAGTTCAGAGTGTGTAGTGAAATATGATACAATGTACACAATTTGTTGGGGTACAAGGTAATTCACTTCAAGAGCCGTCGGAGCCGTGGGGTCTAGGGAATACCCCCCGTGGTCAGTATATGTAATAATCAAAGATCAAGGAAAAAGCCCCCCCCCCCCCATTATAACCCTTAACAGAAAAACAAACTTTTTCTGCTCGATTTTGACATGTACGGTACGTTTTATGTCTAAGCAACAGCTGGGACTATCGTATCCAGGCGTAGTCAGAGTGACCCTGCTACGAGGGTTACGCTTTCTCTTGGTCCTTCAACGAGGGATAAGTTTTCTTACAAAAAAGAAAACACGCCTCACAGCAGGTAGACCCTGACTTATCCCTGCCATTCTCAGGGCAAGTAAGGCACACATGCGCACGATGTGTACAGCAAGGGACTCGAGTGATTCGCATGAGATAACACAAACACACTAGCATATCAAGGAGAAGGGCGTAGGCCGTCCTGGTGACCTTTGGGTGGGACTTTTTGTATATTACGAAAATTGAGTCTAAGCTATAGCTTTAGAGAAGTTGTGCTTCCTAAGAGGTGAAAATGCATCGCAAAGTCTCAGTATTATCGACACTCAGTAAAGTATTTTAAAAGACCCTCTTTTCACGAAGTTCGAAATTACGTACTCAAATCCCCTCTCAACAAATTAATCTCGGGTGTGCGAATAAATCCAAATATCCTCAGGTTATGTTCAATACCAGCTTATCTACATATTCATTACCATTAATCCCTCAATACAGGCACATGAAAGAGATTTCGCAAGACTTCTACTACTACAGCCATCCCTCCCCTCCCCGATGAAACCCCTTCATCATAAGTATATGGTTCTTTAAAGTTAACAACTATCTCACCTTAATGCTCACTATCAACTCCGAAAGATGACCGCCTGTTCGTAAGGAGTGAGAGTTGGCCCTTTTTGAGTTTTTCTTGTGACCACAAAGACCCTTGACGATATTGATAAAGAAAATGACGTTGATAGCGATGCACGTAAGCAACGGCCCACTCATAGCGAACAAGGAAGCTCGTCCAGATATCCAACACATGCGCAGTTCTTCAACGCCATAGTCGAGAAGAGCCGAATCGTAGACCCACATGGTAACACTGACAGACACCACAAGGGTAGGCATCCCCCAACCAAACGCGATGTAAATGGAGAGCCTTTTTGTGTTGATGTCATTTAACACTCTCATGTTACGCACACTGAATGCGTGTCGAAGGTCAAATGCAAGTACACTCATCCAGCAGAACACAGATATCCATAACCAATGTGCAGAGATGGCCAGAGGTGTGCACAACCATGAGATGTCTGAAACGTGTGGACTGACGAACTGAAGTACACCGATACCCATCGTTAGCGAAGCTATGAAAAGCATTACAACGACACCAAATGTATTCCTCCGTGGTTTAGTCGTCGCGTAGATCGCAAATGTTATAAGGAGGCAAAAAATCGCGAGTCCGCTACAAACATCGTTCCATATCAAACGAATGTGATAGTCCCGGTGAAAAGGGGTATGTTCTTCATGTAACGCACAGGTTACAACACTCTTCCGAGTTGCCCTTCCGGACGTGTTAAAAATAGTTCTAAAGCCATACCACTGTAGGTTTGTGACATTTTCATAATCTATGATAAGGCTTTGATTTAAAGAGGTCTGTAAAACCTTTGTGGCGTTGTATTCAACTTCATCGATCCTTCCCTCACATTGTACGGTGGAGTCTCCACAAATTTCAAAAAGTTCGATCGACTCGAGATAGCATCCCTTCGGTGGATGTTCTTCATAATCGACGAAGATATGTTCAATTGCCTTCATCAGAAGCTCTTTCCAAAGAAGCTTTGATGGCACGGTCGCCGGAATTTGCAGGAGAAAGGGGCGATTCTGAGATATGTTCATCCACAATGGATGTCCTACTTCATTCCAAGGCAGTTCAAAACTGTCCAAAGAAGAATTGGTCAAATGTTCACTGGTTTGACCTGGTTCGATAGCTGGTAAAGAGTGCATCTCTTCGTCTTCATATTCCTGAAGTTTATTAAGGAAACATACCTTTGACCTTCCACGTAGGTGACTGCACCTGTAATTGTCCAAGTCCACGTTCAAGCTAACCATGTGGTAACGGCTGGTGTGTGTGCAATGATTTTCAACAGTTACGTCAATACACATGCCATTGTATGAGACTTGATTCTGTGAACAAACAGGTTGAATATAACGATTGAAGATCAATCGAGAAGGTATAAACATAGCAGCTAGCCCGGGGTCGGTTACTTGCGTTGTATGGTGGCAGCTAACTTTAATTGATCCAGTTGGAGAACATGGTCGCAGGCGATGACTTGTTGATGACAAGTTACAATAATGAGCACCATCCTCTAAAACGTCCCCTTCCCTTAATTCGTATTCTGCGGGACACTGGGCACAGCTGCTCTTAATTCTTAATTTGTTAATGTCTTCTTCTTCAAGGCCGTTACATTGCGCGCAGAATGCATTTTTAAAAACGAGGTTGAGATCAAGGGATTCGACTGGAGGGAAGTAAAGGTGGGCATCACCTTGTTCACCATCGTAGACACATTTATTCCTGAGAGATTCGTCTGCACTATGCGGACAATCGCTCACCATCCAGTAATATTGTCCCCGGTATGTCTCATTACTCTCGCCGGTCAAGGTACGACATTGCAGCAGGTAAACGGGAGGTAAGCTGTCTAATTGAAGTTGCTCATCGGCGGACGGGGGAACAGCATTCGGTGGACACTCACCGTAATAATAGTCTAGGACGGTACATGACCTACATTTTTCTACGTTGAAAAAAAGTGTTAAAAAGAGTGTGATAAAACTTCACATGAAGCAAATTTGAATTTTTGGTGAAAAACTTGTGATGTCACAAAGTTTGAAAGTTGCTACTTAAAAAGCAAATATTGGAAAGATATCACCTTTATCTCAAGCGTTTATTTCTGTGTTTCAATATCTATATACAAAAAAAGAACGTTACAAGCAGAATGTTTACCAATGACATATTGTAAAATGAGTGGAGGAATTCACGTGCCATGAAAAAGGGGATGATTAAAAATGTTTGTTGCAGAGTTTTGATTGAATCTTATCAATCTTGAATCTTACCGTGTAAAATGCAGCTCCTTCAAACTTCATACAAAGAATTTTTCTTTGAAGTTATTTAAGCATTAAAAGTACGAAAACTTGAGTTTGCATATATATATATATATATATATATATATATATATATATATATATATATATATATATATGTGTGTGTGTGTGTGTGTGTGTGTACGGTATATGTATATATATATATATATGTATAGCTAGGTTTTTTTTATTCTCGGGGGCGTTTCAAACGTTTCCTCGAAGGAAGCACTAAAATTTTCTTTGCATGAACTTATGCTTTTTCCGAGAAACTTTGGAAGATTTTGGATAATTGTTGGACCTTCATCGATTTTCAGTGACGGTAATGGCAGCTATTTCTCACACATGTCTTATATTGAGATATCGGCGTCGTTTAAAGTCAGCTTAAATGCCGATACTACCCAACCGATATTACTAGGCCTATACTTCAATACAAAATAGTGTTATTTTCTGATGTCTGACTTTTAGTTCCATGACTGTTTTCACTATGTAAATGAGACAAAAGTTTTTGGTGATCATCAGCAGATGGTTTTGTGCACAGTGCAACTATTTAAATATCGGTATCGGCCGAAACTGAGAACTGAAATATCCGGTATCGGTATGGTCCGGTGTTTGCAACATTAGTGCAAAACCAGTCTAAGGATTTATTTCTTAAAATACCGGTATCGGTTGAAATTGGGAACTGAGATATCGGGTATCGGTATAATCCGGTGTTTGTCTTATCCGTGCAATACTAGTGTCATGATCCGGTTGAAAGAAAGACGCATCACATTACCTTCTTCCAAAGTTACTAGGATTTCAAATCCTGTGTTCGTGACTTCATCATTAGACGTAAAATTAATTCGTACCGCTGAGCTGTTAATATTCATTGAATCTGGTATCTGGTATCTGCAAGGTTTGGCCAGAAGGTCCTCTGATCCAACCTTTCCTGCTCCTGAATTATAAATCTGAAATTTGAAAGTAGGTATAGCAGTACGTGTTGATAGATATGAAATCATATGTCGATCAAAATGAAAGAAACGACTATATATTACCCATTAGGAATGATCATAATTCTCTTTGTGTTTAAAGACAGATTTGCATCACCCCAAGTATGACTTTTAGTTGGGGGTAAGCAAAAGTCTCAGTTGGTGACTGATCTTTAATTGACATCAGAATTACAAAATTCAAAAGATGCAGAGCAGCTCATATTACACAGCACTCACAGAGAATGTTTCGATTACACATGAGGTCTTTTATGCTCACCAGGATGTGGCCTTGAGCAGTGAACTATGCTGGTGTCTGCACGAGGAAAAGCAGTAAAGACAATCATGGGCGGTGCTTACCACCAAGTAAAAGTCATACTTGGGGTGATGCAAATCCCTCTTTAAAGGTCTGTGGCCATATAAATATTACGTATGCCTAATTGCTGTAAAAAGCATTAAAAAACTTTAAAGTATCCTCAATTCCCATCAAATCCACTAAATATTGACCATTTAACAAGACAAGTACTGTTTAGCACGTACATCATGAATAAACATGTGCTACATGTGCAATTTTGTGACTTGCAAAGAGGGACACATGAGGCATGTGATATGTTATCCTTTGTTTGTTTAACCTTCATTCCCAATGACAGTTGTAATGGTGGCATGCCTCGAGTTTCTTATTTTGGAAGTAGCTATTTACTACTTTGAAAATTCACACATTTAAACCAAACTAGAAACCATCTGGGCAGTAATTAACAGATGGTTTATAAAGGATTAGAATTATAGACACTGTGCAAAACTTACATCATAATTTATTGCATGGCTGATGAGCAATCTCAGAAATATTAAAACTTTGAAGAGGATATCTTGAGAATGGTAAAAAATACTCAAATGCTTGCAACGGAATTTTCATTAGGGGATCTTTATTTATCATTGCTGAGTAATTCAATTGTCTTGGTTACATGTTCACATACATGGCCGTACGGGCCGGGGGTGCTGGAGGCGGCCGCCCCCCCCCCCCAATGTCAGAAATCTGATTAAATCGGGCAGATATTTTGTCTCAGTCGGGCGGAAAATTGGACGGTTAAATTAGGTGTGGAGTCGGTCAAAAATCACCGCCCTCCCTGAGAAAAACAGTTCCATACGGCCATGTTCACATACCTCTAAATAATTAAAATGATCATATACGAAAAACTATATAATATGCCCGATGGGTCAATCATAAGTCTCTCATTCAATATTTCTTTCGAAAGATGCAGAAGGTCAATTTTCACTGTAAAGAAATAGTATCAGTATCCTCGAGATTTCGAAATTTGTATATTGCATGAAAACTGTTATCAAACTCATGTCTATTTTTTGAAATTGATTCAAGTTGTTAATTTCTTTTTATTTCACCTCGAAAGTAATAACAGTAGAACTTATGGATAACGTACGATGTAAATTTGATTTTTTTTTTGTATACATATATGTTACATAAAATCTTTGTATTTGACAGTAGCTTGCATGTTTATTTCCATGTGGGTCAAAACAATAAAAAAACTTCGAACCCATCGTCGACTAAATTTGCCAGCATATGCCAGTATGTGCTGTATATACGTGCTATTGAGATGGAAATTACACTAATGAAAAGAGAAGTCTTTGTGGGGCGCCTTTCATACTTTGTCCCTGCAATATTTTCTTCAATTGAGTAATCAAATCATGAAAGCTCAAGACCGGAAGACGGTTCGGATTAGTTGAACCACCAGCAGGATCTGCGTCAGGCGGGTGGTGTAGGGGCCATCCCCTCTCCCGTCAAGGAATTGTCCAGTTTCGTCTGGAAGCTTCAGTGCATATGGGAATATACAGGCTCAAAACGCTCCTCTCTCTTCCAACGCGCAGGGAGTTGTTATTTGGAATAACAACTCCCTACGCAGAGCTCTTCGACCACCTAATTAGCGATGACCTTTTCTCTCTGAAGGTTGCCCGCCCCCATTAATAACTCAGTATTAATGCGTCATTTGTTCTCCTTCACAAATAACACCAATAAGAGACATTGGGATAACTTTTTTGATATGTTACCAAATAGGATGGGTCTTTTGTTAATTTGATATGAAAGCAGATAAAGTATTACCGGTGGCAAAATGGGGTCGATTGAAGCATTTTTGGGGAAATTATGGTCTTAGAGGCTGGCGGCTGTATATTAGGCTTTGACTGAGTAAAAAGGCTCTTGGAAAAGGTACGGAAGCTTTGAGCTCCGCTAGCAAAAAATCTTCACGGTCATGGTATGCTAAATTGGATTTGCCATGAATGGCCAACTTTCTTGTGAGGGGTAGGGCTCGTACCTGGCGAAAACTTCTACAAGTTTTTAGAGGGCACTTTACAATTTCAAATTAGCGTGTAAGTCAATGGAGGAACTAGAACTGCATTTGCTTGCAAATACGCAGAATTGTAGTGCATGTTAGACAAGCCCTTGCAGTTTGGAGTAGGCCAGATTTAATGTGAGTTTGATACGGCGTTTATTTAATCAAATATTTTTCACTACCTTCAGAAACGTTTGCAAAATTCTTTGCATACATAGTACATTCAAAGCATAAGAAACGACTGGCACAAGGCAGCTAACAAGGTGATTTTATTGCGCAATCATGTTCTTCTTACGAACTTCCGAGCGGCTCTGACGTTGCAGAAAATCATCTTATTTTCAAGCTAGGTAGTGTCATTTGTGTTTTTGTATAATCTTGCTAGTTTTGTGAAAAGGTAAAACACATTGTAGGCCTAAGGATTTCTGATTTGATTCCGATTTGAAGTAAATATCTTGAATTTTGTGGTTTTCGTCTTATAGGTACCTGTAACACTACTATTGAGAGGAATTTCGGTTGAGCCTATACTGTGCACATTGAAGGTGACGCATACAGTATATCATATACTGTGCACAGTATACCATATACTGTGCACATTGAAGGTGACGCCGCCCGTATATATCCAGCTCCCATCACATTAAATTTTACGATAAATTCATCCGCTGATTACTTCGTTTGCGAATTTCAAGTTATGTAGGCAAGTTGTGTTAATGAGAAAGCAAGCGCAAATTCAACTGAATTTTTTCTGAAATAAAGACTGTCGGCATTTCATCAATCAGTAAGATTTCACTCTGCATTAATACAAGCTGTTTCTGTTTATGAACGAGTCCTTTGTCGGGACTAATTTAGAGTGTGTGCAAGAAAGCGGTAAAAGTGGAACTTCCAGTCCCAACGTTCAGTCATGTAGGCACGCCTAGCTTGTCGTGCAACGCCAAGATTGTAGCGCGCACGCGCACTACAATAATTATTGAAGGTTTGCTACCTGAACGTAAGCTCTGTGGAGTGCCCAGATTTGTTGCGAACTCGTCGATTTTAATCAGACATTAAAAAGCAGTGGCCATACTTTCTGTGCATGATCTAAGCAGACTTTGGGGAGAAAAAAGCTTCTGAATACATTTAACTAAAGTTTTACCTACAGTTTACATTTATTACATGGCCATTAAGAAAGCATTCCGTCATGTCGTTGCTCAGGATACTTTCTTAACGTAATAATGGAATGTTCCAATTTCAAAAGCCTGGACGATAACAAGTTGAACACGGAACGTTGTTTTCAGATAGCATTTTCAGACCTTAAAAAACTACCACATTCCTCTAATTTTATTGTTATGGTCAGTATACTCCCCTTGCTGGATTAGTATAAGACTGAGAATCATATCTCATCAGAAAGAAGCAAAATCATAATCAGCAATGTCTGTCTCGGATTGCCTGGCTCACCGTTTCAAACTGGGCGGGAATTATAGGAACGTGACGTCATTTTAAAACAAAGAAAATAAAAGAGCGAAGGATTGATATTTTTCCTTTATTGAGAAAAATGCCTACTGTTCCGCTCTATAAATCGTAATGAAATCTATACCAAACGAAAGTTTATAAGTTGATCTTTTAGGTCCACTGACCTTGTAAAATTATGATCCGGGAAACGAAAGTGTGAATGCTAAGTTGCATGGGAAATATGCAATTTTCTTAAAAACCTCCATTGAATTTCACTCAGATTTTTTTCACTTTTCATAAAAAGTGCCGACTCTATAGAGTATTTCTAAATGTTGCACAATTCACATACATGGAAAGAGAACAAATTTTTCTTCTCAAATTTGGATACCCCGATTTATTTTAAGAACGCGTGTTGAAGAAAATCGGAATTTTTAATCAAGTGGCTACTTCACACAGTTTAGCGAACCCAACCTAGTGGCTGTGAAACAGAGGAGCGTTATATTCCGATATATGTATTACAGAGTGTGTCATCACCAACGACGACACATCGCCCTGGCAGTTCGGGAGATTCTCCCTTTTAGAAGAATCTAGTTTTCCCCCGATCGGGAGAAAAAAATGGTCATGGGCGCAGCATATTGCCTATGTTACCCACAGTTCCACGAGTTCTTTGTGTACATTGTTTAGTGGCGAATGTGATTTGGAACCTCTTTGCAAAATTTGTTGATCTGATGTAATGGAATTAAATCTATATTCGGTATGGGTATATTGTCACAGCTACCGAAAAGCCACGTCTTAATCAGTGGTTCGCACGCCGTTTTTGAGAAAAACACAAGTTCTTGAGTGATCTTCGTTCTTGGTAAATCTTGTCTTTGTTAGGATACAAAACCTATACAATGTGTTGCATAATTTTTCCCCTTCGGGAGAATTTTGCTTTTCCCCCAAACGGGAGAATCTCCCGGACTAACTGGGAGGTTACTTGTTTTTGCTCTTAAGGAAAGAAGGTTCTTCAAGAAGATCCCAAAATATACAAATTTTTAGCAAGAAAACCCCAGGTTTTTATGAATTTGCTTAATACAATCCTGACTTTTTCATATTTTCAGTAAAAACCCCAAATTGTTCCAATTTACTTCAGATAAAACTCACAAATTTCGACTACGCCGTCTTTCCGGTGACTTACCGCCGTTGCCAGTGCTAATTCCTGTTGCTACCTATCCCTTCCCTTTCGGGGAGCTTGGCCCCTTGTCGGACAAATCCCGGGGACACCTGACTACCAGGAAGAAACATCCTCCTCTTAAACACATGAAGTATTCCGTTGAATCCACTGAACTAAAATGGGAAGGTGGAGAATGCCTATCACAACACATTGAAATAATGCCGAAATGCCTACATCTTGTTAAGTCCGTTCATTAGTCGGGGGCTTGACGTTCGCTATACCACTGATTGCTTAAAAGTTTAAGTATCAATTACTTTAAAAGCACGGCCCTCCGTACTAAAAGGACATGAGTAATTCTTTGAACACTTATAATAGGTTAATGGCTTGTAACAGAACAGTTATAGAGAATTAACTCCACGTAATATAAACAATCATAGCAACGGCTATAAAACGACTTTTATGGATTAAAAATGGCAGTTTGGTAGGGACAGTTTCTTCAAGTCATTATCTTCCCATGGCATTTAGTTGAGTGGTCAAATTACACCTACCATTTTCGAGCGAGTTGAATAATTACAAGCAACATAAACTCATAAAAACTTGTATATTGCTAACCTCTAGGCTATCCTTTCGACAAGAATCATCAGCCTCCACATCGAAAGCCAGGAAGGTAAAAACTGTCGAATTTTGAATGTCACGGGCTGTAACGTTGTAGGCGCATTTTACAAAGTTGACATAGTCATCAGGAAAATTCGGTGATGTTAAAATAGTTCCATTTTTAAGGATTGTCTGGCTACAATTGTCTACAAAAGAAAACACTTGAAATATTTTCACATCATTCATCAGCTAAAAACGTAAGGTTTGAAATAAACTTACTCAATTTACAGACTTGCACTCGATGGCAGATTTTACTTCAATGCATAAAATCTCAGTAATTTTCAAACTAATAGAGTAAACGGGCGACGAGGATTACAACTTTTTCATTCCTCACAAGTCTTTTTATTCTTGTTATTTATCTTCACCTAAACTGTTCAATATTCAGTTTTACAGACTATGGCATAGGCGTAAGAATTAGCGGGGGGGGGGGGGGGGAGTTGAGAGGGTGGAGATAAAGCCACACAGTCAAAAATGTGGGAAACTAAGGTAAGCCCCGCCCCACTTTTTAACGACGAAAACCCTTTATTTGCCCCCATTTGTAAAATTTACACTTTTTCAGTAAAATATCAATCCTTTCAATAAATTTACTTTAAAAAATACACAAAATGTAGCATCAAATTGTATATAAGAACCCTCAAATATTTAAAACATTTTACAAAAGGGAGGAGGACACCCTCTGAAATCCTCCCATAGCATCGTTTTAAAATGTCCACCAGCCCCAGCTGCAGTGAAAACAACTCCCCATGCATATCGACTGGGGTGGTAGCTTTGGACTAAAAACGCCAACAAATTTGCATTCACTAAGTGATGCTTTAAGTCTAAACATTTTTCAGATCTATTAACAATATCTTGAAAGACCTCAACTGGGGCAAATGCTAATTAGTGGTCTTCCCTCCCCGATCCAAGCTGACATTTTATTCTGTCGGATCATCAATGTGCTTAGTGTAAGGCTTCTATGTAGCCTAGGGTTTCCAGGGGTGAAGAGTCGTTATTTCAATGTCTAAAGCAACATTTCCCACGGCGCTATAAAGTTTACTACATGGTAGCCATGGGAGTGACGCCTAAAGCTAAATCACCTTTTCTGACGTAATGATGTCATCATATAGCTAATACAACGAAGGATACAAGCTTACACTCGTGAAAGAGGAAAAATCCTTCAAATCCTGAGCTAGTACCATCCAAATCGGTTGTCATGCTGATCAACATTTCGTTACCACTGCTGAAAAACGTCTGTCTTTGCATGGACCCGCACAGGGTAGCTAAAAGTGGACTTTGGCTAGAGTTGCCGTCGTATATCTGACAGAAATGGGAGTAGATAAAAGCACTTTTCGCAAAAACTGAGACAACCATGAGCGTGCGAGGCTGGGCTGGGGGTTTCGGCCACCCCTCCCCCCCCCCGTATTCGGACAGAAGTCTTCAAATTTTCGTACAAAATGTATGTTTTTTCTTGGACAAATGAGCTTAAACTTTTGGTCAAAATTGCTCATCGCCCACCTTCCCTCTGAAAGTGACCCATGGATACGAAATCGCAGTGACTAAAACTGCATGGAACTACATTTGACTATTTAAGTACTCGTTCATGAGTGTAAGGTGCATTTGATGTAGAAAAGAATCGCAAGATAAAATTAGTTTCATCAAATAGAGTATATAGTACATTAGTTATCTACAAATTTTGGTCAAAATAACTTAGATTACTCATTAAATACATCAGTTTGAATTATATTAGTCAAAATGATATCTTGTTTGACTATGTTTTGACCCATTTAAGATAAAGCGACTAGTACAGTAACTTCAACAAAAGTTGTGAAGGTCTTTAAAAGTCTGTGGACATGTAACCAAACCAGTTGTTTTACTGAACAGTGTTAGATTGAAATCCCCTGATGAAATAACCGTTAAAGTTATTTGAATATTTTTTACCGTTCTCAACATAACCCTCTTCAAAGTTAGACAATTTCTGTGATTACTCATAAGCTATGCAAGAAATATGATGTAGAGTGTTTCACAGTGCTTGGATTTCTTTTGTTAACACTTTATAAATTATCTGTTAATAATTTACTAACTAGTTTCTAGTTAGACGTTTAATGCGAACATTTTCGAAGTAGTCAATATGCTAGATCCAAAGTAACCCGTCCAGGCATACGTATATTCAGGGAGTTTTACGGATGGAGTACACACACTTCTCCCTCCTTTGATACTAAGTGGTTTGCCGACAGTGATCTCCCGTTTGTCTTGCTCTATCAAACTCTTTACCACTTGAAAGGGATTACAGGATGTGACGACAGTGGTTATTGTCGTCTGCTACACCTCAATCAGTTTGGGATGATTTTACTCATTGCCATGATACTGCCAGTCGTCAAGAAAAACAAAAATTATTTCATCTCTTTACGCCAGTTTACACTTTTCAAAAGGGTTCAGTAAAAGTTCAAATAACTAACTGAACATGGATCCACGATTCTTAATTTCAGGAACAATGCGGAACTTTTTTAACTTTTGTCGACAAAACGTAGACTTGCCGGCTTCACCGAAAGAGGGATGCTACTGTACATGCGTAAAATTTGAATAATAAAGCTGAAACTCCCTTAAAAGTGCCCTTTCAGTCGTTTATATTAGGAAGGTGACAAAGGTTTAACATCTGTCTGTGGAGCAGATCACTTCAAAGCATTGTCTTTATAAAATCTTTGTCTGAGGTTTACCTTAGTTTGAAAGGATCAAACACTCTGATAAGGAAGGGTAGGTCAAACCAATCTAGAAAAGGAACTAAAGAACCTGTTAATGAAAATTTCCCGAAACCAAAAGGATTAAATTATTCTCAAGTGCTTATTATCTGATGGATTACGTGCTTGAACTCCATCCGTAACAACTCCCTGCAATATTACAAATGCCCTTGGAATGAAGGCTAAACAAAGGATAACATGATAACACATTTAAGATTATTAGAAATACCTCACGCTGAATGAGATTCAATGGTGACGTAGTGGATAAGAGCTCGGTTTCGCAAGCAGACAATCCTGGGTACGAATCCTGCCCAAGAAACTTTCATTTTTTTTTTCATTTTTTGTCACTCATTCTTTCGTGGGGTTCAAAGGTCATATGAGGTCAGCAGACCTCAAGTTGTGAAAAATCGTGAAAAATGATGTACTCAAGAAGTATAAATTTGCGGGATGAACTCATTGCAACTAATCAACCCCTCTCAGCAAGGAACCACTATAAGCCTTTAGGCTTTCTGGTTACATCAAATATCCAGATAGTATTACATTTACGTGTCCGCAAACCTTTAAGAATTAACAGGAATTCATGTGACAGAAATTGATCATACTATTGCGCAAATTGGAAATCATACAGAATATAGAGCTTATAAATTACTACATGCGACTCAAAACATTTCCAAAAATGTAGCATGAAATAAGATTTAAAAACGGGGCTCCTTTAAAAGGTGACTATTGATCTAGAAGACTGACCTTTTACCAATTCTTGATGAGTGTTTAAGTAATTTCCCTAAGGAGTGCACAAATTTGTTGTAATTAAATGTTAGAAATACTTAACGAAACATTTAATTTCAAATTTTGATTAACATCTCGTCATGCCTTCTGAAAGGAACAAAATTTGTTTAGAGGAAGATGCATCATCGATCCATCATTTGCTTGTACTCGTTGGCGCAGAGCAACCAAAATGGTGATGTGATCGTCCCCCAATCCCCCTCCCTCAGGCGTGCACGTGGCCAGAAGGAACGAGACAACTTCGTGGGACGACATATTTTACAGGGGACGAGATATCCCAAGATGTATAAATGCAATAAAACTTTTGTTCTCAAAACTTTTCTATCGGGCAAAAATAGGAAGCGCCGCCACGATACCGCCCTTGGCATGATCAGTGCCTCTTACCTCTACCACGTCATTCAGACAGTCCACGGAATACTGAAGATTGAAGGACACAAAGGTGACAGTGACGTAGTATCCTGCTGGCGCTGTGGCCTTATATTCACATTTGTCCAGATTATTGTAGTTGCTGGGGTAATTTGGGGACGTAAAGTTACTTCCTGATTGGATAGTATAGTTGACGCAATGTCCTGTGAACGATATTAAGTTTTAAGTTTTTCATCTCAGTCACATTAAAATTAAATTACTTGATACTTTAAAACTGATGGCACCTTCATTTTAACTCAATAATTCAGATGAATCCCCCAAAGTCAGAAGTCTCAAGATTTCTGACAGATGATACTCCTGTCCAAAAGGTATTTTACCTGTGACACTAGGACAACTCCCATCAAGAGAATTCCCACCAAGACAATCACCCAACCCCCTGACAGCTTTCCCCGGACAATTCCACCCGGAAGATTCATTCTCTGGACAATTCCGAACCATGCCATTTGCTCCTCAAACTACTGTCCCTATACAGGAAGGTTCGGTATTGTTAACATGGGTGGGAATTTTCCAGGGGCCGGATTTACTAACGTTTGCGTAAGTCTTTGCGTTAAGTTAAAATGTTTACGAAGTGCGTAAGTATTTTCTTAAGTGGTATATTCTCGAAAACAACTTGGGTTCGTAAAGATACGCAGCGTAACTGAATTAAACTCACATGAACCAATCATGTGTGCGGTTTCATCTTGTCTTGTCACATTCTAAACCAATCAAATTGGTTCTTATTGTTAACACGACGCTATTTGGTACAGTGTGCCTCTGTATGTGTTGCTATGACTTTTTGTGCTTACAACTATATAACTTGCATAAAGTTACACAAAATATTTACGAACTTTTCTCTTCCTGAATACCGACTTATCAGCTTACACAAATTTTGGGGCGTAAGTATTCTTTGTGAATCCCGCCCAAGGATGGAAATTGCCCCGGTGAATGTGGGCCAAGGGGGATATCTCCGCTGGGAAATCGGCCGGATGGAAATTGTGTAGAGGTGGTTGCGGGGATTAACTACATCTTTGTTGTTGTCTAGTCCAAAATATTTCTCCAGGCTGCTAAAACCTTTTTCTTTAACTTTGTCCATCATTTACTTTCCTGTCTAAAGTTGATACGGCTAACTGAGGGCAAAGTATTTTTAAAACAGCTCTTTAGCCCTTCTTGGCTCCTTCCTTCGCTCCCTCTTCATTACAAAAGAAAGACTGTAAAAAAGTACATCGTCACATCACATCTAAACAGCCTTGCCCAAGTCATAAATTTGGAGTAAATGAAAAACCAATTTTCAGATATGAATCTTTTAATGATAACTTAAACTCAAAAGGTGACAAGAATACTAAAATGGATAATTTTAGGCTATTTATTGACATAGGCGTAGGATGCTTTTCGAGACGGGAGGTTGAACTTTGTTTCGGATCGCCGTCCTGGGGGAGGGGTCTAATGGGAAGGGGTGTGCCCCTTCCCTTTGGAAAATTTTTGGGTATTTGAGGGTCCTCAGATGCAATTTGGTGCAACATTTTGGACAAACCTTAAGGAAAATAACTGCAAATTTTTGACATTTTCTTACAGAAGAGACAAATAAGGGGTTTTTGCCCTTGGATCTTGGGGGGCGAAAGCATATTTCAGCCCCCACATTTTGACTGGGGGAGCTAAAGCCCCCAGCCCCCCGCTTCCTACGCCTATGTTTATTGATATAATATAAAAATAAAGGGCCTAGCAGATCTGACCCCATCCATTTCTTCTTTACTATCACAATGTTCGGCCGTAAAGCTGTTTATACTCGAAATATTCAATATAATAGACATGAGTAATCTCGTAGTTCTCATGTTAAAACATTACGAAATATATAACTATTAAGAAATCTCTTTGTCCCAAACAGAATTGGACATATGGCAATTAAATCTTACAAATGGACATGGCGTCGTTTAGGTCTGATGAGGAGATGTATCTGTGTATACTAGTAGAAAACTTTAAAATATTCAAAATGATCAAGATGCATGAATATATACCGTCGTCATTACTTCCAACAAAGCGATGTTGTGTACAAAATTTATGTTCCCGTTTTATTAAATGGACGGCCAGAATTGACAAATTGATAAAAATAACTATAAAATAGCTGTAACGAAGTTCAAAGAAAAAGTGCAGAAATTTTAAAGCTTATAGGGAACTTTGAAGCTTACAATCAGTTCTGAGTTAAAGCGAGCATCATTGTAACCATGATATAGCTATGTGGAGTGGATCCCATATTAGTTCAATGCTGCGGCTAGTTAAACAATAAAATAAATTTTATAAAGCAATTACCGTGATTCTGTACGCTTATAAAGCGAGCTTGGAAACCAGAGCTAGTGACAGATGCGTCGGTAGAGAAGGTGAACATAATGATTGGTCCATCACTAAAAATCGGTCGAGGCACCACTGGTCCACAGAATCTTCCTAAAATGGGGTCATATGTGTGTTCACCGTTATACACCTGAAATTAAAGTTAAGCGCACAAACGAACTCAGCATTTCAGCACCCTTAAAAATACAACCGTCTAAACGTAACCGCTCTTTAAGAAAACTCATTAGATGACTGCTTCAACTTTCATAGGTTTGTTCAAATGTAACAGAGTTCCTTTAGAATGGAAAAAAGTGACCCTTCCAGTTAGACGACCTGGTACCCCCCACCCAAAAAGAAAGAAGTTCTGTCTAACATTCCTTCAAAAGGTGGAACTGGTCAGTCGGTCCTCGTTTAGAAGTTTTCATGGCATTTGTAATATAATGTGCTATTATTTGAGAAATAAAGCTTTAACAAGTAAGTTCTGAAAAAGACCCTTATTCTAATTCCATCATTATGGCACTTTACTGGCCCAAAACGGATCTGCTTCCTTGTTATTTAAATTAAAAAGAAATAAAATATTAAATAAAAACGTCAAATACATTTTGTACACCTAATAATTTTTTGGTGAAGTTTTATATTTTTTATTAAAAATAATCCTTTTAAAATTTAAATTGTGAATGATATACCACATGGTATAAATATAGATACAAAATCACGTGACCAAAACTGTCACCAACGTTCGCACAAATTTAGGATGACTGAAGTACAGGTCTTGACAAAACTTTTCAAGCCAACTCCCAAATTAGGTAGCGGCATCAAAATTCCAGTGTAATTCTAATGTAAGTAAAAGTCGCCTTGATGGAAATATTACTCGTCAATGGCGAGTTGGCGACCGGTTTTGTCATGGCCGTCGAGCTGCTGTGGTTTGCGTAATTTGATGGTGAATCTGCAACATTTTAGGCAAAATACAAAATTACCTTTCCTGGTTACTTTAACCAGGACGTGGGTAGCTAATACGTGGCCACGAGTCTGGTAAAGTTAACCAACTTGGCCATTATAACGGTTGACGTCACAACATGAAGCAAAGAGACAAGGCCGACAAGCCAAACTGTGCCTAAAATGCGTGACTTGCACAAGCTCACACTTACCGTTACACTGTCGTAGTTGCACGCTTCAGAATCCTCCAAGTTGAACGATGAAAATAGAAGTACTAATCGATAACCCGGAGGGGCTATGCCGTAGTATTTACAATTGAAATTGTTGGAGTAGTCACCAGGAAAGTTAGGTGATGTAAACACGCTGCCATTCAGATGTTTTTCTTCACATGACCATACTAGAAAATGAGATGAAATCAGCAAAATATTTACATGTTTTTTTTTTCGTTTTTTATCAATAATGTCATACTCTGTTAAATTATAGGTGGCACATGCGACGGAGGGGGCAGTTTCTCCTTCCCCAGAAATGTTAAGAGCAAAATTTTTATCACATCGATCCGTGTAAATTTACCGACTTTTTAAAGATTGTTAAGATGCAAGTTGTAAGGCACGGAAAGTGCCATTCCGGTATCGTAATATGAGACAGGCGCTTAGTGAAGAAGTACTGGGCAAGCGCCCCCTCCTTGAGGATAGTTTCTTTAGTTTTCTACTTCTCATAGGCTGTCGCTTAAATGTCTAAAACTGCGACTTTTTTCAGCGCGCTTCGCGCGCATCCATTCTGGGTACTAGATCTTCCATTCTGAAAAAAATGTTGGTCCAAAGCCCAGAAAAACCCTCAAAATAATCCAACCTGCCCTCCTCTCAAGACTTCTGTGTTGTCGATCCCGGCCGAATGTTTATCAAAAGGAGTAGTCCTTAGGCTGAGGGGGTCCCCGTGTGCATGAGAGGTCCCCTAAGTTTCTCTTCATATTATTGAAGTACACCATGTGGCACATCAAAAAAGTTTGGGTAGACTTTTGGTAACCCGGCAATAATCGAGAAAATGACGTCATAAGCCACGCCCATTGACGCTCTATTGGAACCAAAATTTAGGGGTAGGGGAAACATAAATTACTGTATCTTTAGGAGTGTAAGTCACAGAACAACAAAATACCCCTTAACATGTTTGTATTTAAGTACTCTATTCATTCAAACAATCATTTTGCAAATTAGTATGTTAATGAGGTCACCAAAGGTCAAAAGGTCACGAAAATCGGGTACAAGTGAAAATTTGACCGTTGCTCCAAAATAACCTGTCAAATCATGGATTCATTTATTTTGATATTTTTGATGGATGGAAATGTTAGAAAAGATGCTACTAATTGTTTTGATATGCATTTCAGGCCATTTAATGCCTAACAAAATATCATAATATCAACTGAAAAATTCCATTAATCTAGAAATTGGGTATTGTGCACTCAAGCATATAGTATGCTGTGCATGCAGTGTAGTACCCACAAATACATTAGTTGAGCAATATTTGACAATGTTTTATGCTTTCCATACAGAAGATAAGTTTCTTAATGGTCAGTTTGTTTTATTTACCCTTACTGGGCCTTTGGAAGGTAGCTGGACAGCTCACGAACTGTTCATCCCGCCCCAAAAATTAAAATAAATTACGACAGTAAAAATGTACGTACGTCGGCCTGGCCAAGGCTGGTCCTAGGCACTTCGATGGTCATACTGTATGAATAATATATATATATATATATATATATATATATATATATATATATATATATATATATATATATATATATATATATATATATATATATATATTTATTTCCAGGGTACGCTTCTGCATGCCCTGTGACGTCCAACCGTCCAACGGTGCATGCACGCGGCACCCATACACCACATCAATATAGTACTTTAGCCAAACCAATATCGATAGTTGATCGACCGCTCGCCGACATTCATCAATCAAATGTCACAGTATTGATGCATCATACAACGAAATGATCCAGCTGTGCATGTAGAAAATGTTCACTGAGCTAAATCTTTTTAACAGTTGATCATAATGCCCACTAATGGTCATAAATTAGTCAACTTTTACCCACACAGAAACCACACTTGTGCCTTGTGCACAGCAGGATCGTTTTGGGCAAGATTTAGGACCTAATTTTAAACACAGTGGTGACCTTGTGAAAACCGAGAACAGATTTCATACACAAAAATTGTTCATTATGTAGCAGTGTATTGATATCAAATTTACCCCTTCCTTTTTCACGCATTTCCTCCACTAATTTAGCCTCAAAACAACCTTTTTCTTGATTCATATATATATATATATATATATATATATATATATATATATATATATATAATATGTAATTTTAAGGCCTTTTGACCTGGGGAGTAGCCAGGAATTTGTCAAGGGGGCGAAGCCCATAGACAGTCTCAGCGCTCCGCGCCACCATGAGTCGGCGCGAAGCGCAAGAAAATTTTGACCCAAAATGCCTCCCAGATCGCTGGGAATGGCACTTCCCAAGCCTATTTTCCTCATATAAATAGGGGAAACACTAGCAATAATGTAAAAATAAACATTAAAAAATACCAAAAATATGCTCAAGAGGGGCAGCCGCCCCCTTCGCTACGCGCCTACTTTTGACAAATTAAAGACGCTGTGAGCAGTGGGGCCGGAAAATTTTTTGAAAATGATTCCCAAAGGCGTTTAAGCTATAGATTTCTGAAGGAGGTAGGTTGAGGTGTGTTTTCGACTGAGTGATGGATCTACAACCATTTTCTGTCACAAATGGTTCTCAAACTATCAGAATTATCGCAAATCCTTCGCAAACTATCGAAAACTTTCGCGCGCTCCGCGCCCTTCAAACCTTACCTCAGTTTTGTCCTTATAATCAATAATTTCCAGTTGCAACTCCTGCAGAAGCACAGCAACAGAAGAAGTTGAAAGCTGTTTATGAATTCTCAGGTAAAAGACTGGCTTTTTGATTGGCAAATAGGTTTGTTGGGAAAACCAAAGTGTCTCGATGCAGAGCATGAATGCAGGTTTTGTCATGGTTATCTCCTTTAATGAAAAATTTCGGCACCCTTCGCGCGCATTCGTCACGGTTTTCACTTCATCTCATGACCATTATTAAGGTTATAACACATGCAACTATTCTGATCACAACACTTTTCCGAAAAACAGAAGTTCCAACCTCTGTTTAGGCTTCGCATCAATATGGGATCTTTGATCTTTCAATTTTATTTGTGGCATGATGGGGAAGGTTGAAAGTACTTATTTGCCCTTACAAAGTTTTCAAAACTTTGTAGGGGCCTACGGGATCTTTCAGTCTAATTTGTAGCATGTGGAAGGTTGAAAATACTTATTGGCCTTTATACATTTTCAAAAAAAATTACCGAGCGCTTCGCGCGCAGCCATTACTGGTATAGATGGTGATTGTTAATACACTTATGAAGAAGTTTAAAATTAGGTCCTAAATCTTGCCCAAAACGATCCTGCTGTGCACAAGGCACAAGTGTGGTTTCTGTGTGGGTAAAAGTTGACTAATTTATGACCATTAGTGGGCATTATGATCAACTGTTAAAAAAGATTTAGCTCAGTGAACATTTTCTACATGCACAGCTGGATCATTTCGTTGTATGATGCATCAATACTGTGACATTTGATTGATGAATGTCGGCGAGCGGTCGATCAACTATCGATATTGGTTTGGCTAAAGTACTATATTGATGTGGTGTATGGGTGCCGCGTGCATGCACCGTTGGACGTCACAGGGCATGCAGAAACGTACCCTGGAAATATATATATATATGTATATATATATATATATATATATATATATATATATATATATATATTATATATATATATATATATATATATATATATATATATGTATATATTATTCATACAATATGACCCTCGAAGTGCCTAGGACCAGCCTTGGCCAGGCCGACGTACGTACATTTTTACTGTCGTAATTTATTTTTATTTTTGGGGCGGGATGAACAGTTCGTGAGCTGTCCAGCTACCTTCCAAAGGCCCAGTAAGGGTAAATAAAACAAACTGACCATTAAGAAACTTCTCTTCTGTATGGAAAGCATAAAAACATTGTCAAATATTGCTCAACTAATGTATTTGTGGGTACTACACTGCATGCACAGCATACTATATGCTTGAGTGCACAATACCCAATTTCTAGATTAATGGAATTTTTCAGTTGATATTATGATATTTTGTTAGGCATTAAATGGCCTGAAATGCATATCAAAACAATTAGTAGCATCTTTTCTAACATTTCCATCCATCAAAAATATCAAAATAAATGAATCCATGATTTGACAGGTTATTTTGGAGCAACGGTCAAATTTTCACTTGTACCCGATTTTCGTGACCTTTTGACCTTTGGTGACCTCATTAACATACTAATTTGCAAAATGATTGTTTGAATGAATAGAGTACTTAAATACAAACATGTTAAGGGGTATTTTGTTGTTCTGTGACTTACACTCCTAAAGATACAGTAATTTATGTTTCCCCTACCCCTAAATTTTGGTTCCAATAGAGCGTCAATGGGCGTGGCTTATGACGTCATTTTCTCGATTATTGCCGGGTTACCAAAAATCTACCCAAACTTTTTTGATGTGCCACATCATGTACTTCAATAATATGAAGAGAAACTTAGGGGACCTCTCATGCACACGGGGACCCCCTCAGCCTAAGGACTAGAGTAACAATATAACTACACAACTGATTTTTGTGGCCTGTTAAGTGTCCATGCACCCAGTGTCATATGAACTGGAAGCTAAAATGCACCATTTTAGTGCCTACAATTTCGTAAATACCCCAGAGCTTCCGGGGATTCGCCCCCTGGACCCCACCAGGGGCCCTTAGTTGGGCCCCTGGACCCCACCTGTTAGGGGACTCATTGCGCTCCCGTGGCGCCTTCTGCCTCGTTTGGCAGTCCGCCTCGGTGTTCCCCCACTTAATCTGGCTCCTGTTCAGACGTTTAATTTGAGAGAGAAATAGTGCCGTTGGAGACAGGAAGGGGCTGGTGGCTTAACCCTCCCAAGAAATTGTCAGTTTGAATGGTGGATTTGTCTTAATACGTCCAAAACTATCTCATAAAATTCCAAGAATTCCGGAATTGGATAGTTTAGCCCCCAGTCTCGGAGATGAATGGCCCAGCCCTACCCCTCATTCTAAACCCCCATATTAGAAACAGTCCCACGGTACTGAGAAGCCTCTGCATGAGCTTTCGTCAATGTTGAAAATCATGCGTTTTATATAATACATATAGTCTCGTCAAGATTTGTAAAAACAAAGAAGTCGGTGAATCTCTTTTATTCAGTCTATACTGGCTGATGTGTGATACAGTGAAACATTCATTGGAATGTATCACTTTTTCGTTGGTTATCATATTTTTCTCAGAAAAGCAAACTACAGTTTGTACAAGTAACTGGACAACTTTTGCATTTTAAAGAATTCTCGTTGTGAGATATACTATTAAAATTTTGGAATCAAATTTGTTTTGACAGACGACTGTAATTCAGCGGATCAATGATAAACAAATTTAAATGTTACAACTTACAAGTTTCATCCAAAAACGGCTGCATCTTAATCCTCATCGTGACAGAGAAGAAGAAAACCAAGTAGAACAAATGCATGTTGGAAGTAAAAAGTACTTGTAGACCGAACGATGATACCAAGTCAAACGGAGATGTATGAGACAAAGTAGGTGAATGAAAAATTATATCCCAACTTTTTTTGTAAATTTTATTTGATTGTGAAAGACCAGAATCAACGGCTGTTTTGAACTTTCAGGTTGAGTCTGCGTAGCCACGACTTATTGCATAAGCCAACTGAAGAAAGCTTTCATATTTATGTACGTGTCCGTGCCTATCAAATGTAAATCCAACAAGAAACGTGAACGGCTTTTCTTTCCTTAGCGTAACAATGAGGTAATCTCACTTTAGAAATTAAAGTTAGAGAGAATGACGTCAGGCGATCTGGACTGAAGCCATTGATTCGGCTCTTTGTACGGCATCGAAGTAACGGCGCGTAGTACATACATCACGTCGTTGCTTTTGCCCAAGCTATTGGCCGAAAAACTTACAAGTTTGCAATTTAGGAGTACATAACGAAACACTTGAGGCACTATGATTTATCTCTGTTGTGAAAATTGCTCAAAATCGTTCAAAAAACGAACAAAATGGCATTTAACTTCTGAAGTTGAATGCACACTGTACGAACGGAGACAAGCCAATCAACCTGCTTTTTGCCGTACAACGGAAGCGCCCTAACAATTTTCGTGGTTTCACTGGTTTAACACGCAGTGATGCTCTGTGTCAGCGTTCTCCCTTACTTTAATTTCTATGTGTAATCTAGCTTAGAGTGATGGCGCTGTGGAGGTTTGCAAACTCTTGTTCCTACAAAGCCACATACAGCCCCATCCTGCAGTACACGATATACTCGTACACGATAAGGTTCCATCAATTATTCCTCTTTTGACTTACACCAGGGAGTTGTCAGAGGCAACTCCCTGACAACTCGCTGCTTACACACTAAAGCCTATTTTGACTTACACACTAATTTTGGTCCGTTTCGTGGCCTCTTAACCGTTGCATAAGCTTTCAGCAGGTACAGGTTACCCCTCACCATGATAGCCCACACGTGAGCCTTTCATACCGCTTTGAGATTTGTGTACCATGACCGTTGAGATTTCGGGTTAATTAAAGAGCTCGTATAATAGGGGGTGGCTCCTTTGACAATTCGCTCAAAATGTCATTTTCGCATAGCCAAAATATATTCTGTAATGCAAAAATTGCCATAATGCCTTCAATTCTCTTCATTTTGCAAAATGCGTGCTCACTTCATTTGCTGCAATATCGACAACACAAACTGAACACGTTCTTTCAGCAATGTGATTTACACAGTGCCCCAAATTCATTTTTAGGAAACATTCATAGTTGAATAGCCTATATTCCCCCTGTGGATTTGTCTTTGAGTTCGTGGCGCTCTACCACAATTCATCATGTTTGGGGCGATCATGAAAATGATGAATATAACAGTACAGAATTTCGGAGATTTCTCAATTTTAATCATGCAATTAACAAGTTAAATACTCTTTGACAATCAACATTTTCCCCTATACTTTAAGTCTGAATGAAGTCTTTTGAGAAAAATTATTTATTCTTCAATAGTATTTCATATCTCGTTAAAAGATTTGGCTGAGCATCACAAATGGACTCACCGACAAGATGACGTAATTATTGTTAGCAAACAATAACCACTGCCCGCGAAAGATTTTTCATTTTTCACATCTCTCGAGATGTAATAATGATTTCAACAGTCTTCAGTGCATGAAACAAACAAAGAAAATTCGATTAGTTAACTGTTCCTTCCGAGGGCACCTCAGTCCGGTGAGCAATCTACTTCGTCGGCGGGGCAACCGGTTTTAGCAGCAAGCCAAATGCTAAGTGGGAGGAAAGCCGGAGTAGCCTACTCGGAGGAAAACCCACGTATAGTACATCGAGCGAGATTCGAACCT
The DNA here is from genome assembly GCA_029531755.1 of Holothuria leucospilota. NCBI lineage: Eukaryota > Metazoa > Echinodermata > Holothuroidea > Aspidochirotida > Holothuriidae > Holothuria > Holothuria leucospilota. The sequence continues at coordinate 19,170,814 of CM055972.1, read as the reverse complement.
ACGCACATATGAAACACATTGGTGGACAGCAGCTGGAATAGACCATTCTGCCACTCACTCGAAGACCCAACATGCAACATTTAGGCCCATAGTTTTTATACTCTATCTTTTGTCCGGGCCCGTAAGCCAGACAACGTACCGAAGCGTTCATTAAAATGTGTGAATTCTAGGAGAAAATTCTCGTTGACATCTGTTGAAATGTTAACAGGTTTGAATTGATTTGTCAGGTATGAAGATCAATCGCAAGATTTCCGACAGTACTTTTCAGCCACAATCAGAGAAGGCAGGAGCCTCCTAGCCCAGTAATAAGCGAGTTCGATAATCCGACTACACATGCGTACATCCTCAAAATCGTCGGGTAAACATTACAGGCCGTACCTACAACAAGCGTTCCAGAACTTGAGATTATTGTAGAAAATTGTCAAATCGTCCCATTTTAGATCCATCGCAAATATAAGGAGGGTTCTTACATGTGGTTGTATATTTTGGACTGCATTTATTATGAGTTGCAAAATCACGTGTATATCCATTCATATGTATGGTACTGAGCTCGCGGTTTTGGTAATCCCCGTGTACCACAACAATTCCATACGTCATTCGAATTATCGAAGTAGCTTATTGAAGTCCACATGGCCAGCGTTGACAAATTTGTCGCGTTTCCAATGGCAACCCTTAATTCAGTCGCGGTTCTACGGGGGGTAGGGGGCTTTAGCCCTCCCCGTTTCCTAGCCCTCCCCCACCAGTGCGCAAAATTTTATATTGGTTAGTAATGGAAAATATTCCACATGGCTCTTCATCCGGTTTCACCAGGGTCAATGGCAACATCCCCCCCCCCCCCCAAATATGTCCTTTCAACCGCTCCTGCCTTAATTACCATAATGGGGGATTAAGGGAGACGCAGATGTACATGTTTATACAAACGGGTGCAACATGCCGTATATGCAGGCCACTATACGTGCATACTGCTGAAGAAGAGATTGCATAAGAACATAACCCCCATGCACCCACGTGTGTCTCCAACCATGGAGCTTAAATTAAAAAGTGGTAGTTCCTAGCTCCAACATGCATGGACGTGCAATCAAAATTGAAGTCACGTGAAATGAGTGTAGATCACTCTTATTGAATGTTGGACTCTTATAACGAAATCATCAGTTTTGAATACCAACAGCATTAAAGAGCTTTAAAACTAGCTTTATAGTTTATAAAGCAGAGGTATCTTCGTCGTTCATGGATTTCACATTTTCATTTACATCCTGTTTCTTCCCTTCGCTGCTCACTGAGACTTCTTCCCCCGATGTGACTACATAGTTCTTTGGCCTAGAAGATAGAAAAAGAGTTTGCACAAATATTAGAACGGGACCTCTGACACCTTACCCTGGGGCAAGGGTAATGATTTGAATAATTTTCACCGAGACTCATTTCGAAGCAATAGGCTATTTGTATAACGCCTTTTGTGGGTACGAGCAAATCTGCCTTCTTTCCAAGCCCTCGCAAGCCTTGGCCCTGTGAACATTGTCAGCAAATATTGAGTAGGCCCCAATGTTTTTCATAGCCCAAAGTTTCACTACAGACCTTCAATCATATAGATTTAATTAAGTTTCCTCTTCAAGCACAAGATTTGTTCTTCATAACTACTTGGGCAGTTCGGCTGCAGGCCCTGCTCCAGTACCTGAGGTTATTTTATCCAGTAGCGCCACCAAGAAGGGGGGGAATGGGGGAATCCCCCTCGATACTTTTTACCCAGTTACCCCTCGTCCGCCCTGTATAAAATGTATACAGTTTACAGTGGTGCACTCATTTTTTGCCCTACCACATTTCTGCTTACACCCACCTCCCCACTTTGAAATCCTGGCGGGACCACTGATCTTACCTAATAAAAGTTGCCAGTAAGGCTGGATCTACTTCTTTAACATTATCTTCTGTATCGAGGCATCGAAAGAATTCACTCATGATGACAGACACAATAAGTGTCGTAAGCAAAGTCATTACAGAATACCATTGGAAGGAGATCTGTAAGAACAGAAAACAGGGACATGTATGTTGAAATACACGAATGATATCTAAAAGCGTTACACCAATGGCGTCGCCAAGCGGAGGCAGGGGGGAAGGTACCCGCCACCACGGAAAGGTTATCGTGCCTGGCTCCTTGTGCACCCCCATGAGATTCCAGGTATTAATAAAGCAAAAGGTAAAATAAGGCAAAAACACACCGTTATATGTCAATTTGGATACGAGGACTCACCAGGGGGATACAATTGCACAAAATGTCTTCAAAACTACATTTCTGAGGCGTGCTTCCCGGGCATCTACTTTGTTAACTTTGTGAAGCACAACCTTAATGGGAAATACATTCCAGAATTATTGTTTGAACATCTGTTTTTAACAGCTTTGGCATCAATGCCGCCTTGAGTCCTTTACATTCAATACAATACCCAAATTCATTATCCTTTAGTCCAATTAACTTTTTGTTTGAAAACTTCTCACTGTTATACCAGGGAGGTGCACCTCCCTGGTTATACTGTTAACTGTTGGTTATACGTTGCAACAAATTTCTACTACTGTAGTATTCGCTGAAAGATATCGATTGGCACTTCGCTTTACCAGGGAGTTGTCTCTAGCAACTCCCTGCTTTAACAGATTTGGACCAGACAAAATGTATTCACGAAGTGAGTGGACACTCGTAAAGAGTAGAAGCAAATCGTAATCAGAATGTATTTTATTGATATTTGTTCGACTCAGATTGTAAATAAAATAGAAAGACAAAATATTATGGCCAAAGTTTTTCGAAAATCTTACCTTGTATAGTCCAAACATGTCGTCCTGACCAGCTTGAACGTAGGAACCTACAGTAGCCCAAACTCCCATCAAGAAACCTGTAACTGCACCTATAAGGGTACCACTATGAAAGAAAATGAATGAGTTTTGGATAAATTGCCAAAAGAGTTTGCATGTGGAATCAGTCTTCTGTTTTATCTCCTATGTGCTAAAATGATTCATATCTAAGAGTTTGCGGACATTGATCCCACAGACACATGGATGATACTCCCCCGACACATGGACGGTATAACATACTATCCAGTTTCCCAGAGGACACATGGATGTTACCACCAATGTTCTTGAAGAGAATGATATACTAGGTTATTGACGAATGACCATACATGCATTAACCCTTAGAGGAACAGTTAAGATCACTTCTTTACAGTAGAAACAAACATGAAACCATCCCTTTTAGATGTTATTGTCAAATTTGCAAAGTTCCAAATGCTTCAATTATTAAAGATTAGCAGGCAGAAGGAATCATGTTGCATCATCGTACAACCAAGGAGTTGTAACACACTTTACAATATTAACCAAAGGCTCCTGTGAACGCTGTTGTTTGAAACAAAAATTACTTACTAGGTATTAGCTCGTGGCCACAACATTCCAAGTGAAAACGACGCAACAAGTGGGCCACCCACTGCCCCGAAAATGGTGTTAATAAGTGAGATAAGGGTGTCAAGGTTGACGCAGAGGTAGGAGAGTGCGATAGACACAACACCAAAAACAAAAACTGGAAATAAAACCAGAAATCCCAAAGGCTTAGTGATTCCTTGCTGAAAGGGGATAATTTGTTGCACTGACTCGGTTCATCCCTCAGATTTACATTCTTGATTTTTTTTAATTTTTACTATGTTTTCCCATTTTGACCTCTGCTGACCTCATATGACCTTTGAACCCTACCAAAAAGAGATTAACCAAAAATGAAATGCGTAAGAAGAGAACGTGTCCTAGGAGGGAATTGTACCCGGGACCGTCTGCGTGAGACACCGGGCTCTAATCCACTACGCCATCTAAAAGCTCGTTCAGCATATAGTATTTCTAATCATCCTATAATGACAGCATCCTTTACACGTGTTCATAATTAGGTAATTCAAATGAGGATTATTACTGTAATAGATATGCTTGTGAAAAAATAAATGTTTTTCGCTATAATTATATCTTTGGCACGGACGCGTGGCTACGTAAAACATCTATACACAAATATGAAAAGGATCCATCATCCATGTCGTGAAATATCGTGTTTTTTCAAGGTTTTCGACTTTTGACCTCTGATGAGCTCAAATGACGTGACCTTTGATCTCCACTGAAAACGATAGGGTTCTTTCCTTTAATATGATAAAGTTTCAGTTTAAGTATGAAGATTGTCCACCATTGCTATCTTGAGATATCCTGTTTACACGCAGTTTCTAACAAAGTTGTATTTTCACCTCCAGTGACCTCAGATAACCTTTGACCTTTACCAAAATCAATAGAGTTTATCTTTTGACTATAACACATCCACATCCCAAGTATAAAAAGCACCCATGCTTCCTACCTAGAGATATCGTGTTTACAAGGTTTTCGGTTTTTGACCTTTGGTGAGCTTACATGACCTTTGACCTTCATCAAAATAATAGGGATCTTTCTCATAATATAACAATTCTATGTACCAAGTATGAAATTTATCCATCAGACCATCATTGCTGTCTTGAGATATCGTGTTTACAAGCCAAGCGTCACAAACACACACACATACGTACGCACGCATACACACAAACAACCGCCCACGTGATTGCATAGATTTCTTTTGCCTGCGGCAAGGAATCAAAAAGGTAAAATATTGGTATATATGGTGTACAACATGTACATAAACTTAACAAGTGATAAAGTGACATATCGCTATCAAATGTTATTGTTCTATTTTCAAAAGGGAAAATAGCAGCAGTTGATTTTAACCAGAAATATTAGAAAACTTTGCAAAGTAACAAGTATTAGTTGAGAATCTTGCAGAATATAAAATTCGTATTAAATGTTGCAGAAGCAATGCGAAAATTCGATAGAATATTTAAAAATTGTAACATAGGGGTTTAAAAAACACACTGTGACCCCCTTCATAACATTAATTTAAATCATGAACTTACATGACATGACCCACGAGTCTTTTCCACACCAGTACACAAGCCACACTTTCAGCCCCCCTCCCCTTTTTGACCTGCTGACTTATTTTGTAACATTTAAACATTGGCAAGTTCGCTCGACAATAGGCCCTTTTCAAAATAGCGATTAAAGAGGATTATGTGTCTGTGACAGCATTTTGGTATGGCGTTGGTTTTGTAAATGGCATTTTAATGTGGCCGAAACGACGCAAAGCCAAACAATATCAAAGAATTCTTTGCAATTGCTATTTGGAAAAGGGTCTATTATCTCCTTTTCGTGTAAGATGGGTAAAAAATGATAACAAGTTAGTGGAATAAGGTGAAGGAAATAGCTCTCTAGAAAAGGTCTGATCAACCGAGCATCAACCTGGAATCTAATCAATTATTTGACTAGATTCGGTTCAAAATGAATCAATTCTGGTCATTTTAAACCAAATCTAGTCAAATAACTAATTGAACTCCGGGTCGATGTATGGTTTATCAAATTCGGATCAAATTTCAACCGGTCATACTTAGAGAGTAAAAACCTAGTATTTGAAGAGTGGAGTGGTCGCTTAATTTAAGGGAAATGACTGTCTCCTGATCACTTGCCTACGTAGCAGGCGGTATGGCATATTCCTTGCCCAGTCATATCACTTGGGAGGCTGACGAGCTGAGCAAACAGAGTCGGCTCCGCTGGTATCTGATCACACGAACCGTCGAAATCTTTTAACATTGGTTAAGTAATTCCTTTTTTAAACAGGTAATAGTTGTTACAGGATCATTCATGTATTACACAGATGTCATTACTACTTGGAGCACCGAAAAAGTGTCAAAATTTACCTACTCTAGCTGTAAATTAAAAAGCAAATGACCTGGAGTAGGCCGTGGCCCATTTAGTTGTAGCGACACCATTCCCACGACAAATTTGGATGGCCACTGACTGAGCCTTTAATATATCAATGTCTCTTGGTAGCGAGTATTCACCTCATTGCCTGACTTCTCTTGATAATTATTAGCCATGATAAAACTAAGTGTAACGCCGACAAAACTGTACTTCCGCTTGTAATATATACAGTAACAGTAAAGAGAACCAGAAGGGAGGCTAACCTTGTTTTCAGCTCACATCGACTTTACTAAGGAATCATGTGACCTAGTACGATGTTCCGATATCAAGAATAGGATAAGCTCAGCTACATTTAAACGGATCAGTCTGTTAGAGTAAGTGCTCATTTATCTATCTTGTATGAAGAACCATTTACCATTTCAATTCTCAGTGCCTTTGCGCGTGAGCAGTAGCCTCAGCAAGGCCATGACATTGGGCAAGTGAGCAGTTGCTTCCTCCATTAGAATGTATTAAAACAATTCTTGTGCCTTTTTGTTGCAGGTACGGGCTAACCACAATATCACAGACCTGCAAATCAAATGTAGACATAGGCGTAGGAAGCTCTTTCAAAGTGGGGGAGTGGAAGTGAATGTCAGTAATGAGTGTCCTGGGGAGGGTCCAAGGGAAGGGGTGTCCCCTCCCCTTTGGATATTTTTTTACTGTTTAAAGTGCCCTAGATGCAAAATGGTGCAATGTTTGACAAACTTTGAAGTAAGTTTATCCTATTCAATGCCATATTTTGGCAGCATATCATCCAAAGTGGGGAGGGGGCAAAACAAGGTTTCCGCCCCACCAATCAGAGTGCGGGGCGATCGCCCCGCTGCCCCCTCCCTTTCCCTATGTCTATGTAGACGTCCAAAATATGGAAGAAAGTCTGATGTAACCAATCATTAAAAAACAAGGAAAAAATAATCACCTAGAACCTTTGATAGCGTCGTATCTCGCTTTTCTGAATGAGAAGTCACACTGCCTTTGTCACCTCGCCACTCACGGAATGGTCTAAGAATATCAATGAGAACTACTGCAGACATAGCGTTCAAATTTGATGAAATTGTACTACAAGAAAAGGAAAAAATATGAGAAAGGCCGTTTAGTTGATCAAAAAGTTTCTATTTTCAGATGGACCGGATTAAAATTGCAACTGCACATTAATGGAAACTGAATGACTATGTAAAATGTCACTATGTTCTGAAAAGACCGTATCTAAGACATAAACAGATTTCGAAGAAATTGGACTTGATTTGGATTGAGTACTCACACCCAGTGGCGTCACAATTGTGTTTGGCAGGGGTCAAGTGACTCGAAGTGCGCCCCAGACCCGGGACCCGGACTACCTGTCTGCTCGATCATCCCCCTTGGGAACTCAGAAAACTCTTATTTAAGGCCCAGCTGGCGGTGCCATTCTTGCAACAAAAGAACATGACCGTATCATACCGCTCAAGTGTTTTTGCCGTCACGAATTAACAATTCACCGGAAGAGGAGTGGCGCGAAGAGTACACAAGCTTTCATTTTCATTTTCCTTCTCTTTCCATTTTTTATTTTTTGTTTTCCTATCTTTTTCTCCATTTTTCTTTTTCTTCGACTGCCTTAATTTTGCGCCCCCTGGCCCATGTAGGAAGGGGTGGCTTCCCTACCTGTCCCCCTTTATTACGCCACTGTTAACACCTTCCTGTATTAAGATTATTTAATCACGAGTCACATTGTGCGGGATTAGAAACTAAACCGACACTTTAAGAAACCCCAATGCGGAGTATTGCACATCTTTACTCAGAGATGCTGATCACAGAATGATAACAGACACTAACATCACTAACAAAGGCCGAAACAGTTTAGCTGTAAGAAGAGACTTGGAACTATCTGAAGATGACAGACAGATATTCAAGTGGGAATTCGTTACTGGACAACTCCCCTCTCTCGGACCGGTATTTTCATTTGGACAAGTCCTTCTTGGGAAACTCCTGCGGTACAATCACCACCCGGACAATCCCCACCTGGATAATTCCAACTCGGAAACTTGTCCCCTCCCCAACTGGTGAAAACTGCCCTCCAGATACCCCCCCCCCCGAAAATTTCGAATTGCCCAGTGTGGCACCGCCGCAGTCATGATAGGTTAAATCAAGATGATAATATTGGGCATCTTAGAAAGGTGGTGTCCTATTGGTTAAGGTGTTGGACTTGTGATACAAGGATTGCTGGTTCGACTCCGGTCTGGATCATTGTGCTGTGTCTTTGGGCAAGATGCTTCATCTCGATTTCCTCTCTCCACCCAGGGGCTGAGGGGTTAAATGGGTACCTGTGAGGGTAGCCTGTCATGTGTACACCTGCTGCAAACTGGAGGGATTGTCTTTGGGACAGGCTAGCATTGAGCAGGGGTAATGTCTGTACTGCGCATTGAGGCCTAGCGTTGGTGCAGAGAGCTGTATAAAAGCAAACGAAATTATTGGTATTATTATAAAGATAATTACCTCAGAAAACCAGCTACAAAACAAGAAATATGAAGACCGAAATAACCAGGTACATCACTGCTCTTCCACAAAGAAAACTGTTATCTGATATAGGGCGTAATGTTGAATACAATTACTATGTAAGATTAAGTTGTACATATATAAAAGTCCACATTATAAAGACGTGTATTATATATATATATATATATATATATATATATATATATATATATATATATATATATATATATATTTATATATTTATTTATTTATTTATATATATATATATATATATATATATATATATATATATATTATATATATAATATATATATATATATATATATATATATATATATATATATATATATATATATATATATATATATACAACCGAACTGATGATATCGGACAACTTGTCAGGTCCCTTACCTCAGAGAACCAGCTACAAGACAAGAAATATAAAGACCGAGATAGCCAGGTATATCGCCGAACTGCTCACTCACAAAGTACACTGTTATCTGGTACAAGGACGTAATAGACAAAAACCGTATAGGATGTATCAAAGAGTATCGAAATGATAGTCTACATTGTCTGACTATAAAGACTTAATGTTTGTTATGAAAACTTGGCATTACACAATGCAAATAGTGACAAATATTTACGACTCGTTAGATTCACAAATTTTAGAACAGAAAACATTACAGAGTTTTATTCCATAAAAAAGTATTACACAGCTAACTGTAGCTATAACGAAAAACAAAATATGTAGCCCTCTACGATCATGCCAAGGTTGAAAAGCATTAATTAATGTCGTTTTAAAAATTTCCTCAGGTCATTACTAAATTCAACTCATACTTCCATTACAGCCGTGTGTGGTGACAAATCTGTACCAAACGAATGGCAGATGATCGTGTCATGTTTTGTTATAACGTTTGAACAAAGCTTGTAAATTTTTATTCAAAAGTTGTTAAATTTAACATTAAACATTTGCTTTCTTAAACTTTGTCATTGTTGAGACACAGAATATGTCTGTGTGAAAAAGTGGTCTATCTGAAGGTCTACTTTAGCCTGTAAGAAGTATCTCGCGTAATCTTATAGTTCTCATCTTGCCTGGTCAGGTGACGTCATATTAGGTGGCCCTCTATTGGTACCATCAACAGCGTCTGGTCCTAAAATAAATCAGATAAAGATCTCGACGAAGACTACACCATTCACAGCTTAATTTATATGCAACTTCATATCTTGCGTTACTAGTTACTAATTCAGGCGGTACAAATAACATCATTCTTGTTTGAAGTACATTTATAAGAGGCGGAGCAAGTCGGGCGATAGCCTCCTCCTACTACTCATCTCTACAAAATTTTCAGTAAAAATTTAAGAAAACAACTGGCATAACTTCTGGCACAACAAATAGATTAATACACTGTAATAAGCTGGTTTAAAGAATCAACAATAATGTAAAGATTCAGTTTCAGGTAACAAGAGTATATCGTGTTACCTTTCCTAACCCAACAACTAACCGACTAATCCATAAGTACTGGCTCAACTGGTTAAAGCCCCTCTCCCCTTCTCTCCCTCCCCCCCCCCCATCTTATTTTTCGCAGACCGCTATTTTTCGCATTTAATGCTTAAGAAAATACTGGGAATTTAATTGACCCGATCATGATTTTAAAACCTTTAGAATAGGGAAAATCGCATAAATGGGCTCCGCCTCCTACATTTTTTAGGCTTTGGCCTTGCAGCTTCTGCCGTACTAACACACCTTTTTGTTCTTGTGTGCAGAGCTAACGAAATAACCCCCTCTATCCAAGCCATAGATCCCCCTGTGCTTTTACAATTGGTGTAAGGATATAAAGGCGTACGGGACGGGAGCTGAACTGCAGCGCCACCACCCTCCCCCATAGGTCAGAAAATGTGCTATTTTGGGGCAAAATATATGCTATTTTCGGGGAAGCATGCATTAAAGTTTCGTACAAAAGTGCTGCAGAACTCCCAGTCGGGGGTAGTCCCGTGTCCTTATGGAAGTATGTAGACGGTCCTTAAAAATCGCAAATTGACGTGGATGTACTTCGGATAGTGGTATCGTTCTACTTCTAAGAAACCTTATATATGTGAGGATACATTGCAAAGCAGTTTCTCATCAAAAGCGCCTTTCCATAGTGGCTGGATTTTTGGGGGTTGGGGGGGGGGGCTAAATCGTATTGAGCTCCTACGCCCATGGCTTGAACGTAAAGGAAAACGACTTACAAACCTTGCTCTTAGTTAACGTCTATTCGTATGTAATATTGTAGCAATATTGACAGTGAGGTGTGGGCGTGTTCTTGATTTTTCTCATGAACAAAGCCAGTGTCACATGAATTTATTTTCTTTATTGCCATTCCTGTTAATTGGATCTGTTAGATGTGAAAGTAAAATACTACTCTTACTACAAAAAGCCACTAGCATGTCGGATTTAAGTAATAAAATATTCAGTAAATTTCTTCCAAGCGACAAGAGAACGGGACACAACAGCGAAAACAATACAGCCGTATTGGCTCAGCTCAGCTCAACTTGGTTCGGGTCGGTTTAGTTCAGTCCAGTTTATTGCTTTACATTAGTTGAGCCACAACTGGAAAAAAGGACGTGGTCGTCTCGACTTGAACCAATTGGTTGGAAACTGGGACGTTAAAGCTCATCTAACCTAACCTACATTAGTTTATTTGATTGTTGGCTGTTTTATACAAATTTCAGTACACGCTCCACAGTGGGCCAAAACTGCGTGCTATAAAGCATTTACGCTTCGTCCAAGAGCAAACCGAAAGGGCACTCGATGGACTCATTTGTAAATTTGAGAATACTGCCAGACTTAAGAGCACTTATTATATGTGCATGTTTCAGCCAAAGTATATCAATCCTTATGTTGCTTTACAGAAATCAGTCAATGAAAAATTAAATTAACTGTTTAAAAACTCGTAAGAATATCATTGAAAGGAAAGCTTACCAAAGTAATACGCATACATCACTAAACCCTGCAGTGAACAAATCACCAACACCCCGATGAGCAAAGGAAAGTTCATTGCAAGAGATCTGTCGGAGAAAGAAGAATTGAGGAAAGATCACATGGGAGAGACATAAAGGCTCTACAATCTCTCCCCAGACAGTAAAAAAGTCTCCCTACTTAGTTAATTTCCAGCCCCTCCTTAAATTTTTAACAAAAACACTTACGTAGTACACTTCCCACACACAGCTTTAGTAGCCTGTGCTGAGTTCAAATTGCTCAGCTTGGAATGATATATCCCTCGCATGGAATGATATATCGCTCTACATCGAGTGAATTTTCACTCCACCCCGAGTGAAATTCACTCTTACTAGGAGTGGTCCCAAACTACAGTCTCTTTTGGAGTGAATTTCACTCTTTTGCATTCAGAGTGTAGTATGTCTCGCCCAACCCATTAGAAAATATTTCGTCCCTCCCCTCGAATCTATTTGCCCCTTCAGTACTTTGTATGCATATGGCTACGGGCATAGGCTGTATTAAGGGGGGCAAGAGAGGCACTTCCTACCCGCCACTCTTTCCACACCTTAAAAAATAATAAAAATAATAAAAAAAAAATGAACGAAAGGAAGGAAGCGAGACCAGAGAAACTATGAGGAAATTTTTAATGTTATGGTAAATTTGGCAATGGAAAATTAATAAAATTATTAATATCAAATGAAACAAAAATGACAAAGATTTTTCTCAGCGCAATTCGTGCGCACCTTCAATGAAACTAACTAATACAATGGCAGAGCTAAAAGGTGGGGAGGCAAGGGGGAAATGTTGATGAAAATTTTAATTGGTACCTTAATTAAAAAAAAAAATCCACATCTTGGGCGCCGCACTCTGTGACTTGAATTCCTGAAATAAGGATCACTGACAGTGCTAAATGTTAGTACTTACACGTGCCATATCCAGGCATACACAATTTAGACAGCTACCCGTGTGTAGGGAATCGCACTTCTCAATAATTTGTTCGGCGTGCTTCGCGTGAACTCCGAATACAATTAGGTGTCTCGTTTGTACTGCTGTCCTCGAAAAACTTTTGTGCAATTACTTCCTGTAGGATAAATAAAAACTATTTCCAAAACCCTCTCAAACCCTTCCGCTGTTTACTTTCCCCACCAATTATTACCATCCTCATCAAATTGATTGACGGTAACCATCTTAAATTTCCAATCACCATAAAAAATATTTCATAAGCGTTTGAAAGACACCTGATGGAAGAAGGAGTTTTTCTAGAAATGGTCCAGAAGGGCTTCAAAAGCGATCGCATTTAAGAAAATTCTCGGGGAGGACCCTCGGTGCCCAGCCTTCGGCTTCGCGATTTTGGCGCTCGCGGTTAAAGGTCACACCTTACAAAGATGCAGTCTCCAATGATTTTTTTTTACTGCGGACGCCCATGGCCATATCTCAGTAAGAACTACCTATAGCAACATTTCATTGATTTTATAAAATTATATACGCCTATAACTCTCAAACTTTTATCATCCTTACAAAATTTTACTTTGACCTGTATTTTCGAAGCTATTTCACTTTTCACAGGAATAAAAAAATTGGCAGGTCCCTTGTCCTAGACCATCAACATAAATAAAGCATAAAAGAAAGAATAGGTGGATGGGGAAAGTAAAAGAATATTGTGTGTAATGGACTATATTGCATCTGAAAACAAAGAAAAGCAATAGGCTACAATAAAATGTCTTAAATAATGGTGTTTTCATCGGAGCGCTTTGCGCCCACCCGTTTTAATTATTGTTTCATGATTACTTCATGTAAAATATCTTGCATTTTCAATAGCTTCATGCAAACTCCTATACACTACCGTTATAACCACTCACAAGCCAGATCCTTTATCATAAGATGGACTGTTATTCTGAGTAAGGTAATTATTAAAATAATTTTGTGATTTTGTGATTTGTTTAGTGCACATCCGATAAGGTTTAAGGGCCAAATACTTCATTCTTATGGTAATTCTTTAACTACCTCAGGGCTCCCGGAGCATTTTCCCCTGGACCCCCACCGAGGGGTCGCCCATGGATCCCATCATGGACCCTGCGGGGGACCCGACTCCACGCTTTTAAGGGACGCTTCGCACCCCGAGGCGCCTTCGGCGCCATTTGGAAGTCCATTCAGATTTATCCCCCACTTCCAGACATCAAATTACTCCCCTGGCTGCGGGTCAGTGTTATTCGTATGATAAAATGAATTTTAATGTTTACAGATTTGGTCTAAATATACGTGTAATCTCTCGATTACAGCCTTAGAAATCTTTACATTATATACAAAAATGATTAAACAGAAGAGAACGGTTTAGTACATTGCAATTACAACGGTTGTTTGGAAACTTTAGTACCAAAGAATTTCTGTAAATTTACATTTTTTAATAGTAAAATAGAGCATATTATGATAATATACTTACATCCGAGCATGGCTTAAACTTTTTGCAGACAGAAACCTCTGGACGGCAGTCTGTGATACTCCCCAGAGCGAGAGATTACTAACGAGAGAACCCAGGAAAAGATTAGGGAAAGTGAATCTTTCCGTCATGTCCAATGGAAACCTGTAAGTGTCAAAGACTATATCTATGTGAACATTACATGTATGACAGAGCGAAACAGTTGGATAAATAGATTTGCATTAATCACTGATCAATGTTCAGAATGAATGTCGAAAGTCTTACTTTGATTGTCAACATTTCTTCTTGCTATTACTTTTCATTATTTTCTATCCATATGTACTACACTGAGTAAATTCATTACGTTATATTTACACCATGAATAGTTTTTTCTTGTATTGGTTGTTGATGGTCACGTGACAAAATCAGGGACTTCGGCCATGTGAACCACATGCATTTTCAGCAGAATGGTTAGAATTTGAGAATCCGCCCTTCCGGCTGTTGATATTTCGGTGCCCATGGCTTTGACTGTTTGAGATCGCGTTTGAATGAAGGTCACTTGTTTAGAACTAAATGAAAAGATTAATGAGGGTACCAGGCTTACTGAAATAAGTCCGTCCGGCTGTCATTCTCGTTAACTTCCCATATGTACGAAAAGTCACCAGTCGCCTTCGTTCCTGTAATGATGAGGACTACAATGGTTGTGAGAATAACGATGGCCATAAATGCATCTGTCCAGATAACAGCACTGAGTCCACCCTTGGGAAATAAAATTACAATTTGTAAGGAAAAGCCCAGCATTGATTCAATATGTGTGTGGAAGAATTCCCAATGCATCAGCTTATGCATATTCCGACTTTGCAGCGTACTTGAGTATGACCAGTCTTAACACAGAATCAATACTTGAGTGCGCGTGTACGTCCCAGCTCCAATAGAATCAAAACCAAAACTGTCCAAAGGGTGAGGTCAGCAGGAGAAGTTGCTCTCAGAATTTTCGAGGTAAATATTTATCGCATCGAGCTCTGAAATCTTTTTTCATTAAAACTACCGAAAGATTGTGTAGATGGAACTTGCAAGGCACGTAAAAGTTCCATATTGGAAGCATAACTTTCCAATGAACCATCTCGTATATAACATTTTCAGGCCATTATTGGATTGTGAAAGAATATATCTGTGTCTCAAACATTTCTGCCAGCTTTCTTAGTTATTAGACAAAAATTTTCGACAAATTCAAACGCAGTGCTAACAGTGCTGCGATGAAGTGGTGTATTAACTCACAATACTGGTGTAGAATGTACACACTACCCCTGTCAACAGAATCAACAGCCAGAGATCAAATCCTGTTACTGTGAAAAAAATTGAAAGAGGTTTGTAATAGATTGATACCATGTGGTTAATATAACTGCTAGTTGTTTTCACTATCATTTGACCAGGGTTGGCGCCTGACGGGGCACGATGTTCATGCCACCCCACCCCCACCCCCGTCAGGTAAATTTTTCAAAGTCGTCGAGGAGCATTAGTGGTTAAGTGGTTATATTAAGTATGTTATCCCCGACGACAGTCACCGGGGCAGTTTACTTATTTTGCTCTCAAAGAGGGCAGACTCTTCAGTTAAAAAAAAAGGGGGCTTGCCCCTCGTCGGGAAAATTCTGTTTGTTACCCGTCCCTGGCCCGTCGATCATTTTGCCGGTCATTGGCCCAGGGAAAGTTGGGGAAGGGCCATTGGCTTTGGTGCCCAGTCGGGACTAAGGGCACTTACAAAATGAATAATGCACGCCCGAGTATCCTGTCCGTTACTCATGCAGACGTAACGCTGAAGGAAAAAAAGAGGGCGCAGTCACAGGAGTTCCTCAATTCCCATACATCACTGCACGTTGACTAACCATGGACTTAGGGGTCCATGGGGATTGGTTGGAGCTGAAAATATTCATTTGGCAGCTTGGCACTTTTACGGCGCCTTAATATTTTAAACTGCTAAAATTTGTGCACCAAAATACTATGTTCTTGTATTTGAATGTCTTTCACATGATTTTCGTTTGAATTTGATAACCTCATTTCCGAGGTTCAAGTTGTCCGCTCATAATTTGGATTTTACCAGACATGGACACCCACATTCCTTTGCGAAAGAGTGCTGCATATCGAATGACGCCATTCTTAAGATGTGGCCTCTTATTGGTGATATTTGGGGGTTTTAGGCTTGTTGTGTTGCATTAGTCTTCTGCAGTGGCGCCATCAGAATTTCAAACAGGGAGGAGGAGGTTGGGGCTAGCGAAATGTTGGGGCTGAATGTTGTACGAGAGGAGGCTACTATAAGCTGTATGAATTTGTTCAGGAGAGGACTGGGGAAAGTGGAAAGAGGGGAAAGACCATGTCTGGGACACAGCCCCTCTCATCCCTTCTGGTGGCGCCACTGCACCTGGCAAGCGTGTAAGACAGTATATGCGACAATTACAGCGTCAATTCAAAAGAAAAAGACATCTGCTGATGTCGATTTTAGTTTCTTACCTGCCTCAATCGCCAGGGCAGGGGTAAATAAAACAATAGCCGTGTATAGTACAGTCTGACAGATAAACATGAAACCCCCGAAGACACGCATAGGATAGCCATATCTAATATCCAGGTACTGTAAGAAAACCAGAGCATGAAACAAATATCAGAACTTGGTAAAACCAGAAATTAAAAATAGACTTTAGCTTATCCCCCCCCCCCCCACACACACACACACAAATCTTCTGCATGCCACTTATTTCTCCCGCTGGCAGAAAGTTAAAAAAAACCTAGGAAATACTGAATTCGCTCAATATGGTGGAAGAGAACCGCAGGACTTTTCATAAGACCGATATTACTTAGTGTCCGTCAATTAGTTAGATACGATTTAACGACACACCAACACAAATGTGTTATATAGTGTCAACTAGATAAATACGGTTCAAGTTCGGTTTCAAATATTGTTCAAATGCAGTGCAAGTCCTCCCCTTTAGTCGCCTCTTACGACAGGCGGGGATACCGTGGGCATATTCTACAACCCCCAGCCCACAGGGGGCGTCAAGGGAATTGCGGCTGGTCTTGGTCCATACCCCTTTTTCTCTGTGTCTCATATTTAGGGCCTTCGTATAGACAGTTGCTTGGTATTGGTGCGTCTGCAAATGGTTGTGCCCTAACATAGCTAGACGAGTTGGGATGGATCAAAGGTAAAGTGAACCGCTCACACAGGCAAAAAAGTTGTCAGGGCACAGCTGACCTTGTGACCCCACCGGAAGTACTAAATTACCCAACTGGCTTATAACAGAAGGAATCGCTGCAGTTAATTATAACTCACCTGGTATGACGTCACGATGTTTAAACCACAGAAGACCGGTGCGTATAGGACCATGATTATCGGTAGCATGATGAACACATTAAGAATGCCAGCCATGTATTCTGGACCATAGATGTAGACCTCAGAGGGTACACCAAGGAGTGTGACAGGTGACGTGAAAGATGCTATGATCGTAAGGGCGACGGGGATGCTGAATACTTTGCGATCAGCAAGGAGAAACCTTCAAATGAAAATGGATTTATTCTCTTGGTTAAAATATGCATTAGCCAATCATAACATTTTATTACGAAGTACGTGAGAGTCCAAAATATTCAATATACATTTGTGATCAATGACTTGGTTGGTGCAGGTTTTCATATTGTTTAAAGACTTTCTCGAAATAATTAACATGAAGCAAAAGTCTCACCTAAATGTCGTTCTCATTTACATGTCGTTGGCCGTCGACAACTCATGAATTAGGGCAACATTTATGTACAGTGTTTGAGGTATCGGGGACGATTTTGAGGCCTAGTTCGTCATCGACCTTTTAAGGTAATGCTTAGACTTCTGTCTC
The DNA here is from genome assembly GCA_029531755.1 of Holothuria leucospilota. Taxonomy (NCBI): domain Eukaryota; kingdom Metazoa; phylum Echinodermata; class Holothuroidea; order Aspidochirotida; family Holothuriidae; genus Holothuria; species Holothuria leucospilota. Next base: position 19,153,263 of record CM055972.1, on the reverse strand, counting down.
TTCAACAACCTTTTTGCCCCCGATGGGCCTATCCAACTGATGGAGGAAATGTGGAAGTTTTAAACACTATCACTTAGGAATTCAAATTACATCCGTGAATAGTGAACATTTTCTTTCAAACTCCGCGTCCCAAGTAGTAAGTCGCGTAGCCATGGGATGGGTTTGAGCATGGAACGAAAACGGACATGATTTGAGGTGAGGTCAGATTTAATTGTATTGGGAAAGTTAGTTGCCTTAAGATCTTGCAACGGGGCGAACGTCTCGGTGAGGGAAATTAGTCGTCGTGTAGCCGCATGTGGTATTCAGGGTAGCTGAGGACTTTTGAGGGCCGTTGAGGGCTTAAACCTTAGGCACATGGTCGGACTGTATTCCTGTATGTAGTTTACGAGGTAAACTTGCTTTCGTCCCTCGTCCGAGCGTCCAATTCAAGGTCTCTACAGAGAAAAGCAGCTGTATCTTATTGTTTTCACCCGTAGTCTGTGAGGGCTCCATTAGGGTCGGGAGGTATATTATACTCTACTGGTTATTGTATATTTTGACGGTAGAAGTGAATATATTATTTTTGTGAAACGTTGAGGGAGTTTGTTATTAAAGTAGTATGGCTCGTCGTGTTGGAGGCACCGACGGCAACCCCCCCCCCTTTTTTTTTTACCGTGAGAAAGCTTTGTCAGGGGAAGCGAGGTTCCCTTGGGCGAAGAATTGTCTATTTTGTTGAAAAAGTATTAGATGAGGGTTTTAATTGTAATTTACAGGCCTGGCCGGACCCCCATGGCTGGACTGTAACGGTTTCTTAACTCCCATGGCTGGACTGTAATGGTTTCTTCCCCCCGTGGCTGGGCCGTGATGTTGTACTCCACCCTTTGGCTGGATGAGCTGTAATTAACTCCTTCTCATGGTGCCGTACGTCAGCCCACGTGACTGCATGAACCACAGAATCAGAGTAGCGTATAGTTAACTGTAAGAATGTTCTGTTAATGTTTACTTATGTTGCCACAAGACAGGTGAAGGCTTAAGAAGCCGGTTCTTTAATATATATATATATATTTTTTTAGTTTAGACAAGTACCAACTATGACTTGTGTACTCCTTCTGCCGTGTCAATGCTCTCACCATTAAGCAATCTTAAATCGAAAACGAACCCGTGGGAGAGTCGAAAAAAAACAGTGGAGGAAGACAAGGAAAACTAGGCGTTTTTAATTAATATTGGCTAGGCCGTTTTGCAATGTAAAATGAGCTGAAACATGTATTATACTAACATGTCTAAAATAATCCTATTATTGTGCTCATATCAGGCGCATCAAGCGTGGTTATTTGTGTCGTTACTCCTCAGACAAGCCCCTGCAGAAAATTTGGAATTGCCCAGGGTGGGAATCGTTCAAGGGATTGTACGGGTGGGAATTGTCCAGGAAGGAGTTGATACTCCGGATGTGTCAGGGTACCAGGATTTCCAGGGCCGCCTATACTTCATTAGCCAGAGAGGACTCAATCGTTTAGGCAGTGACGTCACGTATAAAAACCTCTGTTCCCCAAAACAGAACTGTGACGCATTCACGCGCAGTACCCTGTACATATAGTTCGTCCTTCCTTCTGTATAGGCTACTGGGACTTCGAAAGGAAGCAACCTTTATGCAGGGTTGTTCCCGTTACGCTTTGAAAGTAACTCGTTATAGTTACAGTTAATTCCGTAAAATTGTAACTCGTTACAGTTACTAGTTACAATGTTGAAAAAGTAACTAGTTACAGTTACTTTTGACTAAAAAGTAACTAGCTACATTTCAAAAGTAACTCGTTACTTCAAGGTGAATATACGGTACCTCGGTACCTGAAATGGAGGGGGGGGGGGGCATAATTAGATAGTAAGACGGGGGCACATGAGACGACCGACACCTCATTTGTGCCGGTTATCCTTAGGTGTTCCCCAAAGAAAGTCAATGAAGCTAGCTGATCTTCAATGGGCATTGTCGCAGAGGCTCCTAATGCTCAACATGAAGCAGTGAATCATGATACTGTGTCGGAGCTTACGCAAACTATTTGTTAGAGGAATATGGTTATAACCAAAACTTTTCCAGTTACCAAAGTACTTCTTTGAGGGTTGAAATCTTTATACTCCCATCACACAGTCGGCTAATTTAGAGAGGTTAGCGGCTATGCCGGAAAGGGGAAGAGCGTTGTTTCAGCAGTAATTAAAGTCTTCACCCCTCAAGGGCATAAATATGGTATAATAAGAGGATGAATACATTTGTTAGCAGTAAAATTTTAAAACCTCACCGCTAAGGTTGGGCTAAGTGATATTTCCCCATAAATTTCAAGTTTCACATTGTGTCGATATAAAACAGTGCATAGAAATGGTGATACTATGCAGTTTATACATGCAGATCATGTGCACATAATTCACTTTCCCTTTACAATAGGTAAAGCTTTAAGTCGGACACTTCTCTTTCCAATTAGCTTTGTTAGGATACTTTTAACGCCATTGACCATTTCAATATTCTGCTGTTTTTTTATATTAACCGTACTATTATTCCAGTGTAAGGAGTTACGGACATTGAAAAGAATATGATATAGCCTAAATTCATACGTTTGATTCAAATAAAGATACCATACATGTTAAATTAGATGCATAAATGGATGCACGGTGTTTACCAACGCTTGGCACCGTATAGATTTACTGGGCTCCAACGCAAGAGTCCGGATTCGGTTAGCTTAATGCCGGTCTCAAGAGCGTTTTTCTAGATTAGGAATTTGCCCGGGATAGAAGGTTCCGGAATCGAAATTTTTACGGAATGTGATGTAACTGGACTCGGACTCGGAGTTCATTCCAGCCGAGTTCTCAAATATGAAAGTTACATTAAAAGTGTTTAAAGTTCCATTTGTGCACAATGTACAGATCTAAGGTATTGTCACATACAATCAACTAAATTACTCAGGAGGCCAGGCTATGGAAGTGAGTACAAACGATGACTTTGTTAATTAATGGTGGACATGTACGATAGAATTAAAACATCTGTATGTGTGATATGATATACATTGGCAAAAAGACTGGTCTCGGAATTGGTGCCATTGGAATCAAAACTGGCAGAAATTTGAGGATCCTGAGTAGTACCATGCTCGGAAAGATTCGGGAATCTAGAATCGCAGTTAGCTCCGACTCGGATAGGGTGAACACGGGTCCAGCCCTAACGTCTCAAGAGGCAATGATTAAACTTTCAATGTAAGCTGGTATTTGAATGCCCATGGGCCAACCCGTTTCTCACGGTACACTGTCTCCACTGTGTCCTCTAAAGGACAATATGAGTAAACCAAGGCCCAGCTGACTTTACTTAGAATACATAAAGTCAGCTGAGCCTTAGAGGACCGTTCAGTATTTTTCAAATAATCGCACAAATCGGTCTCATGGATAATAAGCATTGATCTGTCTAATAAGTATTTTGACATACAGATCAATTTTAAACTTATTTCAATCAGGGAGTTGCTATATGACAACTCCCTGGTTCAATAGACAATCAAGTGGCCCGGCCTGTAAGCCTGCAGCGTGTGCATCTAATATCAACTTCTGATTCTAATCGTGAATAAAATTTGATGTCGGTGAGGGCGACGTCGATAATAGCGATGAATGATAAATAGCCTATATCGAAAATAATTTTACATTTTACTACCAAAGTGTCATCAATTTGAAAATTTTCTGTTATTCTGTTATTAGCTCAAAGAAAATGCAATTTGTGGTCATTTTGACTATTTGTAACGGGAAAGTAACGGGACCCAAATGTAACGCCGTTACAGTTACTTTTACACAGAATTGTAACTAGTTACTTGCTCCGTTACTGAAATGCAAATGTAACTCGTTACAGGGTTCCGTTACACAAAATGTAACTCGTTACAGTAACGGCGTTACTTGTAACTCGTTACTTCCCAACCCTGCCTTTATGTTCTACCAAATAGCAACAGAACAAAATATAATCTTACTGCTTAGTGGTGGTTTGACCTCCCTTGTATACACCATGGTATAGTCCAGTGATGACGGTAACTGTCAGCAATGCTAAGAAGACTACGTAGTCTAGTACTCCAAGGGTGTCCGCCATGTTTGTTCCTTATAGACTGCGCAAGTGAGGTTAACATAACGACTCCCTGCCTGAAGGTCGCACTGATGAAGCTTGTTGCAAACAATGTTTACGATCATGATAAGAACAGGTAATTAACAAATACCGACAAAGACGTCTTAACGAACTATGGTGTCTGTAAGTGACTTTCTGAAAACAGGGAATTACAAAAAATAAACAGAGGATGCTATTACTGTTTTTAAGCATTCACTGGATGTAAAACTTTTCCTGCTGTACTATTTATCTGTAGTACATTCATAGGCGTAGGAGGCGGTGGCTGGGGGGGCTGTAGCCCCCAGCCGAATATTTTTGTGAAATTCGGGCAATATGCTGAGAATTTTTCGGGCACCTACTGAAAGCAAAAAGCAATGATGTAGCTAAAGGTAATCAATAGTTTAAAAAACTTCCTTGTTAGTTAAAATAAAGCTCTGATTTGAATTGCACCAGCACCTACATATTCTGTACTAATTCACCAGCGTGTTTTTAATGGTTAAACATATATTATGAGTGGTGTATTAAGGAGGCCATTGGGCCATGCTCCCAACTCACTGTTGAGGGTTTTGTTAAGTACCTAAAATACGTAAAATTTTTAACACAAATTTTACTTCAAAGGTAGCATATGTGGCACCAGATTGCATGTAAGGACACCCACATTTTCAAAGGGGGAGGACCACCCCTCCCCGTAGACCCCTCCCCAGTCCAGCGATCACACAACATAATGCATGCCCCAACCCCCATGAGAGAAATCCTAGGTACACCACTGGTTATTATCATTATTTCGGTAACGACTTTCCCCCAAATTAGTACCAATATGGGAGGTAGTATCACGGTAAATGATTGTATGTAATTGGAGTGCGGTGTGATAACCGATGCATGCCCATATGATATGTACATTACATGTCCATGTAACACGTTGAACGCGCGCTGAGAGCGCGGGAATTTTTGTTTTTATTTTGCGGGCAAGTCGTTACAGCCTCCCCCCCCCATCAACTTGGGCTCCTACGCCTATGAGCACATTTATTCCAATAACGTTCAAATGCTAATAAAATAAAACAAAATAAAAACATTTAAACGCATTATTGCTGCTGTAGGTATAGTTGCGGAGATCACCCGTTACGAAACGCACTTTACGAAGTCTTTTTGGTAAATTTGGTCTTTCCTTTTTGTTTCTGGCAATCTCGAATCTGTGCCCGGCTCGAAATGAGATTCAAACCCGTGTATACACGGAAGGACAGTAACGAAGCGAAGCAGACGGTATGGAAGACGGAGCCATAAGCGTACGAGGCGGAGGGGGGCAGGGGGCATATGCCCTCTCAATTCAGGCAAAAATAAGTGGATCCATTCGGGAAAATGAGACAGCCAGGAATACGAATTATGCCCTTTTGTAACCGACACAGCGGTATTAAATAAAATTAGGGCAACTTGGTCCAAAATTCTAAATTCTGGCAAAATTATCCCTTAACCCCAGAAATATTGAACCCCGTACGCCTATGGACGTCGAGATGTTATAACAGAGGGAGTAATATCCTTCCAACAGACACTGCAACTAAGTCTATAAGCAGATAAGGATGGTGCGCTTAGCGCATGCGTCCTGAAACAGAAATATATCGAAAGTAATTGACAAATGTCGAGTTCATCTTGTTCTAATTGGATGAAATGGACATACCGGTATGTATAGGAAACTGAAATATATCTTATTAAATTAACATATGTCGAGTTTCTCGTGCTCTCATTGGAAAACCATGGTCACCTTTTGTTTTCTGGTGCTTTGGTTGGACGAAATCGACATACCCGTATGTCGAATTAAATCGACATATGCTTCTCTTGGTCTCATTGGACAGCCATGGTTTCTTGTTTCCTGGTGGTTTGAATGGACAAATTGAAACAGCCTATCACGGTCGAAAAAAATGACTTAGGCCTATATCGGTTTTTCGTGCTATCTTTGGACAAACCGAAGTTTCATGTTGTTTTCCTGCTTGTTATCCAATGTTTTGATTGGGCGATGCTTTGATTGGGCGAAATCAACATATGTCGAATTAAATTGACATTATGTTGAAAAAAATTGTTACATGGCATGTCAGTGATTCGTTCTCTCATATTTGACATTGTCAACTGAAATTTTTAAGTGCTCTGATTGGTCAAAATTGATATGGGTGTGAAAGAAATCGACATAGCGTTGCGTGGCGCTAACAACATTTCAAGAATACTAACTCCGATCCTACTACGCAGTTCAACGCCAACTCCGATCCTACTTAACAGTTCAAGAAATATTCTTCTACTGGAAACACTACAGAAACTTCCAAGGACTTCCACAACGTTCTATAGATCCCAAGTGTGGTGTCAAAAGTACCTGATTACGTCTCAATTCTAATTTAAGAAATGATTATATCTAGAACTTTCTCGAATTCTCTCTCTTCATGGATGCATTGTGTGAAAGAAATGATAAGCAGACAAGATATATATATATATATATATATATATATATATATATATATATATATATATATATATATATATATATATATATATATATATATATATATATATATATATATATATACACACACACAATGATAAGCAGACACGTTAGCAATTCTTCTGATAAGAATATATTTATATATTACGTCTTTTGGACTCTTTTAAGCTCTCTGTACAGTGTTTACACCACGGTAGGCTACTTTCATTCACCCATTCCAGCACTTTTTACAACCTTTATCGACCTACATACTACCATAGTGCTCCGCAGCTTTTCGACCCTATATAAATATATATATATATATATATATATATATATATATATATATATATATATATATATATATATATATATATATATATATATATATATATATATATATATATCATAGAAATAAAAGTAAGGGAGAACGCTGACACAATGCATCCCTGCATGATTAACCGCTGAAGCCACGAAAATTATGAGGGCGGTTACGTTGTACGGCAAAAGACCGGTTTATTGATGTGTCTCCGTACGTACAGTGTGCATTCTGCTGCAGAAGTTACCGTATAGCTTATTTTATCCGTTTCGAAAGATTAAGAGTAATTTTTACAACAGGAATAGGTCATGGTGCTTTAAGTATTTTGTTTATACTCCTAACTTGAAAACTTGTAGTTTCTTTGCCAATTCTTGGGGCAAAAGCAATGACGTGATATTTGTGTTACGCGCCTGTGCTCTGTTGCCGTACAGCCTAGCCAAATCAATGGCTTCAGTCCAGACGCCATTCTCCCCTACTTGTATTTGTATTATATATATATATATATATATATATATATATATATATATATATATATATATATATATATATATATATGAGTGGAATCATTTTGTATTAAATAGTCGCGCGGAGACCTTACGCCAGGGGTGGGGAACCTTTTTCCCTTGACGGGCCGTTTTGATAGTCATAATCCACTCGCGGGCCGCAGAGAGTGAGGGCGCAAAAAGCTTTCCCCAAAAGGCGCAGGCCAAGAAGCCCCAAACAGGCCCTGGTGGGCAGGCGCGGATCCAGAAATTTTGAGGACGGGGGGCCCAAGATGGAAAACCTCATGTGCACCGAAGGTGCACCACGAGCGCGAAGCGCGAGTCCCTACGCGTGGGGTCCAGGGGCCCGCGTTAGGGCCCCCGGCGGGGTCCAGGGGCGGAGCCCGGTGGGGGTCCAGGGGGCGAAGCCCCCGGAAGCTCTCGCAATATTGCATTTTAAGAGCACAGAAATCGGCTCCAGTTCTTATGTCAGTGAGATTTTATACCTTTTCATGTTGCATGGAATTTGGTGTGTATGGCTCAGTATAAGTTACTATATATGTACCTGCAGAAGTTACGGAGAATCTAAGTTATCTTTAAACCTACACGCCAACATTATGAGCCCGTGTAGGTAACTTGAAATGATTTTTGCCATAATGAGTGTTTTATTTTCGTTATACGGTATTCGGGTATAGGACGTCAGATGAAACAAATGCGCGCGAAGCGCGCCGAAAATTTGAATTTACATTAAAAACCATTGCTATGACTAACGGTGTAAATTCCCTTTATGTGTGTCTATCAATTAGAAGGTGGGTTCGATACTAAGTTTTCAGTTCTCATAAGAAGAGGAGGGTGAAAAAAAAAAAAAATGAATATCAGTTGTTTTACATCCTTACAATGCTGACTCTGAAATCACGTTTATGCACACGAATAATTGGCTTATGGTAGAACCCCACCGATGAGTAATGCGAATATGTTTGGGACCTTATTGATAGTAAAAGGAGCAATTCAAGGCTAACAGTGCGCAGATTAAGCAAAAATCAAGAAATATTGAGAAGATTTTGCAAAAATCGTGAAAGATGTCAAAGATTTTTGGTAAAAAGTGATAAAATAAATCCATCACTCAATAAAAACGTACCTCTCTCCGTGAGCGTAAACAATTGCGCGCGAAGCGCGCCGAAAATTTTCGGTATAGAGCCTCCCGGGAGCTCTGCATTAATTGTACACTGAAAAGGGGGACCAACAGGACTCTCACAACCTTACATCCATATGGGAGGAGAGATGACATATCAGCTTCTTTATGGACTTCTGAAGGGTATACCCTTCAGAAATCTGTGACCGATGGTGCTGGCGGGAGTTGGTGATTGAGGGAACCGCAGATAACTGCTAAACCGTGCCTTTTTAGGCAGTGGGATTTTGTATACGCTATATACAAGAGTGGGAGAGCCTTTTCTTATTAGTACATGAGAGTGCAATCCCAGGAAGGGGTTTGCCCTCCCCTTTGAAAATTTTTGTTAATTTTAGGGGCCTATATGCAAAATGGTGGTATCTTTGGGTCATTCTAAAGTGATTGCATGTTTAGAAAATGCCCACAATTTAGTGAATTCTAACTTTTGTTCGGGTGAAAAAGGGGAGTAAGAGACGGTTAACATATTGTCTTCAAACCTCCTTAAGTCCCAGGAAAAATCATGGGCGTGGATCCATCTCCAAAAGTGTGTGTGGGGGGGGATTTTTTTCACATTTGTGAATCGCCGTCCTGGTGGCGTGGAAGATGCAGTTGGTGGTAGCCAGAATTTGCGTCACGGGGAGGCAATAAGTTTTGTGATCTTCGGCATGGGGGAGGTCTAAGGGAAATTTTTCTAGAAGTGAATGCCCTCAGATGCCATTTGGTGCAACAAAAGTGTACGATTTTTAGGTTATTTTTCTTCTAAAAATTTCGTTTTCCTAGGCATAATTGCAGTCTGTTCCATCATGTTTGAAAAAGTGAGGGGGACTTTTTGACGATGTCCCCCCCCCTTCCAAAAAAGTGAGGGGAACGTGTCCCCCAGTCCCCCATGATCCACGCCCATGGGGAAATTGTACACGCAATTATACCTGCGTGGAGTCCACAGAAACATTCTTGGACTATAATAAAATTTTCCCTTTACATTTTAAAAGGATATCCAAGGTTGACAGACAACTGTATAGAACCTCCCGGGAGCTCTAAATTAGTTGCAGTATACAAAAGAGGGACCAACGGGATTCTCACTACCCGACATCCATATGGGAGGAGATATGATATATCACCTTCTTTTTAGGTATAGCAAGAGGGATGGTGGACAGGCAAAATTCGTTTCAGAAAAGATTTTCGTCATTATTGAACGTCGCGGTAAGATGTTTGGAAAATATCTTTCAAATCATGTGCTAGACTAGATTAGTCAAAGATCCCATAATGATGAGAGCCCTACAGAGAAGGAGATGTACTTTTTAGGAAAATGCTGCATTGGAATAATTTCTTGCGTCATAACTTTGTCAATGGTATATAAAATCGGGTGTAAACCCTGTCGTATGCGCGCGAAGCGCGCCGAAATTTTGAATAAAATATTAGTCCATGACAAAACCTGCATTTCAGAACCTGCATCGGACACTGTCACTTTCCCACCAACCTATGCTATTCAGAAACGAATCTTCTGACTGAGAATTCTTAAAAAGCACTTTTGCTCCTTGCTTGATAATAAGGACAACTCTGACACAAGGCTTGGCGCTAGCGGAGGCGTGCAAAAATTTGGAATTTGTCAAGAATTTCCAAAACTTATGATAGTTTGAGAACAGTTTGTGAAAGAAAATGGTTAGAACAAGTAAACCAGTCATCAAAAATATATCTCACCCTACACCCTCAACAGAAATCTGTAGCTTAAACGACTTTTGGGACCATTTTAAAAATTTTCAAGAATCGATGGGGGAGGGGGACACACGTCACCCATTGCCCACTGTGCCAACGTCACTGTCTGTAGCTTAAAAGCCTTTTGAGTTCATTTTAAAGCTTTTCAGACAGTTTCGAAATCGAATAGGGTATGCACGCCGCTACTTTGCCTGCAACAGCTAGTGCCACTGTGCACAATAGCACGTCACCTGACAGCTTGTCTTCTGTATTCATTCTGCAAGGTCTGTATGGCGAAAACTTTGCCTCTCAATCCCTCTAGATTACAAAAAATTTCACTCTTTAACACAAAATTGTTACTAAATTTCAGTGCAGCTAGCCGAGCCCATACTACAACGTCACGATGTTTACTTATTTAGATCTTAAGTCAAGGATCATTACTCAGCTATTCACCTGTTTTCGAACATTGTAGCGCTCCTTTCGACGCCAACCACTTTGAAAGATATATAAAGAGATAATCCAGCAATAGCTCCACCCAACCCCTACAGAAATATATACTTTGAATACGTTCTTAGACGTTTTTATTCATTTTTTGCTCTTAATTTTCCTTTCTCCTTTTCTTTTTTTTTTCTTTTTCTTCTTTTTTTCTCCTTTCGTTTTTTTTTCGTGGCGAGGGGGGGGGGCCCGGGCCCCCCAGGCCCCCCCTGGATCCGCGCCTGCTGGTGGGGTTAGGGGAAAAGCCCAGGTAAGGAACCAGTGTGATGCCTCCAGAAGTTATTGAGTTTGTGCAAATTTGTAGGCAATAGAATGCTGATCCACTAATTTTTAATGGCATTGACTGTGCAAGACTACTGGGACCAGGAGTATCACAATTTGACCATTTGTCTTCTTATTTATGCATGAAGCAACAGTAAACCAAAAGTGCGGGTGACGCGTGCCGAAAAAAGCGCGCATTTTGGAACCAACTTTATTTTTTTTCACATTAAATTGCAAAATTATCTACTTTTTAACCTTTAACTCACTCTTCGGAGGGACACTTCTAGTCCCCCCTCGAATCTACCCAGTGGCGTCACAAGGGTTGTTTGCAGAGGGGGGCAAGTGATTCGACGCACGCCCCCAGAGCCAGGGGCCCGGGCTACCTATTTTTCGCTCAAGTGCAGCGCCGCGAGGAGTTAGTGATTTGGGGGTACCACAGTCTATTGTAATGCAACCTCTGTCCCCCAAGTCCTGCGTAAATTGTGCCGTTTTATATGTTAATGCGATTTTATACGCCATTCTGGGGGAGGGATTTATAGGGTGGAGGTTCCAGCTCCCCTTTGAGAAATTTTTGTCAATTAAAGTTGGTTTAGATGGCAAAACGGTGCCATTTTGGGGAAATTTTTGGAACTGATGGTAAGTATGAAAAATGTCCATAATCAGTGAATTCTAATTTTTGGTCAGGGGAAATAGGAGGGTATATTGTCTAAGAGAAGGGTATGTTGTCAACAAATCTCGTCAAGCTCTCACCTCTGCGACTACTTTGCTACCTTCTATCCGGGGCAATTTGGAAGATTTGGAAGCAGTTGGATTACGGTAATTACACAAAGAAAGGGGGCACCAACATGATGCTCATTACCTGACATCCAGATGACGCCAAGCACTTTTACAGCGACCTTATTTTACTAAATGTGAACCAGTATTAGATTCCAGCAAAGGGGAATGAGAGAGAGAGAGTACAGGTACAGGATAAATCAACTCCCTGATAGGTATAGCAAGGGGGGGGGGAGGACTAACAAGCGCATTTAAGAACGCGTTTCCGTGATAAATGCAATACCATTTACCATCTGCAATAAGTGCGCGTGAAACGCACGGTATAATTGTTATTAAAAACGTGTAAAACGGCAAAATAGTACACCATCCTTTCACATCGTGCGACAAACTAGATTAGTCAAAGGCCCCTACAGACTAGCAGAGGTTAAGGATGTATCGTTTTTTGAAAATTTTTGAGATCAGAATAATTCCTTTATTATTACTTTGATAATGGTTATGAGATGGAGTGCAGACCGTGATGAGGGCGCTATAAGCACTCCGAAATTTTGCAATATAATTTCCAAGACTGCATTCAGGCTCTACATCGAGACACTTTCAATTCCTCAACAAATCTATCTGCCAATCAGAAAGTGAGTCTTCCACTTTCAAATTCGTATAAATTTTTTATCGCTTGCTGCTTTGCTTCTCCTGGAATTGTTATCGGAAGGTATTGATAATAAGCACAGCATTGAGTAGAGGCTTGAAGCTTACGGAGCGTGTGAAAATGTTGATAGTTTGCGAAGAAATGCGAAAATTCTGATAGTTTGGGAACTATTTTTGATAGAAAATGATAAAAATAGATCTATCACTCGGTCGAAAACACACCTCACCCTTACCCCTACAGAAATCTATAGCTTAAATACCTTTTGGGATCATTTTAAAAATTTCCAAATAAAAAAAATCAGAAGTCAATTGGGGTACGCTCCTTCATGTCCCCCGTACCGGCGCCACTGGTTCGATCTTCCCATGTGCATGGGAACTCAGCAAGACTCTTACTTAAGACCCAGGTGACGGTGTCATTCTCTTGCGACAAAAGAGCATTTTTGCAGTTATGATGATTAACATATAGGAGCAAAACATATACGGCCCAAAACTAGTTCCAGCTTCTGAATCCCGAGCTAAACTTGAATCCACGACAACATGCTTGGAGTATAAAGACTGAAATACTTGCTTGAATTATGAAGGCTGAATATGGACAACACCATCATTAATTTTCAACATACAGTATTTAGCAAGGAACTCATACATAGGCCTGCGACTATTATGGACTTAAAGACAGCTAGTGCAGTGTCTACCGGAGACGAAGGGGCGACAGGAGGATGCGAACCAGCGACCTCCCGCACACGAGGCGGATATTCTGACCACTGAGTCATTAAAAATCCTCTTTCAGTATAAGGCAAGTCCCTATGTTTGAGGTTAAATAGACTAAGGTCTCTATGAGACTATTTAATACTTTTTCACCGATGTTTTTACTACCGTAGCATTTGGCTAGTGAGCGACCGCTAATTTCAAAGCTTGGTAGAACCATTTGTCTTTGGGTTTTAGCCTATATAACTTAATTTGATACCGTACGACAGACTTGGTGAGAAGCATTCTTAAACGTTTTCCTTCAGGAATGTGACTCTTGATGAAACCTTATGCATTTTTGGAAACTATTTTGTAAACTTTTAAAGTCAGCTTAGCGAAGACCTCAGACGAATATCCCTTTTCTTCTTGCGTATGGCAACCTGAAGTAGTTTCACAATGCCACAATGGGATACCAATAAACAGGGCTTTCACTGAAACTTTAAGTTAGCAGAAAGTTCCACGTAATCACCAAGTCGGTCACCTGACTCGACCGTGAAATACAGTCCTGATTCCACTGAAGAACAAAAATTCTTCGAAACAACACGATCGGGGGACTTTGTACTAACCGACTGAAACATCTGTATTGTGTTAAAACAACTGTCCACTAATGGTCTTTTTAAGAAAAGATTGTATGATGATTGTTCATTTATGGTCAACTTAGTAAAAGTTACAATTAACATGTTTAAAGACTTTAATGGCAGTCTTTTGAGAACAGCGTCTGCTAAAATGCTTAAACATGTTAGTGCCAGCCAATGCTAAATGCAATATCCATCCGAGCAAATGTACGGTACCTGAGATTTTCCTGACTTTGAGTCGTTCAAACGAATTTTTTTGGACTATTTTGGGATTTTAATAAATAGTCTTTGCTTTTGGGCATGCACTTGAGCTACTTCGTTTTCTCTCAAATCCTCACACACATAATATGTGTCATACATAAACACCTCATTACCTGTATAGTTGTCTCACTGCAAAAACCGTTACTGTTATCATACTGTTATCAAGGGAAAGACAAGGCCACTCTATAGAGGGCGTTAATCATCTTTTGCAGATGTACGTTAAGAGTCTGTTTACAACATTAGCAACGAAATAAGCAGGTGGATGAATTACGTCAGGATGAAGATCAGCCGTAGTCATGTCCCACACATCCAGGTATCCTATTCTTTTATCGTTTCGAAAGACTTCCCTCAAAATATGTTCAAGGTGATAAGCAAACCAGTCACTTGCATAGAGGCCGTACGACAATCCAGAATGACCCCTTGTGTTGGCACCTTTAATCACCACCGTCGTCCCTGGGGCACGGTCCCACAGTCTGTTTAGTGCTTCTTTGATGCTCCGTAGCCTTTGCTCATAAAAAGAAAATGAAGTTGCTGTAAAATGTGCCCACAGTGAAAGCGTAACTATTACGTCATCACCGCCCTTTAACGAATCCAGTTCATTCGCTATGTAACGAATATCCCTGATCCACGTCCAATTGTTTCTGATGGGTAAGCCGTGATGTCGGTATTCCATAGTAATATTATTCCATTGGTCATGTGATTTCAATGGACCAACCTTCCAGAATTTTGATGTTCTAATATGTTCAGATTTTAAGGTCTTGCGGCACCGATCGAGAAAAAATTCGTATAACTGACGGACGGTTGAATCTCCGTAGAAAAATAAGGATTTATTTTGCAAACACTTTAGTGTCTCTGTGACTGTAAAAGGATGAATTTTGCAGTTGTTTGGAAACCAGGTTTCTTTGACAAAGTAACCAGCAGTAATGAAGTCTGAAGGTATTTGACCTAGCTTGCAAAAGGGTAGGTCACTTGTATTACGCAATGGTTGTATGACGTAATCGAGATTGTCTGACAAACGATTTATGACATTAAACTGGTAAAAGTATCTTGAAATCCGTCGCTTCTGCCTGTGAAAGAAGAAAATATGAGTCAATTGGAGAAAAATAAACACAGTAGGTTGTGAATGAAATCGTGGGCTTGCTGAGATATGTTAATTAATGCGTAAATTAAGTGGGCCAACTGTTACGCCCTTTATCGATTCTCTGTTGCACGTGCACTGTGACAAGCAGTTGTGAGGAATCAAAATATCAGCACCTGGCCCTCTCCTCTCAATATAGGGGGCTTGCACCAAAGGTCAAATTCAGGGGACGCGCTAGTTGTTCTGGAGGACACTGCCACGCACCAAATTGCTTTAGTACATGACCTAGCGTCCGCGAGTGCTCTTGTTTGTCCTCCATGCAGGTTGCGTTAGTTGACTTTTGAACGCGTGAAACCCCCCTATACGTCGTAAGGTGAAAATTAAAGTATGATGCAATGCGTAAACCCTGGTCTATTTTCTTCAATAATCTGGCCACAAATTTAAAGTACTTTTCTGAGTATGTTATTTCATTTACCCTCGATACTGAAATTACTACTTAAAGTGTAAATGATGTAACTACACTCTCCTTGGCCTTGACCGGGTTAGGTTATACATATTTCACATCTCGCTTACGCATCACCCTCTATACCCCATTCCTTTTGCACACGGCGGGCGCTCATTTCTAAGTGCCACGCTGCCTGGTGCCCAGATAAGTGTGCAGTAAAGGCATAAACAATGTTGGTTTAGTATTAAAATAATGTGTATTACGGAGCTACTACCATTTGCAGAGACGGTATAATACACGTAGTAAATACATGTCAAAGGTTGATCTGTTTACGTACAGGTAAAATATCCAGCCTTCTGATTCCGTGACTAGCTGGCCAGCTTCTTCGTTGGCTCCAACATTGTTGGCTCTATGCCAGGTGAAATCTGCGCAACTCAGGTTATACTTTGACGGTTGTATGCAATACCAAGGGGCGTAAGTTCTTGTATCACTTAAATTACAGACAGGAATCTAGAAGTAAGAAAAATTATTTTCCTTGAAACAGGCAGACAGAGGGAGAGACGGACAGACAGACAGACAGACAGACAGACAGACAGAGGAAGAAAGAGATGAAAGGTTTCAGGTATGAGGTGAAAATTTCACTACAATAAAAAGGAATGAAAACTCTAGCCCCAATACAAGAAATGACAATTTCATATATGGTTGTCCAGATATCGTCATTCTTGTCATTTAAAGGGACGCCGCCATTTCTCACTGTGGCAAGTCTGTTGTTGTAATGTCACAGTCGCTCCCTTCCTTCTCCACATGCCATGAATTTACTTTGAGCTCTGTGTTCATTACTTTTAAAGTCCAAATATCATTCTGAAAATGAGTCAGACTGAGTATTTCATTTCTGCAATCTGATAACAAGCGACAAACACGTGATGTGTTTGTGAAACGCGAATAAGTGAGGCAAAAAAGAAGACAAGCGAAAAGATTTCAGACACAAAATGAACCTGAAAACTAAATCGTTATTAAGGTGTTTGTGTGTGTGGGGGGGGGGGTAGGATTTTGTTCTCCTTTTCTTTATGTTACTGATATGTGATTCTTTTAATATACTTTTGTTTGTTCAGTTTATTTCCATACGGACAACGTAATATAATTACAACATCAACTTGAAAGAGTAGCAAAAAGAAAAAGAATGAGTTACTATCATACAAAACAGAAACACGAAATGGAAAAGGAGAGAGAAGAAGTTAAGAATAACTTATATGAATCTCTTTCCCCTTACGCATAAGCGTCGACAGCTCCTCAAAGGTAGGGGCGGGGGACACGACCTTGAGCTGAACTAATGCTAAAACGAATCCTTAAGGGTTTGGAGGGGGGACTTCGATTCTGGATGCTGTGTAGTGTCATCCAAGGTAATATCCCACTTCCCTAATTAGTGGTCTTATTGTTAAATCGCCGTGAAATTGAAATGTTCATGAATGAAAGTGTCTGTTTTCATAATTTTCTAGCTTGCTTTTATTAGATCAGCCATTACAGGCATATACAATCGATCATATGCCTAATATGGTTTCATCACTGAGGGTTCTGGAAAGTGTAGGGGATAAGCGATATGACATCCCTCACATCAAAAGTGGAAACGCATTGCCCACCTGTTGACGTCCATGGCTATAGGGCAAATGCAGTCAACTTGCATTAACCAAATGATGGAGGTCCCATCGAGTAGAATAGATTCCATTAAATCACCATAAGAAAATGTGTTTGTCCATGAATTTGTGGAAGTGGATATCGGTATGTAAGTCGCATACCTCCAATATAGAAACTAAATCATTGGCGTACTGTCACGTTGTCAATTTTGGAGGGGAATTTTCCCTTGGTAGTTATTTTCCCCGCTTTTAACACCAAACAGCCCCTAGAGTAGAAAGGAAAATTTTTGACCAGACAGCATTGACATGGATCAGGGGCACAGCCAGAGAGAGGGGGAATTTTTACCTTCTTAGAGGTCTTTTCCTCTATTGCCTCTTCCGAAATGAGATGACAATACAGTGTTATTGTTCACATTACAGTTTCCTCTATTGCCTACGCCCGCAAAATGCAACCCTTCTCTACTCTTGCCTCCCTACCCCTACCGGTGCAAGCGTCTGGTGTAGTACTGACATGCACCCATTCTACATATGTGGGCGCGTTACTGAACTCATATGAAAAATTGGAGAAAAACTCGAAATTTGGGGGAACTTGCCTCAGAATCCCGTCCACAAAGAGGTGGTTGCAGAGGAAGCAGGAAGATTGTTAGAGATCTAATTGGCATTAAAAATTAAATTTAGGCAACAGAATATGTTGATCAATAAACGCAACTCATTTCAATTAAGGTGTGTTATTTTACATTACAAAAAGATGAATACATACACGCATCGGCTGTGATACATGGCAGGGAACATTTTCTCCTAGGCTTTTGTTACCCCTTTTGCTGAAACGTCCGGTGTAAACAAAGCGATCCGGGGCCACTCTCTGCAATCTTTTCAAAACGTCAACGCCCTCTCGAGGGTGCACCAGGATAGCTTGAACTTTGACATTTATGGCCGGCCATCTGACTGTAAAATAAGCCATGTAAGAACCATTCCCGTAGTCGAACAGATAATCGGCGTTGGCACTAGATGGCGGAGTTTCAGAATAAATTGTAGCTCTAATGTAGTCTCCTCCGTAGCGTTTAGTCTTGTTTTTCCAGTTCCTGACTGTAATTCTGGCTCTGATTTTGTCACAAATATTATATTGTGTTTTATAGTTTATAATATTTATTGATGAGTACACCGGGCTGGTAATTTCTCTCAGACCTCTCCAAGCTGCCCTTTTGGTAGAAGCTGGAACTTCACTTGGGTATTCTAACTCTGTTTGTTTCCATGGTGAGCAAAATATTTGTGTGTGATTGGCCTTCTTGGCTTGAGGGAGAAACTCCTCCTGAATGTGAAGTTAAGGGAAAGTACCTGTATTATTTGGTAAATCGAATTCTGACCAGTAGCCGAAACAAGAGGGGTATGAGAAAAATCCCCCTACCTGTCCCCGTCAGCAATATATTCAGTAGTAAAAGATATAGGGAAGAGAAAATAACTATAGCAACTGGAAATATATATTGGATAATATTTGCTATGCAAAATGAAATAAAAAGTATTACTCAAATGTCTTGGAAATGAGTAAATGTTTTTCTTCATTACGAATATTTGCCTCTTTGGACTCCATTCATGGATGGGATAACCATTCCAAAGCCCCAAGTAACTTCTGCCATTAACCATCGTCCCCACCCAAATTCCCCTCAGATTGCATCATCTAATTGGCCAGCCAGTAAACAAAATTAGTCAGAAATGAAAATGTTGAATTTCTTTAAATTAAAATCGTGAAAATATTGGCAGCTTACATCAGATCATTCTATCACAAAAGAAGAAATAACAGTGGCTTAAGTAAAAACAAAAAATGGAGACATAGAATAAAAGAATACATTAGGAAGCCATGAAGGCAGGCTGGATGGGATTATTGTTCCAAAAGCCCCATGTAACCTCTACCATCATCTACTGCCCCCTGACTCCCTACCTGACCCCCCCCCCCCCCCGCTGCATCATTGTATTGGCTGACCGTTAATAAAAATTGTAAAAGAAACGAAACTGATGCGCTTCTTTAAAAAAAACGAAAATTTGGCAACTTACATCAGATCACTCTATACCACATGATTACAATAACAGTGGCTTAAAGGCAGCATGCCGGCCCCCAAAAATTTGCTTTGAAAAATCAGCAAATTCTTGCAAATCTCCTCTTATTGCATTACAAGCACCTCTGAAGACATTTTGAACATAACTATTACAAACAATAGATAAAGCAAGGAGAAATTCTCCTTGAATTTCACAATTCACTAACAAAAACATTGTCACATGATCAAAATAGGCCATTCATGAACTAGAGTGACGGGTCATACTAACTCTGATTGGGGTGACTGCCTATTGCCTTTAAGTAAACGGAAAACAAAAAAGGTATTTTTTGCGATGCCGTGCAAGGAAGACATTACAAGGTCTCATTTTATATTTTCACGAAGTCAATCAACTGTGAGCAACGTCCTACATGTCACCACATGAGCATGACTGAACTGAGACTGGTATTGTGTGAAACATGCATTAGCGACATCTTTACCACATATCTATACTTCTTAAAATTTCAGAATTATAGTTCCCTTCTTTTGAAGAAGAATCAGAAACTAATCTGTTCTTTTAGCGGTGAGTTAGGTTGTACGTTTAAGGAGGCGAGCACATTAAAAGGTGCCGCCACGGCGGAACAGTTTATTCACGTTCACCTCGAAATGGAAATTGAAACGGATCCATTTTTGAAGAATCTACTCAGAGGAGCGTAACTCCCCTCCCCCACCTCCCCTCGTCGGGCTATTGTTCCTCTCTAAATCACGAAAGTAAACTTGGTTTATATTAACCTACCTCATCAGCTTCATTGCCATCTCTGTAAGCACGGTGTGCATTCCATACCATTTGGTGCACGTGACTCCATTTAATGACGTAAGTATAAGATCCAATAAAGACGATAAGGAGTGACACAAAAATAAATCGAAACCTTTTTAAGTGAAGTACCATTTTTTCCGGATTAAGTTGTATTCACTCCATGGAAGTAGATTAACAGTGTCACTTGACTTTCGCGGAACTGTTATTTTATGTAGCGGCATATGCTCCTTTGGTAAAACTCCATAATTTTTTCATGGAGACCTTTGAACAGAGAGCGATCAACGTTGTAGAGATATCATCCCACAGCATTTAGATGTGTGATTAAAACTATGCTGAAATTTGTGTAAAGGACAACTACCGTTTGCTTGAACTCACATCGTTTTAAACAAACAATAATAAACTGGCTGTACGTGACGATGACAATAAAAGTTGTCTTCCAGCCCCAAACTCCAGATCAATTTATAACGAGCAAATTACAGAAAGAAGTGCATTGCAGAAACAGCCGAACGGTTACAAGAACTTGTTTTTGAAATGAACTTTTTTCTTTTATCATGTACAATCTCAAGGCACAAGGTCATTTTCTGTGTTCTTTTCAATGTCTCTTCTGTGCAGTGTAGTCGTAGCACTGTACATGAACTACATGAGTTAAAAGGTTCTTTCATCTGCTCTTAGGGTGAGTAATTCATCTGACTGATCACAGGAGGATAAGGTAATGAAGATATCCTAACTTCATATCCTGTTTCACCGTGTGCTTGGAAAGGGGCGCTAAGCTGAAATAAATAAGCGGCAACTGCTAAGTCGGGTTACTGTTTGTCTAACGCAGTGATTCACAAGCTTTTTCAGGGAAATGGCCGCATAGACAGACATAGCTGAGGGTGAGGGCCCCATTTAAGAGAAAAGAAAAAAGAAAAACTATACACCAACGGTGAGGCCAGGAGAAAATATGGCTAGTTGGCAAGTCTGTATAGTTCATATCTATTATCTTGGGGTGCAGACTCTGAAGGGCCCCAGGAACGCGAAGCGCTTCTCCAAAGGACGTTGTGTCCAGAGGCATGGGGAAGGACCCTTGAGGGGCACAAGGGCAGTGGGGGGGGGGGGATATGGAATATTTACAAACTAATTGTAGGCATAAGAATGAAGACTTAATGAACTACCTTCAGATAGCATCAGATGCACAGTAAACACACCACGAAAGTCACTACTTACAACGTATTTTGAAAAAAAAAACCTTAGGCTCGAACTAGCTTTAATGGTGCAAGTGAACTTGTAGGTGAGTAGGATGGATGCTGGCAGGAGTGGGGCTTTGAAACCATAAATTCACTCTAGCTGACCTACGAAACAAATAGTGAAGCTACTGCCTACAATAGGTGCGAGCCAAGCGCGCAGAAAGTCAGCATTTTTAGGTGATTTTAGTGATGTTTTACTTCATTGAACAGTTTAACATTGCAAAAGTTTTCTATTGTATTAAAAATCCCATCTTATTTTCTCGTTTCTCTGCCATTTTTCGTTTTTAATTACTTTTAATTAATTTTTTTGACCTACTCTTGGGGTTTCTAGATCTGATGCCCCTAAAGCTACTCACGTGGCTACGCCTCTGACAGAGCAAGGCCCTAGCATGAAAGCACCGAGGGTACGTCCATGGAGGGGTCCAGAACCTTACCCTGGAAAATTTGCAGGGATAGGCAACGCTTTTATCCTCACTTCCTTCATATCAAGGGTTTGCGAATCATGACATAGACGATGAAATTTTCAAGTTTAGTTTTTTATTACTAATATACCTTATGCATGACGTCACGCGACGTCATTTTTGGCGGCAAAACATAATGAAGTACACTGTATGGACGACGTAAACTTCGCACGTGCGCGTAGTGGCTATTCGATCAGTACACAAATC
This sequence comes from Holothuria leucospilota, assembly GCA_029531755.1. Taxonomy (NCBI): domain Eukaryota; kingdom Metazoa; phylum Echinodermata; class Holothuroidea; order Aspidochirotida; family Holothuriidae; genus Holothuria; species Holothuria leucospilota. The sequence continues at coordinate 19,131,407 of CM055972.1, read as the reverse complement.
AGCCGTCTGGGCTGTATTGTTGGTGTTAAGTTGCACTGATACGTGCTTGTCTCCATTTGGGTTGCGCACTTTCTGTGCTTTGACGTCATATGCATAGGCCTCATGCGACCATAGGGCCGCGTTTGAATACCAGAGTTTAATAGATTAGGATCCCTTGGCACTCACGTAGGGACCTTATATACCAAGTTGATTTTAGATGAACGGGGATGAAATTTGCCTTATCTTTTCGACTGGTGCTACGACGGAACGATAATGGGTGTACTTATCTGTTCCCCGGGACAGCAGTTTTAGTTAAACCATAGTTAATAGACACATCCCTGGTTAGGAAACTTTACGTACACCCTATACACACCACGTACAAGCCGAGTAGCTATGATGAGACGTGCAGAAAAGTGCATCACGTGACATTGACCGTGCACACGATCGATCGAGTAGCGGCGTTGTGGCTACATTGAGTACTAGTGTTGTGTTGTAAAGTCATTCATGTATGGAAATAAATTGAAGTTGATTCAAGGGTTGGAAGGGTTTCAGGAAGCTTTCGAATCAGTAAGTATTTGTGAACGTTCAAATAAACGAAGGAAACCATGGCACACAACCCCCACGTTTCTTGTTTGAGTAGAATTAAACTACCGTACTCTGCAATTTTGCATTGATGTATAGCGATAGCTAAATACTATCACGTGTGAAAGTAAAAGACGGTTCGCTATCTGACGTTACCAAGTCGGTTAACTGTTATATTTTTAGGGAGAATACCCAATCATGATATGTACTTGATATAAGCACTAAATTCCACTCTTTAGGAAGAAAGTGAGTGGTTCTCAAACTGACACAGACCTGCCAACTTCTCCCCCGGTTTTACCGGGAGGCTCCGGTAGTTCGCACGCCGACACTCGCGGCAGTACGTGAGATATGCATACAATACGGCGTACGAGTAGCTGCAACGAACGTGGAAATACAAGGGGCAACTTTCACTGAGCATTAGCGAATAACGCGGCGTATACGACCGTACGATCGATTGAGTTGGCTATAAGGCTACATTTAGATGAAAATCTTCCAATCTCCCTAATTTCCCACTAATCTGGCCAAGAGCGGCGATTTGTTCTCAATATTTGGGGGGATATGACCAGAATTTCCAATAATTTACTGTGTGAAAAATCAAAGTCAACGGGCAATTTCTCAAATATTGGGGGATATATCCCCCCCCCCCCCCCGGGATCGCCGCCCATGAATCTGGCTATTTTTTGCCCCGAAAAATTTAGATTTCCCTATTTTGGTCTGTTGACAATTGGGGAGGTTTATCGGTAAAGTTGACAGTGTATGTAGGCTACTAACTATAGCTAGTAACTCCAGCCGCAAATACCGTTAGGTGTTTAGAGGGTTTTAAGACTGAAAAGTAACAAAACCAAACTTTTACAACAAAAAAAATTCATAATTACCGTTTGATAAAGATTCACAAGTAGTGCTACAGAAGTACTACTTTGGAGGTAGGTAGAAGTACTACTTTGGAGGTAGGTAGGTAGTACTTCCATAGTGGTGTATGTAACGTCTTGTGCTACGAGTACGCACGTGTAGTAGAGCTAATCAACCAGCCTTGTGCACGGTTATCGTCACGTGACTACTGAAAATCAGGATCTCAACATAGACAGTGCAGTTAGCCGAGTTTCCCAACCAGGGATGTGTCTATTAACTATGGTTAAACATTCAACGGATGAGAGTACTTCCCCCAGTATTTAAAGTGGGCATGACACGGCCAAAATAACTTTTGTGTATTGCAAGATTGGGTACAGTATTGTAAAAGTATCATCTTACACACAATTAAAACCGGCGCAGTTCGGCATTAATAGAATTTGAAGAAAAACGTCCAGAAATCAAATTTCGAAAAATGCCCCAACAGGTCACCTGACTTTTATGACGCAATTGGCGGCACCCCGCACTGCGCTATGTAAGGACGCGTATCTAGATGTGGAACTAATACAACGCTTTGGGAAAGTTGCATATCTTAGCAAATTCATGAAAATGCTTACATCACAATACAGAACACAAAGCGCGAACCAATGATGTGTATGCTAAGGCGCGCGTGCACTCGAGCACGCGCTCTACGAAGAGTTTGGCGCGTGCATACACGTCACTGGCGTGGACCATGTCGGGGGCTTGGAAGCACATTATTGGCCAGTATGAACGCGTGCATATGAGCGCGCGTGTTTTAGTTTTCCCACATACATAAACCTCAGCTAAGTTTCTGTGAAAAAAGTACGCGGTATGGTCGCGCGCGCTCTACAGAACAGCTATGCACATGTTTGATATGAGCGCTTGTTATAGGCTGCTCAGTGACAGTGTTATTGCGAATGCTAAGCACGCGCTACTCAAGTATCACGATAGCACAGGTGTTAGTTGAGATGATGTACCTACAAACGCGCGTTACCATGCCTATGATTCGGTGTGTGGAAACGATAGATGAGCTGTCTCGTACATGCACAGAAGTGCTACTGACCGTGCCGCCAATGACGTCACGTCTTGAGACGCGCTCACTACGTTTTTTCAGTTTCGGATTTCAGATGGACTGAGTGTGGCCTGTTTTGAGAATTCACAAGGTCTTATTCCGGTGTATATGGACGTAGTTTAGACAGAAAAACATTCAATTTATTTCAAGATGTGCCCAAAGAATATTTACTGTGAAACTTACTTTGGCCGCGTCATACCCACTTTAAACACTCGCGTAGAGTGGAAGGGGGAGGGTTTTTATTGGTATGAGAAGTAGAAGCATGGGGCTTTCTTACTCGTGAGTCGAAAGTATGATAGCAATATAAGAAATATTTGATCTGCACCTCTCACGCGGAAAGTCCGGTTCGATGCACAGGTCGAGTCATACCAAAGACTTTAAAAATGGAACCTACTGCCGTTGTGCGTGATGCTCCGCATAAGCAATGGAGTAGGGAAAACAAGCCAGTGCCCCACAACTGGAAAAAAGCAGTGGGTGCCGCTAGATTAAACCAAGAGGTTATAAGTTGAGGCGTAAAACCCTATCTATCTATCTAACTAACTAACTAACTAACTAACTAACTAACTAACTAACTAACTAACTAACTAACTAACTAACTAACTTGATCTACGATTTGTACCGGGGTCGTAGCCAAGCAAGGCGGATTGGGAAACACAGGGGTGGTACGGATAATGCCACCCTACCCTCTTAAATGTTGGTTATGCTCCACCCTTTAAGATTTCACAGATATGAGTTTAGTGACAGACGCTAGTATGGATTCATACAATATTCTCCTCTGAATATATGCTCCAATCTTCGCAGCTGGCATGCCACTGAGGACTAACCACTGACTTCTCATAGTACGGACAGAACATCCTAACGTTACATATGCAAAGGGTTGTCACCGTGCGTGTATGTTTGGCCCGCCAAGGTTGCCGAGGCGTAAATCGTCACTGTGTTAAAATTTGGGCAAACTCAAGTGGTTGTCGTAGCCTATACAGTGATATGCGACAATTTGAGAGCAGAAAGAAAAAGAAAACAAGACTCGGTAGAAAATCAACAAATACTAGGAATAATTTACGTATATTCTTGTCATTAAGTTGCATTTTGTCTGAAATGTTGCAAATTCATTACAAAATATGCAGAGATGACTTCATCCCGTTGTCCATCTTGGACATTACCAAATTCATTCAAACGATGGCGAAATTTTGGTGAAGTAATCCTTTCATCATATGTTGTACGAGTTAGGCCTGAAGCCAGCAAAAGTACTGAAGGGGGCGAGATAGCTTCCAGGGGCGAAAAAGTTTTCATTGAGCAAGATATGTTAAGATGTATCAAGGCAATACTAATCCAAGAATTTCTAAGGGGTGATGTTTTGGGTAAGCCCCCTAGACCCTGGCAACGAGCGTTGGTTATCCAACTCTACACTTAATGTAGGTTAAATTTGGGATCGCTTTACATGGATGGTCAATTTAGATGGGAAACCATAGAGAGCTCTTAGAGGGATGAAAAACCCACCTTAATGTGACCCTGTGCAGAGCTTTTTTTCAGGTTGGAAAATAGTGGATTCGGATAATTTTATTCTTTTCAAGGTTTGTAAATTTTTATTTTTAAATGAAGGCATCATAAATAGGAGATGATGAATAAAATGGTCTCCATCGAGAGAATTGACTGTTATTGTATGTCAGCGATCTCCATTATTGTTTCGACTAACTGAATTTTAGTTTTGATCGTTCTTCGATCGGTGCGAAAGTTATGAATCCTTCTAAGTTCGTAAGAAACCATTGTTTACAAGGAGGCAGTGTTGTAAAAAGTCACGACTCGAGTCACTTCTTCTCAAAATGATAGTGACTCGAGAGAATTCAGGAGTAATTTCCCCATTGAAATAGTACAGTGACTCGAGTCAATGACTCGACTCGAGTCACTTAAAAGTTTGACAGTTGGTGACTCGAGTCACGAATCTAGTGACTCGATTACAACTCTGCAAGGAGGGTACTGGGGCTGCAGCGGCCACCCACATTCCTCATTCGGTCAGAAAATTTGCTATTTTCGAGACAAATATAATATTATGCTGCTTGAAGCGAACGTGTTTCAAAATTTCGGGCAAAAGTATTGGGTCCTCCCCAACCCATTGAAAGTGGTCCTGTACACAGTAGCGGATTAAGGGCGGAGCAACAGGTGCACGTGCATGCCCCCACATTTAGGGACCCCCACATTTAGGAGTCACTGAAATTTTGAGAAATGATGTTATGGTCCATGACATGTAAAATTTAGCAAGTAACATTGGTGGGATGCGTCTCCTGTGATGTTTTGCCGACTACCATACCAGATCCGGAACAAGACGACAGAAGACCCACAGGCTAATTATTGCAACACGAATGCTTCCATGATGCCTAGGCTATAGCTATTCGCTTTCTGCTTTTAACCTTAACTGCCCGACTTTTGTAGTCTGGTCACATTATTCATATGAGCAGAACTGCGAAGCGCTGTTCGCCAACAACTGTTTCAGTTATATTTTAAAAATATTTTTTCCTCGCCGAAAGGAATCTATGCAGTCATTATCATGCAGGCGTAGATCCAGAGTTCCAAAAGAGCGAGACGCACTTTTGTGGGCGAAGTCCGGAAGTCCTGGTGGGGTGTGAGGTCATCCCCCGACAACTTTCTGCGATCTAACAGTGTTAGATGGGATTTTCTTGGCATCTGGCACCCAGAAAAAGTACACAAAGGAACATTTTTTTTTCAATTTTCTCTTTTCATTTTTTTTTTTTGGGGTGGGGGCGAAGGGGCGCACGCCTCTCTGTGCCCTGTGGATCCGCGCCTGATGATGGCGTGAGTATTTTTGTGCGCATAAAAATCGCCCGTTTGGGCATATATCTCGGGTTATCCGGTTTCCATTGTTTATACTGAACTCCCACAAAATGATGCGTGCATCGGGCCCCCACACTCTTAGTCCGGCCCTGCCTGTACACTTATATACATGTCAACTAATTGTGCACAGTGCACTTACATCAACATTTCTTCTTACAATCCAAAATGTTTTAATCGAAACCATTAAACACGATAACAAGAAACGAAGGTGTAGATGCCAATAGCTGGATTTTGCCAAGAGTGTGATTGGGATAAGGCACAGATGGTACACAGTGACGGGGAGCGTGTACAGATACGCTCGGCACACTTAACATAATTATAAGTCATTGGTCGTGACGCGGGACGCGAATCCATTGTACCATCCTTCCAAAGGAAGGCAAATTGCTACCGTTTATGTACGGCTTAGCGGCCCCTGGGAAATTTTGAAACAACTATTTATTCCACTCGTCTGGCTCTGACAGAGAAAAGAAAGTGTTTTAAACAGGCATCCCTTTCCGTCTGCCAATATTAAGAAACTTATGCAACACAAGCAGTAACTTATACTTACAGATATTCAGTACACCATAAACCAGAGGTAATTACATTGTCAAACATTTCATTTCAGATGTGCGCTTTCGAACTTAACTCTTGTATTTGTGTCCCTTCGGGACTTTTGGTATCTAGATTTGCTTACCCTCTAAGGTTCCATGCTGAAAGGATTATGTTTAATATACGTACTATCAGGGGTGGCGCCAAGTGGGGAAAGGGGACCATGGCAGCTCGCCGGGGAAGACCCCCTTGTGGTATTTCCCAATTTTGTCGGAGAGTTTTAATGGATACGAAAAAATATGTAGTCCCCTACGGCAGCCAGTCACCACGACGATTTACATGATTTTGATCTAAACAGGGCGGATTCTTGAGTAAAACGGCAACGTTTCTAATTTCCCACTAACAACTCAGATTTTTCAAATTTTCTTTGTTCCAAAGCCTAAGTTTTCAAATTTCCTTAAATGAAACTCCCACATTATTAGCGCCCGGAGCGGGCCGAGAATTTTGCGTTCGGCATCCTTTCGGCAACCCGTCGCAATTGTCGGGAATTATGGTTACTCTACCCCGTCGCGGGGAGCTTCCCCCGTCCGAGAAATTCTAGCACCATGCACCCCTGTGTACTGTATTTTATGCCCCAATACTATTCGTACTTTTATTGTTATTTTTGCTAATTTTGTTATTTTATAGGTTTTTAATATAGTTTTTTCTAAAGTTCTCTTCGGCTAGATGCTGGAGGGTGAAAACCAACCTTTACGCCAAAAGGATTCTGCTTTCCGAAGGAGCTACATTCACGGATGGGACACAATGAATTAACGTTACCACTGGCGTATTTAGGGGGGGCCATTGGGCCATGGCCCCCCCCCCCTCACCGATGCCAAAAAAATAAAAAAATATATAAATATTTTATAGTTCTTGGGCAGTCTCATTTTGGCCCCCCAATATCCAACATTTACAGTGTCGTTTTACCCATTTTTGCTCTCAAGAGGACGATTTCTCTTATAAAAACACAAAATTTTCGGCGCGCTACGCGCGCAGAAGAGCTAATCCAGTTTCTTCTTTGGTTCCACTCTACATTGCTAGATAGCGCAAGTCCTTCCCACCTCACAAAGTAACATGTAGGAAAAGTACACAGTTTATGTAGAGGTCGGAAATTTCCTCCCATCGCAAAGGCTAGTAACTGCTCTTTTGTGTGTGTCATGCGGCACGGTCAGTTGGTGAAGGACTCACGGAGCAATGCTTGGCTATTTGATCGGATAGTCAAGGTAGTTTCGATACAATGCATATTTTATCTCTTATACGGTCTAAAACCCCTAAAGATTTTCCTTTTTTTTTTTGTTGTTCTCCATGATTACATGTGTTGCTTTTTTTTGTGAAACCTACCAAAAAATTTTTGCGCGCTTCGCGCGCTTTGCAAGTTTACATTTTAGATTCCGGGAAAAACATTCAATCAACGCCGAATTATGCTTCTCTAGCATATACAAATTTTATGCAATATGTGGCCCGAATGAAATGGTCTAGTACACAGGGTTTTTTTTCAAATCCCACCTCACCTATACCCAACAGCACTGGGGCTCTAGGGGCCTCGGGTCGCAGGCCTCCCGTCGGGCAAATCTTGGCGTTACCTGTACTCAATAATAATAATAGACTCTGGCTGTGGAAAATCTCCGTTCCAATCAATCCACTGAAATCCATAGGGATAACTCCACTCTGGATAATTTTGAATAAAGTCGGATAAATTGTGACAAACTTAATGTGTTTTAGAACAAATTCAAATCAACCTTTAAAAATTTTTCACAACAATTGCACATCTTGATGGCTGCTATCAAGCCTGAAAAGTGCCATTTCCGACGATCTGGGATGCATTCAAAGCTCAAATTTTCTTGGTACGCTACGCGCCAACCTTTGGTGGCGCTCCGCTCAGATATTACCGCTGACTATATATCCGGAAGTCAGAACACTTTACCTATTTCTAGACTTTTTCCAATAGGCCTATTTTTTAGGAAAGACATCAGACAGTTGTCTTAGTATCACGTTGAAAAGCCTGGGAAGGGCAATTTCCAGTGATCTGGGGGTATTTTTTGCCAAAATTTTCTACGCTCCGCGCCAACTGATGGTGGCGCTCCGCTTAGATATTGCCGCTGACTATATATCCCACTTTCAAAGACGGATCGCCGCCCATGGTGGTCATAAAGAACATCCATATCTACCGAGGAGTTATGTGATTTTTATTTCTTTTTTTTTTTTTTTTTTGTTAAATATGTGTCATTATACAAAATGTCAGTACACGAAATGCCAATTTAGAGATATTTTCAGCGCAGGTCAAACGGCCCGGAGATGCAATCTCCAGCCATCTGAGAGCCTTGGGGGAGCCAAAAATTTTCTTGTACGCTCCGCGCCAACCTGTGGTGGCGCTCCGCTTAGATAGTAAATCGTGCTCCATGGCCCCCCCGTCACCGAATTCCTAGCTACGCCACTGAACGTTACCATCACCTCAGACGTGAGACCAGTACATCATGAGTCTGTCACGCGTGGCCCCGTTCTGCACTGGCTGACAAGCATAAACACTACATATAATTTTAGCCAACCTGAGGTAATTTCACTGCTTTAGATTGCACCTGATTTCCAGTGTGACTTTTATCACTGGCTGAATAATTATGGATACCATAATGCTCTTTCTTACCTGCATAGTAAAACCATGGTAATCATTGTAATCTCAGCAGATAAACGATCCTTTTAACATTTATCAACGTTTGGTAGTATAGCTGAGGACATTCATATCGCCCCAAAATAACCTAAAAAATGTGATTGGTCCTCACCCTAAATGTGATTGACTGGGTTAATTCAGACCACACCTCCAAATAAACTTGCACCACTCTGATTGGCTAATGGCATGTGTAGATAAGTGACAGGTAGATGGCATTTGTACAACAAACATGACAAAGTGGTTGTCGGGTTGTACAGGGAGGCGTCACTTTTAAATTCCCAATCACATGATGGTATAGATTGTTGGAACGGGCTGGCAAGCTAATAATAAAGGATCACCCATGACCAACGAGTCTTGGCAGGACTAGTGGCGTAGCACAGCAAGGAGGGGTGATGAGCCCCAGGCGACACTTTTTGGGAGGGGGTCAGATCTTCTGGTCCTGCTGCGGTGAAAAAAATTACCCATGGTGCCTTAAACTTTTCTTACTAATTGTTCGCTACACAAGATCGACAAATTCAAGGACGGCCCAGGCAGCAGAACTGTCACAGTTTGTGCCACCGAGGTTACGCCATTGAGGGTGGTGCACTTGTAGTTGACTGAAGATAATATTTGTTGAAAGAAGTCGGACCACTTGCGACGGGGAAATTGGACCTTATAAGTACCGTTCAGGACTAATAAATTAGTTGGGAGGGTGGGAATATACCCACATTCTACGTTACTATCGTGCCAAACCGTCTGCAAGGGAAGATAGACCTATAAGGCCTATCGGTTCAAGCGTGACTACTCTATCCCGAGGAGCCGGGGTAGTTTGCTTAACCATTCCTAACTTTGCAAATGTTCTTATACATATCTCACAGGTCAGGAAGAAGTCATACGGCCAGCTAGGCAGTCAAACCTCTTAAATCTACATTAAAACAAAACGTCATCAACATTCATTCCTTCTTCATCTATTATGCTCAAAAAGTCTCTGCGTATGACCTTCGACTTTGACGTTGACTTCCTCTTCCGGTTGCCGTTCATCTCCTCGGATATGTATTTTTCGTCACTATCCACAATTTCTTCGATTGAACCTGTCGGAATGACTATAGCTGGCAGAGAAAGTGACTTAGATGGCCTGGGCCTATCGGATTCACTAGAACCTGTCAGGGTCGAATGTGTGATTGTCGCAGACTTGGAAAGCCCCTCTTGTGACGTCACTACACCCCTGTGCCGACTGTGCCGTTTGCGTTTTAGTGGCCAGGGGTCCCGTGACCTGAAAGCTTCGTTCATCGTTTTAAACTCAAGGGCTTTCTTACACTCCTCGCAAAACCGCTGACCAAAGACATCGCAGCTATGATAGCCCTTGCCGATTCCTACTGACAATTTGTTGAAAGTGTTCGACTGCAACCGGGCTGAATGAGCTGGTTCACGTGATAAAAGGGGTAGTTTAAACGAAGTTGTGTTTCTCAAATTATACGATCGTCGTCTAGTTTCAGAGTCAGTTTTCGATTTTGTGATTCTTTTCTCGTTTAAGTTTGTCAAGCCACTCTTTGAACGAGTCCTTTTATCTATGCTTTGGTAATTTTCCTCGTAAATTGTATTTTTATCAAATACATTCACGTTATAATTGCTTCCTACCAATCTACTGTGTTTCACGCCTCTCAAATCGAGCTCACCTTTGACGTACATTCCATTCAAACGATAATCTACATCCTCGGAACGGACAATATCCGATGGAACTTTCCACCTTTTGTACTTTTCATTCATAGTACGTTTATTTCTCATTTTAGAATTTCCAAGCAATTTATACTTCGAACACGGCAAACTTGGCAAAACGCCATCGGGAAATGTCTTATTAGGCTGGGTCTCGTCAGAACATCTGTGTTTTGCATAGGAAGCATCCTCCATGACAGTTACATGACAGCCAGGTTTTCTGAAAATCCATCTGGAATGACTCTTTTCTTCCCCAATAAAGGAAATATTTGAGCTAAATTATTTAAGTAGGCAATCATTTGAAGTGGAATTATACAAGTAGCTCAAACAGACATAGCTATACTTCTACTGCGTCTGTCTGTCGTTTACTGTTGGTGCCATTGTGACAATCATTGTAATGGTCTAATATCATTTTACTTCCAACAGTTAGGCCTATAAGTAGTGTAATGTTTCCACGGATACTCCAGCATTCAAGCTGTATACACTACCGTGATATTTGCTCGCTCCAGGTGTACAGTCGCTCCGACTTGATAGTAGTAGCCTGACTAACAGTTGCGTTATTTCTAATGCTGACTGGCCAAACATGTATAGGCCTATGTTTAAACCATGCCTCATCTTAGTGAAAATTAATTTTAGCAAAAGCAGGACTATTTATTCTCCTCCATAATGTACTTATAAAATCCACTGCATGCGAACATGAATTGCAAGCACCATGATGTCACAAGCAGTAATTTACACTTTTGAAATATTTTCCTGAATCCTTCAAATGGTAAAGTAGCACTCGCACACATTTCAAAGATATATAAAATTCTTGATTAAATGATGAAACCGAATTCCATAAAGATGTATATACTGTACGAGAAGTACTCTATATGCAAGGTTGTATGGCCGTAGTTTGGTCGCAAACTGAACGCCGGATCCACCCGATTTACACTGGATCAATTTGTGATATATCAAAACTACACGATATAACAAAGAGACTTCAACAAGTTGTTGACACTAGCCTATTTCATTGCCTAGTCAAATAATGTTGCTAAAATTTTCGATCACAGGCGAGCATTTTTCTGTTTACCTTTAGCTAGCACAATTATAACGAGGAAACAGAAGCTCGTTCACGATTTTTTCACAAAATTTGGACAAATCAATCAAAAGATATCTTGCTTCATCCATTGACCAACGTTATCGTTTCCTCAAGCCCACGGCCGATTTCATGTGGTATCGACAGGCCAACAGGGGATTTTTATAAGAGAATTCCCTGTCTTGTAGGTCCAACCTTTGGCATCACAGTAAACTGATGAAGTGTTTTCACGAAACAGTGCGATTTATTCAACTGATCAACCTGACACATTGCAATGTTTGCTCTCGGCTTAGGTACAATTGTCACTCATGTTCCCGGCTAAAAGCTCTGAACGGTTGAAAAACGGGGAATGTAAACAGACAGACGAATGCGAAGGGACAAATCAGCAAATAGCAACCGTAAAACGTAAGCACTGTTCACCGGCGCAGCGGACGTTACTTCACTCTTGCCTTCAAGTGAGGAATGTGGGCAAACACTAACTATCGACCTTCCAGCTGGCAAACTTTAGCTCTTATTGTGACTTCAGTGCAATTTTCTCCTCTTCAACGTGTATATTGACATAAATTGACAAAGTTGCTTTCATTGATTGACTCAACCGCATAACTGCCACGCACATGTTTGTTTAGCAACATACAAGACATGTTGCGCTTGACCCAGGCAAGGTTTACCGTAAACCTTGCCCGGTGCGCACTGCACAACGCTTGGTCCTCGGGTGGAAGAAGGGTCACGGCGCATTACTCCAATGGATTGCTTAAGTGCGGGGTACCGTATAAATCTCGATTGAGTACGGGCCAGGATTTCCTCGAAAGGGGACTAGCATATCCCTTCGGCAGCATGGTATACACTGCGCCCCCCAAAACATTTACGTAATGAATTTCTAAGGGAATGTTTTGGCGCAGAGGAAATTTCTTGAATTGGGGAAATGTTGCTTGTACGTACTTCCTGAGTCCCTTCGAAATTCCATTTGGAAAGGTCTATTTCTCTCTGGGGTGAAGTCTTGAGCACCCCATATACTGCTATCGCCACCATGCCCACAGTCATTAGCGGCTCGCCATAGAGGCACGGGGGCACTTGCCCCCCTCCCCCAAAGTTTGCAAAGCATGGTCTTCAATCTTCAAAAAAAATAATGAATAAATAATACATGTAATTCGAGACGGTTTAGGCCCTCTCTTTTCCTTCAGTGGGTTTAAAATTAAAGAAGGAAATAACTTTCCAATGCAATGCGAAGATTAATGAAGTGCTTTCAAAACGACAATTCTTCGGAGCTCTTCGCGCGGGTTTTCTTAGTTGTTTGTTTGCTACCATATATACTTCAGACTTCACAAATGGACCTGCCATTAGTGCGAGCTAAGGAAATTAAAACAAATGATCATGCTGTGATATTTGTAATCTTATTAGCTTCGGCATCATAATGATACTTACAGAGTGTAACGGTAATGGTGGAGTTAAATACCCATAATTTCAGTGGCGTAGCCAGGGGGACAGGGGCGCGAGTTGCCCCCTCTGGAAAAATCTTGGGGGAAATTTTGAAAGTGAAGATATGGTGAAATTTGCTCATGATCTGGTAAAATTTTAAATTTCTCAACCAGTACACTTTACTTATTTAAGAGTATATGCCACACTGGCACAACCAGTCCTCGTTAAGGTTTTAAGAGATGGAATGATGACACCATACTTATAGTTGTACTAGTTATGTTTTACTATCTGTTTTATACAGCATAGGATCTCTGGACCTCTGACAAGGGACTCTGTCCTTTTACTGTATACTTGCAATGTTTCTTGACAAATAAAGCAGCAGCATTGTGGTATATTCATTTTGTTAGAATGGGTCAGTGGTCAAGTGCTATACTCTGCTACAAGGGCAGGTCCTCGTAAAATTTGGACTGATTGTGGTGAATGTGGTAAACTGATGAAGGGAAAGGTGTACCAGGGTTCACTTAATTACTGTACTTCACCCATTGTGATTCTGATCTATCAGTAGGACTCAAGAAAAATTCACCAAGACCTGAAGACAAGCAAGATAAAATAAAAGCTTCCTAAAAAAATAGGAATTGTTGGTGATGTATTTAGTTTACATTTAGCACCAAATGTGGCACCATTTTGCATCTAGCCCACCTTATATGAGCAAAAATTTTCCAAAGGGGAGGGGGACACCCCTCCCCTTAGACCCCTCCCCCAGGACGGCGATCAGTCACATCAGCCAGGTCAGAGGAAAGCACCCGGACAAAATTTGCACCTGCGGAGAACACTGATTAGAAGCAGATCACTAATTGGGGGAAATCTTGGTGCTCTTGCCCCCTCTGACAAAAAAACTGGCTACGCCACTGCATAATTTTGCAGACACTTCAGAGCTTTTGGGGTCATTAGATACACAACTCATCAGCCGTGTTGATTATCATCCACGACTAAAAGCAGTTTTGCCCGGGTGTCACTTGGTAAGCCTTAGCATAGGTATCTGCCTACAAAAAGTTGTAACGGGCATGTAGCCTAAACGTATTGTGTTTCCCATAGAAGGAGAGACTTCCCTTCCCTTGCCCAAATTGACAGCGCCGTTGGCCCACGAGCTGTCTTATGACTGTCAAAGTGGTCTGTTATATGCAAGGGTTCTCCACCTCTGTGCTAAAGTACACCGTTTCAGTTGATTTAAAATAAACACACCAAACAGTCAATCTAAGCTCAGTGTGAGACTTTTGACTAGTGGCCTAGCCATTTGTATATAGGATTGGGATGTCGTTCTGAGTAAGGGAAATTCCCCTCCCCCTTTAAAACATTTCGTTTCGGAACTGAGGTACTGAGATCCAAAATGGTGCTATCATTTCATCGATTTCAAGTGTCTTCATGCTCTAAAGTTTCGTTACTTTAAGAAAACAATCCAGAAAACCAACATTTTATGGTTTCTTGGCAAAGTTGAAACATATTGTGACACAATGAAAGAAACAACAAAATGTTTAATGGTGGAGTTCATTTTATACAAATGGATCAAGAGGCTAGCTTTGCCCATTTTACCTGCCTCTTACTCCGTCCCTATGGAGTAACCATCGGCTGATATGCTTATATTTATTTTTAAAGTAGTCAGCTCATGACTGCCTGAAGTGTCTTTGAAGAGCTTTTGAAAACTTCATGGGGCATCGCTGTAATACATAATACTAACCATACTCCTATTGTACTATCCGGAGCTGACCATTAATATTGCCGGGGAACTTCCGAACCTCCCTGAATACGGACTTGCGTTTGCCCCCCCCCCCCCATGCCCACAGTCATTTTGAATCATGACATTGAAAAGATGACCAATGCGTTGGTATACAAATGTGTAGTTATTTGCTTTGCAGAGTTTACGTTATCAGTGCCCATGGTCGTCGCCATTGGTATCCTATGGATCATCTGTTGCCTGCCTGGCGGACGAGCATTATTCCTGTACCTATTTTTGCTCGACTTTTAAAAGAGGTACATATTTGTCACCTGCTGTCAAGGGAAATCGGTCTAGTTCTAGTCAGCGCTGGGTGCGGCCGTCACGGCGTCTCTTCGATTACATTCAAGTAAAATGCATACCACTAATTCGAGAGATTTCGTACACCGCAAGAGAATTGAATTTAGTCTCTAAAATTTGGTTTAATATATATACCAAGTTGCTGAAGAAATGTAACTAATCTGTTATCGGGACATGTGGTAGAGGAAATTAAAGAGCTCATCAAGCAAAAATGTTAAAAATTGAAAGAAATTTATGTAATTTTTGGTTTAATACTTTCGCAGTGAGAAAAGACATTTTGCGTGAAATGCCAAAGGGTAACCTCTACCCTACACTACCAGAAGCTCAGTTCAGAATACGAACAATGAATGCGGGGAGCAGCAAAATAAGTGGTCAATTTACAATCAACGTAGTACTAAAACCGTTGCAAGACGCTTCTTCTCCCGTATCTCCTGCCATGTGAGGGGGATAGCGTTTCATTGTCTAGTTCCTGTATTACATTCAAGTGGTTAAGTCCAAGTAAACAAAAAAGATGGGAACGGTGAAGTCAGCTTTGACTTAGCAACATCTGTTATTCACGAATTCACCAGGACCTTATTTTTCAATATCGAAGGACATGAATATTTGGGCAGATTTTTTCTTAATTTTGGGTCGGGAGTTTGCCTGGATTCGTATTAAAGGGTCCGTTAATGGGACCATAGATTTCGAAAAAAAAAAAAAAATCAGATGGCAAAAAGTCTAGAGTAGAGGTTCTCAGGTGTGTCTCGGTCCGAGGGCCGCTTTTTTCTTGAATTTTTAACCTTAATTCTTATGTAGTAGCCAGGAAGTCTTTTTAGCTGCTTGTTTCCTTAATAAAATTTGGGGTTTCATCTTTCTTGGGATCTTTCGCGGAATCGCGGACCATTTAGTGAACGCCGCTCGCCGCAAATGCATAAGCTTAGGATACTTCTTCCGATTTAGAGTGCTGCAGTACTTCTGCTCGAAAATTTTATGCATATTTACTCGAAAACAGCTCACTTTTGGCTCGAAAATGGCAAATTTTCAGCCCCGCCTTTTACGCCTACCCTCTTAGCAAAAAGGGTTCTTTATTCGTCCCACATGAACCCTATAGGTTCTTCGAGAATTATTTACAGGAATTACTTAAGAAAAAAGGTTCTGCCTGGAAACCTTCATCACCTTTTGTCCTCCAGGAAGAACCATAGAACCCTTTTTTCTTAGAGTGTATGCACAAATGGCCCGCGAGAACCACTTGAGAACCTATGGTCTAGGTGCTCTGCCCAAGAATTCCCCCCCCCCCCCCTGTGTCAATGCCCCAGCATTATACAAATAAGATCTACAACTTTGATAATAAGATATACGTCTTAGTGAGCTTAAAATTTTCTAGTCGTTGAATTAAGAATTAAGCCAGTCCGGCTGGTACAATTTTTTTCCCACGAGGTTGTGGACAAATCATGACAATGGACCAATCAGCTTCTTGGAAACAGGCCACACCCCTAGATCCAAAATGACAGCTTTTCGACCCTGTTATTGTAATTCTGACACCGGATTATGAAAGAACAGGCCAAATAACCAGAGTCCACGATTTCTAAACCTAACCATGATTTTGAAACAAATTTCAGGGAATAATTTGGTGATCAAAATTTGCATAGCAATTTCGAGGCTTCTGGGCTTCTCTGTCAAAACTGAATCATTAAAAACTGTAATGTTTTATATGCAATGGCTATAATGCCATGTTGCGATATGTCATTTATCCGACTCGATTTCCAAGATACAGTGAAGGTTTTCAACATAATTTCCCTTCAGTTTTTATAAATCATCTATTTCCTAGGATTCTCGTTGATTTCGATACTGAACTTTCCTTATAATTTCATATCCCTTCAATATCCTTTAACTTCTGAGTTTTCGTTAAAAATTCCTTGAAGCCTCTAAAATTCCTGAAATTCCCTCAAAATCAGAAAATTTCTTTGAAAGTGGGAACCCTGGTTAAGTCCACCCCTTATTTAATTGTAAAGAGGCAACGGCTTACAGCCTCACATAAGACTGTAAGAGGAAGTACACGTCCCTCTATCTAAACTATCGGTAAATGTAATCACAGATCTCTGCGCATTCTGCAGAGGAAATTGCGTTTTCCTGTCATTATAATTAGACCATACTGTTACAAGGTCGGGTGCTTTTACTATTTACTTAAACCCGAGGAGTTAAATACTTATTTGGCACTTCCTGGACGAACACAGCAGCATCCGCATACCGGAGAAAACTTACCCGCTTAGCGGACTCTCTTCGCTCAGCCCCCGTAAGGCTTCCTAAACCAATCTATAGGCCTAACTGAAGCAGGAATATGTCGGAAAGTCTGCCATGTAGGCAAGAATACCTATACAAATACCAATGAAATTTTCCTCTGAAAGGGAGAGTGTAATGAAGTTTAGTTAGCTTGCAGATCCTAACAAAGGAAGGGTAAACGTTGGAATACCAAACACAGGCGCAATGGTAGGGTGGGCGTTCTGGGCTGCAGCTCGTGGAAATTTTCAAAAAAGTATTCGGACCCCCAGCTTAAGGCAAACATTTTAAATTACAGCCGAGTAAGTTTTCAGTTTACCTTATTGGCATACAAAACTCTTTTAAACAGGGGTACGAATGGTTGCTTATTTAAAGATAATTCATTTAAATATTCAGCTCAGCCCCCACATATTTGGGCCCATTGCCCCACTCTTGGAGTAATACTGTTATTACTCCAAGGCGCCACTGGTATACTGAACCTACACCAAAGAGGTGTTATTGCAAAAGAACACATTCTTTTTATGTGGTGTTTTCTGTGTGAACGTGACGTTACGAACACGGTACATTTGTCGGAAGCAACATAAACGCTGCAAATGGTGTACAGAAGATGGGCACGGGCCCGTAGCCACAGAGCGTGGGCGGGGGTGGGGATGAGAATCCTTCCAGGCAATATCCACTCCATACTTTGATAACACCCCACACCAAATTTTGTCTTAGCTGTGATTTCAGTAATACAAACGCTCGTGATGAACCCTTGGGCCACCTGGATGGGCGTATGATGAGACATTTTACAAGGAGCGGAAGATTTTCCCCACTTATCAAGCTATCATAACCTCAGTTTTGTCATGAAAATGGACTTTATTGCCCTGAAATCGACACTTTTGCTGTGGGGTATGCCCACCCACCCCCTCATACCTACAGACGGACCCATGCAAGGGCTCCTCTACACTGGTGAATTAGCCCTGAAGACCTTTAGTCTTTTAGAAAGAAAAGGCTTTGCAAGATTCGTTATGTTCCGGAGGAACGAGACAAAGAAAGGACAATGAAGAAGAGATTACGTTGAAAATCTGTGTAATTGCACTGGCATGCTTTCAAATACAGTTGTACACGAGTTTTATCGACAGAAGGAAACATATAATCTATACCAAGGGTTTTCACTTGGGGTTTTCAATCCTTTTTCATGGGCGTAACCCCTTGAGTATACACAACCTATGTGTACTTCGAGGCAGAGAATATTTTTTTTTTAAAGAAAAAAAGGCCACTGAAAGGCCACAATTTTATTGTAGCTGTGTATGCGACCAGGAAGTTATCATATAATTGCACCTTCCTGATAAAACTTCGTCAGAAGCGAACATATTGCTCTACCATTTGAGTTAGACTGCACGTCGGGCGTACTACAAGTCTAACAGTGAAATGAACGTCACCTACTGGCGTTGCAGATCACGTGCATGGAGTCCATTCATTTGCAACAAAATTATGACATATACGAATTATGCAGATGTAAAGGTTAATATCAGCGCATGTCTGGAACTGTCTGACATCCTGTCTATGGAGCAGGATAAACTGTAGGCCCTATGTCTTTTTATGTGTCATTGTTCTCGACTTCTAATAATGTACTGCATGTGTATGGTACGTATACATAGCGCGCACAGACGTTTTACAGTAACACACATATACGCAATCACGAACCCTTATGTTTACAAACGTCAGCTGGTTTAATACACATCGCGCACGCACAGATACTAACCTTGACAGCTGCAGTTAATCGCATGTCAAAACGATGCATATTCAGAAAGGTTGTTTCACGTATCCCTTGAAAAGACGCCGCATACCCCAGACTGATAACTCCTGACCTATACACATTAAAAAGCCGATTTCACTAACACAAATTTTTAGCAATAATCGCTACGAACTACAAACCATTGCAAACAGCGATAGGAATAAATCACTGTTAATATGGGACCACTTCTTTCAAGGCTCTATACTCTATAATCTCACCCAGACAGTAAATATTCTCCCTTCTAAGTTCACTTCCAGCCCCTCCTCCAATTCAAACAAAAACACCTGTCTAGTGCACTTCTCTGTCAAAGCTACAATAGCCTGCACTGAGTTTAAATTGCTCAAGGCCATACTGAGTCTTGACGGGTGAGGGAACAAAACTGACTGCCCAAGTCATCACTGACCAACCAGAGTGGAGCTTTTGTTTGAATGAATGTCAAAGTGCAGTTGCCAACTGTATTTAGAACTATAGGGCTATTCCTAGATATGTTTAGGGGGATGCTGCATCCCCTTTAAGGCTATAACAGACATCGCTGAATCTCATCATAAGAGACTCCACTTCAACTTTGCGATACAAAATTTGTCGCAAAAGTTAAGTGAAATACAAAAGTCTGTCCCTACATTACGATGCATCAAGGTTTAGTGATGATATCGGTGTTAACGATCACCGCTAAACATTAGTGAAATCGGCCCCTGTTAACTTAAACACTCAAAGGTCAACCTTTATCGGCTTATGGCGTTAAATATCCTACAACACGTGCATGACTTAACAGTCAAAATAATACGGTAAAATAATGTTTTACCAACGATAAAATGTCAAAGTTACAACTTCTGCCAGAACTGCTTCTCCAAGAGGCAGGCTTCCTGCTATCTGCAGAGCAGAGGTATATGCTTGCTTGCTCACTCTCTCCTGGCTTCACAACCCCTCCCATAAATTTACAACAATGATTGGCCCATTTAGCAGATAAGATATAACAAACAATATATACAACAGACATTTATTTTAAGGTACAGAATAAATACAGAAATGCCTCAGGTTACTTTTCAAAATATACCTGTCGGCCTACGCACAAATTTGGCAGCAGGATTAAGTAAAGAAAAATGAAAATGGACATGACGAATGAAAAAGTGGAGTCGGGTGTAGCCACTTCAGAGGAAAGCATCAGGCAATATTTTAAATGCATATTGGGCCTGAATGGTGTCTTCACGATGTTGCAGGAGGGCTGGCATAGCCAGTCCAAGGAAACACTTGGACTTAATTTTTTCTTTGCAACATATCTGAAAATGTAGACCCATACTAAAATCTTTACGATCAAGCCACTCTGAACAACAGCTTTGGCCTTTTTTTTTGGCAAGTTCACATACCTTCTTCAGTAGCTCTATCATTTATAACGACCCACTCTCAAAATAATTCACTAAGAAATTTAACAAAGTAGCCAATAAATTTCTAGTGGTGTTTTTGCATGGGAGTGAGGGGGGGGGGGTTGTATGCTACAGTTGCTCTGCAACTAACAAAATGACATTATGTACCATATAAAATTGCACCAATGTTGTACCCACCATACAAACAAGCTTTACAATGGAATACTTGAGGACTTGGCAGAGCACTATATGATGACATGTTATGCTCCACAGCCTCCTACCCCTCCCATTTTTTATACATACCCTTAAGTCATTTTTACATGGCATCAAATGCACACATTACAACATAAGTGCTTACTTAACAGCCATTTCTTGTGGCCCTAAGACAGCTGGGCCCCTAGCAACTGTCCAGACATGCCCATGTGGTGAGAAGAGCACTTCCTCATTGTCCATTCTCATGCCTATAAGGTAATGATGGGTGCGTGCCAGCAGAGGCCTGTATTTGGGGTGTGAGGTTAATGTTTCCTGATATTTCAATTCATCTTTTTGGCTTGAATGAAAAAGAAAACATACACTAGCCCCTACCCCAAAGTGTACAGAGTGGTGGTGAAATTAAAATGACAGGTAAGATTATGATATTCATACAGCCTGTCACCTCCAAAACATTCCAACATGAATGTAAAACCCACATTAATTTTGTACTACCCGAATAGTTTTGCTCAGTCAGTTCCAAATAACTCTATGCACACCGTTACAACATAAGGGGCACCATTAGTCCTAACACCTCCCTGGTATAACAATAATATACCTTCAAACATCGAAAAATATCTGTTTGTACAGTAGGGGGCCCTTTCAATGAAAACAGCACCTTCTTCAGATTAACATGTTCACTGAATTGCAGTGTCATAAGACAACACCATAAAAGAATTGCATAACAAATCCAAAATAACGAAAAGCACCGACAGGTCTTAAAGCATTTAACATGTAAAAGGTAAGATAATATATAGCACACATAAATCTGCATATATCATAAAAAGATAAATATATGCAGTGCCAACCTCTTACTTTATATAGTGAAAACAATATAAAAAATATCAAGATCTGAAATAGCTTCACAAATTCGAAGGAAATTTTCACAAAATATATATATAGAATTAAAATGTTCAAAGAAAGCTTCATGAAATCACAAATAGTAAAAGAAATGTTGGTTGTGATTATATTTTCAACAATAAAATATCTGAATATTTAAAACATAAAATAGCCCTGCAGCATCTTTACTAACTTACATTTAACCTTTGACATCCCATTTGACTGGATTACTGCCTTAAACAGAATATTCCAGCAACAAAATATTAAACTTTCATAAAATCTAGGAAATTTTTCTTCTTTGTGAGTACTAAATAATAAACACATCTCGATAGCATATGTGAAAGTCACAAATTTCCAACAGATAATTTCACAGCAATAAATTGCAAGATTGGAAATCTGTGCAGGGTTTTCACTCATCATTTTTTTCAGGAGTCACTGACCCTTGAGAATAAACTTACAAGAGTCAAAACTAAAACAGAAGGAGGTCAAAATAAATTTGAGTTTAATGCAACAAACTTTTTTCCTGTTTTATCTTTATTTTCTATATCATTACATATTGTTGGGGTGAAAAGCTGTGCGTCAGTTTGACCCCAGAGGTTTTGTGCCTGTGCATCAAAATCAAAAGTTGTGCATCATTGACCCTGGTGCCCGAGTCAGTGAAATCACTGTCTGTGATGTCATACTGGGAGAGTAACTGAATATCTTTGTACTTCTCTTCATCTTTACGACAGCTGTTACTAAACATGAAGGCAGTTTTTTTTGGGGGGGGGGGAGGGGTATCCTTTATTCCTAAAAATTTTATGCCGTTGCAGGCCTTTTCATTTTTTAAGGCGAGCTACAGCTCGGCAGCGCCTAAACTCGCCTAAAATGAATTTGAGGCGAGTCATTTACTACTCACCTTGATTGTCAAAAAAGCTTGTCTACAAGAGCCTGACAAGCTTTTTGTTGCATGTAACATCAGTAAAAATTTAGGAAACAGCTTGCCATAGCAGCTCGTAGGAGAGCTGTTATGTACTCGCCTTCCATTTTCAAATGTAAAGGCCTGCAATGTACAATGTAGGCTCTTCAATCCTTTCCTGATTTCTGTAGGCAGTGGATTAAAACTTTGGCAAAAAGACAGTGGGAAGCATTTTACTGTTACATGTATCTTATGCAGTGATTTCTATGGGTATGCAGGTACAGAAGCAAAATTTTACATCTCCCCTGATTATTAATTTTTTTTTTCAAGTGGACCTATATATAGAAATTGTTTACAGTACCTAAAGTTAAACATCAAAGGTAACTATGCCCAATCAATACAAAGCTGAAGGTAGTCTAGACAAGTATATTACAACTTGCATACTGCATGCTTTTTTAAAGTTGTAACTTTAGTGTCTAGTTCATTTGTCACATTACTTTAATAAGTTTCTGTGCCTACTTTCAGCATGGTAGAAAATGTATTTTGGTTCTACAGAATTAAATCTGAATTAAATTATGCACTCTTTCCAACCTGTTCTTGGTGAACAGATTCCAGGCCACCCTCACTCCACAACAAAGCAGCCACTACCAATTTCCTGTAGGGAACAGCTCCACCAGTCTCCCCAACACTGCCCCAACCCCCACCCCTATCCTAGTATCCCCAAAATATTTTAGGTCCATATCTGAGTTAAAGGACCTATTTCCTCACTCATGCAAGACAGTCAAAATTCTCCAAACTTTGTTTTGAAGCTCTCTTTTAATTCACAAAAGAATCAATCACTGGCACCTCCCAGACAAAGGCCTTTGCTTTTCTAGTTTTCTGCTGAGTACGCTTGTCTTATGTGCAATGAGAGCTACACATTATTTTTCACTGAGCTACCCAAGTCACCACTGACCAATCAGAGCGGTTTATATTTGAACGGCACAGTTTGAATTCATTTCAGAGTAAAGTCACCAGCTGTGCATTAAGACACCCCTAGGTTTCTGGTAAATAAATTTGGGGTATTGCTATAATACAAGAGCCTGCAATGATACTGTGAAAATTAAATTATCTACATACTCTCATATCATTACTGTCTTGACTTCATCTCCAGCAGACTGGTTGTCCAAATAAGCAAATTTCTGTGTCCTACCAGAATACACAACTGTACATTCCATAAGACAAAAATACTTTGGGTATCCAAGTGGTTTTTTTGATGTCCTTTCATAACTACAGTAAAATAAAGGAATGTATAACAATTGCTAGAAAAGCACATCTGCAAAAGACAATGGGAATGTTATTATGAGTTTCTTAACCCTATCAAGCAATGTGAACTGTCACATCACAGACATACAGTATGGGAAGTCATGCCACATGGAGGGAAGGGGGGGATGGTGTCCTGAAATTTTCTGTCATTGGCAAACAGTTATCACATCAATTTTGCCCAGAGACTTTTTTTTTTGCCCTGAAATGCAAACTTCCTTGCCCATAGGCGGCACCTTCCTCCAAATCCTCTCACCTATATGTCTAAGAGAAATATCAATCTCGATTAAAAAGGGGTGTAAATAGATTTAAAATGGACAAAACTACTATTAAAGTACGTTTTTTGTCTACAAGGACCACAAACTTCAAAAGGTATGTACCCCTGTCCTCCTCCGTCTCATAACTGAAGCCTATGTGTGAATAATGTATATGTACATTCTTGTTTATCACATGGGGATATCTCTGAAACTAAAGCTCAGAATTGTCTAAATTACTGTATGCTATGCATTACAGACACAATCAGTTTCCGGCATGGATTATTACTTACTGAACTCAGTACATTTGTATTTTTTATATTTTTGCCTTGTTTATTTATGACTGTTTTATTCCATTTAATTACAACTTCTTTCCATTTTGAAATTTCTTGGGGAAATAATCAAAACCAGTTTTAACAAGTATTGGCATTATTTTATCCATTTTGACATTAAACTTCACTTCTTACAGAGCTACAGTACATTTCTGTGATTTGAAAGAGTCAGAAGGGTGTGGGGATTCCCTAAATATTGACAACACCTCCACTCCCAGTTAATTCACAGCTATTGTTTCAATTACAGACCAGATGGATTCATGTAAATGCCCCTCCAAGTAGACACCCTGCACCTTTTCATCCTGAGCACCTATTAAGCATAGGCCCAGATTATAATAGTGGTAGCAGACTATGTAAGTAGGTTCCCAATCAGCTTTCCCTGGAATCATTTCAATTCCCACTTGAACAATTGCTCCCTGGACATTTCCCACAAGGGCAATGTCCCCATGACAATTCATAGCCTGGTCAATTCATATTTTCTAGACGGGGCAGTATCTGAGGGGAAATTGCCATGGTTGGGGACTTTGTTGGTGGGGTGGGGGGAAGGAGGAATTGCCTGGAAGAAATTATCAGGGGTAGAGGCATCTGGGGTTGAGAGAATTGTCCAGAGGGAATTTGTCTAGCAGAAAACTGTCCTGGTGTGAATTTTTCGAAGGATATTTGTTGGCACACTACAGTTTGTATGATATACAGGCATGGACCTTTATGTTTCTAGGTTAATAGGAATGGCTTCTGCTCCTGGATATAGGACAAATTATCCTATTGTAACTAGCAAACTTGATATACATTCTAAATGACTGACAATTAAGCACTGCTAGCCACTGTGGCATCTGGGTAATATCAACTGATTACAAAGTTACTGTACATGGCAAGCTACAGCATTTAAGACTAATTTAAAGAAGATATACACTTTTAGTCTGGCTTTCCACAGATGGAAGTTTGCATGTCACTTGTCACCTGTTCTGTGAAATGTGACAAGCATGGCTTTCCATTGGAGTCAAATTTCAGTTCAGGTCACACTGTCTAGAGGTTAAAATACATTTGTTTGAAGTAAATCTACAGTACTAGCCAAGTAAATACAACTGCCCAAGGGAAGGACTATACAGAAAATAATAAATTTCTCTCTTTATGTACCACATATTAACTTTAACCTTGACCAGCAAACTTCTATGCGATGGCAGCCTTGGACTTCAACTACAACAACTGCGCTGATACTGCACTGTACTTTCACATGTACACAGTGTAAATTGATATCCTGCACACAACATAAAATACATCAATAAACACCATCAAACACTTAAAACATATTTTCACCTGATGGGTCCCCATCTGACACCTACAATCTTGGACAAAACTGTTGGGACGCTTTGTCATAATATTCTTGAATCTCCGTTCCCAGGTTTACATGAAGCCCCCGCTCCCCCTTCCAAAGTTGCGCAGAGAGAATGACTGTATGCCGTGAAAATGTTCAACTTTGTGAAGGGGAGCGGGGGTGTCCCAACAAGTTTTGTCCAGGATTGTCTGAGTTTTAAGTGAGCGATTTACGAGAACAAATTCAATAGAAAAATGTTTAATTTTCCGAGCAGCTGTATTCAGTACACTTTTTCGGAGGTTTATAGGCCTGAGGATTTTAGCCAAATGAAAGTATAGTTTAAAATTGTTTTAATGTGTTGTTTTGTTTATTTGTTTATACTGATTTATTGTTGGTTGGCGAGATCATAATGGATAGACTGTTTCAGGTATTCGCAGGAATGCCAGGAAGAAATGTTTACGTTCCGTAACGATGTCTATGTCAGCCATATGCGTTGCATTTTTTAGCAAATTAAAAGGAGGATGACAACTCTTCTTAAGTTGTAAGACGGAAAACAAAACAATTTCTTTCATGGATAGATCGAAGAGTCTCACTGCTATTGCAAACTAGTGGTAAGAAGGCAAGATTTTAACTGAAAGAGCGCCACGATCTACCATGAAACGTTAAAAGCAGAACTGCAAGCCAAGCTTTTTATTATAACGATGGTAGATCGTTAATTAGGGCTGGTTTTAGACATATTTTGAAGCGAATTTGATGCCTATGACAACATTTTTTCATGTTACATGAAGCTGATGACGTATCTATTATGCCTTCTTTTAGCCGGCTCAATTTCTTTACATTTTGCTTTCAAATTTGCTCTCAAAACAAATGGTAGACCGTTTGGTTAACTTAGCCTTCACCCTCGGTCTCGTCAAATTAGCATGCATGGCATATTTTCTGTATAGTTTCAGCTACTCAAATGAAAGTTACTGCGTTATAAAGGTAAAATGAATATACATTCAAGTACTTTTTAACTTATTTCTGGTAAATTACTTTAATATAAAGTAATAAGCAGGATACAACACGTACTTCTGCTGAATGTTCTTTTCCTTTGGTACCTGTTCAGAGAGTGTGATCCCAAAATACGTACGTGACTATTAAAAATGTCTTCCTGAACGAAAGGACGCTTTGAACTTATTTAGCTACCTTCCCAATGCTTTTAGCTTCAATAGTATTATATCAACAAGAACTTCAATATGGACTCTGAATATGCTGATTATTCTCTGTTACTGTTCTCTTATACTGTACCTAAAGAAAAGACACCTACCCTTTTGCGAATCAACGTAACGCAAAGAAACACTTACTACCGTGGGCCGCGAGCAGTTCTAACTTCTCGAATTTCTCAGACAATCCTGGACAAAACTGTTGGGACGCTTTGTCATAATACTGTATTCTTGAATCTCCGTTCCCAGGTTTACATGAAGCCCCCGCTCCCCCTTCCAAAGTTGCGCAGAGAGAATGACTGTATGCCGTGAAAATGGTCAACTTTGTGAAGGGGAGCGGGGGTGTCCCAACGAGTTTTGTCCAAGATTGTAGGTGGAAGCACCAAATTGAAATTTAAAGCATCTTACCTAAGGACCTCAATAATATGAACCTACAGTAGTTCCTGTATTCGCTATGAATTGAACCAGCAAACGTGGGATAACAAGTTCAGCAACTTTATGAGCTGGTTAAAGTAAAAATAAACAATAAGTTTGATACAGTATGTGTGATACAGAACTGGTTTTTCAAATTCTGGTGCAAGTTTCATTTGATTCCAATGTGTGGTTCCAAAGGTACCTGTATTAGCAGATGAAGTTATTTTATTCGCAACCTACAGTGAACTTGGAGCAAGCTTAGTAGGAGGTACAGTGTGACAGCGCCTCCTAACATTTATTAGAAATGTTTTTTCTTTCTTTCTTTCCGGATAGGTTCTTTTGACTTTGAAAATGAATAGGGATATCAGTATCATCTTTTTAATGGGGAATATGAACTGCAAATTTCCATGTCTCTCAAGCAATCACATTGTCTAAAGCATGAGACAATACAAAAAATTGGTTGTAAAGATTTGATGGAACACATGTCAATGAGTCACCATGTTTTGTGTTCAAGCCAGGGCTTAAAAACCAACAATGCATGGAACCCCTGCTGAGAAAAAATTATTGGAAGTCACAGAACAAAATTTTAGGTCGAATATACTGTACATAATGCTTAATTGCATCAGAGAGCACCTAGGGTCCCTGAGCTTCCAGGGCACACTCAATACATCCAGGGGAGTTAAAAGAGCCCTGGATCCATTCCCAGTCATGCAAGGACTTCATACACATGATGCATGATGCGCACTTCATATTCGCAGAACATTTCAAGTGAAGTGCTCCTACCTTAGTTTCCAGAAAGCGTCAAAACATTTTGGTGGCCTGGTTAAGCCTAAGTCATTCATGCAGTAAATAATATGTTAATTACAGCAAGTTACTGTATTTACTTAGGTCACTGCATGCTCTGCATGGGGAATGTTTCCTAAGAATTTCCAACTTTATTTAGTCTTGGAAGGGAGTTGCTTGTGTCACACTGTAACTAACAACAGCCAGCATATTCTTCAATGTTCAGCCAACTTTCATCATTACCTGAGACCTTGACTACGTACCATACCTGTAAATTTCCTCACACAATATCCTTGAAATCTAAAACACTTTCAAGCCTGTGGAAAATTTGCATTTTTTCTTTTCCCAAGGTATTTAAAGACATCATTTTGATGTGCTTGAGGATTCTGTGGTTTGCTTTCAATACCATACTGCTTCTTCCGTAAATTTTTGGTGTACTGTATCTCTGGGATGATCATTCTCGCACAGAGTGGATTCTCTTTTTCTTCCGTTCTCAGAACAAATGCATTGATGTGGACACCAAATGGTTGCCAGACCTTAAAATCACCATCCTCCTTGTTTGCCTTGTCCGATTCAATGCACTTGTCATACAATTCTTGCGTTTTCTGGCGCAAGAGGGCAACTTGTTCGGCCATTCTGGCTCTACCATACTCACCTATTCTATCCTGAATGGTTCTATTAAAATGTTCATAGAGCATGACATCACCTTTGTTCCATGACCTGATTCCTTCCTTTGTTTGTTCTGTTAGGGGAACAATAGAATCATCCTTCCTTGTATTCATTTTAAAGACGACAACATCCTCTGTTGACCAGCATAACAGGTCTCTCAATAGTATCAAGGATTCTTCAAAGTACTCTGCCACCATTACAAGTCTAAAACGCTTATGGAATGTTTTAATCGCTTTTTGTATCAAAGCCTCTGAGTGAAAGTCCTCCATAGAAAACCCAAGGTCAAACAGCATTGGATTTTTCATGTGGACTTTGTTTGTGGCTGACTGGTAGTAAGATTCTGCATTCTTCAAAAACTTTTCCAGTGCCTTTGGGTCATTCGTCATGCCTAGTCTGTAATCCATTTTGAAATAAATAAAGGCGCTCTCAAAGACTTTGACTGGATCTCGAACGATTGTGATGTACAAAGTATTCGGAGGCATCACTTGAGGAATTGTTTGACTAAAGCGTGCATGGTGACAGAATATATTATACACATCCCGCTCATTACGAAGCATATATCTCTTTTCAAAATAGTTTGGGTATCCAAGGTGATGTCCTGCCGGTGGCAACACGAAGGTCAGGTTGTGTTTTTCCCCGTACCGTAAGAAAATGTTTTGAACAGTACTACTTCCTGTTTTATGAGCCTTGATAAATGTAACATTTTCTCTTGGGATGCAATCCTGACGCACCTTTGAATTGAAAGAACCGATCTCTGAAAGCTTTCCTCTTGGAAGAGGATGCTGTTTCTCCTTTGCATTATCTTTCCTCTCTCTCGCTGATCCTCCAGACACTACCTTCTCTAGCTGCCGAGGTCTGTCAGCGCCCACTTCTAAGACATGATTGTGAGGTTCATTCAAAACTTTATGACCTTCACCTGGGGTAGTTTTCTTTCCATCAAGGGTGTCAGATTTGGAATTCTTCCTCCTAAAACAAAGAAGTAGATACAATTTTATGTTAGTGAAGTGACTAAGATTCTCATGCAAAGTTAACTTCATAATGCTTTCCAAAACGATGGATACGAAAATAATCAGGTACAGGTAGCTGACTCATAAATAGACATTTTGTGTAGCAGTTGTGGCTCGGACAGTGTGGCTACAGAAAGAAAAAAATCATACATACTGCACCAGTTGTGCAAAACCAGGGGCGAAGCCAGGAAATTGTCAAGGGGGGCGAAGCCCACAGACAGACTCTCAGCACTGTGTGCCACCATGGGTTGGCACAAAGCGCAAGAAAATTTTGGCCCAAAATGCCTCCCAGATTGCTGGAAATGGCACTTCTTAGGCCTATTTACCTCATAGTGAAACACGAGCAATACTGTAAAAATAAACATTGAAAAATACCAAAAATCTCCTCAAAGGGGAGGCGGCTTCCCCTTCGCCCCTCCCCTCTGGCTATGCCCCTTTTCAAAACAGTGAATGCACTAAGATGCAGGGTTGCAGTATTGTTACATGTTGTTAAATTACAAAGCACTAAATGGCTACACTCCATACATCAAAATATTGGTTCAGCCTTACGTATAAGATCAGACCACAGAGAGCACTTTTTGGGAGTACCATGAACCCTTACCAGTTTCAGGTGACAGCTCTTTTGCTTTCTTCACTTGTAAGGCATAGACCATTTGGCAACCTTCTACATGAGATCCGTAACTCGCCACCAGTTGTTTCAAATCTCGCTTAAAAACTTAGGCCCTACTTGTTTATGCAACATTCTTGTTGATGATATAAAGACTCCTTTGTGAAGTGCTTTGAGCCTTTTTTTATTTAACTGTTGCCACAGCACCCATCAGTATACAGTACGTAGGTACTGCTGCAGTGCAACTGAGCTCCAGTGTAAAGAGCTGCTGATGAGACTACCTTACTGTAATTTATCTGCCCATACCATCACAGAATGGAATCACGGTAGGGTACACTTCAAGCTTTTGCTTGAAAATGCTTTGAAAAATTTCATTTTTTCATTGATATACCCTGTAGACCCTCTTGAGGGAACTGACAAATCAGTGAGCATGACATAGCCAGTGGCTCCCAAAGTGTAGAAACGTGTGCACTATGGCAAGATTCTTTTGTTTCCGTTTTATATTTCAAAATTACAGGGCAGAACTTCTGACAGAAAGTTGTAATTTTACAAAATAAATTTAGCTTCCCTTTATTCTTTGAATCATTGCTACAACATAATACACGACAAAAGCCATTACAAGAGGTATATAAACTGTGCTTCCACAAACTTTTACACAGTGAGTCAAAGGGGCTTCTCCATTGAGTGAACTGGGTTCAAGGGAATTCTTCCCAATACTATGTTTTCCAACGATTAATAAGTACATGGAATAATGGCAAAACATTACCATTTTGACAAAAAGGTGTGAAAACATGCCTGGAGGAAAATGCTTACTTGTGTACTGTAGTGTTAACTCAAGATAGTGGCCTAAGAAAGATGCAAAGTTTTAAACAGAATTTGAATGATATTACAGCCTACGGCATGCATCATACATTGCAGCAAGGACATTTTTAATAGAACAAACAAAGTGGTAACAGTTCCAAGCATCAAACAATAAAGTAATTTGAGCTGTTTTGAGGGTGTTCAATTTTCAATTATGAATTTCAATCCTTTTGCCATGAATGAGTTCTAAAAAGTAAAAACCTTCCAAAATGACATAAAAGTTGATTTCAAAATATGCCTACTATTACTTGAAATTGACTTCAATTCTGATTACATATTGTCGGCACAATTGCAGAATACCCCGTGGGATAGAAGCTCAGTGTATGGGGCTATGCATTCCAGGGAATAATTTAGTATTCAAATTTTGCATAGCAGTTTTGAGAATTTTTTTCCTCCTGTAGTGTAAAATCACTGAAAACCCATATGGTTGTGCACACAAAAAAGTGCTACACATTTTTGCATTTGTGTAGCAATTTGGAGAGCTTGTGTAGCAAATTACGATGGGATACCACATAAATTATTCCCTGCATTCATTGTGTACTGCCATAGCCTCTTGAAGAAAAATTTAAATTCTGATGGGTACTGTATCCTTGTAAAAAAAACTTCAGTTCTGGGCAATTCCAGCCCTGTACGTGGACATTTTCCCCAAAATTCAAAAGCATTTGACAGAAATGAATTTGGTGTCAAATGAAAGCTAAAAGTCTATATTTTCATGAACTGAGTTCAGAAGAACAATTTTCCCTACATTTTGGCATGTAAAAATATGATTAATTATTGTTTGTATTTTTATTAAGAAAATACAGTAAAAAGTGACCAAATCTATTCAACAATCAAACTTGATAACAAGTATGCAAATGATATTAATCACTGTCATGTACAAGCGTAGATCATGAAAAGTTGATTATATCATATTTTTGTTCTTTTTTATCATCTTTTCTGCTTCAGTAACTTTAAGTATTTTGGCTACTTCAAATGTCCTTCCGTTACCAAAAATGTATGTTTTTTCTAATTTCCAGGAAAAATAGCAGAATGAATAAAGTGAAACTTTTGATTTAAAGCAAGTTTAGGTAGGCCTACAAAATGAAATTATTACCAACACCCAGGTGTTTTTTGTTTATTAATTAAATATGATTAAAAGGTGTCCTTCCATTACCAATATGGTAACAGAAGGACGGTAACAGAAGGACAAATGTCATTCCTATGAAACTTCAAGCAATTTATTAATGTGTACAGTACAGAAATAAATGACACTGCATACCTGCAAACATTGCTTAGAAGTTGTACATGTGTACTGTGCTCCTTCAGACAAGGTTTACTTAGCATGATCTAGAGCTAAATGAGGCATCTTTTGTGTAGTACCGTGGGCCCTATAAACATCTCATTTCACACATTTTCAGTGAGGCTATCTCAGAAGCAAATTGACTATAGTTCATGGAGTTCGTCTGAGTTACATGAAGACACAGTAGTAGGCATGTTATTATTATTAATATGCAATTTTTTACACAGGGTGTGGATAAGAAAACAATTGTAAAGCTCACAATTGATCCCTTTCTGGCATGATTCATTGCAAATATGCCTGGACCATATACAGTACATCCTGCTAAAATATCTCATGGTTTTGTTAATAATGATGCAATTACAACCAGTTTTTAATAAGCACTATTGGACAATTACAGGTATATGTACCTTTCAGAGGGCAACAAGTTTGATACGTTTTGAACCACCTACAGGGATTTTTTAAGCAGACTGTACTGTTCAAAAAACTGGTTTGTTTTTAGAAATTATGGTGACTGAGGAAATGCATCAAAAACTGAATATTTTTCATATTAATAACCCTGTGAATATCCATCAGTTTTGTGAAGAAAAAGATCAGGTTCCTACTTATTTGATATCATTCATACTTGACAATCTGAAGTATATCTATTACCTCTCTCAGAAAGAGGAAAGAAAAAAAGTTATGCTGTAAATACAGAATAAACATACTGTACTGTACAGTAATTCTTATTATTGACAATTGACACAGTTCAGGGTTTCCCCTGGCAGTCTTTTAGTGAGGTGGCCACCTCACAGTTTTTGGACACCACCTCACAGAAATTTGCATTTATTGCCACCTGTACTGTCTTAGCTATAGGAGTATTGATAGTTCTCCCCCACTGTTGGTGTCAAAGCTGGCATCATATTACCCCGATGGACTTAAACCACCTCACACACTCTATACCACAGGGGAAACCCTGCAGTAGATGAGATTTTTTACTTTTTTACTGTGTACTTGGGCTAAGTAATATTGCAAATTATAACCACATTACTGTAACTATTCCAAAATCAGTAGTTGCTTAGAATGGAAAAATATAAGCTTGATCAATCTGTTTTTTCTGGTTAGGTTAGATTTTCAAGAAACTACTGTAATAGCATTTTGTTGTTCCAAATACTCAGTGTTACTTTTTAGTCTTATTAATTAGCAGGTAGTTAGTTCCAAATCAGCATGTTCTTGAATTTATTTTCATTGTGGTTGGTCAACATATTGATACAGTAGTTCACAATAAATTGTATGTTCCAGCAATTTCATACCTGTACAAATGTGTGGAATCTTGTTCAGTGCAGACTAAGATTTGGGCATTTCATTTGTCCTTCCGTTACCGTCCTTCCGTTGCCGAAATTAACTTTAATTAATGCACCATTACTATACAACCAAAATACAAATTATAAAATGAAATGTGATACAGTAGAGTTAATAGTATTGGGAGAACATTTATCACCTTCAAAACAGGTTTGCCTCATAGACTTC
Organism: Holothuria leucospilota; assembly: GCA_029531755.1. Lineage (NCBI taxonomy): Eukaryota > Metazoa > Echinodermata > Holothuroidea > Aspidochirotida > Holothuriidae > Holothuria > Holothuria leucospilota. The sequence goes on along the minus strand of CM055972.1, from coordinate 19,097,659 downwards.
ACAGAATTTCACAAAAACCCCAAGTTAGGTCTAAGCCCCTTGTGCATTTTACCGTCCTTCCATTTAATACCTACCTCATTAATATTCATATTTTCATATTTCATAAACGAAAGGTGCTCATGTAAAATAATTTGATGAAAATGGATGGTTTCAGTTATAGCTGAGTAAAGATAATATTAGTTTGATGTAATTCATAATTATGTTTTTGATACACCTGTTTGAATTCTGAATAATGGAGTCAAAATGTCCTTCCGTTACCATGGAATTGCCCTTCTGATGCATATCCTCATACTATGAGGACATGTGTCAGAAATAATTTTTTTTTTTTTCTGCGAGGATACACATCAGAATTCAGGTGCCTCTCATAGACAAGTTAACCTGTATAGGCTAGATAATAGGGAGTTGTCAGTATTTTGACTTTTTACTCCCATAGCCTTTTGAAAGCATATAGTATGACCCAGTATGGAAAGTATGGCAATTGCACACCCCAGATTTTTTTCTAGATTTTTATTGCACACTTGAAAATCCACATTGCACATCTGATTTTTTAAGCCGATGGCGATTGCCTCCTATAACCCTAGGTATATGTTATATTGACTTGGCCTATTGGATGATCACAAGTCATGATCATGATGTGCTGATGACTTGATTGAATGATGTATGCATTGTTGGCCATCACTCAGCCAAGACCCCTGGAGTGAGGCTTATTTGGAACTTATGATCCGGTATCGATCCCATACTTTCCACTCTAGATGTTAAGGCATGCCTTCAAGGGGTTTGTTTAAATTTCTCCCAAGTAGGCCTACTGTATTTATTTCACACTTGAATTTTCGTGTTTAACACACTTCAAGTGTGCATTTCACACCTTGTTGCACACTGCACACTTCACTTCAATTTTTGGGGGGCACACCCGAGATCTTGGCGAAAAGTGCCATACTTTCCAGTCTGGAGTATGACAGTGAAGGGAATTGAATTTTTGTGTTGTATCCCTGTAGTCCCTCAAATAACTGAATGACTATTGACCTACAGACCTATCTATTAACTAGGCCTAGTACATCACACTACAGGTCTGGGTGTGAGAGATTTGTCTAGGCACATCAAATTAGGTGCCTAGTACTTTAATGTTTAGGGATCATGGCCACTACCCATCTGGCAGACTACGGTACTTCTTACAGTACAGTAGTATGTACAGTCCAATTCTAGAATAATGAAGTCATAGGCCTAAGACAATCTGCTAAAAACAAATAACAGCTAGGCTTAAGTATTTTATGAGCGTTGTTCTCAAAATGCTTTTGGTTGTATTGTTTCCGCCCACTTATTACTTTAAATTGTTTGCAAAGAGTCACTTTGAGAACGAGGCCGACACTTGAGTTAGGCCTACGCTAGTCCACAGTCTGCTGACCTAGTATTTGGGTTGCCTTAGAGCAAAGAGTGCCTGTGAACTACATAGGGCTAGGCCTACGCTAGCCTAGGGTACCTAGGCCTAGTTCTCATGTACACTTTGTTCCCTGAACTAGGCCTAGGCTAATGCAATACAAACTTTTGACCGCATGTTACTGTGCGGGTAACATCGTCTGTGTGCGTTGCTGCAGTGATTGTTGCTATAGTAAATACACGTATGCACATGTATGAATGTAACCATAGCTATGGACTATGTCACAATTGAACAGCAATGTGTGCTATAATAGTGTGAAGGTCCTAGTAACAAGATTTTGCAGCTTTATAGAATGTTTGAAAAACAAAACAGGATCGTTTGTGTAAATCAAAATTTTTGGTCTCTTTTTGGACTCTTAAGTGCAAATAATCTTAGAAGGGTCTTAAACATATAAATGACCCATACTATAGAAGTCAGTTACGTAGGAGTACACATGAAGTTGAAGAGATCGAGACCATTCAAAATTTTTGAAGGCGCGGTAGCCCAATTTTGCCAATGGGTATATTGCTGACCTACTATGGGAAGCCCCAAAGCGACTCAAATACTAGGTCAGCAGACTGCGGACTAGGCCTACGCCTACCATGAAGATGTGAAATTTAAGTTTGCAACTCTCCCATAGACCTAACGTTTGTTACAATGTCACAATGGAATAGCCCAACCGAATGGATAGTGACCATCAAGGCTTAAGCCAGAGGGCAGTCCAGGAGTCATTTGGACTCCCAAAATTTTGGATTGCCCCATAGGCCTATATATATAGTATAGGGACTGGAATTCGGTAGGGGACCGGAATTCGTTCACCCCATACCAATTGTACAGCATCGCGCATTCGGTTCATTTGACGCGCGTGTGAAAGATGGAGACGCGCTGGAACGTTCAAAACATGCAACAGTAAAGATCGAAGACTGACGTGGAAGCTTTTAGTGAGGTTGAAAATGAGTCGAAAACAGGTAAATTTCACCTTTTAGAAGTAGTTGTTTCAGCTAAAGGTTGCAAATTTTGATGATCAGTTCATTAACGGACGGGTTGAAACTTCTCGTGTAATTTTGCCAGCTCTGTATCCTAGTGAAATTTCTGAGCTAAGGATCTAGCAGACGGTCAAGTTGAAGCTAGCGTAGTCGACAGCCTAAATTAGAACGTTCCATGAGAATAATGCATTCCAATTGTGTAATGTCGAAATTGACTTCATTTTGTCCGGTCTCGTTTTGGTGATTAGGTTTGTTTATCTAACACGGCAAATGAGGCAGGCCTCGATAATTTCAATTACTAATCCCAACTAGCCAAGAAGAGTTAAAAATGCTCAGCTGATTTTAATGTAGGAAGAAAAGTTGCCTAATATTTATTAATTTTATCTGAATCCATTCCATTTTGAAGTTTAATTTCAAATATAGAAACGTTTAACTGTAGTTATAAATGTTGTGAAGCATTGATAAAAGCAAAGTTAGTGGGCCTTTTTTGGATTGATATATGTGTGTGTGTGTGTGTGTGTGTGTCTGTGTCTGTGTTTGTGGCATTCGACAAATCATTACTGTTTTTCGACAAATTGAGAAATGTAAATGCTCTTTTCCCCCCAGATATTCAAAAGATATCGTAGCACCTACGATGAGGTAAACATGAAAAGGGCATATGTGCTTGTGACAGCAGACAAAATGTCAATAAGAAAGGCAGCGTGGCAGTGTGGGGTCCCAATTCAGACCCTTCGAGATAGGCTCGAAAGAGGAGTGAATCAGGCACGCCCGCTTGGAGGAGACCCGTTGCTATCTAGATCCGAAGAGGAAGGCCTTGTTAAACACATCGAGTATCTGGCAAAATGTGGATATCCACTGACGAGGAAAGACGTCATTAACCTCGCCACAGAGACAGCAATTTTTCTAAAGAAGCGCCCTCAGAATGCAGGGAATTTGAGTAAGAGATGGTTCGTCCGTTTTATGAGCCGTTGGCCGGAATTAAGACTAGCAAAAGCTCAGAAACTGAGTATGAAAAGAGCAAAGGCAACATCTGATGAGACAGTACAAAGTTACTTTCAGGAACTGGATCGCATTTTGACCAAGTATGACATCAAAAACAAACCCCACCTTATCTACAATGTCGATGAGACCGGATTTCAAACGGAACACACCCCTAGTAAAGTAGTCGGACCTCGTGGCCTTAAACTCAACGCCATTACTTCAGAGAGAGGACCCACAACTACACTTTTGGCTTGTGGTAATGCAGTTGGCACGTGCTTGCCACCCTATTTTGTTTTTAAAGGTGCAAGATATGATGCCAGGCTGATGGCAGGTGCGGTACCAGGTTCAAAATGCAGCATGTCAAAGAGTGGTTGGTCCAATGGTAACATTTTTAAGCACTTTCTGGAGGAACATTTCATACCATTTCTTCCACAAAGGAAGCCGGATGACCATGTTCTTTTACTGTACGACGGCCATACTTCTCATATTTCCATCCCATTAATTGAGTTGGCCAAGGAACACAAGATAATTTTGTTTGTCCTCCCGCCACATACAAGTCATGTTCTTCAGCCTCTTGATGTGGGGCTCTTCAAACCCCTGAAGACCTTCTTCCAGAATGCATGTGGCGCACGCATGAGGGAGAGACCTGGTGAGGTCATTACAAGATATGACGTTTGCAATCTCGCATCTAAGTCCTTTTTAAAGGCATTTACCCCCATCAATTTTATAAACTCATTTCGGAAAACTGGTATTTTCCCATTTAATCCTCAGGAGATAGACCAAACCATGTTCGAACCGGCAAAGAACTTAGCAAGGAACCATCGGCAAACTGAAGGTGAGGAGGAATCAGTCGAAAAAGGAAACATGGAAAAACTGAATCAGTTCTTTTCCTCCAGACTACCAACACCAAAGGAACCAAAATCCCACCCAAAGAAACGGAAGGTTAGTTATAGACCTGGAGGTGTGGCCATTACAGAAGAGACAATTATTTTAAAAATTAGAAAGGTCTATGAAGAAAAACAAAGAAAAAACGGAGGAGAGAAGAAAGCCGGATCAACCGAACTAAATGCAGAGCATATCTCGTCAAATCCAGACGCCGACGGTGACGATGCGCATATCCACCCTGACAACTCCCTGGGTGAAGTATCAGGAGAAGGAAGAAAGAGAGCAAATGTTACTCAGGAAGAGTCTGATTCAGATGATGAAACTGATGACGTATGTTGTGTTTGCAACAAATTCTCTCCTGATGGCTTGAACAAACTAAATTATCTAAAAATTGTGGATTGGGCCCAATGTGACTTATGCAATCATTGGGTACATTTGGAATTCTGCGATCGACGAAACGTGAACGACATTAGATCAGGGCCATACCGATGTATCCATTGTGTCTCACTGGAAGAGTAGGCCCATCCCGGAGCTTTAACTTTTTGTATTTGCCACAAATCGACATTTCCCTCTTCCATAAGTTTTTTAAATTTCATGACAGCTGAAGTAAGAAGCCGACTCCCAAAATTTTCAGCAAATAATTTTCTTTTTGAGAGAACACTCCACCAATTTGTAACAGCGCCGTCATATGAACGAATTCCGGACTACTTGCGAAAACGTTCCCTGGAGTTGTATTGATCTGTTACATTGACCTTTTCTTCATGAAAGAACATCGATGACTGAGCACGTTTCCCCTGATGACGAGGAACAAGATTCTACATTCAACCAGTGCAAAGGTATGCTTATCTTGACTTATTTGTAGTATCTGGAAACGTTTTAACATGAAGGTGACCGAATTCCGGTCCCTCCATGCTAATACATTTTAACACACAAACTTCACTAGAATTTACTGTTTGGACTCCCTGATCTCACCATGCTGGCTAAAGCCCTGGTGACCATGATCCCTGTTTAGTGAAGTACTGTAGGCCTAGGCCTATACTTTTACATAAAGCTAGACCCTTGTAAGTTGTATGTTGTAGGCCACCGTAAATTGCACTGGGTCCGTGTGCACCAAATAGGGCATTTCCGTTTTCGCGTAACTAATACAAACAATTTACAACAAACCCATTTTGATTGAATTCCAAATCGCCTAGGCCTCTGCTACTCGCTTTGTCGGGCTTGCGACCGTCTGCATCTCGCCCAGAAAGCATCATAACAAGACATAAAAGTAAGCAACATCCCAACAAAAGGACGAGGTAGCGTGCTTTCATTCGCATTTTGGCACAATCCTCTGTTGACCAGCTCTCAACTTTGTCACCCACAGACAGTTGACGTTGCTTTTAGCACATTGCAATACGCACAAGATAACTAACGTTAGCAATGTTGTGCAGTCTACCGTTGTACGTCTGCTTGACGAACGTACGATACGTAGGGTACTTGGGGACTATGAATATTGACTAGCTCCCACGTCATTCACTACATTATCGGTGTACTACATTATCACATTTAGATGAAAAGTTAGGGTTATATGCATGAGGAAATGCATTTCCTTCGCACATATCCATTAATTAGAGGTGTGCTTTTTCAGAAGGATGTATCCATTAGAAAATGTGTGATAACTGGGTGCGTCATTGCATTGCTTTATGAATTAGGTATCTCAAGGGCTTTCGGCCCTGGGCCACAATATCTTGAGATTAGGCAGTGAGTAACTACTTGACAACTGCATAGTTGTATCTAGCCAGCGGGAGCGAATCCAGGGATTGGATCGAAAGTAGCTCATTCTCGAGGGTGAAGCCAGGGGCGTAAATACGGGGGGGGGGGAGGTGGTGTGGGGAGTGTGACACCCCCAGTGAAAATCAAAAGTCGGTCTCCAAGCGCCAAAAAGTCGGTCTCAAATCCAGTTCAGTGAGCCTTTGTAACAGTAGACCAGACATGAACAACGTTTGAAGTGCAAAAAGAAAAGAAGGTCCCCGAAAATTCGGAAACAACATCTGAAGGGTGAAAAAAAATATGAGGTCTTTGATGAAAATTCGGGTCGTACAACTATGTCAGCGGGGAGTTGGTCTCCAGAAACTGTAGTTGGTCCAAAAATAGTTCATACCCCTTGCGAATTCATGTATAGACGCCGCTGGGTGAACCCTTCACATAAGAGATTTAAAAGGGGGGCCCACAGTAAACAGTGACGAATCTGTGGTTTCCTAATTTGGGTGATGTAAAGGATCACAACCGACCTCAGCTCCGCCCTTCGTGGGGCTGAGGCATGGGGGGCAGGGGGACATGTCTCCCTCAATTTTTTAGTGGGGAACATAACATAAAATGTTCCCACAATATTTAGAGGTATGCAGAAAAATGAATAACTAACGTTATACACATTTTCGATATGAATAGGCCTAATTGTGATATTAGCCTATTAATGGCGGCTGGAGAGAACTTTAGATCAGAAATATGTCATCTGTGTCCTCTAGAATGCACCAAATGGCTTGGCTTCCACTTGGCTTTGCCCCTGGACCCCAAACATGGGACCTATATGGTGGTCCCCTGTCTGGAGGTTCAAAGTATTCACTCAAGCAGGTGTCCCCACCAATAAATTTAACAAATCGCCGCCCTAGCTAAGCTGAGGTCGGTAAGAAAAGTTGACATTCTAAACGCACTACATAGAAGGAAAACGCACTCTGCAACGCAAATTTGTAGGCAAGGTAGCATACCTCGCCTCCGTCCCAGGCTTGTGTCGCGAATATGGGGAAGAAACTTTTGCATTCCAACCACCTAGTCTACTGATCGTAGGGAAAATGTGCTCTAAAACACAATGATCTAACACGTGTGGGTCGCCCACAGCACGGGAGAAAAATTGGCATCCAAAACGCTCTGGATAACAGGAAATCCTACTTTACGCAGGAGTCAAGGCATGCGCCCCAAAATTGCTTTGAAAAATCAGCAAACTCTTGCAAATCTCCACTAATTTGTCTTACAAGTACCTCTGAAGATGTTTTTGAAACTATCTGTTACAAAACAAAAGGTAACCTGAGCAAGGAGTTATTCACCATGAATTTCACAGTTCAGTAACAAATATATTGTCACGTGATACAAAAATGCCATTCATGAATGAGGATGACGGGTTATACTAATTCTGATTGGGGTGACTGCAGTTTCCCTTTAGAGACAGATGCTCCACACCCGAAGTATGGCCGTTTTGCTTGCCAGGGGTAAGCATAAGTCTCAACTGGCGACTGCTCTTTAATTGACATCAGAGTTACAAAATTCAAAGGATGCAGAGTAGCTCATATTACACAGCATGCGCAAAGAGTGTTCTGATTGCACCATCGAAGTATACTTCGGAGGTAGTACTTCCATTATTCCGAGGTAGAAATTCCATGATTACACATTAAGACCGTGTGTGCTCACAAGGGTATCGCTTTAAGCAGTAAACTAGGTTTGCGTCCGCATAAGAAGAGAAGCTGAAGAAAGTTGTGGGCGGGCTAGAAGTAGCCCAGCTGGGAAAATTGCTGAACTGGAACTGTCTAGGATGATGAGTATCAATCTTTAAGCATAAACTCGTAACTAGACTTTTGTGTACACCATGTGTGAATCACCAGTTGGCCTAGAACCCATAAAACATGTCCAGAAAATTATGTTCTGTATATTTACTACAGAATACGGTCAGATTTTAGGTTTAAATGTGTTTAAAGTATTTTTGAAGGATTATTTTCCTTACTATTAAAAATATTGTAATTATATCACTGGCCGCCATTTTGCTCTTTCCGCCATCTTGGTTGACATGAATTCCAATAAAAATGTTCTGAAAAATACGTTTGAATTATTTGGCTCAAAATATGGCCAAATATAAAGAGCAGTTGTCACATTTAGAATTTTTAAGGATTATTTTCCCTTTCAATTATTAAAATATATTGAAATTTTAACATTAGCAATCATTTTGCTATTTCCGTCATCTTGGTTGACCTGGATCCTGCATAAAATGTTCAGAAAAATATTTTTGGATATTTACAACAGAATATGGACAGAGGTTAAGTTTACACGTGTCAAAAGTACTTTTAATGATGATTTTTCTTATCATTACAGTATATTTACATAATTATTGTACTGGCGGTCATTTTGCCTTTTCCGCCATATTTTGGTGACCTGAATTCCAAAAGAAATATTTTGAAAAAGAATTTTGTCACAAAATATTACCAAATATTAAGGGCAATTGTTTCAAAAGTATTTTAATGATTATTTCTCATTTTTTTTTCCTGCATAAAATATCAGAAATCATACTTTGAATTTTATGTACAATCTCCTATAAAGATCAGGGTTTTCAATCGAAATATATATATTTTTATTATTTTCTCAGATTTTTTTGCATTTTTTGAAATTATTTCTTATTTTTTGTATTATTTACTGTATTGTTTTTACTTCTTCGGTGGTTTTCCGCCATATTGGAAAGGCAAGAACTCTTGTGCCAAAGATTGTAAAGTTCAGCCTTAATCATAAAACATTAATTTACATCATCATGAATGGGCATTGTGAAAATCTATAATGTTTAACACAAGTTTTAAAATATTTAATTCAGTTTGGCGGATGTTTTGTTTTCCGCCATCTTGGTTAACCTGAATCTCGCCAAAAACAGTCCCATAAATTAATTTTGGAATTTTTGTCATAAAATATGACCAAATTTTAAGTGCAGATGCCTCAAAAATATTTTAAGAATATTTTCTTTTATTATTATTTAATACAAAATACTCATAATTTGTGCCGCCATTTTGTTTTCGGCAGCCATTTTGAATAAGTGAGACCTAAAATATTAACTGTTGCCACTTGATTTCGTGTTCCTCGGGGACAATAAGGTTTCCAAAAAATACTGGGTCGGAGAGTTGTTTGGGGTGCCCGTCAGGTGCCTCTGGCCCATGGTCTAGATCTGTACCACTGCTCGACAGCTGAACTGAGCAAAGGGGACAAATACTTCCTGACTCGGACAACATCCTGAGTTGGAAAACTTCCTGAAACGGACAATCAGATACCCTATTAACCTTTTCCAGTTAACCCCCCCCCCCCAGCTTCACTGTAAACAGCTATGCTGAACAACTAAATTTTAGTGCCCAGAAAATTTCCAAGTGGTTCCACAGGGATTTGATCCGGGGACTCTAGTATGCAAGGCAGTACACTCAAACCACGTCAGCCAACTCTATCCTCAAAAAGGAACAAATGCATGGCAAAACAATTTTGCTCCTACCTCAGTTGTAACAGGGGTCTTTGATTTTGTTTTGCAAGCGTTTTTGAAGTTTAACGTAACTTCAAAGCTGCCTTGGAGAGGGGTGATGGGGAAGGAGAGCGGACTCATCACCTCCCTCTTTTGAAATTTTTGAGAAAACGTAGGACTTAGATTCAAAATGGTGTCACATGTTTCCATACTCTGGGTTACTATGAACCTTTCTAAATACGTTTCTTGTTACTGTAAGTGATCAGATATATTAAATAAATGGAATCACGCTGTTATGTGGGTACAGATATACACATTTCATTTTATTTCTTTTATTACAACACAACATTTGTAAGAAGTAGATAAAGTAGATATCGAAACAATGAAAAGAATGTTGCGAAAGGAATTACTCTTAAAACCCCTATTGGGCTTGAATAACAAGATCAACCATGCAGTGGCGCAGCCAGGTTTTTTGTCGGGGGGAGGGTGGCAAGAGCACCAAGATTTCCCCTAATTAGTGATCTGCTTTCTAATAATCAGTGTTCTCCGCAGGTCCAAATTTTGTCCGGGCGCTTTCCTCTGACATGGCTGATGTGACTGATCGCCGTCCTGGAGGAGGGGTCTAAGGAGAGGGGGTTCCCCTCCCCCTTTGGAAAATTTTTGCTCATATAAGGTGGGCTAGATGCAAAATGGTGACACATTTGGTGCTAAATGTAAACTGAATACATCACCAAGAATTCCTATTTTTTAGGAAGCTTTTTCTATCTTGCTTGTTTTCAGGTCTTGGTGAATTTTTCTGGAGTCCTACTGGTAGATCAGAATCACAATGGGTGAAGTACAGTAATTAGGTGAACCCTGGTACACCTTTCCCTTCATCAGTTCACCACATTCACCACAATCAGTCCAAATTTTACGAGGACCTGCCCTTGAAGCAGAGTATAGCACTTGACCACTGACCCATTCTAACAAACTGCATATACCACAATGCTGCTGCTTTAATTATCAAGAAACATTGGAAGTATACAGTAAAAGGACAGAGTCCCTTGTCAGAGCTCCAGAGATCCCATGCTGTATTAAACAAATAGTAAAACATAACTAGTACAACTATAATCATGGTGTCATCATTCCATCTCTTAAAACCTTAATGAGGACTGGTTGTGCCAGTGTGGCATATACTTTTAAATAAGTAAAGTGTACTGATTGAGAAATTTAAAATTTTACCAGATCATGCGCAAATTTCACCATATACTCACTTTCAAAATTTCCCCAAGATTATTCCAGAGGGGGCAACTCGCCCCCTGTCCCCCCCCCCCCTTGCCACGCCACTGCAACCATGCATGTACCATGTGTCCCGTAGAAACATAACGCTTTTGACAAACGATTTTCAGCCGAGTCTGCATCCTCTTAGTTTAAGATGTGAATTACGAAGCGGTACAAAGCGAACGCCCAAGGCGCCAAGCCAGAAGCGGGACTTCTAGTGGTCCTATCAGAGATTTTTAAAATGGTTTTTGTGGTTATTTTGAACCATTTCTTTAGAGAATCCCTCGTCCTTCATTTGTAATTTGGAATGCTAATGAAGTATTTTGGCGGACGATGATTACAAAATAGATGAACCCTCTCTATTTCGATTATGTCTTAAACGGCGTGAAGTTGTCACTCTTGACTTCAGTTGGGAAAAGCACAATCAGTACAATTGTGACAAAGGCAATAGAATCTTAGGGATGACTTCAAAGGAATTTGTTGTTCTGGTCTAGGGATGTGGAGTTCGTTAGCTGGCTATAAAGGTCCTCTTCGGCCAGTGTTGGATTATGATAGTACTAGTGTCTGGGACGCACACCACACTTACAGGATGAGCTAGAAAGTATTCAGAGAAGATCGACTGGTTTTGTTTCTAACTTCTCACGAGGGCCAGGGTCTATGACCTCTATCCCTAAGGATCTTGATCTTCTTTGATCTTGATCTTCCTTGGCTGAGCGTCGTGGGCAAAACACTGGCTGGGTCTTTTCACTAAGAGTGTCTTTGGTGAGGCTCGTGTCCCTATGCATAGACTTCGGCATCTCACCTGTAGGACTCGTTTGATGCATTACCTACACTTTTGTCATCTGTATACGAGGACAAACTGCTACAAATTTAGTTGAGTCCTGCCCAAAACGGTCAAAGACTGGAATAGTCTCCCTGACAGGTCTTCAATTAATGGCTCCATATTTTAAATACTCCTCTGAAACATGTTCCTCAAACATGCTCCTCTAAAAGAATTAAAAGAAAACATCACCCTAGGTGGTTAAATAGTGAAACCCACGTAATGCTATTAATATGCATGCGTAACAAAGCTAAAGTGAAAAATAATGCTGAAATGTACCGCCTTTGGAGAAATAAGGTAACACCGTTGATTTGTGTGGCTAAATCAATTATTTTAAATAGGAAATGACCTAAACACCGGCTACAAAAATGATGTAACAAGTCATTCGAAATGTACAATCTAATGACTCTGGTTTGCAAAATTGTCATATCCCAAATCTTTTAATCATAAATCGATAACACCATATTTTATAGCTAATAGGTTTAAACATAGTTTTTATATCGGTGTCTGCCAAGTACACCCATGAGGTTAACTCCACAGGTTTTTATGTAATATTTTATGTCTTCTAAATTGCCACATGATGCGAGGTTTGAAATTCCAGAAAAATCTGATGAATTTGTTTTTAAGTTTTTGCAAAATTTAGATTTCCAAAAAGCAACCGGTCTAGATGGTATAAGTGCAAGCATTCTAAAATTATGTGCAAAGGAAATAACCAGAATAGCACACATATTCTCGATGGCAGTATTAAAAATAATATTTTCCCTTCTAGTTTGGAAACATGCGAAAGTAATCCAGTTTATAAGGACAGCTCCAAAATGATGTTTCAAACTATCGCCCAGACTCAATCCTGCCAGTTTTGTCGAAAGTATACCATACGTTTCCACCGTGCTTTAAACAGTTAGGGGTACATACTTAAAAAGGTGCAACTTGCTGCGTGTTGCACAATCGGGACTCGGGGAAAATCACTCATGTGAAACGGCTTTACTGAAACTAGTGAACAATTGGATAGATGCCATTGGTAAAGGGCACTTTGTAGGTTCTGTATTTTTAGATCTACGCAAGGCATTTGATTTGGTGAATCACGATATTTTATTACAAAAGTTAAAAAGTTTTGTGGATTTTCTAATAATGCTGTTCAATGGTTTACGTCATATCTAGTCGAAAGAATGCAAACTAAATATATAAGCAGGGTGCACTTAAACCGGGGATTATTTGGTACGGTGTCCCACAAGGCTCCATTGTAGGCCCCTGCTATTTCTTATTTACATTAACCACATGGATATTTCCTTACCACACTGCCCTGTTGGTAATGTATGCGGATGACACTACATTTCATATTAATACTATAACGATTGCTGTACTCAATCAGAAATTGGAAGAAGACATGAAATGTAAGCTCATGGTGTAAAAATAACAGAATGGTTATCAATACGAGTAAAACTAAAGCCATGATAATCTGGTCAAGGCAAAAACTGTCCTCCCTAAAAAACGACAAAGAATTATTAGTGGTTGTTAACGCTGCTACTCTCCAAAATGTGTCTTGTAAAAAACTATAAGGAATAATTATTGATAACAACCTGACTTGGAATGATCAGATTGACCACATTTGTAGTGTTATTAACAGTAGATTGGCCTTACTTAGACCTCTAAAGCCGTAAACTGACATCAGCACTCAAATTCTTTTCTACAATGGTTACGTTCTCAATATTTTTTAATTTATTGCAGTACTGGTTGGGGAACTTTTAGTGATGGAAATATTTCACGGTATCATCGCCTGCAAAAAATGGCTGCTCGCAAAATTTTAAATGCCTTTTTTAATTCTGAATACAGATCAAGTGATCTTTAAAAAGATCTCAGCCGGGAGAGACTATAGATGTTATACGATCCAAACGATTATGTATGGTATACAAAGCTTTGAATGGTCTATCTCCACAGTAAATTACTGACAGACTCGCGGTGTGAGTACAATTTCTATTACGAGTGCGAGTACACAAGGCCTCGAGTAAGAGTATAAGTGCAAACATGGGCGTCCGCAGAAAAAAATTCAAGGAGGGGGGGGGGCAAAATTTTGTAGGCGGCCCAACTTTTTTCATGGGAAATATTTTACTCCCAGAAAAGAGTTTAGATGCTACTTTTCACACAATGTTGACAAAGGCGTAGCCAGGAATATGTCAAGGGGGGGGGGGGCAAAAGCCCATAGACAGACTCTCAGCGCTCCGCGCCAAAATGGGTTGGCGCGGAGCGCAAGAAAATTTTAGCCCAAAATGCTTCCCAGATCGCTGGAAATGGCACTTCCAAGCTTGGCCTATTAACCGTATGTAAAAAGGGGAAACATAAGCAATATCATAAACAAACTTTAAAAAATACCCAAAATATGCTGGGGGGGGGGGCTGCTAGGACCTGAGTGTTGATATTTGTATTCAATTCCTGTTTTGAGAGTAGAAATTCACACTGATTGAACTGTTAAGAAATGTTGATGTTATATTTTCTCCGTTTTTTTCTTTATTTTTTCTTCGTTTTTTTCACGTTTTTGATTTTCCGGGGGGGGGGCAAGTGCCCCCCTTGCCCCCCTCCGGACGCCCATAAGTACAAAGCCATTAGTGCGAGTAGGAGTACCTGGATTTCAAACTCTCTGAAAACGAGTCCACAGCCATGAGTATGAGTACGAGTACAGAAAAATGTACTCGAGTACGAGTACGAGTATGAGTATGGGTACATTTCTGAGTACATGTAGAATTTAAGGCTGGAGTAATATATAACAACAGTAACATACAGACTGTCTTTAAGGTAACTGCTGTATGTCTGTTTGAAAATCTATGTACAGTATTATAAATAAATGCTGCATTTGATTTCTAGATATACCACTATCAGTATTATATTTTGTTAATATGAAAAGGGCCACTAGTGCCATGCTATATGTTCTTAAATGGAGGTCCTCGGGCTACGAGACGATCCAATCCGGCCGGCGAAGAAATTGAGCAATAAAACAAACATGAGGGTTGCACAAACAAATCATCAATCTTTTCGAAATATTTTAGAGTTGATAAAAGAATAACTTTCTTATTTAAAATGAAGGAAAACATAAATAAATTTTGGCGCGCTTCGCGCTCACCCGTCATTATCAGTTATCGTATTGTAACAATTATATAGGACACTTCAGGTGCAACTATTGTTCAAAAGCTAAATGCAAGTAGGGCGTGGCTAGGGGTTGTGGGGGTGTCTCACCCCACCCATCTCCGTAAAATTGACAATAATTGGAAAGCTAGCTGGTGTTAAAGTCGGAATTTTCGGATGCAGCACTCTAAATTTCCTGGTGTTGGCCGACCCGTACATTTCTGTAACATAAATGTGATTTTCGTGTCAGAGGAATAAAATTCCGGAGATTATGAAAAGCGCGCATCTCGCGTGTTTCTTTCATTAGTCACGTGGTGTGAGTTTTGCTATACCACGAATCCCACTAGATGGTTACACCTCTATGTTCCGACGTCTCTGTATTCCGAATGTGCACATTAAGGACAGTGTTAGGATATATAAGGGCTTGTTCTAACCTAACCCATTCTCGAACACTAGCCTCAGTGCGGACTTTTCGGAATATAGAGACGTCGCGGAGCAAAGAGACGTCGGAATAGAGAGCTGTCCCCCCCCCCCCCACTAGATGATACGAGTGGTCGGGCACTTTTTCTGAAACTATGAAGCTGTACTATCTATTGTTGGGCAGGGTTTATAGATCAAAGGTTCACTAGATCCAAGGTTCATTAAACCAAAGATCCTAACTTTAACTTAATCCTAACCCTAACTATATAATCCTACACGAGGATAATCCTAAGCTTAATCCTAAACTTTATTCTGTTTTTAACCCGAATTCCAACCCTATACTTCTAACCCGAAGAAGATTTTCGTCCACGGTAATGTTCAGTCTAGCCAACCTTCGATCTAGTGAACCCTCGGTCTATGCAGTACGCCTCTTTTCGGTTAGTTACTTTGGTATGAGAAGAAATTAACAAACAGGCATATTGTAAGATCAGAGTCGACGGGAGAATGGGGATAGGGTGAACCTCATGTCTTTTCAAATGATTGATCTTTTCATTTCTTCTACCACAAATCGTTCCAAACTACCAAATTTTCCTCGCGCTCGGCGGAAATGTAAATTAACCGATCGCTCTGTAAAGTTAAAATCAGTCGCATACATAGGTCATGCAAGCGCCGGTCAGAAATGCTATGATTAAATTCCTGTCCCCACCCTACACATTCCTTTTAAGTTTTATGTTCGCCAATGGGTCTGGCATGAGTTTATTACCCTCTCTACATGAACCAGGGTTTTCGCTATTACCGGTATTGTTCCAACTGGACGTTGCCTTAGATCCAGGGCCGTAGCGAGCAGGGGGTGTGGGGGTGTCACACCCCCCCAAGATTGGGTCGCCGTCGGTAAATTTTCGGTCTGTTGGCAAAAGGGGAGAGGCAAAGGAAAAGAAGAGGAGAGGAGGAAAAGAAGAGAGAAGAAGGGGAATGAAAGCGAAAGGAATGGAGTGAAAGGGAAGACGAAGAATGAAAAGAAAAAAGAGAAAGAGAGAACGGGAGTGCGTGTCCAGTCTGTAATCGGCTATTTCGATTCCGGCTGTTCATCTAATTGGCCCATTCAAGTTGAAGGCCCGTCGGCAAATTGATTATGCATGTGACGGCCGTATACGGCCGTATCAATGGTCGTCGGTGTAATTGGACGAGTGACTGAGTCCGTCGTCAACTCCGGGAAAGAAAGGGCATTAAAGGCTTCCGTATAGGCGCACTATTTCTGGTCATATGACATTCTCGAAAACCTTTTTCTGCACATTATTCTTCACTTTTATCATCACCATGGGGAGCAGCACCCGAGTACCCATGAAGGGGGTATCCTAGCCCGTTTTATAAACCCTAACCTTGACTTCAAACACATTTTGCAAACTCCTGAGGATCCGGTTAACCCACAAACATCCTGGGAAAAACTAATGCGTGCCGCGCGTGTCTTCCCTTCACTGCAATCTCAGGCTTTTAACTTTTGAACACCAAAATGAAACAGATACAGAACCCATCCTGGCGTTCAAAGCATATTTTGAACGCGTGTGTTAAGATTCTGAAGACTTTTTCTCCCTTTTTGAACGCCGAACGGCCATTTGAACACTTACCGTGTTTGAACGCCTGGCACGTCTAGTATTCAAACGCTGAACGCATAGTGTTCCAATTCTGAACGAAAGGTTCAGCTCCTCAAGTATAGTGGCATGACGGGAGGAATAGCCTAACATTAAAATTATCCGGAATCTTTGCATTGGATAATGTATTATGAACCAAAATATACCTGCATGCATGAGACTTAATTTTTTTTACCCTGAGATTATGCTAAAACCTCTGGGCTTCCGGAGGCCAAGTCCCCTGGACCCCACCAGGGGCCCTAAGGCGGGTCCAGTGTTTTAACCACCCCGCACAAAAAATCTGACAAGCAAATTCTACCGGGGTGTAAATTTTGAGGTTCCTCATTAGGACAGAAATCCACTCAAATATTGTACCATGTGCAATCTAGGCACCTCTCAAATTCCAAAAAATTCCAAAGGGGAGGGGAACCCCCTCCCCTTAGACCCTCCCCTAGGACACAGACTAGTAAATGTTGCATTGAGAAAACGTCCTAGCTAAAACACGTACTGGCGGGGCTCTGGATCCCAACTGTTTAAAACTGTAGCGGCTTGACGAGAGAAACAGCCTAATACATCAAAATTATTGGGATCTTTGCATTTGATGAATGCATTATGGAACAAAATATATCCGTCCTGAGACTGAAATTTTCACCCAGAGAGATGCTTAACGCTCAAAGCTTCCGGGGGCTTCGCCCTCTGGCCCCCAGCGAGGCTTTGCTCCTGGACCCGGGGCCCATAAGGTGGGCCCCTGGACCCTACCCACTAAAGCTCGTTTTCGCTCTACGCATTACCAGATCTGTCGGCAAAACATAATTTATACTGGAATATTCAGGGTTAAGAATATAATCACCGAATCTAATCTAATGACTGCGAATTTGTGTCGTTCTCTCCTCGACGGAAAAATGTGGAAAGAATTAATAAGCTTACATTGATTTTACATCAGTTCTATCATGTAATAAAGGAATGCCTTCAACAGAAGAATAATTCTGGGACAGCAAAACGAAGAAAGAAAACAACACGAGGCAAATCATTTCACATTTTTTCCACAAGAAATTATCGTCAGTTTCAAATTCTTATTATCGTATCGTCTCGCAAAAGAAATTATCTCGATAACTATTATTTTCGATGTATCGCCCAACCTTAGGGAGTGACACCTTAATTTTCCCTTGACAAAAAAAATTTACTGGGGCCATGTAAGGTGGCGAAGAGTCCTCTTTCGTTGGAGAAGCTAATATGAACTAATTACCGTAGGCCTATATGTTCAATTCTCGTTCTTTAGTGAAGTCTTCTTATGTTTGGCTGGATCTAGGGGAATTTGAACTAATTACCGTATATGTTCAAAAATTCTCGTTATTTAGTGAAGTCCAATTCCTATGTTTGGCTGGATCTAAGGGAACAGCGGTGTTGTTCAGCTTGACTTCAATTGGTAATTCAAGGGACCCATGTGATATGATTCCCTGGTCATGGGCGTCCGCAAAAAAAAAATCAAGGTGGCGGCAAAATTTTTTAGGGGGCACAACTTTTTTCATTGGAAATATTTTACTCCCAGAAAAGAAGTTAGATGCTACTTCACACAGTGTTGACAAAGGCATAGCCACGAATTTGTCGGGGGGGGGGGGTCGGGGTGAAACCCATAGACAGACTCCCAGCACTCCGTGCCACCATGGCCGGGTTGGCACGGAGCCCAAAATGCTTCCCAGATCGCTGGAGATGGCACTTCCTAGGCCTATTTACCACATATAAATAGGGGAAACGCTAGCAATATCGTAAATATAAACTTCAAAAAAATATCAAAAATATGCTGGGGGGGGGGGGGCTGGGGCCTGAGTGTTGATATTTTTATTCAATTCCTATTTTGAGAATAGAAATTCACACTGAGTGAACTGTTAACCTCAACAGCATACCATATTGGGTCCAGCTAATTGGGGCCAAATTGGGCTACCGATTGGGGCCCAATCTGTTTTGTCACACAAATTTCATCTGGCCCCAATTGGGCTAACTTAGCCCAATTAATCCCAACTGGGTCCCAGCTTGGCCCAAATGAGTTAACAGCATCTCTCTCATGAGCCCAATTGTGCCCCAGTTGGGACCCGAGGTAAACACTAACCTCAGCCCAGGGGCGTCAATCCGTATTGAAGTGTGGGGGACACACATGACCAGGCGCGTAGTCTGAAATTTGTCCGGGGGCGAAGAGGTAGATTTTGCGAGGGAGCGAAGCGACCGAGCACGAGCGCGCTTGCGCGCGATGGGGGGGGGGTGAGGTTATGGCAGGGGGTGTCCCCGTCCCACGGTGAGAAGCTTTTGTGTTTTTAAATGTGAAAATATGTGATTTGGTGCATACTTTATGTGGTATTTTGTATTCATAAGGAGACATATTATTATGTATTTTATGAAATATTTTGTAGGAATAACCATATAGAAATCAAATACACACATATATTGCTGGCAAATAATTTATCATTCTACAAGTATGCAGAATCCCATAACAGCTTCAAACAAGTGTAAGGTGTTGCTTTTGTACATAGGCCTACCACTAGATTCCAAGAAACTTTCTTGGACTATTATGAAAATTTTCCTTTCCTTCATTGTGCATTAGAAAAGGGCATCTAAGGCTGGCAAATGCCTGTAATATGACCTCCTGGAAGTTCTGGATCAATTATATAAATGGGGCAATGGCGAAATGCTTATTACCTGGCATCTAAATGGTTATATAGATTATGATGCTAAGCACTTTACATCTGTCGTATGTTTATTAATTTTGAAGGAAAATCCAGACGAACAGCTTCCAGCAATGGAGAATCGGCGGGAGGGAGAGAATAGGCGCAGTAAGGTGATGTTAGACCTCCCTGATAGGTGTAGCAAAAAGTGTGAATGACTGACAAGCGCGTTTCAGCTTTTTCTTCGTAAGTGTATTAGCAATCACCATCCATACCGTGACTTCGCGCGAAGCGCTCGGTAAAAGTTTTTAAAAAATGTATAACGACAACAACGTGCATTAAAGTTTCAACCTTCCACATCATGCTTACAAATTAGATTGAAGGATCCCATATTGATGCGGGGCCACTATCCAGATGTTTGGAGATGTATCTCTGTTTCGGAAAGTGTTGTGATCTGAATAGTTCCTTGTATAATCACCTTTTTAATGACCATGGGATGGAGTGCAAACTGTGACGCATGCTCGCGCCGAAATTTTTCATTAAATGAGATTTCCCTGACAAAATCTGCATTCAGAATCTGCATCGAGACATTTTTTAACAAACCTACATGCCATTCAAAAAGCCAGTCAAATAGAGCCACGGCACTACTCTTTACGAAGTGTGGGGGACATTTGATATTATGTCCCCCACCCATCGAAATGTGGGAGGGACATGCCCCCTGTCCCCCCCAGGATTGACTCCCATGCCTCAGCCCAAGCCCAATTAAGCCCAAGCTTCCCAAGTAAAACCCAACTGGGCCCCAATAGGGCTTGCTTGCTAGGAAGAAATGTTGATGTTATATTTTCTTCGTTTGTTCTTTATTTTTTTCTTCGTTTTTTTTTTTTCAAGTTTTTGAATTTCCAGGGGGCAAGTGCCCCCCTTGTCCCCCTCCGGACGTCCATGTCCTTTGTGAAAATTTGTGCTTATATGTACGGTGTTAATATCCAAAATGGTGCTATCTTAGACATTCTCATTGTACAGAGGATCTTTTTTTTATTTTGCTGTGGCATGGCACCTCGTCCGTCCATCCACCACTCTTCTTTTTTCGTGTCATTTTGGCCTTTGCGCGTTCCATGACAGAATACTTGCACGATGACCAAAATAAACAGAGAATCACGAGTTTGTGTACGTTACGTCATCACTTAGCTCCGTACTTTTTGTAAACAGTAGTATATTGTGCAGATGATCGTTATCATTGCATATATCGTGTACGACGAGTTTTAAGCAAGATGGCAAGCATGCGGCTTTCTTCGATGGCATCAAGCCTAAGTTTTTTAAACGTTTTAGCCTTTTTTATCCAATTTTCTCTTGTTCTTGCCAAACCGTTCAATTTACCGTTCCAATGGAGCAAGTGGAACATCGATCCCGAGGTGAACATGAACGCGGTGAGTATTATATATTTTAGTGAACATGTGTCTACTTTAACCGGTGTATCTTACCAATAGGAGTCATTCAAGCCACATTGTTCATGTATTGACCAACGGTGAAGGCAACGCGTAGGTGTGTACAGGGATGGACCAATGGAAAGACAGGCCGGGTGTGTTGTCCAGTGGTGCGATGACCAAAATCAATACAGTATGAATGGATGAGATTTAGGGTTTGGCCAAACCCTTAGCCAGTTATACTAGCTATGTTTAATCAACATGAACAAGGAACTGGTACTGTAGCCTAACGTTAGGCCTATACTATAGTAGGCTATACTATAGGCTAGCCCGTTTTTATCGTGAAATTTGCAGGTCATTGTTACTACTTTAGCTTAACTTACCGCCTAATGCACAACGCCAAAGATTGTAGGAACAGAATTTGTCTAGTTACATAACATAACATGTTAAAGGGCAAAGGGTCCAAATCCTGGCAGGGTCATACCAAAGACTTTAAAATGGAACCTAGGCCTACAGCCTTTGTGCTTGGTGCTCACAGCTCAGCATTTTAAGCAATGGAGTACGGAAAACAAGCCAGTGAGCCGCAACTGGAAAAAAGGCCGTGGTCGTCTCGACTTGAACCAATTGGTTGGAAACTGGGACGTTAAACCTCATCTAACTAACTAACTAACCCATAAGGTGCCTTGAAGTTCAAAACCCTTGGGCCAACTGAAAACAACCAATCAACACCAAAGGAGCCCCGTACAAATAGATTGTGCCACATTCATGGAAGAACAATGTTAACCTTGCAGTGGACAGATGTGGAGTTAACTACCCACTCAGGCAGACAATTCCACTTGTTGACAACTCTATGAGAGAAGCTGAATTTCCTCATGACAAGCCGGTACAATTATAGAATACAGGTCCACTCTTGAATGGCATCCAATCAAAACTTCCCTTTTCCAAAACGTCCCCACTTTTTAGCTACCAAAACGTCCCCGCTTTTTACAAAAACGTCCCTGTGTTATTACGTAATATTAGTTATTACAAAAACATCCCCGCCTATGAATGATACGTATGATAAAACCTCTAACTTTTAGCTTTAATAAAGAGAAGTTTTAATTGTAAAATAAATTTATTGCAGGTAGCCTAGGCCTACTTGGAAAATCATTTTTGGTTCGGAACAGTTATATCACGACACAAAAAAACTTAAGCGCCATGCTAACCGTAGCTACCCACTCACATTGTCACTGCAATGCCTGCATGCAGGCTATGCACAACATGTAAAATTTTTAAAGTATTGCGGCCTTAAGTTGTAAACTAAATTGCCATTAGCAGGCCAATTTCATTTTCCTTTAAGAAACAGAACATAAATAGCCTTCTTACATTAATAAAAACATCAAAGCCTACAAATAGTTGGAAAAATTATCATAAAACTAACATTAACAAGGATTCAATCCGTGGAGGTTTTAGTACATGGACGTTTTGACGTGGGGACGTTCTGACCAATAGCGGGGACATTTTGGTACGGGGACGTTTTGGTCAAGGGATGTTTTAACTGGTACTTGGCTATTGGACACCACCTAGCATCTGGATGCGCGGATGTGATGTGACACTGCTTATCTGGCACCCTAAACTTTGTCTTTGCATCCAAGAATCTGTGCATCCACATCAAGACTGATATTGGAGAAATCATTCACTCAGCATCCAAGCATCTCGGCATCCAATCTAGAATGTTGCTTGTGGACTTAGTAAGAAATGGGCAACAATGAGTCATTCTCAAATTAAACTAGGTCTGCTCAATTCATATTCATATTTTATTAAATTAAATCTTTCATGTTTATCTAACAGCTCCAACTTTGACTCTGCATCTGCGCGTCCACCCTGGGGGTGCTTGGATTGGAATGGACTTAGAAAATTTGGAAAAATTTCATTCTGACTCCGCATCCCAGCATCCATGCATACACCCAAAAATACACCTGCAGCGGACTTAGAAAAACTGTACAGAAAGTTCTGCATGTACTGTAGGAAGATATTCCAGAGCAGTGATGTGTAGTTCTCAAAAGGCATCTGTACTCGTAAGATGCCCTTATTCATCTGGGTAAAGCTTTTGACTCTGCATCCACGCATCCACCCAGGGAGTGATTGCTTTGTACTTATAAAATTTTCGAAAAGTTTCCACATATACCAAAATGTCATTATATACTACCAATTTACCCAAACTTCGACTTCACAGCCACGCATCTGGATGCTCAGATACAACCCTTGAGTGGCCCTGTATTCTTTAGTTACTCTGTCAAGCCTTGCAAAACACTTCACTAGCTTCTTACAATGGCCTTAAGCCGGAGAATTACTTTGAACTTTTAAATAACTACTGTACAAAATAATGGAGGATTTCTTTCTGAGAGAACTTTATAAAGCTTCCCTAACCCTTCTGACCTCCAGGGTGGTAAGAGCAAGGGATTTAGGTCTAAAATGATAAGGTAGATTTGTCACCTTCTGTATGAGGTGAGTTGCTCTCCTCTGAACTTGCTCCAGAAACTTGTCCTTTTCATAGAAGGGACTCCAGTCCCAAGCCTGAGCGGCATGTCTAGATCCATGGGTTCTTACCAACTGCTTACACAGATTAAGTAAGTACAATTTCTTTAAATTTCTTTCGATCAATCCTATTAGCCCTAGCAGCAGTAGCTGCACACTGTCTAGGCCCTAGATGGCTTTAAATCACATTTAATGACTACACCCAGATCTTTCTCAAAAGTCACACCACTCAAAATGCTACCATTCATGTTATAGTCATAGTTGAATTTTTAAGGACCAAAGTATAGGAGTTTGCGCTTATCTGCATTAAAAGACATACAGTAAACTGCCAAGTCTGAGACCAAGAAAATAACCTATAGATCCAAGTCTTTTTGCAGTAATGAGGTATCATCCTTATCACTAAGTTCCTGTAGAGTTTAGTATCATCAGCAAACTTATTTATTTATACTACTGTAGCTGTGAGAGAGCAGTATCAATGTCATTGATGAAAATTAAGAAAAAGGGTGGCCAAGAACAGAACCTTGTGGTACTCCACTTTTGACTTCTTTCCAAGAGAAATTCATAGTATTAACAACAACTCCCTGAGATCTACCATAGAGCTATGAATTTATCCATCAGCACAACTCCCTATGATGCCTAACCAATGCAGTTTAACCTATAAGTCTACCGTACATAATGGAACTTTGTCAAAGGCTTGAAAATCAAGGTAAATGACATCACCACTGTGACCAGAATCAAGAGATAAAGAAACATCCTCAAGAAAGCTTAAAAGTAAATTGTTAAGACAACATCTACTGGATAAGAAACCATGCTGTGACATATAACCCATTATCTAAAAGATATTAAAGCAAACAATCCTTGATTACAGATTCCATAACTTTGCACACAACACTGAATGAACTGACCGGCCTGTAATTGCAAGACAGGTGCCGATCCCCCTTTTTGAAAATTGGAGTAAGATTAGCTACTGTACCCGCCAGCCAGCAGGAACAAAGTTTGAATCAAGAAACTTCTGAAAAATAATGTGGAGGAACTGACAAAATCTCAGAGAATTCATGAAGAATGGCAGGATGTACAGTATCCCATCTGGCCCAGGGGCCTTACTAGCCTTTAAACTCTTTAATTTATTACAAACCAATAGATCTTCAGAGAAAACAATATCACTGATTGAAGAAGAGTTAGGCTATCAGAACCTACAGAGTTGCTGATCTCACTGTGGAGCCAAGTTTTGGTAATCCCAACTATCTGTATTGTGTATGGAAATATGTGCAAGAAACTTATTGAACTTAGAGAAAAGGCTGCAAACATTGGCAAACATGGCCTTCATTCCACATACTGCCCAATAAATGCTTCCCCTTGCTACGAAAAAAAATCACTCTGAGCACAATTTGACTTAGAAACCAGCCTACCCATTTCGTTAGCCTCTATGCTCGACAGGTGCAACCCACCTTCATTAGCAAAAAGATCCCTCCTGTTTACAAAACCATCCAAGGTATCAACAAAGAGAAAACCCTGTCTGTTTTTAAAAGACACTCTGTAAACAGACATTTGTCTATTTAAAGGTCAAAAGCAGTCACCCCAAACTTATTTTGAAACAATAGCTAAATGTCACAGATTTCTTCTTATTTCTCTTCCAAGTATCTTTCATAATATTTCAGGACATAAATATTGCATATTAAAGGTAAACCAAGCAGTTGTTCCTTTTAAATTTTACAGTTGAGTGAGAAAAATACTGTCACATGATTCTCAAGAGCCATTCAGGAAATAGGATAGTCTACTATGCAATTCTTTATTGGGGTGACTGCATTCTCCCTTTAAAGAGTGCAACTTCCTTCATGCAGATTCTTAGTCCAGTATGAGTGGGTCACCAATACGGGAAGAAAATTTGCATCCCAGACCCTCTAGGCTAGATTGGAATAAATCGCACTTTAAGCATATTAAACTTCTACCCCTGTAACTAGTTAGACTTTTTGCATCCATCATGTGTAAATCGCCAGTCATGGCCAGTGGAAAAAATATTGCATCTAGATGCTATAGACTGCACCAGAACATTGCATACAAATGTTCTTGCTAATCAAACTTCCACAGGCCACATTATTAGACATTGTGGGCCACAAATAGCCCACAGGCCGCTACTTGAGAATGTACTGTAGGCAGGCCCGTAGTCAAGGGGGGCCAGGGGGTGAAACCCCCTTGAAAATTTTTTACCCCCCCTAGAGTTTGAATCTTACCCTTGACTTAATACATTTGTACACATTTGGCCCCCCTGAAAAAATTCCCCCCCCCCCCTGGAAAAATTCTGGCTCCTCTCCAGTACCTTGTCTGGCTACGGGCCTGACTGAGTTTTAAAGTCCATTCTGTATTGATGACGCTTGTACAACATTGTTTGAGAAGTGTTGTTGATGACTTTTGTTCTAAAAAAGAGAAGCATGCAGTCAGCCTAATGTCATGTACCCACATACAGTGTGTAGCCTGTCACAGGATCCTCTGCAGCGACAACAGGCCAGTCAACAGCCTAATGGTGTGCATGCACTGGAAATTAAATCCTATCATAAAGCAATACAAAACAATACTGAAGACACCTGAAATTGTTTGTGTTTTTGAGTGGCAATTTTTGTTCTTAAATCAGTTTGAGCAGATAATACCGTACAGTACCTATCTGTGGCAGTGACATATCAGTACGTAGCTGTCACTGCTGTAGAGCTCAATGCTGTAAACTGTAGTTTGATAGGCTTGGAATAAAATTGTAAAATATTACTTTTTTAATGTTTCATCATGACCTCAAGTGAATACTCTTTGGAATAAGTGATTAAGTCCTTCAAAAAGTTCTTTCATCATACTTTTCCTTCGTGTAATAATTTTCCGCAGCATTTTTCTTTCTGTGAAATAACATGGGGGGAGGGGGGAGCCAAAATGACTACAGTAGATCTATCACCTTGTTGTTGTGCTTTTTACCAAACTTGTACTGTTCTCTTTGTATTCTTTCAAGGTTGTCTTTTGAACATTATAATGTTTGTGCATGTCGTTTTTCCCTAGACCTATGAGCAGTGATTGGAATGCAAAAGCTCAGGTACCACTGTGCTGTAGGTCCCTACATACTGTACTATATTGCACCGGGTCCAAAATTCGGAACCGGGTACCCGAGTCAATGGTTGGTCGGTACCCGGGTACCTGAAAATGTAACTTCTGTTAGGCTACAAGTTCATTGTAAAGTCGTAATAAGAAATTTTGCTTTGCACATCGATATAATATGTATAACACCAATGTATCTTACTGTACAATGTACGGGCATGACAAGTGTTCTTAGGCTAGTGCGTGATAAATTTTGCAAGAAAAAACTCAACAAAGTAACATGTTAGGTGTTCTGTCACACGTGCAATCTACAGTATGTTATTGTAGTGAAACTTTGGATCCAGGTAACAATTTCAGATCCGGGTCTTGACATCGTCAGTCAGGTACCCGGGTACCCGGTGCAAACACTACTGTATACAGTGAGCCTTTCTTATGAGTATGGGCTGAAATTCAAGAAACAAAAAAAAAAAAAAATTTTATGTAAATTAGGCTACTGTACGTGAGCTACCGTATACCCAAAGTAAAACTGCAACTTGAATCTAAATCACCTTGAAAGAACAGTATGTGTATATATACAAAACCAAACATGGTAGATAATATTTATTCACTCACCATGACACTTTTTAGTACTATCATGATGCATTTTGTTTTGCCCTGCCGAACTTTTTTTACCCCACTTGTGAAATAAAGTGGTACAGTATATATAAAAAAAACAATGACTTTCTCAAATTTTACCTACTGTACATTAGTTATACATTTGTTAATTATTTTCCTAGTTAAATCAAAAGACATTCACACTGGCCATTTCATAAGAATAAAATCAAAAAATCCAAAAATAGGCATCATTTCATTTGAAAGTTTAGGAAAATTTTTTTTGTTACCCCATCTGACTATATTATGTTTTGATTGTTATGTAATTTTCAAATTGTAATTGCTCATTAGAGAATTTGCTCTCTTGAATGTTAAAGAAATTGCCTGTCCTGGGTTGAAAATTCAATGGCCAAGTGAGACATTTTTGAGGTTGGCATGCTCACAGTGGACATCAGTCTAACTTTTATGGAATCAATTTTGCAAGCTTGTGTGTACAGTATATGAAATTGTTGCTGAAATTGTACTTTTCTAGGTTAGTTTACATGGAAAATTTTGAAACAGGATCTGGTTTGATGAAAGTATCATTGATGTGTTATATCAGATAGCAATCCATGGAGTTTCTGTGAAGCAAGGCAGATTCCTGCATTTGGGTAAGGTACAGTAAAATATACTGTAGGTCATCTTGTACTGTACCATGCTTCATGGTCAGCCAGCTTTTGGTATTGGTCTGTAAAAGCTCAGGAGATATTCTCCATGTTATACTGTAGGTCTGAATGATTGCAATAACTTGGTTTGTTCAAAATGAAGGATCAGGAAGGATGAAAATCATTGTTAATGCAATGCACAAAGAGAATGTGTCATATTAAAGTAGTTATGAATTGAAAGCTTCAAGTACTGTACAGTTGGGCTTTAATAAGGACACCAAAATGGTCTGGAAGGCCAAAAAATTTTGGGGGCCAAGCTAGCAGGCTGCAGCTAGACATTCATGTAGCATACCGCTAATGTGATAATTTGTTAGAGCAAAATTTTATGACCTCATGGGGTGTAACAGTGGTTTGTAATTGGCCATACTCAGTGCCTGTACTGTGTGTATTGTACTGTACGTGTATGAACTACTCGCATAATTATACAGTGTGCTTATTTATACAATGTAGACCATTTCATACTTTGCAATTTATCGTTGCTGTAAATGGACTACTGTACAGAATATGGGTGCGTTGTTATGCCATGTATAGTTTGTAAATATTTTATAGTGGTAACATACGTTGAAACTTGTATTAATGATTATACAGTGCAACTGGCCTAAATATTATGTAAACTTTCAAAAGCTTGAAAAATAAACAGAAAAAGTTGCTCTCCTCATGTGTTGTGCACACTTCTTGTTTCAATAAGAGGTTTGCACTTCATCTTCTGTTTTGTCCTTTTATTGAAAGCTCATCTGTAGAGATTGTTTTTGTACCTACTCTGTACTATACTTTGCAGGACCTAAAGTTATTGAGAGTTTTCAGGAAATGAGCATGCAATAACAGTAGTTCCTACTTAATGTGATCAATCATAAGTTCAAGGGTTTTGGGTTTGCCATCTTCCCAGAGAACTACTGTATTAAAGTGACGTTTAAAATAAAAATTTGTCTGAAGTCTTATTTCTCAATAGATTAGAACTCTAGATTGAAAACAGCTATATCACATGTAACAATAAATCAGAGGCTCCTGGATTCTTGCCCCAGAGAAATGTTTCCTTGAATTTTTGGACTTGTGTGCTGTAGTGCAAGGCTCGTTCTTGCTAGATGCTTCAATACGTTCTATCTGTAGACTGGTGCTGTGGCCAAGTTGGTAAAAACAGCGGCGTATGAATTGATGAAGCTTAGCAACCAAGAGGTCTTCTACAGTAAGAGCAATCTATAGTTTTCCCATCTAAAAGTGGCCTTTAATTCAAAAGAACCCAAATTTGATGTAAATTGTCGAGTTGGTCAGCCACCAGATTTGAAGTTGTAATGTGTAAGTTATGTATGTTGGCTTCATCCACATTTGTGGTCACTTAATTAGTTCCATAAAGTAAGTGCCCTTCAAGGCCTGAATTACATTTATAGACTACGTGTATACTGTCTAGAGGCTTTCATGGTTGGGGGATTGTGTTCACAGTATTAAAAAGATGAGTCAAGTACAGTAGACTGAAGATAGAAGATTTGGGACATACCACCATCTTCCTTCTTGCAGCCCTGTACTACTGTACTTTCAGTACCTGCAATAAAATGAGAACTTGAGGGTACATGTATAGTTTGTTCAAACCAATTAGCAACCAGATTTCTACACAATGTACATGTTGTAGGTTTTATACTGTAAGCCACAGGAATACATGTATCTGTAAAGCTGGAAGCATGTCAAATCACAGTTGGTCAAATATAATGTTAACAAAACTTTCCAATCCTGTAAGATTCAGTATTGATTCAGTACACTCTGTCATCATGGCATCATATATGTGTACTGTATGTAAATGATTGAAATGATTGAAATTGTTATTACCAGACTCTGCAAAAACTCAAAAAACTGTAACTCCATCTATAATAAGATTTCTACTACTGGTCGGTTTTTAGTGACAAATTTCTCTCCCCTCATATAAGGGTAGCAACAGATTTTTACAAGTTTGGCAGAAAGGGAGGATTCAATCCTGTAACACTTGCAAAATGTCTTCACTGTTTCCAATTGTTCTAAAATAAAAAAATATTGGAAAGGCAAATTATGCATAATGTCTGTCATGATTTACATCGAACCTGAAAGACATTTGTGAATACCCTGGTAATTTACAAGTTTCGATTTGAATGTGTAGACATGTGAAATGAGCTTTTTTGTGCGCAAATCATGGAAAATGCTCAAATACTCAATTATTCAAATTATGTAGTTGGATGTTTGATGTAAAAAGCATTAAAAATCCAGAAAATAGCTGCAAACCCCATCAAAATCCATCAAATATTGACTATTTTACAGACTAATAACTATTTCACACTTGTACCATGAATAAACATGAACTTTATGCAAATTTGTGATGTCAAAAGAGGGACATACAGTACCAAATATGGCTAATGTTAGCCTTTGTTTTTGCAACCTTCATTTCAAGGACACCTGTGGCATTGGTATCCCCTGAGGGATGTACAGTGTCATGGAAGTTAAAATTGTTTCCTTGAAAAATATATCACTTACCAAACTGCATAAACTATCTGATTAGGAATTAAGAAATAATTTACAGTATATAGGGTTAATTAAAGAAATCTTAACACTGTGCAACACTCCACATCATTATTTTTTACATAGGCAATGAGTTACTTCAAACACCATCAAACTTTTAGGAGGTACAGTATATCTAGAGAACTGTAAAAGATATTGAAATAATTCCAACGGATCTTTCATTGGGGGAATTTATTCTTTAACTGCCAAGTGCAAACAGCTCTCTTTGGTGGCATGTCACCATCACTTTAAAACACTACTAAAACCTCCCTTATGGCATACAGTATGGTTATAAAATTGGGGGAGTTCTTTGTATGAAAATTAGGTGTCTTCTGGTTGTATAATTTGAAGAAAACTGGGCAATGTGGGAGACCATGGGCTAAAAATCTCGCCTGATGCCTGCTTATATTTTGTTATGGTTTGCCTGAATGATATGTAGCCTATAATTTGCACATACTTGATTGCCTAATTTTGCTTTTTACAGAGTGAACTTATACGAAGCAAAGGTTACCCCTGCCTGGAGTATTCCGTCGTTACTGATGATGGATTCATCCTGGGGGTGCAGAGGATACCCTATGGAAGAAATGAGAGCAAATACACTCCCAGACCTGTCGTCTTCCTTCAACATGGCCTTCTATGCTCATCCACCAACTGGATCACTAATCTTGTCAACGAAAGCTTTGCGTTTATTTTAGCCGATACAGGGTATGATGTCTGGCTGGGAAACGTCCGGGGGAATACATACTCACAGAAGCACATCCACTATAGTCCTAAAGAGGATGCCTTTTGGGACTGGAGGTATGTTGTACTCTTCTGTCCTTTTACAGGGTTGGACACAGTAGGTACTGTGCCTACGTAGCTAGGGCCTAAAATATTTGGAGCTTACAAAGAAAACAGGGGCCTATTGCACATGCATAAGTACATACAAAGAAAAAGGGGCCTATAGAAAATGCTTTATAATATTGTAAAAAAAAGTTCTAACTTTTTATTTTCAGGCCTTTGCAGACAAAGTGACTATGTATAAAACACTTCATTTGGACCTGTTCTTTTAGTGTACAGTATGAGTATGACTGAATGGGAAGTATGTACATGGTTATATATCAAAATGGCACAAAGAGAAAATTGCATATATCATTATAGTACTGTATATACTTTACTATTTAGTCACACAAAACTGAAAATAGCTTTTCTTTCCAAAAATTTAATGCAAAAGCATTATAAAATTTGCATTGGATAAATTTTTATTTTTCTTTGATAGCTGGGATGAAATGGCTGAGTACGATCTTCCTGCAATGATTAACTATGCATTAAAGGTGACACAACGCTCTCAGCTCTATTATGTGGGCCACTCTCAAGGAACAATGATAGGTTTTGCTGGTTTCTCACAAAACAAGGAACTTGCAGAGAAGGTAAATAAATATAGCTAGGTTGATGTTACAGAATTAGTGCATGTGGAAAAACAGTGCTTTATTGCTGTATCGATGATAGAGAGTTGGTACAAGAGAGTTGTATTTAAAGGGAGATTTGCATCACCCCAAGTATGACTTTTACCAAGGGGTAAGCAAAAGTCTCAATTGGTGACTACTCTTTGATTGACATCAGAGTTGCAAAATTCAAAAGATGCAGAGCAGCTCACATCACCCAGCATGCACAGAGAATGTTTTGATTACATATTAGGGCCTTGTATACTCACCAGGATGTGGCCCTGAGCAATAAACTATGTGTCTACACAAGGAAAAGCTAAAGAGAGTTATGGGCGGGGCTAGAACTAGCACAGTTGGGAGAATGGGAACCGTCTGGAATGAGAAGATTTCCCCCTTAAGATAAGATCAGATCAGATGAACTTTATTAAACCCCACAAAGGGTAACCAAATGCTTGCATAAACAGAACAAACAACAGAACAAACAACAGTAGACACCGTGAAAGTACAAAATATGCAAATACGTAACAATCCTAAAAAAAAAAGTAAAATAAAAGAAACCAAGGGACGGTAAAAGTATAAACCAATAGGAACCAATCAGGCAAGCCTAGCATTTAAAAGTAAAACATTGTGGAATACTGTAATTTACAAAAACACTTTGATTCTTGACATTAGTGTGGTTGAAGTGATGGGTTTGAAGAAAATATTATCTTAGAAGTACAGTCTTGGACTGAAAACTTTGAATTGTGGAATATTTTACTGTGTAGTAGAAGAAAAGAAAATAGTAACATGAAGCATGTTTAATGTGTCTGAAAAGAATGATACAGTAGAATGTTCAGTTGACCTCACAGAAATATTCTAGGCGTGCACTGTAAGTCTTTAATATTGAACTCGCTTATTGCTTAATTGCAAGTTAAGATACTACTAAAACTGTGTGGTCATTCTACCTATTGATGTGGTAGAGAACATTTTCCCCACCTACTGTACATATGACAATATAATCACATGATATTTTTCTTTGCCTCGAGTTGTGCTTTGTAATGGCCTGAAGCGGTAGCCTATAGCAGCAAATGACTGAACGTCCCAATAATTATGATGTGAAAACAGCCTTTGTATGGCATTCATAAATAAATAGGAGACTAATATGGGACATTGTACATTTACATGTGTAGACAAAGCTGTATAAAATTCTATTTGTCAGGTGGCTTTGCTGTGTTGTATACTGAAATGACAAATTTACTCATCACAGCCTGTAAAATTCTCCCAACTCAGTTTACTTAATTTAGCCCTTTCTTCAATTTTAAAAGAACACTCACATAGGCTTATAGTATTTTAATCATTCATGACCAGTTATGCAGAAGATACTCTTATCTGAGTGCTCATGGAGTTTCCAGGTAAGGCCAATTATGCAGAAGGTATTCTAATCTGAGTACTTTGTGTGCTCATGGAGTTCCAGGTGGTGACACCATCTTACATTTCACTGATCTGCACATTTTATCATCCAGTCACAGTAACTAGTACATTTTAAGGCATACAGTAGTTTGAATATTACCGCAGTCTCCAGTTTTGAATTCTGGCTGCCCGTGCCCAAAATGTACGTGGGTGGGGTGATGAGAGTAACTTCCGCTCCAGACAATATTATAATTTCTGATGTTCTCTATTTTAAATGTCTTTTTGAGGATATATCTACAGTATTTTATAGCTTAATTAATGCCAGAGATGCTGTGAGTCACGCGGTGATGAAAGCAATACTTTGTACAAGATGAGCCCCGTTACAAAGACATATTTCAGAACCTAAACAAAATACGAGAGTGAATTTGGCCTTAACAAAACAGGAACAAAATGGTTGAAACAAAACAGCAGGTGTGTAAAGAAAAAGCATTACATTTAAAATGTGGTGTGACAGCTTTCATGAAAGCAAATTTAAACTTAACTCTGAGCACTTAAAAGAGGAAGCTTTTGTAAAATTTACCCACTCACTCTTTGCTTTGTACATCTGATCACCTCAGGGAGGAAGTGAAGTACAATGCATATGCAACTGATGCAGGCATGCATTTTCTCATCTGAAAAAGTTATTTACAGTAACAGGGAATCTGCTTAGATAAATGTGTGTTGATCACTAAAACCTGATCACACCCCAGACTGCCTATGAAGTGATGGGGTGGTTCCCTTACCACCCCCTGGCTGGTGACAGTTTCCACTAGACAGCTCCTCCAGGAAATTTCTCTAAATGGACAATTTCCATCTGGACAGTTCCAAATTTCATGTGGGGGATGCAGTCTGAACAGTAATTGTCACGGTTGCAAATTGTCTGTTTGGAAATTTTCCTGGGGAAAATTGTGTTAGGGGAAATTTGTCCATAGCATCGCATCAGATCTAGAGTGCCTTATGTCCATTTTGAGTTTTTCTCTTTTTCGTTTTTTTCTTTTATTTTTTTTGGACATAAGGCCCTAGGCTATCCAGCAAGTATAGTAAGATAGCTGAAATGTGAGCAGAAAGTATGTTTCTTAAAACTCTTATATCCTTTTCAAGTTATTAGTTCAAGGTTAAATTGCCTTATGTCCATTTTGTTTGGACAAAAGGCTGTTTAGAGATGAAGGTGTGTCATCAGCTGTAGGACATAAGGCCCTAAAATTAACTTCATGTACATAAACTTGTTGTTTCTGCTCAATACAAATTGTTGTAACACTTTGTTAAGTTGCATTTGATTTCCAATAAAGTTTCACTCTATTGCAAATGTGAATTAGCAATTCAAATTTTTTACTTATGTCCAAGTGACGTAAAAATTTCAAGTTTAAACAGCTGTATGTCCAAAATTTAATACGAAAAAAGTTTTTATGAGCTCAAAAATGCTACTTTTTCAAATCTGCTGTATGAAATCATTAAATAACCTAAAATTGCCCATTTTAGTAGTTTATGTCATTTTTAGGACTAAGTGACCATTGGTCAATTCCTGTCCAAAACTTTGTTTCTTGATTTACTCAAAACTTAGTATTCTGACTTAGGGCACTTTAGTTCTGATGCGACGATGGGGGTTAATTGTCAAAGGGGAATTGTCTGGGTGGGAACTGTCCATGGGGAGTTTTCCAGTCACAGATGGGGTATTCCCTTCAATATTTTAGAGTGATAGACCCAACCTGTAAGACTGAACTTCCTCCAACATGAAGTGTGGCTTTTACTTTTGAATGAAGGCTTGCTGAAATTATGCAAAAACACAAAGAAAGTTGAATGGAGTCATGGCCTTAGATTGTAGTTACAAAACATGAAGGTAAATCTGACAAATAAGAAAAATAAATCATGTTAAATAAAACAAAGCTGTACCAGATCACATATAAATATCTGGGATATCCAGTATAAAGTGACCTTACATTACACAGTGGTGGAAAGATCATGTTATGCACAGCATGACATGCAAAACTTTTTTGATACTGTATAAA
This sequence comes from Holothuria leucospilota, assembly GCA_029531755.1. NCBI lineage: Eukaryota > Metazoa > Echinodermata > Holothuroidea > Aspidochirotida > Holothuriidae > Holothuria > Holothuria leucospilota. Next base: position 19,062,581 of record CM055972.1, on the reverse strand, counting down.
AAATATACGGTTGTTATACTGTATAAAAAATATACGGTTGTGGCATTTTGGTAGTTATTTAAAAAATTGATTAAAAAACTGAAATTTTGAAACATTATTGAATAAAGTTTTTTAAGTATTTTTAACCAGCTGCCATAATTTGTCTTTTAGGTGAAAACCTTCTTTGCCCTAGCACCTGTATCCACTGTTGGTGATATGACCAGCCCTCTACGATATCTGTCGTATTTCTTGCCAGAAATTGAGGTAAGATACAGTAATTCAACAAATTTCAGTAACTTGGGAACATGTTTATGATTCACATTTGTATTGACATATGTGCTGTACTCTTGGGAAATTTTTAAGCCCCTTTGGTTGCATATGGGACTTTGAAAGAAAAGTCATGGTCAAGCTTTATAGTATTGTGATATGAGGCACTAGTTCAGGACAGGTTACATGGAAATCTGGGTACTATATTGCATTTTAAAAGCGTGTTCCACATAGTATTTGCTATCCCAGTGAGACTTTTGAAAGAAGCAGTAGAGCTGGAAGTATAAACAGCCAAACCAGTTTACACATCCAATGCAGATGTGGAAGTCCTGGAGTAAGACAAGTTGTTCAGTGGATTAGAGCACTAACCATACTTTTAACCTTCAGAGGGGCACAATATTTTCCACGAGGAGATGTATGATTTATTTGAGGCTACTAAAATTTTTGTTACCAAAAATTTTTCTGGGGTAACATTTTTGTGGGGGTGGTTCCCCCAGCCTCTCTAGTCCTTCTTGACTTCAAACCTAGCTCTGATGCAGACTCATATGAATGTCATGCAGACCATTTTCATTTTAGGTGGCATTTTATGTATCAAGGTTTACACGATGGTTTCCCAACCTTGAGATTGCAAAACACTTTTGTGGGGCATCACAGCTTTGCACAGTATAACTCATTATTTAATATGAGTGTTTCCCAATGAAACTTTTATACCCTTTCATTACAGTATCTATTTGAGCTGTTTGGTGTGAAGGAATTCCTTCCCAGCGATGAACTGACCAAATGGCTGGCCACAGATATCTGTTCCCCATCATCAGAGATATTTTGTTCAAGTGTACTCTTTGTGATATGTGGCTTTGATGTAAAAGCCCTTAATAAGGTAAGGACAGGATTGTAAAGAAAAGGTTTGAAAATTTGGAACATGTTGTGTAGTGTTGTGTGTTGGGGGAAGGATGGGTGGGGAACGGGGGAGTTTCTCTCTTTTCCACCCTCAAGATCTATTGTTCAAGAGTATTCTTTATGATTTGTAGCTTTGAAATAAATGTCCTTATAATATAAGTACATAATATAAATACTCTCTGTAATGTAAGTCAGATATCTTCTGTTCAAGTATGCACTTTCTTGTATGTGGCTTTGATATATGCACATAATAAGGTAAATATGTGGTTTTAAAGGGGAGTGTTGAAAGTTTAGAGTGTACTTTTTACCTCTCTTTTCTTTTCTTTTTCTATGTGAGGGGGGGGGGGTGTTTGAGTTACTGCCCATCATATCATGAATTGAGGGTGTTTTCTGTGCACTCTACCAGGGCTCAAAATAACCAATGGCACCGATGGCCATGGCCATTGGGTCCTTTCTGATGGCCGTGATGCCCCTCAGTAATTGGTAAATGTCCATTGAAAAAACATAGACCGACGGCCATTTTGCTCATTTTGGCTGTGCCCTTTTTCAAGCTTATTTCAATCCCAGCTCTGCTAATGCAAAAACCTGAATTATTTGTAGCGGTACTCAAAGGCGGCAAAAATCAGGAATCAGGGATACTCCCTGGAGGGAAATTTTGGTATCGGAGGAAAATTTGGCATCGGGAGGTAGCTAGCAGGACTTTTCTAAAGAAGCACTTATAATCATACTCTGTCAGTTGGGAAACCAGGAAAGTGAAAGTACTGTACTAAAAAAATATTTTCAGAGGTAACTTAATCACTAAGCCTTTTGGCTTAAGGTCTGGTTGTATATGAAAATATGTAAAGAGTTGTGGAATTTCACTTGCTTTTTTTAAAAATAAACATTTGTTTCCAGTTTTGGAGGTGTAACAAGTCCAGTATCCTGCCTTGTATATTATCCAACTCTGGTTTGCCATGTAGTAAAAGGTGGTAAGGAAGATTTACACATTATGGGTGATTTAGGAACATGCTGGTGTGAGTCCTCCCCAACTTGTTACACTTCAACGATGACATGTTGGCTCATGAACTAGCAAGGTTTTTATTAAGCCTTAAAACCTTGACAAGTTCCTAAAAGACATGTTACCACTCAGTAAAATTGTGTGCAATACCTGACGGCCCTTTCTGATTCTGTTCAGCTTAAAAATGGTATGTCTTCTTTCTGTGGCAGACTCGTCTTCCAGTTTATTTAGCACACACTCCATCTGGCACATCTGTTCAGAACATGGTACACTTTGCTCAGGTGAGTCATAAACCCCCATCTCAGTCCAGGGTTGATCAAGTATAGAGGGAGCTCCATGTGAAGAGTTAAATCTAGATTTAAGAGTGAAGCATGCATTTAAAACTGAAAATGGAATTAGGACCTGAGGGTACTTATTTACACCCTTTTCTCTATTTATTGGCAGTATATTGGTGTATTTTATGTGCAAAAAAGGGAAAATACCATAAAATACTACTTATATGCCAAGTTTCATCAAAATTAGCCAAAATTGTCACATATTCTACATTTGGTAGTCAATTAGTAGCTACTAAGCTTGTACGACACCAGTATATTTAGAAAGCGGTACCTGCCGACTAAAGAGTTGCAACTCTGAATGGAATTGGTGACGTCAACTGGCATCTTTTACAATAGCATTATGACTGCAGAAGTAGGCTTACACTTCAGTTGGTTCAACGAAATTGCCATTGTTTGAGAGTGGGAGTGGTCAACTGAAAGGAGAAGTAGTGATGGAGTAATAAGAAGCTTAAAATTGCTATGATTTTCACAAAATGTTACCAAAACTTGTTCAAAGTAACACACATGGAAAGCATTCAGGCAAAAGTATGATTTTTGTGCATGTTTTTACCAGTATAGAAAATTCCACTTGAGTTGTCACCCCAAGGAAATCAGTGTTGCTATTTCTGTCCAGGAGTTTTGACTCTGATGTAGAGATGGATGACATGCCAAAGCCTAGTACTGTAGCTACAACCTCATTTCATGATCAGTATGATATCAATCAAGTATGTGACGAGAATTGTAATCATCCATAGTTTGCTATCAAAATTGACCAATATTTTCAGTTCTTAAGACACTTAATACATGTCTGGAAATTTTGCCTGCACTTTCTCACAAGGTTGTTGTTGAAAAAGCTATTGGAAGTGCATTGTAATAAATTATTACAAATAAGCATTTCCAGTTGTATTCAGGGGCTTTGATAGTCAGCAAGTGATCATTGCTGTAAAATTTATTTAGACCCTTGCAACAGGAAGATGCCGTGCATTAAAATCGCAAGACTACTACAAGCTATGAGCTGACATTCACATTTGACTGGTCCCATGTCATTTGATTGATAACTTTGTATATAGCCAGAAGTTGACATTGCTGTGGTATTAAGGTTTTTTACAGAAGCTACCAAATAAAGGCATTTTTATAAGTCTTTGAGATATTTTGATTTCAGATGGTGCAGTCTGACCTCTTCCAGATGTATGACTATGGATCTGCTGAAAAGAATAAGGAACATTACAATGTGGTGAGTTTGTTACACAACATCAAGGATAATTCTGACAAGATTTAAAAGGAAAAGTATTGCATCAGGGTAGGTAATGAAGAGAGGCCAAGAGTGATTGGCCCCAACACTTAAAAAAAAGTAGGGGAGGGGAAGGGGGCAGCTAAATAACCTGAGCTTGCCAAAAAAGCCCTTTCATTTACCCCATATATTTTGATATATAACTGAGATGCCACTGTAACATATTAAAAGCAACCCCCATGACTACCAAAACAGCTCTTGCAAACTCATGTACACGTGTTTTTTTTTAAACAAATTCATAGGCTAGAAATAGCTCATGTAAAGTAAAATAAATACCCTGTTATACCTTTACATTGCTTCACTGCAGCACAAACAAGAAATGGCTTTTATGATTATTAAATCGTTCAGTCTCATTAATAAACTGTGACAATAGCTTGTCTTTCCAGAAAATGCAAATGCATTTCAAGATTTATCAACGTTCCTTTGTTTGAAAATTTGAAGATGAGGGTAAACAAATTATTCATAAGATACAAAACATTGGATCTTTTTTTGAGAGAACCCTACATCTGGATAATAAAGATACCCAGCTACCTTATTTTGAGTCGCCTGTCTCTCCATGTCCATACATCATACTAAAGGTATGAACATGTTTGGACCACAAAGGCTACATTTCCCTTTAAATATGTGTTTAGAAGGAAGCAGTTCTGGATTAGGTCAGTGAAGGGCTGTAGCATATGTGTTATGAAGGAGCTCTGCCCTCACAACTAGCAAACAGATGTGTGATAAACACAGATGAAGGATCCAATGACATGGCTTACATTCACATGTGTATTACATAGGGCCTTATGTTAATGCTGAACTAACAATTAACCACCCTACAGGCTTGTTTACATACTTGCTATCCTCAACGATTACCCATACAGCTTAGTGCCAAATATTAATGAAAAAAGCTGATTTATGGCCATACTAACATTTCCTCAATCCATCTGATCAATGCCTTTGTATTTAAAAATGTATACCAAATTGCAAAAATAGTAATGTCAGGAAGAAGTTGTGTCCAAAAATGTTTCCTAGGGGGAGGGAGTTTTGCAAGCACTTACTGTTGGCTGGGTTTAGGTAGGTTAATACCAGACTCTGTTTCAGAGTTTCAGCTCCTAGCAGGTGTGGCATATCAACACCTCTTTCTTTTGAGCTGCACATGCTTCTGGGGAATTTTTAGTATTGTCAAAAGCATTCACAGAAATTATGTTACTTTGTTCTGGAATGTTTCCATTAACAGTGCTCTTTTCTAGGTTTTAATGATGTATTGTAACCAGATTGGTTTGTTTTAGTCTTTTATTTGGTGACGAATTGTCCTTCCAGTTGTCTGCTACAGGTCTCCTTGGACAATGGCACACCCCCCCCCCCTTTCCTGTAAAAACACCCTGTACCTCTTATTCTGAGCTAATAATCAGAGGCTTTGCTTTGTGGCTCTCTTTCAGACTGTTCCCCCTCTGTACTACCCTGAAAATATGACCACACCAACTGTTGTCTACTCTGGAGGTATGGATTGGTTGGCAGACCCAAAGGATGTAGAGAAATTACTTCCAAGAATACCCAAGCTCCTTAAGCACACAATGATTCCAGAATACGATCATCTGGACTTTGTATGGGGGATAAATGCTGCTGACAAAGTGTACCACCCTATTATTGATATGATAAGGGTAACGGAAGCAGAAGAAAGAAAAGCTGATATTAAATTGAGGTTTGATAATAGGTTATGATGAAATATTTTTTCAACAAACTAGTAAAGAAACCCCAAGTTTATGTGTTTAAGAATAGAAATTTCCCTATTTCCATCTTTTTAAGAATGTATATGAAATATATATGAAAGTCTGTTTTACCAAAGAAATTATGTAATAATTTTTAGAAAACTTTAACAAAAGATGGGATTTTTCTGTATCTGTGACTTTGTGACATAAAGATTGTAAATTCATGGACACTTTCATGAACTGAAATGATTTTGTAGTGAGTATTGATTTAGAAAAGTTCCAGTGTCACCACAAATGTGTCCCTCAGATTTGTAATGGTAATGTGGGAGGGGGGGGGGAGGGGGGTGAAGGGTGGGATGGGGTGGGGAGGTAGTGGAAGGTGGCTGTGCTTTTTAGCTGAGCAAGTGATTTTCTCGGAGAATGAAATGAGGTAGACATGAAGAACAGGTACTTTTATGGTTGGTCAGTATTTCCATCTCCTAGTTTCTTTAAACAAGGCACAGTAAAAAGGGATCATAGACCCATGGTCCCTTTGGTGATTCTGCCCTCTACATATCAAGGCTGGAGAATCCCCATTTCATGGGGCATGCATCAAATTTTTACAGAATAGATCAGCCGTTTCCTAAAAAGAGATATATGCAAATGATGAACCAACCTGTTAAAGTGAATCTTAGTACTAGCATAGTATGTTTTCTTGGAGATAATGATCATTAGTACCTTGAAAGAGAGTGTTTTTGGTTTCGATGATAAGAGAAACCTATGCATTCATGATGGCGTGTGTGTGTATGTATGTGTGTATGTGCGTGTGTGTGTGTGTATGTGTGTGTGTGCGTGTGTATGTGTGTGTGTGTGTATGTGTGTGTGTTTGTGACACTTTGCTTGTTAACACGATATCTCAAGAAGGGAAACTCTGACAGTTCTCAAACTTGGTACATAGATGCCCCATATTGAGAGGAAGAACCCTATTGTTTTTGGTGGGGGTCAAAGGTCACCTGGGGTCACCGGGGGTCAAACTCTGAAAACCTTGTTAACGCAATATCTCGAGGTAGGAAGCTTGGATGAATTTCATACTTTGTATGTAGATGTGTTATGGTATGAGGAAGAACCCTATCATTTTTGGTTGAGGTGAAAGGTCATCTGGGGTCACCAGGGGTCAAACCCTGAAAACTTCGTTAACACGATATCTCAAGAAGGGAAACTCTGACAGTTCTCAAACTTGGTACATAGATGCCCCATATTGAGAGGAAGAACCCTATTGTTTTTGGTGGGGGTCAAAGGTCACCTGGGGTCACCGGGGGTCAAACTCTGAAAACGGTGTTAACACAATATCTTGAGGTAGGAAGCTTGGATGAATTTCATACTTTGTATGTAGATGCGTTATGGTATGAGGAAGAACCCTATCATTTTTGGTGGAGGTGAAAGGTCATCTGGGGTCACCGGGGGTCAAACCCTGAAAACTTTGTTAACACGATATCTCAAGAAGGGAAGCTCTGACAGTTCTCAAACTTGGTACATAGATGCCCCATATTGAGAGGAAGAACCCTATTATTTTTGGTGGAGGTTAAAGGTCACCTGGGGTCACCGGGGGTCAAACTCTAAAAACAGTGTTAACACAGTATCTTGAAGCAGGAAGCTTGGATGAATTTCATACTTTGTATGTAGATGCATTATGGTATGAGGAAGAACCCTATCGTTTTTGGTGGAGGTGAAAGGTCATCTAGGGTCACCAGGGGTCAAACCCTGAAAACTTTGTTAACACGATATCTCAAGATGGGAAGCACTGACAGTTCTCAAACTTGGTACATAGATGCTTCATATTGAGAGGAAGAACCCTATTATTTTTGGTGGGGGTCAAAGGTCACCTGGGGTCACTGGGGGTCAAACTTTTAAAATCTTGTTAACACAATATCTCGAGATAGGAAGCCTGGATGAATTTCATACTTTGTATGTAGATGCATTATGGTAAGAGGAAGAACTCTATCATTTTTGGTGGAGGTGAAAGGTCATCTGGGGTCACCGGGGGTCAAACCCTGAAAATCTTGTTAACACAATAACTTCAGGTACAAAGCTTGGATGAATTTTGTACTTTGTATGTAAATGCGTTATGGTAAGAGGAAGAACCCTATCTTTTTTGGTGGAGGTCAAAGGTCATTTGGGGTCACCAGGGGTCAGACCCTAAAAACCTTGTTAACCTGATATCTTCAGGGAGGAAGCTTGGATGAATTTCATACTATGTATGTAGATGCCTTATAGGTAGAGAAGGAACCCTATTATTTTTGGTGGGGTTCAAATGCCATCTGGGGTCACCGGGGGTGAAATCCTGAAAACCTGGTTAACAGGATATCTCAAGGTAGGAAGCTTGAATAAGTTTCATACTTCCTATGTAGATGCGTTATAGTAAGAGGAAGAATCCTATCATTTTTTGTGGAGGTCAAAGTTCATTTGGGGTCACTGGGGGTTAATCTCTGAAAATCTTGTTAACACGATATCTCCAGGTAGGAAGCTTGGATAGATTTCATACGTAGTGTGTAGATGCGTTATAGTGAGAAGACGAATCCTATTATTTTTGGTGGAGGTCAAAGGTCATCTGGGGTCACCAGAGGTCAATGTCTGAAAACCTTGTCAAGAGAATATCTCCAGGTAGGAAGCTTGAATAGATTTCATACTTGGTAAATTGATGTGTTATAGTGAGATGTACCCCATTGTTTTTGGTGGAGTTGAAAGGTCATCTAGAGTCACCAGGGGTCAAACACTGAAAACCTTGTTAACATAGTTTCTCAAGGGAGAAAGCTTGGATAGGTTTTATGCTTAGTACATGGATGTGTTATGGTGAAAAGATGGACCGTATTGTTTTTGGTGGAGGTCAAAGGTCATCTGGGGTCACCAGAGGTCAAAACGCAAATTCCCAAGAATTCCCAAGACTGAATAGGAATACAAAACTGTATTTTTCCAACATGTTAAGATAGCATTTGACCATTGACTGAAAGAGATGGGACATCATGGCTTCATTTGGAATAGAATATATATCATCGAAACCTCAATGCATTATTGCATTCTGGTTGGGGGAAATAATTTGTTGATTTTAAATCAAGGGTTACTGATCTATTTCTGTGTTGTTTCATTGTGGATTCTTTAAAAAGAATTTTAACCTGGTCAAGGATTAGATGAACTTTTTCACTGCATGACTGCTGTTGCACAATATTAGTTTCTGCACAATTTTTGTACGCATTCCACAATTTCTATGTGCAGAGACTTTTCTTTCACCTTGTTGAGTTAATTCAAAGTTGAAGTTTGTCTAGAATTTGTCAACTGAGATATTTTTGAAAGGTTCTGACTTGAGTCATGGCAGTCTTACAACTCTCCATAAATGTGACTAGTCGACCCATATGGAAATGAACGACTAGCAATTGATGTAACTTTCTCATACGGTATTTAATTAAGATGTGACCATTTATGTCACTCTGATGTGGTAATTTATTGTCCACAATGTAGGAAATTACCTTCCCCTAATTACAGTATAGCATATAACACAAACATAAGAATAACTGAGTTGCACAAGTAATATTAACCGTCATCTTTTCATATATGTAGAAAATATTTGTAGAAAATTATGTTAGTAAGGTTTGTTATCAAAAGAAAGTTTTTAATTAGTTCATCTTGTTTCATTGGCACAGAAAATTCAATATGGCCGCGATGGCCAACATAATACCCAATCCCCCATTTCGTCTCACGTTTTGTATTACAGTTAAACCAAGGAGTTACTTTGTGCAATTTAAAAGACTTACCTACAAAACCTTTGTCATATGAATTAAATTATCTGGTAGTGCATAAACTTATGGGGCTGAGTTGCTCAGGAAACTTGAACACTTTACAAGGTACATTACTGTGGATCACCTCAGCTTACTTTGAAAATGTCAACCTACCTCAGACATTCCTTATTCTATGAAAGTGCAGGTAATAGCAAACCCAGTTTGCTCCTGCCTTAAGCTCAGGTCACAATTTTAGGGCTGAATATTTACATTAGGATATTCTCAGCCCATAAGGAGTACCACCCGAGTCCTCTGTTTTTGGCAAAACACAGTGGAGGCTAAGCATATACCCGAGTTTGTAACATTAGCCTCATTGAATGCTCCACTGTACAAATTGGTTCTTAACTATCAATTACCTTCCAAGAGTAAAGATAGACTAGTGGAGTACAAAAGTACACAAATAGCATACATAATGCACTATAGATAGCTGGTACAGTTAGTATTAGTGCAGATGTGTTTACAGTCATTCAGTGGCTGGGTCAATTAATTATGTGCACTCAGGGATAAATCCTACAACTGGCAATACTTTTGCTACTTACTTAAGTATCAAGTGTCAAATTATCACTCCCTAAGTGAATTTTGGGACCACTCTTCAATGGGCTGGATTGGCCATCATGATGTTAAGGTAACAATGGCCATCATGGCTAGAAAAGTGTCTTGTAAGTTCATTAGAAGATACCATACTGCTTGTTGGTGTATAGTGACACATTTCACATAGAGATGTATAACTGTGTTAGTATACAGTAGTGTGTGGTGTTCGGGTAGATGTGTATGTGTGTGTGTCTCCATTCTTTCATGGACACTTCCAGCTCCTACATATGAATAGCTAATTGCTGTCTGCTTTGCTTTTTCAACTGGCTGGTCAGCTCTTTCCTTTAAAAGTGGTTCCAATAATATAAGGCTGCTGCTAGGGTGAGCCTAGAGCTAGCCTGTCAACTTTGGAGGGGCACAACGTTTGGTTGGTGGTATGGGAGCATTTGAATATATCTATTGTAAGGGTCTGCTCCCTTTACTGAAACTAGTAGAAAAATGGGGAGGCAGCAGGAAAGGAGGCATTACCAATGTTTTTTGTTTTTTTTTTGCCCCAGAATGCCTGTCCCCCCAAAAAAGAAAAAAAAAATGAAAGAGCTTGCAATTGTCTTGCTCTTCATTTATTTTAATCCACCATAAAATGTGTATATATTTTCTTCTTATTTTGTTCAATGTAAATTTTAACATTTATATTCTTTGGTTGTTATAATTTTTGTAGGAATGCAGCAGAATTATTCTGATGTAGAAATGAGAACTCATATAATAAGTGATCACAAGTATGTACAGTACATTTAATGTCATTTGTGGAAGCCTTGTAAATGAAAAATATTTTGGAATATTCACATTGTTAATTTAAGATGCTTGGAACATTCTATTATGAATGTCATTTCTTGCCTGCAATGCAAAAATAGCAAGATTCCTCTTTTTTTATTATGATAGTAAATTACTGTACTTTGTAAATATATTCAAACTTTTACCAGTCTTACTTTTTTTATGCATACATTCTAAGCTCATGTAAATATTGCTTCTTTTCAAGGCAAAGCTACTGCAATAACTTGAAAGTATCAGATAAGGGATCATATGAAAAGAGTTTGATTGCAAAAATGGAGATGTCCAAGGCGTGAAGAATGGTGTGTGAAATTTTGCTTTTTGTTTTGCCTTTACCAGTTTTTGCAAACAAACCCTTCATGTAGAAAGTGGCATGTGTTGTCTTCCATATTAAGGATGGTTGAACAGCCTCCAATCTGTCGGCATTGATGATTGGACAAGAAGTAGCCAGCAAACAAGTGTTACTTTGTAGTTCTGTAAATTGTGATTGTAGTGGATATTGTGTGGTTTGGGGGAAGGACTTGTTATGCAACATGGTGTGTCCATCTCCTTTACCGCTTTTCACAATAAGCAGACCTGAGTATTGTATGGGGATTCCAGGTTTACCATCTTTTCAAACTTCAGTAATTTCTCGAGGCACTGCAATTTTATGATTAGGCTGGCCAAGTGTAATTTGAGTTTACCCATGCACAGTATGTAACACACTCTTACTTACTTCCTGAAATTAGTGATCCTTCAGGGGTAGAAAGCCAAAAGGTTTTTGAAGACCCCTATTCTCTGCCAGGTAGACCCCAATTTAATACTCTTAGATCTGAGCAACTGTGTGTTAGTAACCCCGAAGGCCACTCATGGTCTCACTGAACTGTGATCAGAAAAAAAAAAAAAAACTGATAAACAGGAAAGTGCTGTTAATGCATAATTTTGTGCTCTATGTAATCATGAGAAAGGTACATACTGGTACCTTTATTTTTAATAGAACCAATGCACGTGTGCTGTGCTTGGAACATTGTATTCACACTACACTTCTGTAAAGCATAAGCGTGTAAGGCCACTTTGATTTTAGGGAGGGGGGGGGGCACAGTTTTATGCCCGAATTTCTGTTGGCCTTTTTTAAAAGCATTTCCCCCAATTTCCTCAGATTCTGACTGAAGTTTGTGGTTTCTCTAAAATTTGGGGTTGGGGCACAGCGCCCCCTTCCCCCACTTCATCTGCCTATGCTCTAAAGTAAGGTGAGTTTCTGATTTCCTGAAAGGGAAGCTAAGGAGGTGCAGTACTTTTTAATGACTTTTACCATATTTTGGTGTTAGCTTTCTTTCTTATCTTTGCAAAATACTGTTTTAAAGGTTACAAGTAGAATCTTTTCAGCAATAGTTCCTTTCTTCCATATACATGGCTGTTACCTCCTCATTGTTAAATCTTCCCCCATTAGTTGCTGTGGTTGAACATCTTGCCAAATGTGACAAGGGTTTATACCTTATACAAAGCCCTTTCGTAGGTGTCCACATATTGTCAAGTAGGTATGAATGAGTATAGGATACTTATTGGGAATGCCTTGAAAAGGGTTAAGGTCACAAGAAAACTTCGTCTCCTGTGTCTAACTAAAAATGAGACCTAGCAAAAGAGGAGACTAGTTTCAATTGTTTTATATGACATACTTGTTCCTTCAAATGCAGAGTATGATTTCAAAGTTATAGGACTGCAGTGAAGTAAAGTCTGCATGGTATCACACATCTGAGGCACTTTCATCTGTATTCAGTTTTCTAAGCTAGTTTTCCTAAAAGAAAACTAATACATATTTATAGCCATCTCTTTACCTTTTCTATATTGTTGGCATACAAAAAACACCCTTTTATTGAAAGTTTGTTTTTTTTTCTGTTTCTTTTCTTTGAGGTTTTAAGAAGATATTGCCAATTTTGTTAAGTCTACAATGCATAATAATGTAATTTCTTATTGTCACACAGTTCCCTGTCTCATCAAAGTGAAATAACATTCTTACCATTGGTGGTATATCCAGATACCGTTTCTCCTGTCCATTCCCTACAACAGAATGGGGAGTTGCTAGGTGTAAGAGGAGTTCAGTGAGCATTCCCATTTAATTGTTTCTTGTCTCAGTCATTTGTAGCACCAGGATTTCTAAAGGAGGGGGAGGAGGTGCATGTCGGGTTAGCAGAAGTGTTGGGAGGGGGCAGAAGTAGTGAGTGCCCATTACTCCTGGAAACTGTGTACCTCACAAAGGCATTTACTGGGGAAAAATGCCCCCACCCCCAATACTCCCCTGGCGGCACCACTGATCTCACTATTCTTTTTTAATAAATATGAAATTATAACAATTATTTAAGTGCTTCTTTATTACTTCCATATTATACACTTTTTATAAAATGATGTACATAAAACATTTCAAAAGTGATTCAGTGTACAAGAAAGAGTTTTAAAAACATGATATGATACTGTTGATAGTTACAAGACCTAAACTACAAAGAACAAGTTTGAATACCATATTGTTATAATACAGTATATTGCCATGATCTCTATTATTCACTCATGAAGTTTCTTTATTGTCTATGTTACTGTAGTTATGTCTATTCGACTTAAATATTGCATAAATGTGAAAGAAAACCTTATTCAGTGAAAATTGCAAACATGATTCATGCTTCATATCAATGGTCACCAATTGATTTGCATGTTAATAAAAAGGTCAGCTGTAATGTCCCAAGGTATTAAATTGATGAGTCTACTGCCATCTAAAAGAATAGTTCAGGTCAGGTTACTTCATATCATATGCATGGCAGCATGCATTAAGTGTGGTTTGCTGCATGGGTTCAAGAGGCAAATGATGAAAACAAAAATTATCAATCACTGAACTGAAAATTTAAGAAATAAAGACTAGTTATGTATTGGGCAATAAGTGCAATTTGCAGGCATAAAAATGGATCATAAAATTTGTAATATGTGAAGAAACTACAGTATACTAGTAATGCCACCCTCTACTGATTTAAGAGCCAAAATCTTTGGGGCCTTTAGGGCACCTTCCTGCGAGTGGACCCCACCCAGGAGCTTTTGAGTGGGCTCTTGGACCACATACTATTAGGCCTACTCATACACATTTGCTCTGCTTTCATGGTCTGTGGCCCATTAATTACTGTACTACATTTAATTCACCATGTGTAACATTACAAATCTCATCTAAAGGACTCTGTTTTGGGCCACAATTTATTTTATGGTGTACATAAAAGTTTAGCTAACTAGCCTATGGTCATACAATTTTAGATACTTTTGTGTTTGAATAAAAGAGTGAGTCAAGTATTCTTCGGGTTCCTGCCAAAAATATTCATCAGCTCAATACCTGTGGGTCAACAAAAGAAGATGTGGGTCCAGATGGTCTGCAAAAATTTTCATAGAGGAGACGTGGGCCTGTGGACTCAAAAGGTTTGGGTAATGATTATTGTCATCCAACTCCAAGTACTGTATATATCTAACCAGGGAGGTGATAAGGCTGACCTCCCTGAGCTCATTAATCAGTCCATATATCATGCATGAGATGCAGCCAGTTCAGGGAAGGGAATAATAAGAGTGGCATGGAAAGCCTGAACCATAAAAAGAAAAATGTTTTGCATCTTAATTCTCATAATGTCATGTAAAGCAAAACTTTAAAAAAGTTAGAAAACTGAAATAAAAACTAAAACTAATGTTACTATCCTCACTTTGTTGTACTGTACCTAGAAAATTGCTGCCAAAATGGGTCTAAACATAAGATGAAAAAGCAGACCTTTTCAGTGAAAGGACATTTTAAGCTACATTCCCTGAGGATGGCAAGGTTGAATATAAAGGCCAATGTCATGAAGTCTTAAGTAGAGTAAAATGGGCAAGGAACAGAGAATGGCAAAGGAAACTTCAAATAAGATCTATCAAGCAAAATAAAATTCTACAAAAGTTTGCACTGTTGGTACCCTCAGCTTGGTAAGCAGTAAAACATTTAACTCCAAAGATGGATGTCCTATCAAAAGTTAAAATCAGACTAAAAGAGTAAGGAATGAGGATAGAGAAGGGGGTCTAAAAGCATATTAAACAGGAAATAGCAAAATACACACATCCTTGATGTGAGTGGGACACAGGCACAGTTCAAAATAACTGGAGGCAGAGGCCATATCCTTTGAACCGCTTGCCTTGATGCCCCTCAAAAAAAATACCACCACCATACAGTAGGCCACGATGCCCTTCTATAAAAAAAAAAATTAACTTCTATTTAATGCCCTTTAGTTTCCAAGTTTTGGAAACCTGCTTTCCCCATCTGCCTGCACATACTGTACTGTAATTTGCAGATAACAAATCACAACACCTTTGTAGTATATGGAGCAATGAGGAGTTGCAGGCACGGATCCAAGGGGGGGGGGGAGGCTTCCTCGGGCCCAGCCCCCCCTTTTTCGCCACATCAACAATAACAAATACGCGAAAATTAGCATAATGTTAATCTAGGAGAATATTCAGGGGGCTTTCAGCCCCCCCCCCTTTTCGAAATGTCTGGATCCGTGCCTGAGTTGTGGGTTCTTTTCTGTTCCAAGTACTTAAACTGAACAAAGGGTTGCTCAAGTTTAACAACATTCTTTTCACTACAATGGTGGAGTACAAAGTAACATAATTTGCATAATTACTAGCAAACTTTCTGCAGCAAAATAAAGTTATTCATCCCACACTTTGCTGGGTAAAATGAGAGCCATTCAACCAAGGGTTGGTTACTACTAGGGCCTAAAGGAAACTCAACATCATTCGTAAAAGCATTTACAAGCTTAAACCCCAACCTGGCATATTGAATTGTTTCCATGAAAAGGTCTGTGTGTGGTCCCACACTGTTATCAATGTACAAGACATAAGTGCCAGGAGTTACTGTCTCAAGGAATGCAAGTCGTTGAGGTACTGGTTTGGTGATAATAAATGCCGATATGGAAGAAATAACCTTTACCAAGGTGATGAGGTGTGCATGTTTTATTGCTTCTCTTGCATGTGAAGACAGACCATCACTAGTAAGGTCCTCACTGATGAAATCAACTTGGCTGATTGGAAGATCCTGAGTACGGTCCCTTAAGCTGGCCCATGTTTTCTTCCATTCATTACATCTATCTATTATGGTTGCATGAAAGTTTGAGGTTATTCCAAGTGTTTTTAAGAACAGTGCAAATCCCAACACATCACTCCCGGGTCCACCTCCAATTGCAACCATGCGCAACTGTGGAATATTCTGCCAAATAGCAAACTTTTGGGTGAAGGGAATCATCGATACTAGAGCTGTATGTACCAGATGACTGTGTCTCATAAGGAAAACATAAACATACGCCCACCTTGTAGAATCATCACCAAAATCGAGGCGTTTTCCTTTCTTATGTAGTTCCTCATTATATGTGCCGACAACCACTTCCAATAGCTCACGGAAAGGTGTGGCTTCAGTGCTGCTGATCACTATTGGCATGATAATGTCCTGCTCAATTCTGTCCAAGAGCTGCCGTAAGTAGGCTGCAGACGCATGGTAGCCCAAAGATGGGTCCACAAAAGGAAAGGGCATGGGTCCAGCACAGTGACCAGCTCTAAGTAATGAAAAAGAAAGTAGTACAAAAATTGTTGTCTGAGTGTGTGAATGCTGAAATTAAGTTTAAAATTGTGTCAGTTTAGTGTACTGATGTATTATGATTGTTCTGTAACTGTTTCTTTGCAACAATTATTTGACAAAATTTATAATTTTCAAAAATCAGAAGTAAATTGGTGCCCATCAATTTTCCTATATTCAATGTACAGCTGAGCATGTCTTATAATCGATACTGTATAAACTGTGGAAATTACTGTCATACCCTCTTCAGAGCAAGCTCTATGCTGAAAATTTTGCCATTGCACTGACACTGCATTTCAGTTGGTCCAGTTTCAAGCTTGGATTGCAGGGGTCTGGTGGTATTTGGAGGTGGGTCCAATATGTCAGACTGATTCTTTTTAATGAACACTATGTGTGACTTAAATACAATATCATGCGCATATGGAGGTCAGTCTGAATTTAGTTGGAACAACGTCTGCATGGATGTTTAGGCCAGGATTTGATGTTAATTTTATAAAAAGAAACGAAATGGACATCAATTAATACTGACACAGTGATCCTAACCTGGCATCAATCAGATGGCAAAATGAGCTGTTTACTGGGTCATTCCTCCCCCCATCCACCACTCATGATCCTCTCCCAGCACTGGCCGCCTTCTTTAATAATTCATTCCCAGTCTACAGTATTTGATCCCTACTATCCAACAATTTATGGATGTTTGGGTTTTGGCTTTTTTATTACATCCCCCAGTTTACTAAAGTTGAAAAAAAGAGAAAAGCTTTATTCGGAATGAAAAACCCCCCCCCCCCTTTCCAAACTTTATTGTTTGGGGTATAAGAAGGTAAATACCTTTGCTGATTGTCAAGTAAAGTGCGAGGTTTATAGATTTAACAACTTTTCCTCGGGGCCGTTTGAGTATGTAGCCTCCGGGTGGACAAACCAAGCCTCTGCCCCCGAAGTAGTTTTCAAGAATTTTGGTTCTACCCCCCTCAATGCCACAGAAACTAAAGGAATCAATTGGGTTGGGGTAAGGAAAAAAGATTCCAAGGTAAGCACCCTACCGCTTTTGAATAATCATTTTCATATACTTTACACTTTGCCTTTTACAATGTTTCACCAAGAAGATTCAAGGTTGCCCCTCCCATTGGCCCTTTCAGCCTGAGTGTTTAAATTCCCCCTTTTGTTTTTCCAGTTTTATCCCCCCAAATGTTTCCTTCCCTTCCAAACATTTTGGGTTTTTAGGTGGGTAAAAGGGCCATGACATTAACCCCCATTTTTAGTGTGATAAAAAATTATGTAATTTTAATTTTAATATCCAGAGAATCAAAGGAAAAGCTGATTAAAGTTTTACCAGAAGTTAGTTTAAAATTCCTCTTTAATATGCAGAACAAAATTTGAGTTTAAGGATTTTTTTAACACCTCCTTAAAAAAGTTCTAATTTTACTTTTAAATTTATTTTCCAAGGCTTTTTCATACTCTTTCATGATATGAATCTGGTAAAGGCTTGGTTTGTTGTAAAAGTTGAAGGAAATTCATTATTTAGTTATAATAAGGGATCACAACTCGTGAAAAAATGGAAATTGCATGGTATTATGATTGATAGAAATTGAACCCCCCAAACCTCTTAATGCCCCCAGAAAAACCCTTTTATGTCAATGGATTTGGGTGTGAGAAATCTATTTTTTTTAATAGTACTTTTTGTTTTTGAAATTTCCCTTGTCATCGAATTTTTGGCATTTAAGATGGGGAAAGCCTAGCCCCAGCCCCAAATTTAATACATTAGAAGAAACGAAAAATTTCCGAAAAGGGATTATCTGCCCGGCCTTTTATAAGCTTTAAAGGGTTTACAAATTTTTTTTGCCTGCAAGATGCAGAGCTGTTATTTGACGTGGGATTTTATTTTTTAATTTTTTGCATTTATGGACCTAAAGATTTACTATGGGGGAGCCCAGAAACGACCGGATGGTAATTTTTTCCCGACCCGTCATAGCACCGTGGCCAGGTAGCGCTCTGGTTTCTGACTCTAACAGAAAAATTTAGGAAAGCTGTAGAGGGAGCCATAAAGCGGCCCCCCGGGTGAGTGGTTAATAACCAAAAGGGGGGGAAGGGGGTTGGGGTATGCAGTGGCCAGTAGAAATTCTTAATGGGGGGGGGGGGCTGTGGGGGCCCCCCATTTATTTTATGGGGGGGCTTGATGTATGGAGGGGGAGGGGGAAAACCCGTGGGGCCCCCTCATTTATTTTTGGGGTGGGGGGCTTCAGATGTGATGAGGGGGGGGGGGAATCAGTATAATTCACACTTGAGTTTTGGGGGAGGGCCCCCATTTGGGGGTGCCAGATGTATTAGGGCTTGTGCCCCCCAAACCCCCTTGCCCCAGGGGGAAAGGGTGTAATGAAATTAGGGTACATTTCAAAATTTTGCCCGACTATCAATTTGACATGAGTCAGGTGTCAGTTTTTTTTTTTCATGTGCAAAACTTTAACAAGGCAAAGGGCAGTGGCTACCGAGTTTTCCATTGTGCTAAAATTCCGTGTATTTTTTTGTCTCATATCATTGTCATAAAAAAAAAACAAAGATTTATCAAAATTTTGTACATTGTACCCTGCTGGGAGTGATAAAAATAAACCCAAACTTTGGTTTTGAGTGTTTTCTTCAAAGTGTACTTAATTTTGATGTGGGTTAATACTTACATTTGTAATACAAAATTTTATGATAATATTCCACCTCCCCACACAACTGTGGAAGTTTCAAAAAAAGTTGCCATTTTGTATTTTATTTACAGTGGGGAAAGAGGGCAGCACATAACAGAGCTCAAATTGTGTATTACATGGCAGAGAATTTGGAACAAAGAAGGGCTGAAGTGGCTGAGGTTTGTATTAACAGCATTACCCCTCTCTTGTATTTTTACATTTTGTCTGGTGCTTTAAAGGAGAGGTTTAAGAAAAAAAAAAAAATTTTGGACATTTAAAAAGGAACTAATTCTAACATTCGGTTATTTTTTTCAAATCTTAGGTGTGGTTCTCTTGTTTTAGGGATGAAATTAAGGTACCTTGAAGGAAATGGAGTAATGTCATCTATCACCTGAGAGCAATGCATTTTTTTTTTTAGTTTTGTTGTTGGATCTTGAAAACTTAACTTGGGTATGAATTATCCACAGGGGAAAGTTAAGTTTGCAAATTCCGTGAACTGTCTGCATCACTTTTCGAAACACATTAAAATAACATGGGAGAAGATTGGTTAAGTATTAACAGTTTTGAGTAATGTGAAGTTATGATGTCAGGTGGTGCTCTGGTTAAAAATGTGGACAAAATTCACTGCATGTAGCTTGAGAACCTCAAATAGGAATTGACAGCAAATTTCACCCAGAATTCTTAAAGTGCCCTCTAGCATATCAGAATTGAATTTTTAAAGGCTATAAATTTCTTTTAAGTTAGTTTACAGACCCATAATCATGAATATGCTAATTAGTCTATGATTTTTGAATATTTTCTCTCTAGAGCATACACAAACTGACCGGCAAGAAATGAAGACGCCTTACGAGGGGACCTGTCATACGAGACTCTTTATGGGGAGCGTATGCTGACAAAAATGGGGGGAAAAAAAAGGGTTTATAGGGAATTTTTTTAAGGGGGGGCCCCCAAAAAAAAAGTTAAGGGGCCCAAAAAAAAAATTTAAAATTTCCATTGAGCTAAAAAAAAATTTTTAAAAAAGGGAAATTTACCTCGGGGGGAAAAAATTTTTTCCCACCCCTTTGGGGCCCCCTTTTTAAAATTTTTAAAAAAAAAATTTAAAAAAAGAAAAGGTCCTTTTAAAAAAGGGGGTTTTATAAAATTTTAAAAAAAATTAAATTTTGAAATTTTTAAAAAAATATCAATAAATTAGTTTTTCCCCAAAAATTTTACAAAAACAAAAAACCAAAGGGGGGGGTTTTCCCAAAACTAAAATGCCCTTAAAGCCACAAAAAAAAAAACCGGGGTTTTGGGGCCCAAACCCCAAAACCCAGAAGAAAGGAAAATTTAACCCAATTTTTTTCCAATTTAACAAAGGTTTTTTTTCAAAGGAAAATTTTTTGGGGTTTTTTAAAAAAAATTTTTTGTAAAAAGAAATTTTTTTTCCCCCCAAAAAAATTTTTTCCCCCAACCCCTTCTTTTCCCCCTTTTAGAGGGGTTTTTTAAAAATGGGAAAAAATTTTATTTTTGGGAAAAAAACCCCCCCAAAACCCCCCAAGTTTAAATAACAAAATAAAAAATTTTGAAAAAAACCTTTTAAACCCCCCTTTTTTGTTCCCCAAAATTTTAAAAAAAACTTTTCCATTTTAAAAAAAAAACCCCCCCATTTTCCCAAATTGAAAAAATTTGAAATTTTTTAAAAACTTTTTAAAAAAACCAGTTTAAATTTTTTCTAAAAAAAAATTGGGTTTTTTAAAAACCAAACCCCTTCCTGAATTTTTTACATAAATTTTTTTTCAAAAAAGAGGTTTTCCCCCAAAAAAACAAAAAATTTAAAAAAGGGGTTTCTCCCAAAAAAAGGGGGGGGAAAATACTTTTTTAAAAACCAAGGAAAACCCCCCCCCCAAAAAAATTTAGGCCCTTTGGAAAAAAATTAAATTAAGATTTCCAAAGTTTTAAAAATTTCATTAAAATTTCCCCTTTTTTAAGATTTTTAAAACCCAACCCTTTAAATTTTTTTTTTGGGGGGGGGCCCCCCTTTTCCCCCAAAAAATTTTTGAAGTTTCATTTTTTTTTGGCTTTAAGGGAATTTTTTTCAAAATCTAAAAAAATTGATTTTTTAAAATTTTTCAAACGATTTTTAAAAGCCTTTTTTTTGGGGGAATTTTTAATTTTCCCCCTTTTTACCCCGGGGTTTTTTTCCCCAAAAAATTCATTTTTTTTTAAAAGTACTTTGAACCCAACGGGGAAAAAATTTTTAAAAAAAATTTCCAAAATGGGGGCCTTTAAAAGGCTTTTCGAAAAAAATTTTTAAAATTATTTCCCCAAAAAATTTTTTTTGGGAAAAAAAAATTTTTATTCTTTTTTTTTAAAAACCCAAAACAAACAAATTTTTTTTTTGGGAATTTTTTTAAACCCTTTCCCAAAAAGGGGAATTTAAAATAAAATTTAAAAAAAATTGTTTTTTGAATCCCCCCTTTTTAAAAAAGAAAAAAAAATTACAAAAAATTTTCCCCCTAAAAAATTAAAATTCCCTTTAAAAGGATTTTTTTTTTTTAAAAAGAGGCTTTCTACCCCCAAACCCATAAAAAACCCCTTTTTTAAAAAGGAAAAAAATTTTAAAAAAAATTTTTAAAAATTAAAACCCCCCCAAAACCCCAATAAAAATTTTAACAAGTTTTTTAAAAAACAAAATTAGGCCCCGGAATTTATAAAATTTTAAAAAATTTTAAAAACCCCATTTTTTGGCCCCCAAAACCAAAAAGGAAAAAATTAAACAAAAAAAAAAATTTTAAACCCTTTCCTCAATTTTTTCTGACAGAAAAAAAAAATTAAATTTAAAAAGTTAATTTTTAAATAAAAAATTTTAAAATTTAAAAAATTTTTCGAAAATTTTGAAATTTTGGGGAAACTTCTTTTTTTTATTTTTTAAAAAACCGGCTTTTGGGTTCCCGTTTTCTTTATAATAAAAGGGAATTTGGGGGAAATTTACCTAAAAACTAAAAAACCCCCAAAAAAATTAAAAAAATTTCATTAAAAGAATTCCCCTTTTTCCCCAACCCCCTTTTTAAAAGGGCTCCCTTTTTTTTAAAAAATTTTTTAAAATAAAGGCCCCCTTTTTTTTTAAAAAATAATTTTTTCCCAAATTAAAGTATATAATTTAAAAGGGTAAAAGGGGCCATTAAAACCCCCTTTTTTTTCCCCCCCAAAAAATTAAAAACCCAAAAATTTTCCTTAACTTTTTTAAAACCCAAAAACCAAACCCCCTTTTTTTTCCCCTTTTAAAAATTAGGTTTGGGGTTTCCTTTTTTAAAAACCCCCCTTTAAAACCCAATATTTTACAAAAATTTTCCCTTTCCCCCCTTTAAAAAACCCCTATCCGGGGAAAACCAAAAAACCTTTTTTTTGGGAAAAAAGTTTCCCTGGGGCCTTTTTAATTTTTTCCAGCCCCCCCTTTTTTTTTGGGGGGGAAAAACGTTTTTTTTTTTCCCCTCCCCCCAAAATATTGGGTCAAAAAAAAAAAATAAACAAAAAACCCTTTTTTTTTGGAAATTTTTTTTAAAAAACCTTTTTAAAACAATTTTTAAATTTTTTTTTTTAAAAATTTGAAAAATTTATGAAATTTGGATTTAAAAGGAAAAATGGTTAAAAAAAAAAAAACCCCCCCTTTTTATTTAAAAGGAAATTTTTCCAAATCCAACCCGGGGAAAAAAGGCCCCGGGCTTTAAAAACCTTCAAAGAGGTTTTAAATTTTTTAAAATCCCCAAAAAATAAAACCCCCCCCTTTTTTTTGGGGGGTTTTTTTCCCAAATCCCCCCCCTTTGAAAATTTTTTAACCCAAATGAAGGTTTTTAACAAAAAATTTTTAAGGAATTTTAAAAATTTTTTTTTTTTTTCCCGGCCCTTTTAAAAAAAAAAAGGGAAAAAAAAATTTTTTTAAAAAAAAAAATTTTTTTGGGGAAAAAAACCCAAACATTTAAAAATTGTCCCGGGAGTAAAAAAAAATTAAAAATTTTTGGGTGGGTGTTTTGGCCAACCTTTTTTAAATTTTTTCCCCCAAAAAAAGTAGGGGAAACAAGGGTTTTTTTTTTTTTTGCAAAATAAATTTAAAGGGATGGGGTTTTTTTTCAAAAAAAAAAAATTTTTTTCCCCTTTTAAAAAAAACTTTTTTAAAAAATTTTTTAAAAAAAACCTTAAAAATAAGTTTATCCAATTTTTTTTCCCCCCTTGTGGATAACACTCAACTAATACCCCAATTTTTTTTTTTTTTAAAATTTTTAACCCCCACCCAAATTTAAAATTTATTTTTAAAAATTTAAAAGGCCGGTGCCCCCTTTTTTTTTGGGGATTTTTGGGGTTTTTTTGTGGAATTTTAAAAAAAAATTTTTCCCAATTTTTAACCCTTAAAAAGGGGGGAAAGAAAATAACCAAAAAAAATTTTTGGGGAAAAATTTTCAAATTTTTTTCCCCCCAAAAAAAAAAAGGTTTTGAAACCCCCCCTTTTCCCCCCCCCCTTTTAAAATTTTCCCCCCAAAAATTTTTACCCCCATTTTAAAAATTTTGACCTGAAACAATTTTTTTTCCATTTTTAAAAACAGGGAAAATTTTTTAAAATTTTAAATTTTTGGGTTTTTTAAAAAATTTTTTTTTTTTAATTTTTTTTCCCAAAATTTTTAAAAAGGAAAAACCCTTTTTAGTAAAAATTTTTAAAACAATCCTTTCCCATATTTTTAAAATAAAAAAAAAAATTTGGGGCCCAATTTCCCTTTCCCTTCCTTTTGAAAAGGGTTTTAAAACCTTTTTCCCTTTTTTTTAAATTTGGGAAAAAGGGAAAAAAAGGCCAAATTCCCTTTTTCCCTTTTTTCCCCCCCTTTTCCCAAAAAAGGAAAAACAAAAAAATTAAAAACCTTTTTTCCCCCCTTTCCCCTTTAATTTTTTTAAAAAATTTAAAAAAAACCCTTTTTAAAAAGGGTTAAAAAAAAATTTCCCCAAAAAATTTTTGGGGGTACCCAAAGGGAAAAAAAGGGGAAAAGAAATAAAAACCCCCCTTTTAAATTTTTTTGTTTTTTTAAAATCTTTAAATTTTATTGGGTTATTAAAAAATTTGTTAAAAAAATTTTTTAACCCTTTGGTGCTTTGGCCCCTTTTAAAAAACCCAATTTTTTTGGGGTTAAAAAACCCCCCCTTTCCCCCCCCTTTTCCACCCAAAATGTTCCCCCCCTTTAAAATTTTTTTTAGGGGGGGGAAAAAAGGGTTTCCCCAAATAAAATTTAAAAAAGGGGGGGCGCTTTTTTAAAAATTTTTTTAAATTTTTAACCATTTCCCAAAATTTTTTTTTTTCCCCCCCCCCCTTTAAACCCCCCAAAAAAAACCCAAATTTTTTTAAAACCCTTTGAAATTTATTCAAAAAGATTTAAATTTTTATTGATTTTTTCACCCGGGGGAAATATTTTTTTAGAAATTTCCGGACTTTTTTCAAATTTTAAAACCCGCAAGTTTAAAAAAAAGGGGGTTTTTGGGAACAAAGGGGTTTTTCTTCCAGTCCCAAAGAAAAAATACAAAATGCCCGGGGTTTTAAATTTTTTGAACCCCGGGGGAGGTGTTTTAAAAAAAAATTTTTTGGGGGATTGAAAACGCAAAAACAAAATATTTTTCTTTTTATTAAAAAAATTTTTTTTTTCTTTTTGGGGCTTTTTCCGGGGTTTTTCCTTTTAAAAATAAAAAGGGTTCAAAAAAAAAAGGGGGAAAAAAATTAACAAATCATGGTTTTTTGGAAAAAAATTTGGAAACATTTGGGGATTTAAAAAAAAAACCCCGAAATTTTTTTTTTTAAAATAAAACCCGAAAACCAAAAACCCAAAATTTTCGAAAGGGAAAATTTTTAAAAAATTTTTTTTATTTTTTTTTAAAAAAAAAATTTATAGGGGGGGAAAACGGGGTAAATTTCGGTTTTTCTCATCTTTCCAAATTCAAAAATTTTAAACCAAAAAAAATTTTAAAAATTTTCTTCACCAAGTAAAAAACCCAGGAAAAAAATTTTAGCCCAACCTTTTTGATTTTTAAAAAATAAACCAAAAAAATTTTTTCTTCAATTTACGGGCATTTCCCGAAACTTTTTTTTTCCCCCCCCCGGGGGGTTTTTGGGTATCCCATTAAGGGGGTTTTTTTGGGGGGGAAACTTTTTAAAAATTTATTTAAAGGGGGTTTTTTTAAAAATAATTTTTTTGTTTTGGGGGGGAAAAATGGGGTTTTGGAGAAATTGTTTATAAAAAAAAAAAGGGTTATTTCCCCAAAAAATTTGGGGGGGGGGGTTTGGGGGGGGGTTTTAGAAAGGGGTTTTATTAAAGGGAACCCCCTTTTTTTAAAAATTTTTGGCCAAGTTCCAAAAAATTTTTTAGTTAGTTTTTTGGGACCCCCCCTTTCCGAATGTTTTTTTTACCCCCTTTTTGTTTTTAAAAAAAATTAAAATTCCCTTTTCCCCCTTTTAAAAAAGGGGGTTTTTTTTTTTAAAAATCCATAAAAAGCCCTTTTTTTTAATGGGCTTTTAAAAAAGCCGGTTTTTGGGGGGGGAAAAAACGAAAAAAAAACGGTGAAAAAACCTTTTCAAAAAAAAAAAAAAATTTCGTTTTTTGGGGAATTAGTATTTTTTTAAAGGGTTTTAAAAAAATTTCCCCGGGGAAAAACCCCTTTTTTCCAATTAAAAAAGGGAAAATTTTTTGAAAATATTTAATTTTAACCCTTTTCAAAAAAAATTTTAAATGTTAAAAAAGGGGGGAAAAAATTTTTTGAAATCCCCCCAAACCTGACCCTGAAAGTTTTTTCTAAAAAACTTTTCTAGGGTTTTTTTATTTTTGGGAAAAAAAAAAAAAATTTAAGCAAATTTTTTATATTAAAAACTCAAAAATTTAAAAGGGGGAAAAAAAAAACCAGGGGGATTTTTCAGTTTTTTAACAAAGGGGAAAAACCCCACAAAAAGGGTTTTTTAAAACCCAAAAAAATTAAAATTTTTAAATTTAAACCCCCCCTTTTCTTTTAAAATTCAAAATCCCCAAAAAAGGGGGGGAAAATTTAAAAAAAAACCCCCCCTTTTTTTTAAAAGAAAATTTTCACCTTCTAAAAAAATTTTCAAAAAAAAAAAACCCATTTTAAGGGATTAAAAAAAAAAAGAAAAAAAAATTGGGGTTTTAAATTCCCTTTTTTTCCCTTTTTAAATTGGGTTTTTTTTAAAAAAAAAAACAGCAAAAAAAAACCCTTTAACCCTTTTTTAAAAAAAAACCCCTTAAAAATTTTTCCCTTTTGGTTCCTTTGCTTTTTAAAAAGGTTTTTGGGGTTAATTTGGGGGAATTTTAAAATTTAAAAAGGGGGAAAAAAAAATTTTTTTTTTTAAAAAATAAAAAAACCAAATTTTCCCCCCCAAAGAAATTTTTTTTTTTAAACTTTGTTTTTTTTTATTTTTTTCCAAAAGTTTTTGCAAAAAAAAGGTCACCACCCTGGGAAATTTTGCACTTAAAAATTCCCCCTTTTGGCCCCTTTTAAATTTGGGACAAAAATTTTTGGGGATTTAAACCCCCCCAAAAAGGGGAAAGGGGGGGGAAAAAAGTTAAAAACTTCACCCCCCCCAAAAAAAGGGTTTGGGAAAAGCCCCTTTTAAACCCCAATCCCCCCCCCAAAATAAATGTAAAAATTCCCCCCTCCCTTTTAATTTAAAGATAAAAAAAGGGGCCCCCCAAGGCCCCCCAATTTTCCCCCCCGGGGGCCCCCCCCTTTTCCCAAACCCCCCCCAAATTAAAATTTTTGGGGTTTCTTTTTTATTTCCCCGGGTTTTAAACTTTCAAGGCCGGCCCCTTTTTTTTGTCAAATTTTTTAAAAAAACCCCGTTTTCGGGGCTCCCCGGTAAATTTGCCGGCCTTCAAAATTTAAAAAAATTTGGGCCCCCAAATCTTTCTTTACTTCAAAAGAAAAAAATTTAAATTTTCCCACCAAAAAAAGGGGGAAAACCCCAAAAAACCCTTTATTTTTTTAAAAAATTTTAAACCTCGAAAAACTCAAATATTTTTTAAAAAAAAATTTTTTTTAAAAAATAATTTTCCCCAACAACCCGAAAAAATAAATTTAAAAATTGGGGGGGGGAAAATTTTTAAAAAAATTTTTTAAAAATTTCCATTTTTAAAAAAACCGTTTAAATTAAAAATTGTTTCTTTAAAATAAAAAAAAAAAAAACCCCAAAACCCATAAAAAAAAAAAATTTCTTCAAATTTTTCCCTTTAAAATTTTTTTGGGAAAGAGAAAAAAAACCCCCTTTTTAAATTTTTTCTTTTTTTAAAACAAATTAAAAAATTTTTTAAAAATTTTTACCTTTTTTTTGTTTTTTTTAAAAAATTTAAAACCCAAAATTTTAAAATTTTAATTTTTTTGGTTTTTAAAATTTTTTTAAAATTTTACAAAAAAATTTAGGGGTTTAAAATCCCAACCAAAAAGGGGGAATTTTTTGGGTGCAAAAGGGGAAAAAAAAAAACCAAGGGTTAAACGTTAAAAAAAGGATCAAAAACCGGAAGAAAAAAATTTTTTTTTCAAAGCAATTAGGTTGAAAATTTTTCCGTTATTTAAAATTTTTCCCATTAAACCCCGTTAATGTTTAGCCCCTTGGGGGGGGGAAAAATTTTTTTGCGGGGTCTTTCACCAATCTTAAAAACTGCCAGAAATTCCAGATGACAATGAAATTTCCACCCCAAACAGAACAAAGTACTATGTTAATAACAAATGTAAGCATTATCCTCCACACCCCATATCCAAATATGGGACAGGCCCCAAGTAGATTGTACTGGGTGGCATGTGTGAAAGAAGGGCCCTTTGGTGGTTCCATTCTTAGTCCAGATCATAATACAATGCAATTTCCCATTTTTTTTTTCACCGAAGTTTTTTGTGAATCCCCTTATTATAACTAAATAGGGATGAATATTCCCATTCAAAAAAACAATCCCTTGGACCAAACCAAGCCCCAAATTCCCCCTTCCCCACCAGATTTGCATATCCAGGAAAGAGTATGAAAGAAAAAAGCCTTGGAAAGATTAATTTTACAAATGTAAAATTAGAACACTTGGTTTTTTAGAGGGAGGGGTGGTTACAAAGAATCTCCTCAAAAAACCCCTCAATTTTAAGTTTTTTTGGTTCTGCCATAATTAAAAAGCAGGAATTTAATCTAAACAATTCTGGGTAACAACTTTTTATTCCAGCTTGTCATGTTTGGGATTTCCCTCTGTGGATATTAAAGTTAAAAATTTACCATAATTTTCCTATCACGAAGGCGGGTAAACGAGTGGGGTCAGGCAAGCAAACGTTGGGTTAATTGTCCCCATGGTCCTTGTCAAACCTCCACCTAATACCAAAGAATTGTTTTGTGAGGAAAAGGAAAAGACCATTTTGGAATGAGGGAGATAACAAAAATCCCCTGGGAAAAAGAAACAAAAGGGTGGGAAAATTAAGCCAGCTCCCAAGGCGGAAAAGTGGCCACGAATAAGGGAGGGGGGGGGAGGCCCCCCCAAGGCAGTTTTTTGTTGAAAATCTTTTCTGGATGAGCAACACCTTTGCATAAAGAGGCCCAAGGTGTAAAAAAAAGGGGGAGGGGGGGGGGGGGGGAGTGAATAATGTGGGGAAAATTGTTCATTTTCAAAAGCAGAAAGTAGGCTTGGCTTAACCTTTGGAAATCTTTGTTTCCGTTTTGACCTCAACACAAAATTTGCCTTTCACTTTCATTTTTCCCTTGTTTGGCATTGATGGAGTGTGAGAACCAAAACTTTCCCTTGTAATCTACTTCAGTGGCAGGATGGCCCCTTTTGTGGGTTTTTGTCCCCATTCCAAAGGCAGATGGCCAAAAATGGACCATACTTCAAACCAGGCCCCCTGGCAAGGAACCAGTGGTTTTTTTTTATGTTGGAAAATGCTATAACAACCCTCCCAAGCCACTTGTAAACTTGAAAACCAATGCAGTCAAAAGGTATTTAACCTCCCTTAATCCCTCAATCAAATTAAACAGTTTTGTCCGGGAAAGGGGGGGTGGGGATTTTTCTTCATTCCCAGAAAAATAAATGCTTTTTTGCTCCTTTTCTTTGTCAATCAACTTTTATGTTTAAGACCCCCTGGTTGGGATGGTAATAATAAAAAGCCAAAAGTTACACCCTGCCCCATTCTCACATAAGGAATATTTTTCCCCCTCTGTTACCCGCTTTTTCCCCCCAGCCAGAAAATGGTTACAGGATGTTTCCCCTGGAAATCATGTAATCCTAAAAGTACTTGGAATAAAGTGGGGGGTTGTTCCGCGGGAGAGTGTTTTTTCCCAGCACCCCGTTAATCATTAAAAAAAACAGTGTACCATGCCACCTTTTGGGCAATACTAGCCCAACAATGCTTGTCCCCCCTAAAGGTAACAGCATACAAATGTAACCATGAATAATTTTATCTTGGTAATCCAGGGAAAATAATTTTAATTTCCCTCAATTTTTTGCATAGGCGGGGGGAACTGGGGGGTGTTGTTGGAAGAAAATTTTTTTCCTTCTGTTAGTGGGGTGGTTAAAATTTACTGATAAAAAAACCCTAATGGTTTTTTTTTGTTAATGCCCACACAAGAAAACCCTGCTAAACACATTTTTTCCCATTTTGGTTTGTAAAGCAATTTTTGGGACCACGTTGTGTGTAAGCAAAAATTGCCGATGTGCGAAATTATTCCCCTTTCTTATTTGCAATTGGCAGTTTTTTTTGCTACCACAAAATGGGATAAATGGGTCGTTACAACAAAATTTTATGTAAGCAGAGAATTTTTGCAACATACAAACTTAGGGTTTTATAAAATGAATTTTTTTGTGGATAGACAGAAACGCCCACCCAGAACACCCTCCAAAAACTTGATATGCCAAAATTTTAAGCCACTAAAAAATTTATTCCCCGTGTTGAAAAAATGTTCCCCAAGTTCCTGAAAATTTGTTGCACCAGTGGGATCAGTGGGGGGAACTGGTACAAAGTGGACCACCAGCAGTATTGAAATTTCCAGTTGCATCTTTACATCATAAACCATGGGAAAAATTATTTCTAATTTGGCCAGGAAAAGAAATAGAAACTGTTGCAAGAAAAGTTTTTTTTACTTTTTTTTTCCTTCCCTTTGGAGTTGCCCGTGCCCCCCAATTTTTTTCCTAATAATTTTTTTTGTACTTGTTTTTTTTCATTAAACTAATAGTAGAAAAAAAATCAGAATATTCCAGTAAACATTAAATAATTTTCGTTTGGTGTGTTTTTTCAAAAACAATACAAAACAGAAAACAATTTTCTTTCCCAAAAAAAAAAACAGTTTTTGTAACACTTCAAGAGAATTCCCCTGTGTAAGCACCTGTAATATTTATTGTCCCCGCAAAAATTTTAAGCCTGGCCTTTTTTATAAATTTTGAACACTGCAAAAGATTCCTGGAAATGTATGGGTTGTTCCCAATTCCTTCAGGTGTTTCCCACATACAAAGCCAAACATATACAACGGTGAAAAAGTAAAAAAATCTTTACAACTTCCCAGTTATGGAAAGTTGGGTAACGCCTTGAAGGAACTCCCCCAATATTTTTGGACAAGTCAGGTTTAACCAAGGGGAACCCCCCCTATCAAGAAGTACACCCCCCCCCCCGTGGACTTTAAAAACTGAGGAAGGTTTCCACGAGTGTGTAACAATTATTTTCATGCCCTGTTGGTAGGTAATACATTTTGTACACCTGCCCCCCATAGCCAACAGTGGGTGTAATAAAATGTTAGAAGAAGTTATAAGCCCAAGAAATTATGCAGTTATTACCTATACGGTTATATCTAGTGGGTCAAATAGCCCTTTTTTGGATGGGGGGGGGGGGGCATAACGGTTTTGGTTTCCTTGAACTTGCTTTTGTACACCGGATGAACGGAAGAAAAGCAGACAAACCCTAAAAAAAAAGGGGAAATTTGCAAAACCTGAAAATTTTTCAGAAAAAGACTCTAAAAGAACAAAGGATCCCCAGTTTTTTTTGTTTTACCAATGTTTAACTTACACATGCATAGGAACCACAACAGGCCCCAAAAAACCAACGGAACACAAGTCCTCCCCGCAGGATCCCCTAGGATGTTGCCAAGTCCCTAAGGAAAATTGTTTAAAGGTAGGCCTAAACCTACCACCAATACCCGAGTTTTGTTTGTAACAAAAGTTCCCCAATGGAACCCCCCCGAGGTACCAACTAATTTTTTCAAAAAGGGGAAATGAACTAGAGCAAATTGTAATCATAAATTTTTCCTCAATAGAAAATAATTACAATGACTCGAGTCACATTGAAAAGTAAATAAAAATAACCCTCGACTTCAACCTGGCAAAATGGAAAGTGGGAACCCTCCCGTTACAACACCTTTGACCCCCAATACCTGACACAATACAAACACTTTTTCAATTATGTCCACCCCCTCAAAAAAGGCTCATGGGAATGCAAGTGTTTGCACCAAACAAAACTACACCTTTCCCCCATACTCTCCTTTTGCCTCCCATCACGCACCCCCATATGCCCCACGGTGTTGACGATAACCTCCAAAATCCAGGCTTGCTTTGCATCAAACAATATTTGGTCGGCCCATTTAACCCCAGACACTCGCACCAGCGTTTTTTTCCAGACCTCAAAGGCAAAACTTCTAAGGCTTAGGCCCCAATTGTTCCTCTGGTCACCCCAGAACCGCCTTAAAGATGCCCAGGCCACTAGTTTTTTTGGTTATTGATTTGCCTGGAGGGCCAAAACACTGCCCCTCTTTGGCCCGGGTGGGGACCGGAAAAATGGAAAGCCCCAACCAAACAAAAGTAAACAAGGTCCCCAAAAGATCTGGTGAAAAGGAAGATAATACTAGAAAAACAAAATCTTTTTACAGTAAAAACACTAATTTTTTTTAAATTTTACACTGATACACCTGTTCCACCCCCCCCCTCCCCATTTTCTTGTTTATTTTCCTACCCAAATGGCCTTTAGCACAAACCTTTGTTTTCCTTTAATCACTTGACCTAAACAATGCAGATGCCCCCCGTAATTGGGGTTAATAGGTTTTTTATCATTTTTCAATAATTTACTGTGCATCTTATAATTGTTGGGTCCCTTATTCCCACGTCCCATTACATGGTCCCCCAATTACTGGGCTATACAGAAAAATTACGCAGAAAATCCCGTGATTTTTTTTTGAAAAAATACCAATCTCTCGTTGTTATTATA
Organism: Holothuria leucospilota; assembly: GCA_029531755.1. Lineage (NCBI taxonomy): Eukaryota > Metazoa > Echinodermata > Holothuroidea > Aspidochirotida > Holothuriidae > Holothuria > Holothuria leucospilota. The sequence goes on along the minus strand of CM055972.1, from coordinate 19,030,491 downwards.
ACACAAAACCCCTTAATCGCAAGACTTAAGGTGTTCTACGTTACGTTGATCGCCATATCCATAGTTTTGAAAATGTAGATTGGTGGAACCAGGTTTGCAACTTTGGCACTGATGGCCTCTTTTGATACCTATTAGACCTAAGTTTTGTCACACAATGATTGTATAATTGCCACTGGCATATATTCCATAGAATTGAAACATTTGCAAAAGCGATTTTCTGCGGTGAGGAAAAAATTCACCCTAACGATCACCCATTTTGAAGTCCATGACTTCCCAACACATGTCTGATCTTTTCCTCCCAAAGTTCACCTTTTAGGACTAAAAAAATGTGACGATTTATGCTGCTATTGTATCCTGCTTAAGAATTTCCCAAAACTTACCACTGAAAGCAAAATTTCCAACCTGAAAAAAATTACTCCTGTTGCCTAATTTAAACAAAAATGAAAAATGGTGTTTTTTGGGGAATCATTGAACATGGCCATAAACAAACCCCCTCACTTCCATAACACACTACTGGAGGTGTCACACTGTTGGACATGTGGCTTGGTAAAAATGAAAAATGGTAGTAAGGGGGGTTCAGTACACAACCCATTCTTGTGAGGACACACTCGCCCAATTTTGAGACCCCCTAACAAACCTAGTTGAATTCCCGGGGGACCCTCCCTCCTTGCCCTGGCCATACTTTTCAAACATAATTCCCCCCATCCACTACCGTCCCCCTTTCCCTCTGTGGCTGTGGATCCCACCAATGGCCCCCCAATGTTCGCCCTCCTCCCACTGATTTGATTATATCAAAATGAGTGTACCCCCCCCCCCCCCCCAGTAATGAAGATGTGGGTAGAAAATAATCCTGCTCCCTCCCCCCCCCCCCTCAGTTTCTCCAACGAGTGTAGATTGGCCAATGTGAGGGTAATTTGTTTCACTGAAAACCACCCTAATCCTGCCGAGCCACGCACCAACTACAACCTACAAAATGAATAGAAATTTATATACCAACACTTTTTTTCTCAGCATGACACCAACCAAGGAGCTTTTTTTTTAGTGAGATAATGAAAAATCCATTACTCACCAGTTCCCACTATCAATGTTTTGTAGTCACACCTTGTAAAATGGTGAGATACAGCCGCTTTTTTACACAATCATTTATCACTAGATATTGTCCCCCCCTGACCCACTTTGTTGTAAAGTAAGGGTCAAACAGCTCTTTTCTCCTCCATTTCTGGACCTTTTGGACACCAGCCCCCTGCTTTTTTAAGATTGCCCTAGTTGCAAGTTTAAAAAAACTTGCTAAATCCACACTCCATTTTTTTTTGGGGACTTGATCCTTGTCCCCCCTGTCTGTTTTATAATTAAGAGCCATTAGCGGTGATCCCCGTGTTTTTTTTTTTTTTTTTTTTTTTTTGTTTTTTTTTTTTTTTTTTTGTCGCGACTGCTCACATCAGTTACAAAGAGCCCTGCACTGCCCATGCCTGATGCAACCAAGCGGCTGAGAGCCAAAAAAACATAACGAATTGAACCTTTACTGAACTTACACCTAACAAACACTGCCCAGAACATGCAAGACGTACCACTAGTTTGTGTTTTGCATTTCATTTTAACCCCTGGATACAAATTAAATGCCAATAACGTTTCTTAGATGTATGCCCCTGAGTACAATACTAAATGTACGTAAACTACTGGCCCCCAGGTATTTTGCCTTGCCCTACAACAACCACCAATGGGGTTCCCACCCTGACTTTCCCACGAGAAACCCTTTTTTTGACCAAACAGTCTTGCAAGCTCCCATTACAAATATTGCTGTCGTACCTGTCTGTTCCCCCTTTGTAAGTCAGTGAAGTTATGGGCTCAATAACTTTTTTTCAAAATAATCACTACCCAAATATGCCCCAGAAAGGTAAACAGGCACCTACCTCTGCTAAAATGCCAAAATAAAAATACACCATCACACAATGAATATCCTAAATCCGTAAGGTTTGTGAACTGATCATCCCCCAACTTTTCACTTGACAAGCGAAAGAGGGAAAATGGGAAAATGCACCCACCCTACAAATATTATAACAGGGCCCCCCTATTAAACCAACTATGGAAAATTTTGGGTCCCCCACTAATACGATGCAGACATGTCACTGAGACATGCCTTAGATTGTCGTAACTTTTTCGTTTTGGTGGCCGCGTCAGGAGGGTTGAAAAGCAAAGTCGATGTAATAAAGGAGGGCCCCTTTCAGACCTCCCCCTCCAATCCTCCCCCCTCAATTTGTCCATTCCCCCAGCTCCTTCCAGTCATGAAAAAAATGCAACGGGACCAGTTGACATTAACAATTTTTTTTTTTTTAAAACCTTTCCAAAACCCCAAATACTAACAATAATTTTACACACTAACCAAATAATACACACAGAATACTAGTCTCACCCCACACTTATTCACAAAAAATTTTTTTATTAATTTTGTCATAACACAAAAAAAAAAAGGTTTATTATAGTTAAGAATCCATCAGACATACTCTGGGCCTCCAGTGTTGGGGGGGTAACTGAAATATGCTTTCATTCATAGTCCAAAAGATGTCTCGAACCTCGACCGGAGGGCCGCCTGCGTTTGGAACCCAAAATAGCATCAAACAACCGCCCCCTCAACCGTCGAGTCTAGATCAGCTGAATCAAATACCACAAAGGGGGACTTCCCTCCAAGCTCCAACGACAGTTTCTTACCTGTACCAGCTAGAGACTGGCGTAGGATCTGACCAACCTGAAGAGGGAAAATAAATGTAAAAAGTGTCTTTAAAATAAGTGTTTAATTAAACAAACGTTTCAAAGAATGGTTTTACGTTACATTAAATTGTGATATTTTTGAGAGGTACTTAAAGCATTCAGGTGAGATTTGCATTTACTTCCAGCTTAAAACCAGTTTAGTTTTTGCCTTGATAAACTCATGCTTTTGCAATATGGAAGTATGAAAGGCATGGGAGGGGATTGGGAGATCCTGCAAAATTTACATTCTCTGTAGCAGACTCAAATTACTTTTTTCATCTAGGTCCAAACAATAGAATGAAAAAGAATGCAAACAATATTACCAGGACGAATCTGTCTACAATTAACAGAATTCTGTGGAATTCTCGGATAGTATGGCTGAAACTAAAGTAACTAATGCAAACAAAGTATTGCTCATAAATGAAAGTACTGTAGGTGACATCACTCCTGCTTGCATCATGTTAACTTTACATTAAAACTGTAGTAGCTTCATCTGCTAATGGCTTGAGTACCACACATGTCACCAAAATGCATAAATGTTGATACTCTTCCATATATTCCAATACAAACTTAAATTCTTCCATTAGACCACTTTAAATGGTCCAGTTCAAGACAAGACTAATCCTCTTTTGATCAAACTGTTACCAAAAATTTGATAACAAATTAACGGTACTGTTTGTACAGTAACCTACTGTTAAAGGTGCAAATATAAAGTGCACTTCAATGGACAGTTCTACTTAATGGACTTTCCTCATTTGTGAGCCTTTCTGTCTTTGGCAAATTACACCTAATACACAAGATCATCACAAAAACAAGAATTCAAAAGATATACCAGGGATCAGTTTGGACTGGAGTGACAGTTTTGAGAGTCAATTTGTGTTACATGGCACAGAATGACCACCATTCTAGTTTCTATTGGCTAAACCACTTGACTGTTTTTGTAAAATAATATCTTCTGCTTTGGTCCATTGCATATTGACATCAGAAAACAAACTGTCAAACTGTCATTCTTATATTTTGCATTTCATGTTTTGTGACATCATTGCCTATTGGAATTTAAACCAGGTACCAGGACTTTAACCATTCTTTTAAATTCCCCTTTGATTGTATAAAATTATCAAGTAGGATAAATATTGACAAATTCTGGCATTATTAATAGGGAGGGCTTCATCAATGTTTCGACAAAAAAAGGTAATAGCAAATTTGTAGGGTAACATTAGAGAATCATACAAACTTTCCATACATACACAGCTACATGTTGGCATAGACCAGCTCTGGGTCCATTCTAGATTCCATTCTAGTAGAACCATGTGTTACTTTTTCAGTATACTACTATCCACTCCCCCCCCCCCACCCACTAACACCCCCCCCCCCCACCTCCAGCATTTAATAGCTAGAGATGCAACTCCCCATCTTTGAGGTGGCCAAGTGGTATTATGGAGACAGCCAAATTTTTGCAGGATAGTTTCTGATACAATCAAAAAATTGCATGGCATAGTTTTCAAAAATGAATATAGGACAGTATTCACTGTAGACATGAATTCAACACTCACTGATATGATGAATCAAACTTTTCTCTTTAAAGTACACATGATACGAGTATTCTGCATCAAAGGAGTAACACTTACAACTCTTTTCCAAACCACATGGACCTCACCATGGTGCCAGTGTGACATTTCATACACAACGTGGGTAACTCTCAATTTCTGAATCCTGGCTAGGGCCCTGTCCCCTGCACACTTCCTTCCCCATGGTGATATATGTTTTCACCCTTGCATACCTAGAAATAAGTCAGCATGGGGACAAGGCTGTTTTTGTATTAACTTTTGGGGCAAGATTATGCATCTCAAAGGGCAATGAGGCCAAGTAAAGAATTTTGCTTAGACTGCATACATTTGGTTGTGTGTTGCCTATGCAAGTGACCAAAAGCAAAATGGCATTAAAAAGTATGGCACTTTACAAGGCACGTTAAGGCTTTAGTCCAATTTTTTAATTTCAGTGATTCCCTAGCCCTTAGTTGATCCAACAAGAGCATCAATGATGCTGTAGCTCAACTACAATTTCTCTCACACAGTTAATGTTATATAGTTTCACTAGGGATCCAAATCAAGGAGTCGTAGCCTGTCATGATCTAGGAACTTCAGTGCTATAGATGTAAATGGTCACAGCAGTGGTATATCTGCTACAGTTGTCCGGCTTGCGACTTTTTGTAAAGTGTTTGTGGGCACAGTACTGTAGGTAATTCTGCTGACAAAAATTAAGCTACTTATACCCCAATTTGTCAGGTCTGTCAAAAAATGATTTCTATAGTATACATCATACAAAAAATTAACCCTTATGGAGAAGCACTAGCATGCATTTCACCATATGATGTTTTGTGACCCCAAATGGCAATTAACATTAGTGTTTGCACCGGGTCCAAAATTCGAAACCAGGTAACCGAACTCGATGGTCGGTCGGGTACCCGGGTACCCGAAAATATAACTTATGTTAGGCTACAAGTTTGTTCTAAAGTCATAAAAGTCATAATGAGAAATTTTGCTTTGCAAGTTGATATAATATAACACCAACGTATCTTACGTATGGGCATGACAAGTGTTCTTAGGCGTGTCCGTGATAAATTTTGCCAGGAAAAAGTAACATGTTAGGTGTTCTGTCACACATGCAATCTATGTTAGTGAAACTTTGGATCCAGGTAGCAATTTGAGAACAGGGTCCTGACATCATCGGTCGGGTACCCGGATACACAGTGCAAACACTAATTAACATCAACACAAAGTACACCTATGCATCATCCACTGAACACTCTGCCAACTTTGATAAGATTCTGACACAACCATGAGTATTTCAAGGTTTTTGCTTGATTCTACTGTTTGCCCTAGCTCTTTGACCCCAAACAACTTTAAACTTCTTCAAAAGTAAAACTCTGATGACCCATCAATTCATCTACTGCATACTCTTGTCAACTTTGATAAAAGTCAGACACAACCCCTTGGAGCTGAAGGCATTTGCATAATTCCAGTGTTTGACCTCTCCTTGACCCCAAATGACCTTTGACCTACTTCAAAAGTACAACTTTGAAGACCTGTCATCTACTGTACACTCTGGCCAACTTTGATAAGGTTTGGATATAACCCCTAGTGGTTGAAGGGTTTTGAGTGATTTCACGGTTTGACCTCTCTGACCCCAGATGACCTTTGACCTACTTCATAAGTACAACTCTGATGACCTATCATCAATTGAACCCTCTGGCTAACGTTGATAAGATTTGGATATAACCCTTAAGAATTGAAGACATTTACAACATTTCACTTTTTGACCTTTCTTTGACCCCAAATGACCTTTGACCTTCTTCAAAAGTACAACTTTGACAGCGTGTCATCTACTGAACACTCTGGCTAACTTTGATAAGATCTGGATATAACCCTTAGGAGTTGAAGGCTTTTGATTGATTTCACTGTTTGACCCCTACTTGACCCCAGATGACCTTTGACCAACTTTAAAAGTACAACTTTGATGACCTGTTATCTACTAAACACCCTGACCAATTATGATAACATATGGATATAACCCCTAGCAGTTGAAGGCTTTTGAGTGGTTTCACTGTTTGACCCCTGCATGACCCCAAATGACCTTTGAGCTACTTCAAAAGTACAACATTGATGACCCATTATCTTCTTAACACTCTTGCCAAATTTGATAAAATTCAGACATAACCCATAGGAGTTGAAGGCTTTTGCGTGATTACACTGTTTGACCTCCTTTTGCTTGACCTCTCTTTGACCCCAAATGACCTTTGATCTACTTCAAAAGAACAACTTTGATGACCAATCATTTACTGAATATTCCTGTCAAATTTGAAAAGATTCCAACAAAACCACAAGGAGTTGAAGGCTTTTGCATGATTTCACTCTTTGACCTCTCACGACCCCCAATGACCTTTGACCTACTTCCTGTTACCATAATTATCAAGCCCTTGATATGTGTTATACCCACACCAACTTTGAGAAGGAACGGTCAAAGCACCTGCAGACAGCAGCCTTTTTTCCAATGTTGACGGACAGACAGACAGACAGACAGACGCATTGCCATGACAATAGCTCAACTTGTTGAGCTAACAAGACAGTTGCCTAAATGACTTTGAAAGTGTTTTATCTGATACCAACAAACCTCAAGAAGTCCTCCAGGAAAAACAGTTAACCTGATACTAACCTCTGTCGATCCAGTAAATGCAACCTTATCCACTCCAGGGTGGGATGCCATTTTGCCTCCAAATGCACCATTTCCTGTAACTACATTGAAGACACCAGGAGGCAACCCAGCTTCAGCACAGATCTGTGCTAATAAGAGGGCAGAGAGACGGGTGTAAGTAGCTGGTTTCAGGACCACTGTGTTACCCATGGCAAGAGCTGGACAAACCTTCCACGTTAGCAGCATGAGAGGAAAGTTCCACGGAACGATTCCACCAATCACCCCTGACAAAAAAGTGACATGAAAAGTTTGTTAAAACTAAAGGTCTTCTTTTAAGCTCATTTGGTAACAAAACTATGTCATTCAAATTTTCCCATTTATCTCTTTATAAATTTGCCATTTATCACTGTTTTCAAGGACACCATGGTACCCGTGACAAGAACTGGAAATTTTGATCTGCTTGACAACCCCGGCAATCAAAATAACAAAGAATTCCACAAAAGAATCACTGGGAACTTCCATGCCCTGTCCAAAAGGGCAAACAAGGTACTAGCAAATTTTTCAAGCCCTGTTTATGTAATGCTAGGTACTGGTTGCAGTCAGGGTTCATTTTTTCAGGGTCCCTTTTCAACTCTTTCTCTCAAGTTTATTGTAAAATTTATAAATGTAATATATAAATAAAATATATAAATGTAATATTAAAAATGTAACATACAATTAAAATGCAATCCCCCCTCCAAGGGGATATTTATTGAACCATAAGGGCTACTGTATTTCTGTTAAAACTAATTTTTGGGGGGTGGGCTTTATTTGTAACACCAACAAATTTTTGGCACTTTACAACAAGAGCAAAGAGCCCATCACCTCTGTGTATTTTATACTGTAGTTGCAATCAGTTTACAGAAAACAACTCTGTAAATATCAAGCCCACTCTGCAAAATTGAAGCACTGTAATTATTTCCTGCACTGAGCAACAATACTCCATCACATGTAAATTAGGACATTCATTTTGCATTAAATTTGTGACTTTCCAGGAGGTCTACCAATGTAAAAAGCCAGGCGCAGATCGAGACATTTCGAAAAGGGGGGGGGGGGGGGTTGGGGGGGTTGGAAAGCCCCCTTGAATATTCTCCTAGATTAACATTATGCTAATTTTAGCATATTTCTTATTGTTGATGTGGCTAAAATGGGGGCTGAGGCCGGAAAGCCCCCCCTTGGATCCGTGCTTGAAAGCTACTGAGTTACCACCATCCTGTAATTGTTAACTTTCTGTGGCATTCTGTACACAAAGTAACAAGAATAAGAGGTCCAGAACCCCCCCCCCCCCTTTCCCATCATGCTCATGGGGGGAAAAATTCAGTCTTGCATTTATAGGACCTGAGTATTCTGAATTTTGGTAGCTTTAAAGAGACTGACAAAGGAGACAAGTAACTTTCTTATGGCAATTACGGTCTGTATTTTCAATGACCAGAAATGCTTCAATCTTCAGGGTATTTCTGCTGCAACACATGTCCAGGTTTTCAAACAAAATCAAAAGATTAAAATATTCTGCAAATGGAAAGCCTGCAATGCAGACTTTCCCACACCATGTGTAAAACCTGGATTGGGAAAACAGCCCCTTACCTATTGGCTTCCACCCTTTCATCTCTGTGTCCATTAGTTCTGCCCATCCAGCATGGTGGTAGAAGTGGCGTACCACTAGAGGAATGTCTGCATCTCTGGTTTCTCTGATTGGCTTTCCATTGTCAAGGCTCTCAACAACACTCAATAAACGCTGATGCTTTTGTACATGTCTTGCCACACTAAAAAAAATAATATTAATAATATTTGCATTTTTAATCTGCCAATACCTAGGTAATTCTAATCAAAGGTGCAGCACAATATTACCCCTGCTCGATAATAAATTGTCCCAGAGACAATCCCTCCAGTGAGGCAGCAGCTCTCACGGTGCGATGACAATTTACCTCACAGGTACCCATTTAACCCCTGGGTGGAGAGAGGAAATTGAGATAAAGCATCTTGCCCAAGCTCACAGGGTAATGACCCAGGGGAGAGATGAACCGGCAATCATTAGACCACAAGTCCAACACCTTAACCAAAAGGCCACCATGCTCTTGAATTTTAATAGGTACAGCATTCTCACTTTGTTGCAGTTTAGACTAAGTTGCACATAACATTTGAGAGAGCAGTGATTGATTACACAGCGATTGGAATAGTCAGGAACTGCTTTTCCAGTTCCTGGCTACTTCAAACACTCGTCCTAGGGCACGATGCTTCATAAAATGCTTCTTGTCACCCTGATATTAAATGGGTAACTGTGAGGTAACTTGTCTTTTCAGTGAAGTAAAACTCTGAGCCCCTTAACAGTTTCCAATACAGTAGTTTGTTTCGGTACTGCACTGTTTTGCTATGTACTCTTATGTGATTCAAGTATTTTCAACACTTCAGCCGGAGATCAGTCCAGGAGTATTTTGGTCTCCCAGAATTCCAGTGAGACTCCCTAAAATCATGCCATTGTATCATATTTTTGCCACTTTCTTATATCAACTAGTTGGATTCCCTGATCTCACCATACTGATCTGGCTTACACCCTGGGGTATTGAGGCAAAGGGGTGATAGGGTTGATTGGAATGGCTTTTTCATTTATGACACCAAAATCCAATTTTGCAAAACTTTGCTCTATAATATACATTTCATAAGCTATTTCCTTGAAGGAAGGATTCATGCAAAAACTTTCCTTTAATACGTGAAGGAGAAACTCAAAGCATTTTGGTGAAATTAGAACTCCAGAAATCAGCCAAGAAAGTTACTCCACTTGTGAACTAGAGTAAGCTTGAAATAAGCAGGGGTTATATCATCTCCTCACATTGATGAGTCATGCTTTCTTTTCTTTGTTTTTCACTCTATTGTTCTGACTTTGAAGTTGATAGGGATGTGAGCCTCCCATGTGGAATCTGAAGTTTGTAAAATTCTCATGCCTCTCGTGCATTTACATCAGGCTAAGGCTCCAGGATTCAAAAGCCTTCCTGGCAAACCCGCAGTACTCCCCTACATACTGTCTGGCACCGACATTTCTTGGTGCTTTAAGACCCTGACTTAACCTTCCTCGGTCCTGGATGACTTCAGTGGTGGCGCCAGGTGGGGCAGGGGCCATGGCCCCCGTCGAGGAAGGCTGGCCCCCCCCATCGGGGAAATTTTCCAGTTTCATCGGGAAACTGTTATGTATATGATAAAATATGTAGTCCCTGAAAACGGCTAGTTGCCCTGACGATTTACTTAACTTTGGTCTAAACTATGGACAATTCTTCAATAAAAACCCTAAATCTTCCAATTTCTTTTTTATAAACCCAATTTTTTCAAACTTTCCATGGTAAAAGCCCAACTTTTTTCAAATTTTCTCCAATAAGGGCCCAAATTCGTGAGCCGAAATTTTCCTTCAAACATCATTTCCGCACTCTATCGCCCTCGATGATGCTTCCGGTTGCTGACCCCCCTCGGGGAGCTTGACCCCCTGTCGGGTAGATCCTGGCGCCACCCCTGGATGACTTACTCACCTGTATAGGTGTCTGGCCCTGACATGACAGGGTAAAGTGCTCCATGACTCATAAGCTTTCCTGGCAGACTTAACAGCGAGATCAATATCTTCGTCTTCTCCTTGGACTGTGGTTGCTAAGACTTGACCGGTGCAAGGTGCTCTGGTTGTGTACACCTTGCGCCCTTCTGGCTTCACCCACTGGTTGTTAATGAAATGGCCAAGGCTTCCTCCATGCTTGTCAAACCATGCCTACAGAAATAAAATTGATACCATTTGCAATCAGTTCCTACAAATGACACACTATAATCCTAACTCACTCTAACAGGGATGGAAATAAGTCACCCTGGTGGCAAGACTGTTTCCCTGTTACCCTTCAAGAGCATTTGTGTATGACGGTGATTGGTTAGGTGTTAACCAAGAGACCAAAATTTTTACTTTTGGATATATGTACAATATTAAATTTGTCCCAAACTTTCGATAGACATGACTACTGTCTTACTGTGATACTGTTAAGTAGAGAAGATACTTGAAAATGTCCTCATGTCTTGAAATATACCATTTTTGATTCCTTGCTAAAGGCAAAAGGAATCTATGCAATCACACAAGAAATTGTGCGTGTATGTGTGTGTGTGTATGTGAAAGTGGCTGTGCTCAATTCACTTTCATTGTGTTTCACTCCAGAATCAAAATACATACTGTAGGGTAGTCCCATTCTGTAACTGACACAAAAAAAGTAACACAAGTAATAAACTATGATGCTGCTTCTTAAATAAATAGGTTTTGGCTTGGGGGCCTGGGACCTCCCCCAGTTGGCTACATACAGGTGTAGGCTATGCTACAATCACAAACTGAACGAAATACCTGTGGTGTGCTATAGCCCTTGAACAGTGCTGTGTATTTCCGTCACACTCCTCCATCACTGCCCTTGTGCACTGTGTACAAATTTTTCACATCCCCTAGCCATAATGTCCGGGGACCTTTCATGCCCTCAAATGACAATATTTTCTCACAAAACCAAGTCACCCCTTATGATACTGTATCTGTACGTGAATGTGCTTTGCCATTGACCACAACATGTCGCCCTGTTTCTGCTTCAAATCGCATCCTTTTGAAAAAGTTTGTCAAGGTAAGAGTATTATTTGCAGGTGTATCATGTGAAAGAGAAATGACGGCCAAAGTTTAGTCACTTGAGCACGTGAGAGGTCCCGGGACATTATGGCCAGGAGATGTGAAAAATTTGTACACAGTGCACGTGCTGTGATGGAAGAGTGTAACAGAAACACAAAGCACTGTTCAAAGGCTAGGTGTGCTGCTGGGTAACTGCCCTAGGCTACAGAGTTTTCATTGGCTACTGTGGCTGGAAAATAATACTATCAGCCTAACCGGTCTTACATTAGGCCTACCAACTTAACTTTAGGCCCACATGAATATCATTAAGGCCCACAATTAAGGGCCTACAATTTATTTAGGGCTACAGTAAGTCATGCAGCCAAGGCCATCATTAACTTCAATAGGGCCTACAGTATGTCACATGAGACTAGGGAGAGAACATCATCTCTAAACTCCAAAATATGATTAGGCAGAGGGAATAAAAGTAACAGAATACCGCCCGGGTGATTTTAGAAAACACATCAGGCTTATTTTTCATTATTCATTATTTTGCAGCACTGGTCAATAGGCTATAGGCAAAATGACTGACTATGTTGTGGTACATACGCAATTCAAAACGAAAGTTACATTTGCAGTGTACACGGCTGAGAAGGGTTTTGCACCGTGTAAATTTATGAGGCGTATACGATGACAACGGGTGAAGTTCTTATTTTCAGAAAGCATTTTAATTGCAAATTCTGATGAAATTCAAAGTAAAAGATTTTTGCAGATTTTTTTTTAAACAATGATTTTATTCAAATAATGAAAATTTTTAACAGCAGGTCTCAGCACATGCGGGTGGTGGATGGTTTTCTATGACTTTCATTCCCTCCGTCTTAAATAGTACTCATCTACAGGGGTATATGATATCCTTGCCATTTGTACTTCGGAGATTGCTTATTAATGAGGCCACTTAACCCTAACCTAACCCCTAAACTGACTTAACCCTAACCTTATCCCTAACCGAACCCTGCCCCCTGTGGGCTGGAGATTGTAGAATATTTCATTTCATTTCACTTCATTTATTAAAACCAGTATAAATGACAGGCATTCATAAACAGGAGTACAAAAGCAACCAAAGATCAAAAAGATTACAACAAAATAATGATAAAGTAATTTACAGATATACAAAAATGTGTATCAAAATAGTAAAATATTAAAAGGTTAATATGTAAAAAGATTGCACTGATTAAAACTACAGTAAAGGTTCTAAATTTTCTGACTGGATGAGTACTGCAGCACGATAGAGGAAGGAATTTTTGAAAAGATGGATCCTGTATTTTGGCAAAATATCAGGATCTCTGAGGTTTCTTTTTGATTTCATTAGAAGGTCAGTGAGGGGGAAATGCGGTGGATGGATTTTGTCATTTTTAATTTTATGCGTCATTCTAGCAAATTCCCTCCTAGCAGCTGTTATTCACAGTATCACGTAATGATTGGTAATCTAAACCCAATATCCTTGAAGTATATTTTAGGAATTTGTTTATTCTAGTCTTATCTCCAGTTGAAATGAAGTGATACCAAACTGGCAGCATAAACAATGTGTGGTAGTATATATGAATTGAAAACATTTTCCTCTGCACGTTTGTTGAAGAATGATACAATGTAAGCTAAACTTGATACAATAAAATACACCTTTCTTAACATTTTAGATATACAGCATTTACAGGTAATCAGTTTGCGAAGTTCTCTCAACTTCTGATCCATGTATGTTAAGTTTTTCATTTTTAGATTCCAATAGGCCCTCATGCTTTATATTAATATTATTAAAACACATTTCTATAGACTTTTTTGGATTGAGCAATAAGTTCTTACGATCGCAGATTGAGACTATTTCATTAACTGATTGTTGATAACGCATCTGATCATTAACACACGAACTCTTACATATTTTGCATGATAATGCAGTATCATCACCATATTTTGCCCACGGTATTTCCTGCCTGTCGTGAGAGGCAACTAAAAAGGAAGGACATGCACCGTATTTGAGCTGGATTTGAAACCAAACTTGAACTTGAACCGTATTTGAAACCATATTTAAAGGCAGTAGGCAGTCACCCCAATCAGAGCACAGGCGTTTGAAACATAACGTACATATACTACACACACTATATACACTATAATAAGGTAAGTCATTTCTTACAATATGTACTGAGAGTGAGAAGAAGTAGGCCCAGTCGCACTTCACTGCCAGTGCTTCCACACTCTAAATTCATTTTTCCTGAAATGGCCAATTTCAGGTAATTTTAGATCCCATTTCAGGAAAAATGAATTTAGAGTGTGGAAGCACTGGGTGGCAGTGCAGCCACGGCACTGGGCTTACTTCTTCTCAGATCGAAACGTCTTACCTTGTCTTATTATATATATATATATAGTGTGTAGTATATACGTACGTAATGTTTCGAACACCTGTGAATTTGAGTGTGCCCTGTCACTCTAGTTCATGATTGGCCTATTTTGATCATGTGAAAATATTTTGTTAGTGAACTGTGAAATACAAGGAGAATTTCTCCTTGCTTCACCTTTTGTTTGTAATAGTAATGTTCAAAACATCTTCAGAGGTCCTTGTAATGCAATACTGTATAGGGCACAACCAAAATTCCTCTCATAGGGACAATTAGTGTTACAGGTATAGGACGAAGACCCCAAAATTCAAGATATTTACTAGCTGTAACAAAGCAAAAATTGAAGTTCTTCCAATGACATATCTAATACCATAGGTGTCTAGCTACCATCAAACCATTTAATTTAAAAAAAAATTAGCTTCATAGCTTGTAAAATGGCTGAGATATAAGGGAAAACGCGACGCCAAAATTTGAATTTTGTTAATTGATTTCGCCATGGCAACGAAAAAAAAACAAGAAATAAGGAATTTCGTTAATTTATACTGTTTTCAGTAGCAATTTAATCATTGTTCCTTTTCTTTTTATATTCCTTAGCCAACAGGTAATGGAAGACCTCATGGACTACTGCTAAAGCAGTGCAACTCCTTTCCTGTCAGTGACCTGTGTTTAATTTTATGACTCATTAAAAGTGGTCAAACGAAGCACGGTCTCCAAAATGTCCCCCCCTGAAAAAAGAGAAATTTTACTATTTTCATTAAGCTATAAATATTTTTTGAGAGCCCTTACTCCTTAAGGTTCTATTTTATCCCTTAAGGCCTGTATCTTAGTACACAATTACGAAACCACTGGCATGACATGTCATTGATGGAAGATAAATGGTCATTAAAGATGCCAAATTTATTAAATCTTATTAATGAGCATATTCACAAAATTATCATTATAATGCATAAAATCAAGATAACATTGATGTATTTGGCCAGTGAATGGTACAACAACAGTATAGAGTAAAATTCTGTGAAGGCATGTCTTTTTTATGTTAAAAGTGTTGTTTAATGCATTAATTACCACTAATTACCATACATGTTATACAGTAAAGCTATACTAACACAGTGCATATTATATGCACTGTTCCTGTGCTGTACAAATGTGTGGCTGGAGTATACAAATGCACATCTAGTTTTCAGTACATGAACAAACAATGATACATACTGTACACTGCATTATCATTCAATGAAGGAAACTGTAATTAATTACTCAACTAATTACTCTGCATGTTGCACAATGGCAAGCCAATCTATGGCATGTGCTGAGACTATATACAGCAGAGTAGTGCATTAAAATATTTAAGTTGTACTACATTGTACACTGCAATGTCAATTAAGTACTTGTAATTGGTGTTATATGATTAGTAATTAGCATTGAAAGATAATCACTGATATGTAATTAAAACACTAGTTAATTGATCCTTGCACTTTTCACATATATGTGTCCTCAGTTTATCACCACGTTTGCTGGCGCACGCGCGCGCCGGACCGTCCCCACAAATCATTGAACCTGTAATACAGTACTAATAGTATGCATGCACTGGGACCAATGTAGGTGTGTCCTTCATTATGGGCTCTCTGGTACATAATTAACTATTTAATAAGCTTTCAGTCATGAACTTAGTGTCTAAAATTTCCCACATCTCCAGGACCAGGCCATGAACATGTATTTTAACCGAAATTGTTCATCATTCCCCACTGGCATTGTCCGCCACTAACCCAGCATGCATGTTCTTCAAATTGTTCACTAACCCTACACTTCAGAATAGGACGCTACAGAATGGGTAACAACACTGCAGGTAAGTATTTCTGCAGGTTATGCTGCAGCTTGGGGCCTGGTCCTGGGGTTGCTGAGGATGATGACATAAATTAATAATACAGGTAAGTAATTAAATTCTTTGAAAATGAATAAAACCTTAATTCCCATCAGACATGCACAAAATATTTTTTGGGAAAACAACAAAAGACTCTATATAAACCCCTGATAGGCAAGACATTCAAGAATTGAAATTTTTGTAAAGGGCACCAAAATACCAATTACTATTTGTTGTACAGGTATTAATTAGTTACAAATACATAAAAGCACTTGAAAGTAGTGTTTATATGCAGGACATAAGCCTTCATCATACTCTGTGATGTGCAAACAACACATAACACAGCATACTGTACAGTGCAAGTACACTGTACACATTACAATATATTACAAATAAAATCTGTGTATCATATTCGTAGGGCCCACTGTATATTCTGGACAGCCTGTATAGAGCCTACAAGTAAGAAAATAATTTTGTAAACTTGTCAAATGAAAGATAAAATGACCACCCAATGCATTGAAAAAATCACCCGAGATGCAGAACGTATGCCGATAGCACACAATATAATTACTGTAATACTGCAAGCAATACACACAAGTGCTGTACATAACGTGTATGCATGTGTGTATACTGTATGTGTGCCATATATAGGCCTACACTATTAACGTTACAGAAGTCAAGTGTCATTCAGGTAGTAAATTTCTAGGCCGAGATACTAATTGCCGATCCAAGGTACCTAAATATATTTAGTACCACTGTGCAGGTATTGAATAGCTCTTTCACATCGCAAGAGTGCATTTTAATTGCTCCCTTCATTAAAAAATTACCTTAATTAGAAAAATTCACTTGTATACAATTAATCTAAAAAATATGTTTAATTAATCGCCTCACATATCATATGAAAGGTTTTTTCGAGCTTTTTTCGAAAATAATGATCAAAATTACTTTAGAAACTTAGATTGGCAGTATTTCGCCGTCAAAAAGATCATGTCTCGATCGTTAAACACATACCATACCGTCTATCATGCAAGAAAAGTCACCACTAACATGCTAGTGTGTGGTGAGAAAGTTTGTCGAATCGGTACGTAAATACATCAAAATAGCCAAGAAAATGCTATATTTAGACATTTTCACACATTATCTATCAGATTATGCAATTACCTTTGTAAAAACTCTAATATTTAATTAATTACAACACAATTAAAACACGCTGTTTTGCAGTGTTCGTTGTCGCCGTGTAACGGAAACTGATGACGTCACGAACAGCTGATCGAAAATTTTCAGTTTACATACTACAGTTCCACAGTACACAGTACTGCACGGATCGTGCACGTTATATTTACTTCAAATCGGAATCATATCAGAAATCCTTACAATGTGTTCTACCTTTTCACAAAACTTGCAAGATTATACAAAAAAAATCACAAAATAACACTACCTAGCTTGAAAATAGGACGATTTTCTGCAACATCGGAGCGCTTGGAAGTGTTCATTAGAAAAAGATGATTGCGCAATAAAATCACCGTGTCAGCATTGCGCCAGTCATTTCTTTCTCATGAATATATTATGTGTACATAAATTGTATATTTAAGACATAAGAAACGACTGGCGCAAGGCTAACACGGTGATTTTATTCCCAATCATCTTTTCTAATGAACAGTTCCGAGCTCCTCCGACGTTGCAGAAAATCATCCTGTTTTCAAGCTAGGTAGTGTTACTTTGTGATTTTTTTTGTATAATCTTGCTAGCTTTGTGAAAAGGTAGAACATATTGTAAGGATTTCTGATTTGATTATGATTTGAAGTAAATATCTTGAATTTTGGGGTTTTTGTCCTATAGCTGCCTACCTGTAACACTAATTGTCCCTATGGTTCAAATTTCGGTTGTGCCCTATAGCGGGAAATTTCCGCGAGGCTAATTTTTGGCGAATCTGCACCTTGCCTTGTTCACATATTTGTGGAGTGAAGAATTCACTGTTGCAGGCAACCAACATAATCTTGTACAAACTAACAAAAGTACTTTTGCGGGTCCTAAATGCGCGATTAGATACTTGGTCGCGAAAAGCGTGAAAATATAACCCCCGTGAAAATTTCCCACTATGCACTAAGAGGAGATTTGCAATAGTGTGCTGATTTTCCAAAGAAAATTTTGGGGCGATGCCTGTTTACCTTTTTATCTAGTTGCCACTATATAACACATTCGTGTTGGTGTGTCTTTATATATCTCATCTAACTTAGGCCTAACTTGTTAGGCCCTAACTAACCGAACCCCAGGTGGAACCCCTGACAAAACCCTGTTTTAACAATAGGGTGATGTTCGCTCCTTAGTCGCATGTGCCTATGTCTGTAGCGACACAAGTGATTCTGCTTGCACAGGCGTAACGTAAGTGAATGGAATTATTTACAGCTTTACGCTACTCCAGTTGTTCGAAGCATACTGTAGGCTAGGCGAAGGCATGCAACAGCGTTGCATATGCCTTCGCCTAGCCTACAGTATCCGCCTACTCGAGACAACATTGGTTAGTAGAGTAGAAGATGGTAAATAATACATTCACTTACGTTACTGCCGGGTGGTGCGAAAGCAGAATCACCTTGTGCAGCTACAGACATAGGCGACTATGCGTACTAAGTGAGCGAACATCCCCTATTGTTAAAACAGGGTTTTGTCAGGGGTTCCACTAGGGGTTCGGTTAGTTAGTGGCCTAACAAGTTTAGGCCTAAGTTACGATGAGAATAATAGAAGACACACCAACACGAATTTCGTTTTATATAGTGGCGAGAGCACTAGGAATAAAATATGGTAAACAGGCATCAGCTCCCAAAACTTTTCTTGGAAATATTTCAGCACACTATTGCCAAATCTCCTTCTTAGTAGCATAGTGTTGCGAAATTTTCACGTGTGGGTTACTATTTTTCACGCTTGTTCGCGACCAAGTATCTAAATCGCGCATTTGAGGACCCGGCAAAGAAGAACTTTGGTCAGTTTTGCTACAAGTTATTGTTAGGCTTGCGTGCAACAAGTGAATTTCTTCACTCCACAACTCATCGTGAACGAAGGTGGCTAAGGTGCAGATGCGCCAGGAAAATTAGCCGTCGCGGAGAATTTTCCCGGCTAGTAGGGCACAAAACCGAAATTGGAACCCATAGGGACAAATACTAGTGTTTACGCGTAGGCAGCTATAGGACAAAAAACCCCAAAAATTCAAGATATATTGTACTTCAAATTCATATATCACATCAGAAATCCTTACAATATGTTCTTATCTACCTTTTCTACAAAGCTATGGCAAGAATTATACATAATAAATATAACTCAACACAAGTAACATATCCTAGCTTGAAAACAGGCAATGATTGTCTGCAACGTCTGGATGGAGCTCGGAATACTGTTGCATTTAGAAACAGAATGATTGCGAATAAAATACCCCGCTGGTCAAGCCTTGACGCCAGTCGTTTCTTATGTCCTTAAATATACAATTTATCGTACAACATAATATATTCATGAGAAAAGATAGTGAGTGGCTGGCGCACTGCTGACCCGGTGGATTTTATTGCGCCAATCATCTTGTTTCCTTAATGGGAACGCACTTCCAAGAGCGCTGCGAGGTTTCTTTTTGTTGCAGAAAAGATCGGTCATATTTTCAGAGGCGTAGGTAGTGTTACAGTTTTGTGAATTTTTTTTGTATAATCTTGCAAGTCTTTGCTGAAATAATGCAGTTAGAACACTCATTTTGTAAGGATTTCTGATATGATTCCGATTTTGGAAGTAATATAAACGTGCACGATCCGTGCAGTACTGTGTCTACTGTGGAACTGTAGTAGTTGTAAAACTTGAAAATTTTCGATCAGCTGTATTACGTGACGTCATCAGTTGTCCGTTACACTGGCGACAACGAACACTGCCTCAAAACAGCGTTTGCCTTTTAATTGTGTTGTAATGTAATTGTAACCACGAATTAGAGTTTTTACACAAGCTAATTGCATAATCTTGATAGATAATGTGTGAAAATGTCTAGAAAATAGATTATTCTTGGCTGATTTGGTGTGATTGGTGAGCGTACGCGATCTCGACAAACTTTTCTTCACCACACACTAGCATGTTAGTGAGTGACTTTTCTTGCCGATGATAGTACGGTAATATAGGTTATGTGTTTAACGATCGAGACATGCATTTCTTTTTGACGGACGAAACTCACTGCCAATCTACGTTCTTACTAAAGTAATTTTGGATCATTATTTTCGTAAAAAGCTCGAGGAGAGAAAACCCTCTCCTCATAGAATTGTCGAGGCGATTAATTAAACATATTTTTTAGATTAATTGGTATAAAAGTGAGATTTTTCTAATTTGAGAATGGGGTTAATTTTTTTAATGAAGGGCAGCATGTAAAAGTTGCACTCTGGCGATGTGTAGAGATGTGCCGAGTTGCGAATACCACTGCCACAGTAGTACTAAATATATTAAGGTACCTTAGGATCGGCAATTAAGTGTAGTCGCTCGCCCTAGAGAATTGACTACGCGAATGACACTTGGACTGCTGTAACGTTAATAGTTGTAAGGCCTAATTTATATGGCACACATACAGTATACACAACATTGATACACGTTAGTTACAGCACTTGTCGTGTATTGTGATTGCAGTAGGTACAGTAGATTATATTGGTGGTGCTATCGGCATACGTTCTGCAATCTCGAGGATGATTTTTTCAATGCATGGGGTGGTCATTTTATCTTTCATTTTGCACAACGCTACTCACACAAAGTATTTTCTTCCTTGTAGGCTTCTATACAGGCTGTACAGAATATCACAGTGGGCCACTTACGAATATGATTTATCTATTTCATCTATTTTATTTTGTAATATATTGTAAGGTATGTACAGTGTACCTTGCCCACTGTACAGTAGCTGGTGGTTATGTGTTGTTTGCACATCACAGGAGAGTATGATCGCAAGGCCTTATGTCCTGCATGCATTAAAACACTACCTTTCAAGTGCTTTTATGTATTGTGTAACTAATTTAATACCTGCATACAACAAATCCAGTAATGGTACTTAATTTCTGGTTGCCCTTTAGATGCAGGAGAAATTTCAATTCTTGAATGTCTTTGCCTATAGGGTTTATATAAGTCTTTTGTTGTTTTCCCAAAAAAATATTTTATGTGCAGGACTGATGGGAATTAAGGTTTTTATTCATTTTCAAAGAATTTAATTACTTACCTGTATTATTAATTTATGTCATCAATCCTCAGCAACACCCAGGACCAGGGCCCCAAGAACTGCAGCATAATAACACTGGCAGAAATACTTACCATGCAGTGTTAGTGTACCCGCAATTCGGGGTGAGCGTCCTATTCTGATAGTGTAGGGTTAGTGAAACAATTTGAAGAACATGCATTCTGTGGTTAGTGGACGGAAATGCCAGTTGGTGAATGATGAACAATTTCGGAGTTTTAAAATACATGTCTTATGGCCGTGGTCCTGGAGATGTGGGAAATTTTTAGACACTAAGTGTCATGACTGTAAAAGCGTGATTTTTAAATAGCTCTAATTATGTTACCAGAAGAGCCCATAATGAAGGACACACCTACATTGGTCCCAGCGCCATGCATATATTAGATACGGTTATTTACAGGTTCAATGATTCTGTGGGGTACGGGTCCGGCTTTGCTTTGCGCTTGTGCGCCGCAAATCGTAGTGTGATTATAACTCGAGGACACATTATATGTGAAAAGTTGCCAAGATCAATGAACTAGTGATTTTAATTACATATCAGTGATGTAGTCTTTCAATGCTAATTACTAATCAATTTAACACTCAAAAAAATTAAAAATAAAAACCAAAAAAAAACAATTCAAAGTACTTAAATGACATTGCAGTCTGTACCATGTGGGTGAGTACAAACGTACAATATTTTAACTGCACTACTCTAATGTGGTCGTATTGAGTTGTCTCAGCTAAATGCCAGAGAGTTGGCTTGCCTAATTGTGCACAACATGCCAGACAGCTAATTAGTTTGACGAATTACCCTAATTACAGTTTCCTTCATTATGATGATAATAGCAGTGTACGGGTATGGTATGCATTGTTGGTGTGTTGCATGTACTGAAAAACTGATGATGTCGATTTGTAGTACTCCAGCCTAAACATTTGCATACAGCACAAGGAAAACAGTGCAGTATAATATGCAGTGGGTTAGTATAGCTTTTACTGTATAACATGGTATGGTAAATTAGTGGTAAATTAATGCAGGTTGAAACAACCACTTTTAACAGTGTGTAATAAAGAGAGCGATGTCCGTTCAACAGAATTTACAGTTCTATTACTGGTTGTAGTGTAGCATTCAACTGGCCAAGACTACTATCTAATGTTATCTCATGATTTTATGCAGTATAATGATGTTGTGTACATCCAAAGCTCATTAATTACGATTGAACTAAAACTAGGCATCTTTAATGACCATTAAGTTTGGATCAATGGATGCATGTTCATGCCAGAGAGGTTTTCATAATTTCTGTACTTAAGATACAGGCCCTTACAGGGAAAAATAGAACCTTAATGGAGTACAAAGGGCATACTCAAAAATAATTATATAGCTACCTAATGCAAAAATCAGTAAAATTTCTCTTTTTTCGCGGGGGGCAAATTCTTGCGAGGGACCGGTGCTTCGTTTGACCACTTTATAATGAGTCCATTAAATTAAACACAGGAACGTCACTGAGACAGGAAAGGGAGTTAGCAAGCTCGATAGCAGAGAGTCCATGACGGTCTTCCATTACCTGTTGGATAAGGAATATAAAAAAGAAAAGGAACAATGATTAAATTGCTAATCCAGAAAACAGGTATAAATTAACGAGGAATTCCGTCTTGCTTGTTGTTTTGTTTCGTTTTTGCCAATGGCGAAATCATACTGTAAACAAAATTCAATGTTTGGCAGTCGCGGTTTTTTTCCCTGATATCTCAGCCATTTTACAAGCTATGACAGCTAATTTTCTGTCTTTAACATAGAAAGTGGTTCACATGGTATGCTATGCACCCTATAGGTATTAGATAATGCCATTGAAGAACTTCAATTTTTGCTTTGTTACAGCTAGTGAAATGTATCTTGAATTTTTGGGTTCTATCGAATCATTATACCTGTGAACTACATGTAATTTGTCCCTATGATCGAGGAATTTTGGTATGTGCCCTATCACAGCTATTGAAGGTACAAGGACGCTGAAGATGTCCTGGTGAACAGTAATATACAAACAACATAGGGGATGGAGCAAGGAGAAATTCCTCCTTGTATTTCACCGTTCACTAACAACAATATTTTCACTTTATGATCTGATAAATCGGACAATCTAGGAACTATAGTGACAGGGCACGAAGTCAAATTCACAAGAGATAAGTATCGAAACATTACGTACGTATCATACTTACACGCATCTAATAAAATATATATAATAATAAGGGAAAAGGTAAGACGTGTTTCGATCTGAGAAGTAAGAAGCCCAGTGCCGTGGCTGCATCTAGTCTTACACCCCAGTGCTTTCCACACTCTATAATCATTTTTTCCTGAATATGTGGGAGCTAACAAATACCTAGAATATGGCACCATTTCAGGAAAAATAGATATTGAACGAGTGTGGATAGCACTGGCAGTGAAGGGCCTGACTGGAGGCCTAACTTCTTCTCACTCTCAGTAACATATTGTAAGAAATTGATCTGACCCTTATTATAGTGTATATTAGTGTGTGTAGTAATGTAAGTATATGTTTGCAAACGACTAGCTGCTCTTGTTGGGTGACTGCCTACGTCCTTTAAATATGGTTTTCAAATACGTTTCAAGTTTCAAGTTTGGTTTTCAAATCCAGCTCAAATACGGTCGCATGTCCTTCCTTTTTAGTCTGCCTCTCACGACAGGCAGGAAAATACCGCTTGGGGGCAAAATATGGGTGATAGATACTGCATCTATACATGCAAACATGACTGTAAGAGTCTCGTCGTGTTGCTGATGATCAGATGCGTTGTATCAACAATCTTATTGAAATAGTTCTCAATCTGCCGATCGTAAGATCTTATTGCTCCAATCCAAAAAAAAGTCTATAGAAATGTGTTTTAATAATATTAATATATAAGCATGAGGGCCTATTGGAATCGAAAAATGAAAAAACTTAACATACACATGGGATCAGAAGTTGCTAGAACTGTCGCAAAATAAAGATTACCTGTAAATGCTGTAATATATAAAATGTTAAGAAAGGTGTATCTTTAATTGTTATCAAGTTTATGGCGTACATTGTATCAGTCGTCAACAAACGTGACAGCGGAAAAATGTTTTTCAATTTCATATATACTACCACACATTGTTTTATCGCTGCCAGTTTGGTATCACTTCATATTCAAACTGGGAGATAAGACTAGCAAATTAAACAAATTCATAAAATATACTTCAAGGATATATGGGTTTAGATTAACCAATCATTAAGTGATACTGTGATAACAGCTGCTAGGACGGGAATTTGCTAGAAGTGACGCGATAAAATTTAAAAATGACAAAATCACATCCACCGCAGTTCCTCCCTTGCACTTTGAGCCTTCTACATGAAATCAAAAAGAAACCTCAGAAGAATCCTGATATTTTGGCAATAATACTAGGTGATCCATCTTTTCCTCAAACAAGTCCTTCCTCTATACGGACTGCACTACTCATCACAGTCACACGAAATTTAGAAACCCTTTACATGTAGTTATTAATCAGTGCAATGCTTTTTTACCATAGTAACCTGTTAATATATTTTACTATGTTTGTAGTACACATTGTGTGAGTATATCTGGTAAATATTCTTTATCATGTATTTTGTTGTAATTCTTTTGAGTCTTTGGTTGTGCTTTTGTATACCTGCTTTATGAAATGCCCTGTCATTTATACTGTGTTTACATAAATGAAGCCAGCAAAATGAAATGAAATTATTCTACAATCTCCAGCCCACAGGGGGCAGGGTAGCGGCCCTACTAGCCGCGATAAGGTTTAGGGTTAGTCAGTTTAGGGCGTTTAGGTAGGGTTCAAGTCGGCTCATTAATAAGCAATTACCTGAGAGTATCAAATGGACAAGTGATAGTGCGATGATGACGCCCTGTTATGAGGTAGTACTCACTTTAAGACGGACCCGGGAATGATAAGTCATAGGGAAACCATCCACCACCGATGTGCTGAGACCTGCTGATTACAACACATTTTCATTATTTTGAATATAAAATCATTGTTTAAACAAAAAACCATCTAGCCAAAAAGTCTTTTACTTTGAATTTCATCAGAATTTGCAATTTTAAATGCTTTCTCGGAAAATAATGAACGTCACCAAGTTAAATGTAATACGTAATAAGCTCTCATTAAATTTACTACGCGCTGAAAAAGGAACCCGTGTCTCAGCCGTGTAGCACTAGCAAATGTAACTTTCGTTTTTGATATTGCGTATGTAACCACATACGATAGTCAGTCATTTTGCGCTGTATAGGCCTGTATTGGATCCCAGTGCCTGCACAACAATAATGACATAATGAAGGAGGAATAAGCCTGATGAGCTTTTCTAAAATCACCTCTCATTAAAAAAAAACCGAAGCAGGCGGTATTCTGTTACTTTTATTCCCTCTGGCCCTAATCCATATTATGGAGTTTAAGAGATGAAGTTCTCTCCCTAGTCCTCATGATGACATACTGTAGGCCCTATTGAAGTTAATGATGCCGTTGGCTGCGGGGTGATGACTTACTGTAAGCCCTAAATAAATTGTAGGCCCTTAAGTGTGGGCTTAATGTGTATTCCATCGTTGGCCTAAAAGTTAAGTTGGTAGGCCTAATGGTAAGGGTCCCGGTTTAGGCTGCATACAGTATTAGTTTTCCAGCCACGCAGTAGCCAATAGAAAACTCTGTTAGCCTAGGGCAAGTTTACACAGCAGCACACCTAGACTTTGAACAGTGCTTTGTGTTTCTGTTACACCTCTCTTCCATCACAGCACCGTGCACTTGTGTACAAATTTTTCCACATATCCTGTGACATCATGTCCCGGGATCCTTCTCACTTGTAGCTTCAACCGTGACTAAAAATTGGCCGTCATTTTCTCCTTTCACATGATACACCGCAAATAATACTATTCACTTGACGCAAACTTTTTTCAAAAGGATGCGAATTTGAAGCAGAAAACAGGGCGACATTTTGTTGTGAGTTCCATGGCAACAGCACATTCACGATGAGCAGATACCAGTTAGATCGATAATGGGTGACTTGGGTTTTGTGCGTGAGAAAAATATTGTCGATTGAGGGCATGAAAGGGTCATACGTCAGGACATTCTGGCTAAGGGGACTGTAGAAAAATTTTGTCCACAGTGTGCATCAGGGCAGTGATGTGAGGAGTGGAGACGGAAAATACACAGCATCTGTTCACAGGGCTATAGCACACCATCAGTGTATTTCGTGTTCGCAGCTTTTTGTGATTGGTAGCATAGCCTACACCTGTATGCTAGGAGCATACTGTGGGGAGGTCCCAGGCCGCCCAAGCCAAAACCTATTTATATTAAGTATTATTGCTAGAAGTGAATAGTTTATTACTTGTGGCTTACTTTTTTTGTACCGTCAGTTGTAGCAGAAATAGGGACTACCCTACAGTCATGTATTTTGATTCTGGATGGTGAAACACATGAAAGTGAATTGACTGCACAGCACACTTTTCACATACACACACACACATACACGCACAAGATTTCTTGTTGATTGCATGTAGATTCAGTTTTGCCTTTAGCAAGGACTCCAAAAATTGGTTATATTTCAAGACGATGAGGACATTTTTTCAGAGTATTTTTTTTTTTTTTCTTCTCTACTTAACGAGGTATCGGACAGTGAAGCCAGTAGTCATGGCTAATCGAAAGTCTTTGGGACAAATTTAATATTGTAGCATCTATCAAAAGTAAAAATTTTGGTCTCTTGGTTAAACATCCTAACCTAATCATACGTCATAACACAAATGCTCTTGAAGGGTAAACAGACGGAGAACAGTACTTGCCACCACGGGTGAATTATATCACATCTCACCTGATTAGACCTAGAGAGGATTATAGTGTGTCATTTGTAAGAACTGAATTGCAAATGGTATCCACTTTTATTTACTGTAGGGCATGGTTTTGACAACCGACATGGTGATAGCACTTGCCAATATTCAATTTAATTCAATACTCAGGGTGCGTGAAGCCAGAAGGGCGCAATGGTTTGTACACAATCCAGAGCCACCTGTGCACTCGGCGCCAAGTGCTGTAGCAAACACAGTCCAAGGAGGATAGACGAATTGATATTGATCTCGTTCACCCCCCCCCCCCCCCCCCGCTAGGTGATAGTCTAGCCAGGTAAGCTTATGAGTCATGGAAGCGCACGTGTTTAACCCTTGTCATGTCAGGGCCGAGTACACCTAAACAGGTGAGTAAGTCATCCAGGTGGTGGCGTCAGGATATACCGATCTGGGGGTCAAGCTCCCACGAGGGGCGGTGGCAGGCAAACCAGGAAGCCATCATCTGAGTGGGCGATAGCACGTGCGCAACATGATCTGTTTGAACGGACAAATTTTCGGCTCCCACGAAGGTTTGCCGGCCCTTATTGGATTGGAAAATTTGAAAAAAAAGTTAGGAGCATATTTTACCATGGAGGAGGAAAGGTTTGGAAAAAACTTGGGGGGGTTATAAAAGAGACACATTGGAAGACTTTAGGGTTTTTATTGAAGAAATTGTCCACAGTTTTAGGTACCACAGTTAAGTAAATCGTCAGGGGCAACTAGCCGTTTTCAGGGACGTAGCATATTTTATCATATACATAACAGTTTCCCGATGGATGAAACTGGGGAAAAATTTCCCCGATGGGGGGGGCAAGAACCTTCCACGACAAGTGGGCCATGGCCCCTGCCCCAGCGCTGGCGCGGCAGCGCGGAGCTGAAGTCATCCAGGACCGAGGAAGGTTATAGTGCTTAGGCGTCTAACAGCCACCAAGAAATGTCAGGTGCTAGAAGACAGATATGTAGGGGAGTACTGCGGGTTTGCCAGGAATGGCTTTTGAATCTGGTAGTCCTTAGGCTGTAGTGTAATTGGCGTTTTACGAGAGAATTGATTGATTTTACAAAGCTTCAGATTCCACATGGGAGCTCACATACCCACTATCAAATTCAAAAGGTCAGACACAATTAGTAAGTGCATTATAAAAATCAAAGAAATAGAGAAGCATGATCTCTGTGCAATGTGATGGAGATGTGATTGGAGTAACGGCGGCGTTATTTCAAGCTTACTCTTTTCCCAAGGGGAGAAATTTCTTTTTTTCGGGTTCTTTTTAAAAAAACCTTTATTTTTTTTAAAAAAGGAAATTTTTTTGCATAAATTTTCCCCAAAAAAATTTTTAAAAAAAAGAAAATTTTTGAAAATTGATTTTGGTAAAAAAAAAAAAGGGCCTTCCTCCCCCTATCCCCCGGGGATCCCCGGGGGTTAAACCAATATTGGGGTTTGGAACCATTTTAAAAAAAGTCAAAATAAAAAGGTAAAGGGGGGGTCTATAACTAAAAAAAAAAATTACCCCAAAATTTAAATAAAAAAAAAATTTCATCCTTGCAAAACCAAAAATTGAAAAATTTGTTAATTTAGTTTTTATTCAGAAAAAAATTTAATTTACCCATTTTATGGGGTGACGGCTTTTTTAAAAAAAGGGCCCAAACGGTTTTTAATCCCAAATGGAAAAGATTGGGTTTCCCAATGTTTTAAATTGCCCCCTTTATGTTGAATTTTTAAAAAAAATGGGGGGTCCCAAAAATTTGTCCCTTTTGGGTTGGGTTGTTACTTGGGTTTAATATCGTTTCCCCCTTCTTCCCCTTGGGATTGGGGAGTTGGGCCCCAACCCCTTTTCCCCCGGGGGAAAAAGGGGATTGAGGTTTTTCACCCACCTAGGCTGCTCCCATAAATTTTTAAATTTATTAGGGGTTTAAAAAGGCCATTTAAATTTGTTTTTTTTTGGGGAAAAAAAAAGAAAATAAATTTTTTTTTTTTTTTGTCAAAATTTGGTTTTCCCATTATTTTTTGGAACAAAAAGAAAATAAAAAAACCGGGGGGATGGCCCTTCCTTATTTAAAAAATTTTCCCCTTTTTTTGGGGGGGGAAAAAAGGCCCTTTTAAAAGGTTAAAAGAAAAGGGGGGGGGGGAATCCGGTTTTCCTTTTTTTTAAATTTTTTGGGTTTCCTTTAATTTTAAAATTTTTTTTTGGGAAACCTGGCAGGGGGCCGGAAATTTCCCAAGATTGAAATTTTGGGTCATTAAAACAAAATTTTCCAAAAAATTTTTTCCCTTTTCTTCTTTAAAGCTAAAAATTAAAACCCCTTTAAGTTTTTTTCCCTAAGCGGGGAAAAAGGGGGGGGGGCGGCCCATATTTTTGACTTGGTAAAAATGCCAAAATTAAAAAGGTTTTAACTCAAATTTCAAAAACCCAAAAGGGGGGTTTGGCCCAAGCCCCCATTTGGGAAAAAATAAGAAATGCTTTAGAAAAGGTTAATTAAAATATTCAAGGGGTTTTCCCAACCCCCCCCCCCCCCCCCCCTTTTAAAAGTTGTCTCCCTGGCTTTTTTGGGGCCTTTTTTAAAACAAAAAAAAATGAAATTTTGTTTTTTAAAAGGGATTATTTTTTTAAATCAAAAATTACATGCCATTTCGAGGGGGTTGAAAAATTTTTTTAAAAAAAAAATGAAAAATAAAAAATACAAAGGGGAGGGGTTTTCTCTTTTTAAAAGTAAAATGGGGGGGGGGGGGTGTTAGGGGGGGCGGGGGAAGGAGGGGGGGGGGGGCGGCGCGGGAGGGGGGGGGGGGTGGGGGGGCGTGGGGGGGGGGGGTGTGTGTGGGGGGGTGGGGGGGTGGAGGGGGGGGGGGGGGGGGGGGGGGGGGGGTGAGGGGGGGGGGGGGTGGGGGAGGGGGGACGGGGGGGGGGGTGGGTGGGCGGGCGGGCGGGGGGGGTGGGGGGGGGGGGGGGCGGGGGATGTGGGGGGGGGGGGGGGTGCGGTGGGGGGGCGGGTGGGGGGGGGGGGGGGTGGGGGGAGCCACAGAAGTGTGCCGAAAATCTTTACGTTCGCACATCTTTCTGCACCCAGTCGCCTTTTGGTCTCTGCATTTCAGGTTGCTGCCCACTTCCCCCCCCCCCCCCTTGTCAGGTAAATCCTCCTGGCACTAAAACCCTTGGCTCCACTATGGTTATCCTTATTAATTCATTCAGTTAGAAGTTAACAATATCCATCATAAAAATTTCAGTACTAGTATAATTCATATTTAACTTAAACCTTTGTAAAAGAACAATGACCAAAATATGAGAACATATTTTTCAGCACTTGAGGTAGTTTAACATTCCCAGCTACACATGTTACAGCTAGTTAATTGTATACGTCCTGAGGAGAACAACCATCCACATCAACAAGGCATGAGCATCATTCCAAACTCCCGGCATCTGTGTCAAATTATAATCTTTTCAGGGAGCTGGTGACTATGCCTGCTGATCCTTTGTAGTGTCATTATGAAATTTCTTGTATGTGGCTGAAAATGCAAACAGTTTAAAATGTTACCCCCAACTTTAAATATTTAAGTTACATACTATACATCTTGAAGACATGACATTCTTTCCTTAATATTAAAGGGTCTACAGCATATGGCTGTGACCGTTTAGCGATTAATCGCTAAACAATCGCATGTGTAATAAACGTTTAGTACAAAGCTACCAGCCATTAATTTCAAAAGCCGTTATTCTGTACGAAATAAAAAACAATCTGCAGTCATTACAGAAAATTAGATGTTCACTTTAACTCTTTTTGAAAAAGTGAAATAGGCCTACATAATTACACAAATGGCACACACGTAAACATACGACATCAAAGTTGAGCTTCTACGAGGATCCGTGTTTGAGGTTCATGGAAACTATGTCCCCCAGACGTCACTAACGCATTTCACCTATTCATCATGTTCAAGGGCACATTTAAAGTCTCTATGTTGATCATAGGTACTTGCAATTAATCGCTAAATGATTGCAAAATTTTGTGATTAAACGTTTAGTAATTTTACTAAACGTTCACAGCCCTACTATGGCATCACCCGAAGAAGTGTTATCTCTAAATACAGCAGATGACTACTATGACTGACATTAAAACAGAAGCTTCACCCTGGTTGGTCAATGATGACTTGTGCAGTCAGTTGTGTTCTCAATAAAGCTCAAAGATAGCGTTGTTTTGATATGGCCTGGAGCATTTTAACTCAGTGCTGACTTCTGTAGCTTTAACAAGGAAGTGCACTTAACAGGTGTTTTTTGTTTGAATTGAAGGAGGGGCTAGAAGAAAACTAAGTCGAGGAATTTTTACTGTCTGGGGTGAGACTTGTTGCCATCTCAAAGCACACAGTCCTCACACAAATAAACAGCACATATATCTTAAGTTTTGAGTATTCAAACCATAATTTCTAATTTGTGACTACTTTTACTGATGAATAAAAGTTCAAACCATGTTTTCAAATAGTATTCCCTGATTGGACAATGACAGGTGAAGATCAGTGAAATGTGACATGTTCAGTAGTGAAGCTTCCATCATGCACACAAGTGTACCCAGCAGAATATGGCTTTAAACAGAGAAGGCAGTCATCCTAAGTTTATTTTCAAAAAGTCTGCTAAATCTTACAAATCTCCTGTTATTTTGCTCACAGGTATCTTTCATCATGTTTCTGTATAAAGACATTGAACATTGAAGGTAATCCAGGAGTTAGTCTGCATGAATTTAACAAATAAGTAACAAAAATATTGTCACATTATTGATGTGAACCATCATAGCGAAATCGAGGGCCTAGGAAATAAGGGGCAAAAGTTATCCAAGCAACTGTAGATGACATTGATAGCCCTGTTATCTTCCACTTTAGATTGTGACTCTCGCAGTTAATTAGTTGATTTTCCTCCCCTCCGACCACAAGATCTTCAGTGCAGCCACAGCTATTTCTGTCTATTGTGCTGGTGCAATAAAGTATAAATAAATTGTAACGCATGTACACTGCACAGCTCTCCTTGTCTGAACACACTGCAGTCTTGTAAAATTACTGTGGCCAGACCAATCATGAAATCACTGCAATAACGGGCATAGGCTATCAAGTGTTGCAGAAAATCGTGAGTTGGTGTATCAAATGTGCTCTAACCCAGTGGCATAGGTATATTTGGTCAGGTTGGACATATGCCCCACAATCCTAGGGTGAGATTTTGCGCTATGTTCCTGAATTAGGATGACAGTACACTAATTCAAATGGGGGGGGGGGGCTGCATTTTCCCTTTAAGGCACAGTACATGTACGTAGCTATAGCACATGATGTTGGTATCTGTCTGATACTGTAGGTGCTGAAGACAGCTACAGTATTTTAAAATGAGGGGGCTAGAAGTGAACTCTGGTTGGGAGAATTTTTAAAGTCCATGAAGAGAAATATGGATTTTAGTTGATGATTTTCTTTAGACACAGTGCCACAGCTGTTTGTTGGTACTGTAAAAGTTACCATGTACAGCACTGCAATATGTGCAGTAATAGACTTTACTGAATGTTCTTGTGAAGTTCTGAGCTTGTATGGGTATAATTAAAATTTCATTGCCAAAATTAATTTAATTTCGCAGCTGTTTTTGTTTCCATTTATTCTTGAAAAGATTTTTCCAAAGTCAAGTAAAGAAAACAATTTGGGCTTAAGTCAGCTGTTACTGGAGGATTTCTATTTTTGACAGCATTACACACATTTTTCAATACATCTTTCCCTTGAACGTTTTATGAATTTTCATACAGCATAGTAGGTCAAGGTGACTTTGAAACTGAGCAAGAGAAATCACACAATCAAAGCACTTGACCAGATTGGCGTACTTTTGTGATGCTTTTATAACAAATTTAGGTTACTGTACAGTATGTTTCTTAGTAATGAACTTTGAAATGCTAGAGTGGTAATCTGAGGAATGTGTGGCACTTTCCCTCCTGAGTAATAAAAGTGCCCCATTTCAGTCAATTGATTCAAGACGAACACTGACAAGTTTTACTGTGGCAGAATCTAACTGTGCTGGGCTTTGTTGGATAATTGGTTTGGTTTTGTTTTGGGTCTGGTTAATAGGGCATCTTATGGGGCTTTTGCCCTCCTTTGCCCTTTAACGTGTTATGTTATGTAGGGCTATGTGTTTTCTAAAATCACCGTGGCCTTAAAGGTGCTACTGTAGGTAGGGTATTGAAATGCCGACAAAAAGGGCCTAGCCTTAACCTTATGCCTTAAATTAGGCCTAATGTTACCACAACTTTTGTGTAAGACACATGCAGCTGGAGAAAGAATGTTACCCAATTGTTCAAATGGGGTTTGGTCAAGCCTCAAGGCTTCCACCTGGAGTTTGGTTATATGTCTAGGCCTACCATAGTTTCAGTATGGGATAAGGTTTGGATTAAGTTTAAGGGGTTAGCCTTGGTCCAGACTGGAAAGTACAGTATGGCACTTTGCACCGAGATCTCAGGTGTGCATGAAAAAACTTGAAGTGTGCAGTATGCAACAAGGTGTCACATGCACACTTGAAGTGTGAACACGAAAAGTCAAGTGTGAAATAAATACTTGGGAGAAATTTACACAAAATTCTTGAAGGCCTCCTTAACATCCAGAATGAAAAGTATAGGATCGATACCGGATCATAAGTTCCAAATAAGCCTCACTCCAGGGGTCTTGGCCAAGTGATGGCCGACACTGCATTCATCATTCAATCAAGTCATCAGCACGTCATGACCACGACTTTTGATCATCCAATAGGCCAAGTCAATATAACATATACCTAGGGTTATACGAGGCAATTGCCATCGGTTGAAATGATCAGGTGTGCAATGTGAATTTTCAAGTGTGCAATAAAAATCTAGAAAAAAAAATCTCGGGTGTGCAATTGCCATACTTTCCATACTGGGCCTTGGTTAGAGTTACTGGAAGTGGCCTCTGTTAGTAAGCAATCTCTGAAGCACTCATGTTAACATTATCACACAATTGAGTACTATTTAACCATATTTTTGGGGTTTGCAACTTCCGGTCACGGATTCTCCATTCGCACCTTCTCTCCCTAACATTATGCATGTGTGTTAGGCTAAACCAAACGGTTGCAAAGCTTTCTTGCATTTCGTGCTAGGCTATTGAAAAATGGAATTCTCCTCAAGCCTGAATAAGGGACTCTCCCGGTCATACTAAAGTAAGCCCGGCCAAGCCCGGCTAGGAAATAAAGACCGGCTAAAGCGCATCAAATACCGGCTGAGAAATAAAGACCGGCCTACTGAGCAGGAAAAGACCGGCCAAGGAAAATGTATTTGGAAATGTTACCTAAAGATGCCTTAAAGTTTCTAAGGTCTTGTGGTACCGATTAACCGATAGATATGACTGAAAACCAAAGAGTGACCAATATACATAGCCTATAAAGTACAGTATTACTTGTATTGTAAATGTAAGATTTCATTGGAATTGTGTTGAATATAGGCCTAGCGTAGGTAATTAAGTAGGCTGGGCTCATAGAGCCGGATTATATCTGGCTCTATGGCTGGGCTACGGTGTACGCTACAGCTAGTATTCCGGGGAAAAATTGATCTTGCCCTCCCAGAAATATTGGCCCCCGTACGCCTTTGCCAGAGCGCCGGTCCTGCAAATGTTGCATGTCCAAATAAAGAAATGAATTACTCCTCGTAAAGTTACCAATTTCAGTCCAGGTGAGATAAAATAATTGTCACACGATTATCACGAGCAAGTTCATGAAATAGGGTAGCCTAGCTAGTCATCTATATTCAGACTGGGATGACTGCATCAGTTTCCTTTTTAAGTAAATGTAGCAGTATGTCCTATTTGGTACAAATTCCAACCCTGCCAATGAACTCTGCACATATGGAGACCGTTTTACGTACTTTGTAAACGGATACACAGGGATATCGTTATAAAACACATTTGATTCTCTTCAACTATCACTAAGCACACTGTAATTCAATAGCATTTCTTGGTTCGTTATTTACATCCGTAGTCTTTTTGCTGTAAGCCGGTCTTTGTTGCACTTTAGCCGGTCTTTATTTCCTTGCCGGTCTTTGCTGCACTTTAGCCGGTCTTAATTTCCCCTGACGTGCTTTAGCCGGTCTTTATTTCCTAGCCGGTCTTTGCCAGGCTTAATTTAGTATGACCCGACTCTCCTGCTTTTAACTATTTTAAGTTAAGGCTTGAATCCCAGTAACTAAACTATGTAACTTAGGCATAGGCTACCACAGTAGGCCTGGTGTGTTCAGGCAGGGGTCGAAATTCCCACTGTTCCGCTGTTCCGAGAACAGTGCTTTTAGTGCCGGAACAGTAACTTTTCAAAAGCCACTGTTCCGTGGAACAGTGTTTTTCCACAGGAAGCAAAGTGCATATAAATATACGCACATGCTAATCTCTGTAAAGTAATGATGCTGTGAATATAAAAAATCCCCGTTAATTTTGGCATAAGTATGAAATGCAATCTCGTTCCACCGTTATCAATTAAAGTCGGTTACACTTGCATGTGTTATTCCCTGTGCTGCATGGTACAATACTGTGTAAACGCACATACTGAAGTTTTACTACCAAATGCAGAAAAACGTTTAGTACAGTTATGTCATTTATTGCCCTGCAAGTGAAGGTCATATTGCATCACCCCTTGTCTGGCGTGGTATGTTCCAAATGACCTCTTAACTGTTCATTGATATTCCCCTGCATTTTATTGTGTTTTTAGGGGGTTTTGTATTAATATTCCCTCTGAGCTAGCAACTAAGCACGGAAACTTGAAACGACTAAAAGCAATTCTGACTGCAGATATCTCGCAACCAAAATCAATGGGTCCCAAGTGTTTGCTTTTCCTTGCAAGATCTTCCCATTGACTTACTATGTG
Organism: Holothuria leucospilota; assembly: GCA_029531755.1. Classification (NCBI taxonomy): domain Eukaryota; kingdom Metazoa; phylum Echinodermata; class Holothuroidea; order Aspidochirotida; family Holothuriidae; genus Holothuria; species Holothuria leucospilota. The sequence goes on along the minus strand of CM055972.1, from coordinate 18,994,733 downwards.
GAATGATACTTGAATCAAGGTTATGGCGAAGGATACGACTAGAACGATTTCACGTAAATTTGCTGCGAGAAAATAACAACAGTATGTGCACTCATATGTTGGAGTATCCACTCATTGCTATGCTATAGCAGTAAACCGCAATGCAAAGGATGAATCAAGCAAAAATATTCCTTTCCTGTGGAACTTTTTTGCTCTCACTCAAATACGACTTGCCTTGCTGTGCCTTCTGCATCAATTTTTGAGTCATACAGTAGGTTTTTGGACACTGTAGTGCTAGGTCTCGGGAAAATGCAAGGTTATTGGCGATAAATTTGTGCTTAAAAATACAGTAAGAACCAAAAGAAAATCAGGATATCCCACTGGCTAATCCCCTCTGCAGGTAAAAATTCACCCTCCCCAAGTTACGGTCAAGTCGTGCAGTCATACCACTCGAATACAGTTAACAGCAGTTTGCACCTTTGCAGTTTGCACGTGTGCACGAACTGTACGTTTGCCGAGGTACTGTGCTCCGGAACAGTAAAATCTGATCCGGAACAGTAATTTTGGAAAAAGAGCTGTTCCGTGGAACAGCAGCAAAAAAATTAAATTTCGACCCCTGTCAGGTACAGGGACTCATATAGGCCTAACTTGTTAGTCCTAGCAGGGAGCTGTTACGGAAGCAGATAAAGCACCTCATCCAATTTCATCTATCAGTAGCTGTAACAAAGCAAAAATTGAAGTTCTTCCAATGACATATCTAATACCATAGGTGCATAGCTACCATTGAACCATTTCATTTAAAAAAAAAATTAGCTTCATAGCTTGTAAAATGGCTGAGATATAAGGGAAAACGCGACGCCAAAATTTGAATTTTGTTAATTGATTTCGCCATGGCAACGAAAAAAAAACAAGAAATAAGGAATTTTGTTAATTTATACTGTTTTCAGTAGCAATTTAATCATTGTTCCTTTTCTTTTTATATTCCTTAGCCAACAGGTAATGGAAGACCTCATGGACTACTGCTAAAGCAGTGCAACTCCTTTCCTGTCAGTGACCTGTGTTTAATTTTATGACTCATTAAAAGTGGTCAAACGAAGCACGGTCTCCAAAATGTCCCCCCCTGAAAAAAGAGAAATTTTACTATTTTCATTAAGCTATAAATATTTTTTGAAAGCCCTTACTCCTTAAGGTTCTATTTTATCCCTTAAGGCCTGTATCTTACTACAAAATTATGAAACTACTGGCATGACATGCATCATTGATGCAACATTAATGCTCATTAAAGATGCCAATTTATTCAATCTAATTAATGAGCATTATGTACAAAAACATCATTATACTGCATAAAATCAAGATAACATTGATGTATTTGGCCAGTGAATGGTACAACAACAGTATAGAGTAAAATTCTGTGAAGGCATGTCTTTTTTATGTTAAAAGTGTTGTTTAATGCATTAATTACTGCTAATTACCATACATGTTATACAGTAAAGCTATACTAACACAGTGCATATTATATGCACTGTTCCTGTGCTGTACAAATGTGTGGCTGGAGTATACAAATGCACATCTAGTTTTCACTACATGAACAAACAATGATACATACTGTACACTGCATTATCATTCAATGAAGGAAACTGTAATTAATTACTCAACTAATTACTCTGCATGTTGCGCAATGGCAAGCCAATCTATGGCATGTGCTGAGACTATACAGCAGAGTAGTGCATTAATATATTTAAGTTGTACTACATTGTACACTGCAATGTCAATTAAGTACTTGTAATTGGTGTTATCTGATTAGTAATTAGCATTGAAAGATAATCACTGATATGTAATTAAAACACTAGTTAATTGATCCTTGCACTTTTCACATATATGTGTCCTCAGTTTATCACCACGTTTGCTGGCGCACGCGCGCGCCGGACCGTCCCCACAAATCATTGAACCTGTAATACAGTACTAATAGTATGCATGCACTGGGACCAACTGTAGGTGTGTCCTTCATTATGGGCTCTCTGGTACATAATTAACTATTTAATTAGCTTTCAGTCCTGAACTTAGTGTCTAAAATTTCCCACATCTCCAGGACCAGGCCATGAACATGTATTTTAACCGAAATTGTTCATCATTCCCCACTGGCATTGTCCGCCACTAACCCAGCATGCATGTTCTTCAAATTGTTCACTAACCCTACACTTCAGAATAGGACGCTACAGAATGGGTATAACAACACTGCAGGTAAGTATTTCTGCAGGTTATGCTGCAGCTTGGGGCCTGGTCCTGGGGTTGCTGAGGATGATGACATAAATTAATAATACAGGTAAGTAATTAAATTCTTTGAAAATGAATAAAGCCTTAATTCCCATCAGACATGCACAAAATATTTTTTGGGAAAACAACAAAAGACTCTATATAAACCCCTGATAGGCAAGACATTCAAGAATTGAAATTTTTGTAAAGGGCACCAAAATACCAATTACTATTTGTTGTACAGGTATTAATTAGTTACAAATACATAAAAGCACTTGAAAGTAGTGTTTATATGCAGGACATAAGCCTTCATCATACTCTGTGATGTGCAAACAACACATAACACAGCATACTGTACAGTGCAAGTACACTGTACACATTACAATATATATTACAAATAAAATCTGTGTATCGTATTCGTAGGGCCCACTGTATATTCTGGACAGCCTGTATAGAGCCTACAAGTAAGTAAATAGTTTTGTAAACTTGTGAAATGAAAGATAAAATGACCACCCAATGCATTGAAAAAATCACCCGAGTTGCAGAACGTATGCCGATAGCACACAATATAATTACTGTAATACTGCAAGCAATACACACAAGTGCTGTACATAACGTGTATGCATGTGTGTATACTGTATGTGTGCCATATATAGGCCTACACTATTAACGTTACAGAAGTCAAGTGTCATTCAGGTAGTAAATTTCTAGGCCGAGATACTAATTGCCGATCCAAGGTACCTAAATATATTCAGGGTTGTTCCCGTTACGCTTTGAAAGTAACTCGTTATAGTTACAGTTAATTCCGTAAAATTGTAACTCGTTACAGTTACTAGTTACAATGTTGAAAAAGTAACTAGTTACAGTTACTTTTGACTAAAAAGTAACTAGCTACATTTCAAAAGTAACTCGTTACTTCAAGGTGAATATACGGTACCTCGGTACCTGAAATGGAGGGGGGGGGCATAATTAGATAGTAAGACGGGGGCACATGAGACGACCGACACCTCATTTGTGCCGGTTATCCTTAGGTGTTCCCCAAAGAAAGTCAATGAAGCTAGCTGATCTTCAATGGGCATTGTCGCAGAGGCTCCTAATGCTCAACATGAAGCAGCGAATCATGATACTGTGTCGGAGCTTACGCAAACTATTTGTTAGAGGAATATGGTTACTATAACCAAAACTTTTCCAGTTACCAAAGTACTTCTTTGAGGGTTGAAATCTTTATACTCCCATCACACAGTCGGCTAATTTAGAGAGGTTAGCGGCTATGCCGGAAAGGGGAAGAGCGTTGTTTCAGCAGTAAAGTCTTCACCCCTCAAGAGCATAAATATGGTATAATAAGAGGATGAATACATTTGTTAGCAGTAAAATTTTAAAACCTCACCGCTAAGGTTGGGCTAAGTGATATTTCCCCATAAATTTCAAGTTTCACATTGTGTCGATATAAAACAGTGCATAGAAATGGTGATACTATGCAGTTTATACATGCAGATCATGTGCACATAATTCACTTTCCCTTTACAATAGGTAAAGCTTTAAGTCGGACACTTCTCTTTCCAATTAGCTTTGTTAGGATACTTTTAACGCCATTGACCATTTCAATATTCTGCTGTTTTTTTATATTAACCGTACTATTATTCCAGTGTAAGGAGTTACGGACATTGAAAAGAATATGATATAGCCTAAATTCATACGTTTGATTCATCAAATAAAGATACCATACATGTTAAATTAGATGCATAAATGGATGCACGGTGTTTACCAACGCTTGGCACCGTATAGATTTACTGGGCTCCAACGCAAGAGTCCGGATTCGGTTAGCTTAATGCCGGTCTCAAGAGCGTTTTTCTAGATTAGGAATTTGCCCGGGATAGAAGGTTCCGGAATCGAAATTTTTACGGAATGTGATGTAACTGGACTCGGACTCGGAGTTCATTCCAGCCGAGTTCTCAAATATGAAAGTTACATTAAAAGTGTTTAAAGTTCCATTTGTGCACAATGTACAGATCTAAGGTATTGTCACATACAATCAACTAAATTACTCAGGAGGCCAGGCTATGGAAGTGAGTACAAACGATGACTTTGTTAATTAATGGTGGACATGTACGATAGAATTAAAACATCTGTATGTGTGATATGATATACATTGGCAAAAAGACTGGTCTCGGAATTGGTGCCATTGGAATCAAAACTGGCAGAAATTTGAGGATCCTGAGTAGTACCATGCTCGGAAAGATTCGGGAATCTAGAATCGCAGTTAGCTCCGACTCGGATAGGGTGAACACGGGTCCAGCCCTAACGTCTCAAGAGGCAATGATTAAACTTTCAAAGTAAGCTGGTATTTGAATGCCCATGGGCCAACCCGTTTCTCACGGTACACTGTCTCCACTGTGTCCTCTAAAGGACAATATGAGTAAACCAAGGCCCAGCTGACTTTACTTAGAATACATAAAGTCAGCTGAGCCTTAGAGGACCGTTCAGTATTTTTCAAATAATCGCACAAATCGGTCTCATGGATAATAAGCATTGATCTGTCTAATAAGTATTTTGACATACAGATCAATTTTAAACTTATTTCAATCAGGGAGTTGCTATTTGACAACTCCCTGGTTCAATAGACAATCAAGTGGCCCGGCCTGTAAGCCTGCAGCGTGTGCATCTAATGTCAACTTCTGATTCTAATCGTGAATAAAATTTGATGTCGGTGAGGGCGACGTCGATAATAGCGATGAATGATAAATAGCCTATATCGAAAATAATTTTACATTTTACTACCAAAGTGTCATCAATTTGAAAATTTTCTGTTATTCTGTTATTAGCTCAAAGAAAATGCAATTTGTGGTCATTTTGACTATTTGTAACGGGAAAGTAACGGGACCCAAATGTAACGCCGTTACAGTTACTTTTACACAGAATTGTAACTAGTTACTTGCTCCGTTACTGAAATGCAAATGTAACTCGTTACAGGGTTCCGTTACACAAAATGTAACTCGTTACAGTAACGGCGTTACTTGTAACTCGTTACTTCCCAACCCTGAATATATTTAGTACCACTGTGCAGGTATTGAATAGCACTTTCACATCGCAAGAGTGCATTTTAATTGCTCCCTTCATTAAAAAATTACCTTAATTAGAAAAATTCACTTTTATACAATTAATCTAAAAAATATGTTTAATTAATCGCCTCACATATCATATGAAAGGTTTTTTCGAGCTTTTTTCGAAAATAATGATCAAAATTACTTTAGAAACTTAGATTGGCAGTATTTCGCCGTCAAAAAGATCATGTCTCGATCGTTAAACACATACCATACCGTCTATCATGCAAGAAAAGTCACCACTAACATGCTAGTGTGTGGTGAGAAAGTTTGTCGAATCGGTACGTAAATACATCAAAATAGCCAAGAAAATGCTATATTTAGACATTTTCACACATTATCTATCACAGGGTTTTCCCTGGGTTTAGAATTGAACGTCGCGGCTCTGCCGCGTCCGACGGTGGATCGCCGGCCTGGGGGTGGGGTATAAGGGGAGGGGGTGCCCCCCTCCCCTTTTCGAAATTTTTTGAATTTTAGAAGTGTCAAAATGCAAAATAGTGGCACTTTTGAGGCGAATTAGTCAACAGAATTTCTTTAAGTTTCTGCCAAAATATTCACCATTGGTGCTCACAAACTCGTAATATTTTAACCTCTCCAAATGATAGCGACCATTGGCTATTGTTAGTAGTTACCGCAATTTCTAATGCAGCACAGTTCAGGTACGTCAGAGCGCACACAGTACTTTACTACTGTAGGCTACCCGGGTAGAGTTTTTCAGCCTTTCCCTTTTGATCTTCGCGAAATAGCATGGTTATTGCAACTAACAAAATGTATTTACCTCCATCTCATTCACGATTATGTTGAAATGAAGTTGCTTTTTTCTGTTTCGTACCATGCTTTTGTTACATTGCATTTTTCACCAGAAACAAGCCCCGCGATGCGTGTTTCTAACATCAAGCCGCCCCTATACTAGACAACGAAACAACATAGGCCTACTATACTGTATAATAGCCTAGCCTATCTCTAGAAATGATCGTCGAAAGACAGCTCATAAATTTTTGCACGCAGTGCGTGTGGATGAGTAACGTTCCAAAACTAAGGCCCAGAAGTAGCGCGAAAGACCGACTAGAAATTTTACACGTATCTTTGCCGTATAAATACACATACCCAAATGGATATAGGGCACGTGGCTCGACTTTCGATGTTGCTAGATTTCATACTTGTCAAGTTATCACTAACATTAACATGACATGATTTCATGATCTAAAGAAGTAAATTTTGGTGATACAGTTATGTCTACATAAGATATGCACTTATTACAACCACAATAATATTCTTTTGACTCGAATCAGTCGCCAGAACTTCGTATTTTTGGTGGAGAAACTTTTTTCTGAAGCAAAATTCACTCCCTCAGATTTAAAATCGTACAAATTCTTTCAAGGTGTATTTTGCGTTGTGTGCACGATAAAAATCTTCTTTCCTGTTACTTCTATCCTGGTACTACCTTACATACTAAAATGATTCCTATCTCAATATTGCTCGTAATTTTTTATTGCTATTCAAACTACTTGCAAAAGTTTTATGTCCAAAGTTTCCGAAATATATGGCAAAATAAGAGCAAAATATTTTCCCAGTATTTTACGTACCCCCCATTTGCGAAAAATGGAACTTGCCAAAGTCATGTGCTAACTACAGCAGAGAGAGCAACTCCGGCAGCGAACGAACGAACGTTCGTACGTACACGGTGTCTGCCGTATCTTACCGTACATTTTTAACGGTGCTGTGCGGGTGAAATCTCGGCTAGGAGATGCATTAGAAAGTTTTTTACTGTCATTATCACGAAGGTGGATTTTTCATCAGAGTAACAAGAAAACAGTTAACGAGAAATTTGATCACATGGTTGAGGTACATTACAGTATACAGAAGTTGCAGTGACAAACTGGATGTTATTTTTTGGTTCCGATGCACACGTTACGGCACACTTGAACACAAAGCCACAGGAAGTAGTGATAGGACTTGTTTAAAATTTGTACTAACTGCACTAAAATATGGTCAAATTATTAATTCCCGTCTGATTTCTAAACTCACGAGGGTTAAGGACCAACGGCACATTGTAGATATAGAAAATGTGACGTATTGTTTTCAACAGATCGATCCGACCAGAGATAAGGGGCCGATGGGTGGAGTCTTGAATTGTATGTGCATACCATGCACTAAACTTAGGCTAGATGTTGCAAGGTTTACGGTCGGGTACCCGACGGGTAATGCTTTTTGGGTACCCGTGTACGAATTTTCTACCCAGTTTCGACACAAAAAATGTGTTCATATTGTGAAGATTTGAAGGCAGCAAGATGCGTATAAGTTGAGTAGATTGTTTGGCGGCCCTGATAAAGCAAAGTTACGTATTTTTACAAAGGACACGTTATAAATAATATTGTCGGTCAAATGCTGATATTTCATTCATTCGTTGGGTTGAAAATTCTGAGACACAAGCCCCGCCTAGCCTATAACCTGCCAAACGGGGCATTTGGTTTTGGCTTTGCAAGTTGCGTCCACAGAATTATAATACCTGTGGTTGCGTCTCACGGTATAGTTTACTCGACTGCTCACGTTGGAATGTACATAATTATTACCAAATAATGACATGTAAACTTAAACTTGAGGGTTACGTGTGAATGAAAGAGGGCTTGCTGAACTCCGTGTACGTGTGTGGCATGCATACATACCGAACGCTTAGCTTTCTGTTTGCATCTTGAGACTTGCGTGTATGACTGTGGGTACGTATGAGCACGAAAGTAGTACTGCGAAGGTAGTACTACATGGCTCGTAATTTTGCCGTGACAAGGTTTCGGAAATAAGCTTGTGGTTTCACTGCACATTGTATTAACAAAAAGGCGATCGTTGACAAAGTTTAAGTAACATTTTTTCAGGGTACCGGAGGAATTTTTGAACATCGCGGCTGTTTTTTGAACGTCGCGGTCTTCCTGTTTTTGAAGTTTGAACGTCGCGGCCCGCGACGTTCAAAAGGCCCAGGGAAAACCCTGTATCAGATTATGCAATTACCTTTGTAAAAACTCTAATATTTAATTAATTACAACACAATTAAAACACGCTGTTTTGCAGTGTTCGTTGTCGCCGTGTAACGGAAACTGATGACGTCACGAACAGCTGATCGAAAATTTTCAGTTTACATACTACAGTTCCACAGTACACAGTACTGCACGGATCGTGCACGTTACTATCAGACAATATGTATTGAGAGTACCTTAATCCTTTTTATGGGAAGAGACTTTGATTGACAGGTCCTTTAGTTCCTCTTCTAAGTTTGTTTGACTTAACCCTCCTAATGAGAGTTTGATCCTTTCATACTAACGTAATCCTCAAACAAAGACCTCATAGTGACAATGGTTTGAAGTCATCTGCAATGCCGACAAGAGTGAAATCTTCGTCATTCTTTTAGTTTAAACGACTGGTAATGCACTTTTAAGTAATCAGATTCCTTTATTATTCTAATTTCTTCCCTTAGTTAGTAACATCTCTTTTCAGCAATGAATGTAAAGTCTAACTTTTGTATATGAACTTTGAAAAGATTCCGGATTGTTCCTGAAACAGCGACATATGTGACCATGATCTATAAGTTACTTATGTAAAACTCTGCTGAACCCATCAAAACAGTGAGCACTAGCGTACAGTAATACAATTAAGTTTTATTTCTTTGACGACTGGCAATATTATATCAATGGGTGAAATCATGCCAACAAGTATATGAGATCTAGCAGACGATAAGAACTATTGTCGTCACTTCCTAATCCCTTTTAAGTTGTCCAAATATTTTCAAGAGCAAAACAATTAAGAGCTTACTGTCGGCAAGCCTGATAGTTTCAAAGGAGAGACAATTGCTTTATCTCCTTCCATAACAGCTCCCTGGTCCTAGGTTATGTTTCTATGCCGAAACGGTATCGTTAGGCCTGGCTTCACATGTACTGTAGGCCTAGGCTAAGTGTAACTTAGTGTTATGCAAGGCTGACACTTGCACGATTCTGTGGCACGCATTGGCACGACTCGGGTCGTGCCAGTGCGCAAACTAGTCGTAAACTGGCGTGAAGTGTGCGTAAACCCGTCGTGACTGCGTGCCATGTCGGGGAGAGAATTTTGAAATGTTCAAAATTTTGGTCACGACAAAATTTCGCGACCGGGTCGTGAACTATGCGCAAACTGTTCGTGAACTCGTCGGGACGATGCGTGCCAGTGCGTGGCAGTGCGCGCCATGCCACGACTGTCACGAACTGCCACGAACAGTTCACGAACAGCTCACGTCGAGTTCACGAGTAGTTCACGACATGTTCACGAATTGGTGAGCGTCGCAGCGTGGCCGTGCCTTCCCACTGACACGGTCACGTGTACTTCACGCATTGATGGCACGAGCAGTTCACGACTAGTTTACGCACTTCACGAACAGTTTGCGCATGGCACGAGCAGTTCACGACGAGTTCATGAGCAGTTCACGAACAGTTCACGAGCAGTTCACGACTACTGCGCGACAGTGGCGCTCGCGTCGGTGCGGGGGTATATATAGGGCTTCCTGGACACTGCTCGCCATTCCAGAGATCGCCAGCGAAGAGACAACTTATATTACAGAGACAACATGCCTAAAACAAAGCAGACACGAGGAAGAGCAAAGCAGAGAAGGCCAAAAGCCGACAGGCCAGAGGCAGAGACCGCTGAGAGAAATCATTCCCCCCAGTCATCCATATCAAGTGTCGATGTTATCCCGGAGACACAGCAGGATCCACTCGAAAGCCAGAGACAGCCATCGAGTGAGGACGAGGCTACCAGGCAGCAGAAGAAGCGGGTCCGGGTGTCCAAGAAAGAAATCCTTGAGTACCGCTGGACAGAAGAGGCCGAGTTGAGGTTGGTCGAGCTTGTGAAAGAGAACCCTTAGCTGTATGACAAGAAGCACAAGGAGTGGCTCAACGTGGCGGCCAAGAACAGCCGGTGGGACCGAGTCGGAGAGCAGCTGGAGCCTCCTGCCACTGGCCCCCAATGTAAGAAGCACTACGAGAACATGAGAACCAGGGTGGGGAAGATTATGAAGAAGGAGAAGAAGAGTGGGGCTGGCCAGCCACAGAGGAGTGCCCGTTCATTATGTTTTAGGTATGAAGCTGCACTACTGATTGAATAAACTTTTCAGATTTAGTGAAACCTAAGACTTAACGCCTAGCCTAACGTATTTTTGTATGAGGGGACCAGGATATTGAGCCTATAACCGACTCATGCTCCTAACAAGAATTTCAAAGCACATACGTAGATATTTCTTCCGATTTTGACAAAGAGATAACTATTGGTTTTTCTATGTTCCACATGTCGGCTGCTTGTTTTTATAACCATCGTTTACATATTCCATTTACTTTTAAAGAAACAGTCCCGAGAAAAAATTAGTGCATTTCTGCAAAAATTTAACGTTGAATTTTGCCTTGTAAAGCACATTAAACTTTGTTATACCTACTAGTAATTGTGTTTTGAACTATTATTTGTTTTTTTAGATCTGACGGCTAGTTCGGATTAAACGGGGTTTGTCGGATAAACGGGTTCTGGGATAAACGGGGGGTTTTACACTGTACTTTAAATGAAGTAAAACATAACTAAAATGTGTTTGAAAAACGTTATTTTTTTCGGCGGGCTTCGCTCGCCACCTAGGCCTGCCATTAGCAGTTACTTACTTACTATTATTACTTCATAAAGGAAAGCTTCTGTGCAGTGATTGGTTCTAAACCGAGTAAAGGTGGCCAGGGGTAACCCACCGCCCATCTTAGTTAACAATTCCACAATAAATTTATAAAAAAAGGAGGCCTTACAGTGGTGCCTGAATCCTGTGAAGCTGTACTGCTTTCGAACAATTTCTGGTACGTTTGGATAGAAAAGAAGTTGGACGAATAGTCAAATTGGAAAAATCAAACGTAGAGGGGAGAACTGTATTGTTTAAGGTGGTCCGCATTGTATTTTCTAATGTGTTTGTTCTTTTAATTTCTCCCAAAATCGTCACCAAACTTACCCAAATGTTCAACTTCGCTAACGCACGCTTTTTTTCCATTATAAGTTTGCAATCACCTAGAGTAATAAATAATTCGACTTAAATATTTTATCCACACCCACTGCATAAACAAAACGATGGGCGGGTTTTTCCGACAGGGATGGGCCAGATCAGTGATGGTTAAGAAGGGGAAAGCTACTTAGACCAAGTGATCCGAAGGGGTTCCGAATGCTGAGGAGAATTATAAAACCCTCTTGGGTAGAACGAAAATATAGGCCTAAAGCGTTGCCTCCGATTTGCCTTCCTTGAAGTGTTCTCTTTTTCCTAATCATGTGATCTCGAAATGAATGAATATTTACATCTTACAAGACTTGGAAAGGGCCATTTCCAACTTCGATCCTGGAAGCTATTTTTAGCACCTAAATTCTTGGCACGCTAACGTACCACACACCGATGGTGACGCTCAGAGTGTCCTGATTACCCCGCCCTCATCCCAACCCAACAATCATTTCGATGTGAAATGTTCCACCACGGAATCCTGACATGAGTTTATTATCGTTGCTCTGCATAACATAGGATTTTTCGATATCGCATTGTAAATAATGTTCAAATTTTGTGATACTTTTATGATCATATGTGTCATTGTGTGCTCAAATAAAATTGACAAGAAATGTACGTACATGTTTCAGTCATACCACTGTTTCGCTCATATATTTGAGCTTCTGTGGTGGGTTCCTATAGTATGCGTTGCCCCTGGACACCTATACTAGTGGGCCCTATCGAAGTGGAGCTTCTTAGACACCACTCTGTTTGGTGGGAGGGCTTTCGCTTTCCCTTTGCGTCATTTTATTCAATTATGAAAAAATGGACTGTCCCCCTCTCGAACAAACTTAACTTGCCTGTTTTGTGGCTCGCGAAATTTTCATGATGAAAAATGTATCCAGCCAACGAAAATAATTTAAGATCACCTGATCTAGGGTATAGTAGAGCTCTGCACTGTGCTTAGTCCATATGGAATTGTAGCTATAAAAGGAAATTGAACTGCGAATGCACCAAAAGGGTCGCGTAGCCCACCAAATTTTGTAAGGTCCTTATGATTAGACGAATCCACCTAATCTGATTAAAAAAGTTAAAGTCGTCCGTTGGTGTATGACATACTTTATCGCATTCCCTAAGTTTTACTCGTGACAAAATCGGAAAACTAAGCCTTTTCTTTACAGGAATTCGACATAGCCATCTGTCCAACGTGCACTAGAATTTCATAATTGGGTAGCACCACAGGAGTATGATGTCATAATTCCTTCCATTTGATTTCAGAAAGTCGTTTAAGTATGCATATTCGTTATCTACGATGCTTTGCACCCGGGACTGGACTCTTCTTCTGTAACCTACGAGGAGCCGTCCTGGGGGTCTGAGGAGGTTCGGAGAGGGGAGAGGCTCCCCCCCTCCCCTTTGATTAAAGCTTTGATCGTCTAAGGGGCTTCAATACCAAAATGATGATACCTTTGTCAAAGTTTTGAACTGTTTCCAGATGTTAAATATATTTGCTTTTATTTTTGCAGATTGTTGTAAGGAAAGTGGTATGGTGATCTAAGTGGAGGGGTTGAAACTCCTCCCAAAACAACTGGTCCCTTTTATACTTCCAAAGCTTTGAACTGATTTAATTTTTATGAAATTTTCACTAACCTTGTGGTATTTTGGCTGTGGCATGGCACACCTTCGATCATGGCGGTACCGTGAGAACGGCACAGGGCCTCCTGGAAGCTCTGGGGTAATTAAACTGGGGAAGTTCGTGTGATGATTTTAATTGACCTCCAAATGACACTTTAGGAGAGAATTGGAAAAGTTTTGAATATTTGAGGGCCCTTGGATGCATTTTGGTGTAATTTCTGAGCAAATCTGAAGGAAAATAGGCAGCAAATTTAAGACATTTTTAAAGAGGAAAATATGAGGGATTTCTTTCTTGAGTTGAGGTGGACGGAAGCATACTTTTGCGGGCCCACTACATTTTGACTGTGTGCCTTTCGACCTAACCCCCCACCACTAGCCGATGCCTACGCCATTGAATATACTTCAAATAATAAACATCGCGCTACAAATTTTGCTATAATACAAGATTACCATCGCGTCTTGAATAACCTGAGGTTGGGCTTAAAGTTCACAGAAAATAGTTCTAGCCCGAAACATCCCTTCCGTGCACTATCGTCCTCAGCTAACGGTTTCTGGCATGTAGTGTATAACTGTGGCAATTGTGCGCGAAAAGAGCCAAAATTTTGCATAGGAGCTGTTACAAAACCCGTTAAAGTACCTTTGAACAAATGCGTTCGGAATGGCATTAAAAAGTTAGATCGCCTGGAGCGTAGGAAACTTTGATAGATTTGAAAGGATTTGGATGGAAAATTATTAAGATAGATTCATCATTCACCCAGTCAGTCGGAAAAACACTTCATCCTACCCCCTACAGAAATGTACAGCTTAATCGCCTTTGCGTTTATTTAACAAAGTCGAAAATCGCTTGGGCCATACTCCCCCATGCCCTCAAGCCGGCACCACTGTCCCTGTTCCTCACAAAGGGCCACCCCTAATTCCAAACGTTGTACATTTCATAAAGTTGCACTTTAAAACACAAATTGGACTCAACATCTACCAGCACGCACGGGAAGGCCGCGGACTTAGTATAGCAAGTAATGACTCGAGTTGCTACCTCTTACAATCCAGTTGACTCGTGCAGACCTTTCGTGCATTCAATGACTTGACCAGAGCTCAAATGGGGTGTCCGAAGATTTTAGACGCCAGCCAGTATGGTAGAAAGGGTGCCTCAGATTCCATCGTCAAACCATGCTTTGCTACCACTCTGTTCGTTTTCCTTGTTTTCTTCTCTTTTCCTCCCTCCTTCCCCATCTTTCCTTCATTTTGCCAACTGTTGTAAGATTTGTCGTCTCAGCCTGACAGGCTGACACGATATCACACTGCCATGAACATTTGGCTTGCTGAGCCTGAAGCCTATAAGTTGTAGTGCAGTTCCGCAGAACGAATATGCTTACGTTTCATGTGTTTTTGACGGGATTTTTCACATGTTACGACATGAGTTGTCTACGGTCTACATCATGCATTCCAATTGCTCCTCCCGGAGCCCCCTTACACACACTCCCGGGCCGGCTTTTTCCCTTCGTTTTTGCTGTTTTTTTTTTCTCTTTTTCCCTCTCCCCGTCCTCTCACCTCTTTCTCTTCCTTTCTCTTTCCTTTCCTTTCTTCCTCTTTCCCTCTCCTTCCCTCTTTTGCCTCTCCCCTTCCCTTTATTTTTCCGACTGGTGCAGGATTTTGCCGACTGGATCTGTCAATGGGGGGCGCCACACCCCCACTTCCCACGTCCCTTCTAGGGACGACTCTGACCCTTTCCATTTTGTCACAACATAAATAATAGTAAGAAGCTCAATGATGAAAATCCTGCTGCATGCGACGGTCAGCTTACCTTGGAGGAGTGCAGACTTGCTTGTGTAAGATTCAAGGCAGTGATGGATCTCAAGCATTTTTGGCGCCTAGTGGTAGGTGATATAGTAACCAATTCTCTTGATGCTGCACATATGTAAATGTAAAATTGCCAGAGTAGCAAAGCGGGGGAGTCATTCCCATAATTCCTAAGCCCAATAAAGATCATACTCTTGCAAAGAAGTAAAGACCCACAATATTTCGTTGTTAAATGTGGATTATAAAAAATGTGTTCAAAAGTACTCGCCACTAGAATCAAGAGCGGCATTTCCACTATTATTAATGACAATCAAACTGAATTTATTTAGAGTAGGTTTATTGGTAAGAATGTCCAGTAGCCTATATTTTAGATACAATCGATTGTTGTAAAGAAAATGACAAACTCGGTTTTCGCCTTTTAGTTGATTCTGAGAAAGCCTTCGACATGGTAGAATGGGGATTTATTCATAAGTGTTTACATTCCATCAATTGTAAAAAGGATTTTGAAAATCCTTAATTCATTAATGGATTTCCACTCCGTAAGCTAATGTAACATCGTGTGTTTGTAATAATGGTTACTCTTCTTGCTTTTTTAAAGTTTCTAGAGGACTGAGGCAGTTCTGCCTCGTTAGTCCTTACCTTTTTATAATTTGCGCCGAACATCTTGTGTTACGCATTAACTCTTCACCTAAAAGCCTGGTTTATCAATTTTGAACTAGAGGATCAAAATTTTCTATATGCCGACGACACTCCCAGTATTTTCCTTGCTGGTTCTCACTCTTCTCCGAAGGGAGTTGTTGATTTTCTTCAGGTTTGCAGGTGTCGTCCAACCTTCAAGTTAACCGTAAGTCCAATATTTTTCCACTATAGATCCTTTGATTCATCATAAGCCCCGATGCCAAGTATAAACGGCAGGCCTCACTACTCCGGGAATCACTTTTGATCATCATAGGAAGGATAATGTTTTCCGCATCAATTACTGTGTGAAGCTTTCACATCAATCCTGTGCTAGTTTCAAATCCTGTGCTGATGTCTGAATCCTAGGCCAATCCTGTGCTAAACACTGTGCTAATGTCTGAATGCTAGGCGAATTCTGTGCTGAATCCTAGGAGAATCCTGTGCTGAATTCTAGGCGAATCCTGTGCTGAATCCTGTGCTAGCTTCAGACTGGTACTTCTTCTTCTATAATTGGAGGGAGCTACGCAGGCAAGTAGTCGTATTAGTTCTATGCATGAGTGACGCGTGCAAAGTTGCAAAGTTACCGAACCGCCGCGCAGTACATAGTGTACCGCTTACCTAGCGATGATCCGATATGGTTGCTAATTAAATTTCCTTCTTTTGGCGGAAGAACGAAAATCCCATCAGACCTACAGAGCTCCGAGACTTGGCTGAAAACAACACCGAACGTTGGATCTTTATGAAAACTAAAATTTTGCAGTAGTTCTTACAACTTAACAATTTACCGAGCCCAAAATGGGACGAAAAGTTACTTTAGCGGTTTGTACGCTGAACCAATGGGCAATGGACTTCGAGGGTAACCTTGCAAGAATTTTGAAAAGTAAGTCGGCTTGTAATTTGTAACCTCTTCCTTTCACCATGTCATGGAGTCATTTACATCTTAGCTATTGCAAGTAACGTTAAGGTATGATCAACAGTAAACTATTCAAAGCCTTAAATTTTAAGTTAAAACTCTTCAAGATGCCACACTATCAAATTTTAGTTTGATAAATGGCTGGCGTGTGTCTATATGGTAGGCCTAACTACAGTACGATAGGAAGGTAGCCTAGCCTAGGGTAGGTTTGGGTATTCTCGGACAGTTCACGGTTATTACGTACAGTAGCCTCACAGGTTACGTCCCTGGAATCGTCCTACAGATTTTGCGTGATTTGTCACGCACGAAGATACAAATGCATACACTTCGGGGAAAAATAACTCCTTTTAGCACGCAATCTCCATAAAGCGGATTAATACACGACGACTGCAACTGTTTTCCGACATTTTACTTTCCCGTGATTTGCAATTAACACAGACACGTTCTATAATGTTCATGATCGAAAAACATCAAGGACCAAGACAAGGTGTTGTCAGCAATCAAAGCATAGATTGTGACTTTGTGCAATAAAACTTAGCGACATTTTCGACAGGATGAATCTTTGTTATGCATTTAATGAAGACGATTACGATTAACGCTTACAATCTAGCTTAATTTAAATACTCACTTTTGGATGATACATGCGCCGAGTAAAATGATTAAAGCTCTGCATCATGGCTGTCATTTTCTGTTACGGTCTCCAGAATGTACGGGAAGTACCACTTATCTACTTTAGGTGTTCAGCTCAGCGCCATACTGGAAAGTTCGTTTTTTCGCCGCCGAAGATTTACGCCAAATGAAAGGCAAGATAAAAATTACGCCAGCCTCTGCTGTAGGCTAGGTGCGCCAAATAGAAATCAGGATGACAAAATACGCCAGAAAGTTGGCGTGACCGCTTGAGTGCCACGCCGAAGATCTTCGGCGTAACCTACATGTTTTCCAGACGGGGCTCAGCGCTTCCATGAGTCTACTGGCATTAACAAGTAGAGTGTAGTGCACCACTGATATGTAAAGTTGATTAGATGGATCAATGGACGTACATGACTGCAGTTCTTCGGAACTAGTTTATTGTAAGATGAGAGACGACTCTACGATCGAGGTGACAACAATGGAAGACGGCAGATACTTGCAGTTCCTAGGGTCAAAACTTTAACAGTGGCTTTCAGAGTATGTTAGGCCTACAGAACACAGTCTAGATGAAGGGAATAGTTGATAAAACAAATCAGGACATGGATGTCACGCACAAGTTTCATATTTCACCTAAATTCATCACATCAGGTTATCTGTAGGCCATTCATAGCCTGGACCATCAATCTACTACAGCATATAGGCCTATGCTTGTACAAGGCAGGGAGCTGTCTTTCAGCTCCCTGCTTGTACGTAGTTGATCGCCACCTGTAGTAAGTTGACACATTGAATAGTGTGCGTTGCACTATAAGAGTACCAACATGGAAGCATTACCTGTGAGGGTAATACTTCCATGGTACCAAGGGCAACTGAACAAGTCTGTTCATTACCAGAGAGTCGCGCTGGCTGGTACTATTACAGATGCGCCAGGAATAAACGTAAAAAACCGACCGGAGCGCTAGATACCAACCGCTGAAAACCCACAGTTTACCACGCTTTTGTCGACGTTGTTTCACTGAAATCTGCGGCTCATGGTTTTGGGCAGTTTGAATAGGAGTAATCTGATAAGTCAAGTAACAGCCTACACAAAAGATTTCACCAATGAAATTCTTTACAATGAGGAGCGTAACACAATAGCTGCATCCTCAGGTTTCATTGATCAGACTTCCTGCGTAATCGATAAGAAATGTTTATCACTAGGCCTTCGTTAATAGCGCAGAGGGTTGTTATCCGATGGTTAGCATGTGCTGACAGAGTTTGGAAACGGTCGGACTGTTCCTAGTACTGTACGTCACTGAACCGTCCTGGTTTAGGCTTACGGGTTTGTGAAGTTTTAGGCCTAGGTACAGTAGCGTAGTTACTCAGGCCTTTTCATTCAAAGACACAGCCGTCACATACACACAACAAATTACAGTTTTATAGCAAAACGGCACAAGTTACTGTATACGTTTGATAATACTACACTCACAGTAAAGTTTTGCAATTGTCTTCCCTGTAAGGCTGCGTTATTACTTTGATCAACTTTTTTAGAATAAAGACCGATCGCTGAACGCAGCACGATGTGGGGACAACTTTTTTCTTTGTAGAAATTCCGATTTATTAATTCCATTTTTCCAATGCTGTTTGAAAAAAAAAAACACTTTGGTACAACTAGATTAACTAGAAGAAATTGCCAATTTTACTGATAAGGTCGTTCTATATCCTCGCAGTAAAACAGCTTATTTCAACACTTATGCGATGCTGCAAATCGTCCCAAGAATTAGGTTTGGCATCTGTTGGGAGTGGCCCAGCTTTGGCCCAGCTTTCCCCCACCCTGCCCGTTCTCAGTAACAGTACAAGTTTTTGTGTTGGATGGGGCCTCTTTGTAGCAGTTGCCCCAAAAATGTACAATCCGGTGTTACCATAATTTCTAGTTTGCAGAAAATTCTCTTACCTCGGAGAGCATATGAAAAGTAGTAGGCTAAGCCGTCCATTCTTTGAATATATCCTATTATTTCCTAGTTGGTGAAACGAGTGACGCTTTCCTCCGTATATTTATTTGTCTTGAGAGCATATAAAAAAGCGATGTGTCTGTGTCTTTTAAACGGCCATGGATGAAATATTCCATACCTTTACGTTCAAAGAACGGCAAATAATTTTCAGTAGCAATACGGTGCCGCATGACCCTTTAATAGATAATCAGTAGACTTGCATTTTAATGAAACTAAAACCCACTGCATTGTCTTATTTTTCAGCCCATCGTTCGTTGTACTACGTATCTTTCATTTGATAGCCCCATGCAGCACACATATTCGCTTTACCTTCCTGGCTAGCTCGATGCTACATAGCAAATGTAGACTACAGATACAGTAATGCATTAGTGTGTTAAATTCCATGAGAAAACCTTCGCAGTTCGACTCAAGAATTTCCCAGGCACCTTGCAAGGGCCCCAGCTTATTTGCATACAACGTTCTGTACATTCCTTTGCTAGTGACATCACTGGACTATCAGCTATTTTTCACGGATTAACCCGTGTACAATTTCCATTGGCTGCTACCAATCCACGTGAAGGTTTACCGTAAACGAACAACTGCTAAATCCCGCCCTACTGGGCAACACCCACCTCTTGAAAACATGAAGCACTCAGTACTGTCGCTTCCGCGTGTAGGCCTGATAGTCGTGTAATGTACAGTACATAACCTAACGAAGTAAATTTCACATGGGTATCGTGTCGCTCTACGTGCGTTGCGAACATGCTGTCATAGCCTGGCCAAAATTCAGTATGCAGATTTTCAGCAAAATCAACCTTTACAAGCTAAATTTTGTACCTTATCTTATTCATGGGTGTAGAAGAAGTCCGATCTTGTGAAAAGTTTTCGGTAAGAGTTTAGTATCGAGCGAAATATCGCTTATTTTTGAAAAACAAGATGGCGCCGTCTGCAAAAGTTTGAAAAACATCCGGAGAGATGTGTGACGTCACGTAACTGTTAAGGACAACCAAATGGGCTACGACTTCCAAAAAAGGTTACGCAAAAATGGGCGGTGGCCCTTATGAATGAATGAGTATCAAAACCCACAGCGGCGATTGGATATTTCACGTAATGAAGGCAGCTAGCTGCATTTGATTTCCCCAAGGTATTTGAGGTGGCTCACATAATAATAACGTGAAACATGTAGCAGGGCCCTATGTACATATTAGCGCGGTGCAGTTTTAGGCCCATGCAAATATGCGTAGGCTATACAGCGTGTGACAGTACTAAATGACAATGTTATACGGTTCCCCAAGGGCCGTGTTAAAATTCGGGATCGTGTTAGCTGGTGAATTTTACCGAGATCTGGGCAAAGAATGATAGGGGGATGTACTGTCTTACATTCTGACGTTTCCATCTTCATTCTCTCCCACTGAATGGACTATAATTGGATTAATTTTTTTCTATTAAGGAATCGGACTTCAACGGTTTTACCCTTGTAGGTAAGATTTGAAATTTTAGCAATTGCTGAGTAGAGGGTACATATTCTATGTGAATGAAAAATAAAATGCGGCAAGGCCTTTGTATTGTACCGGAACATCGGAGGATGCAGGAAGTAAGCTGTGATACTATTGCAATGGCATTCTCCCTGATTATTTTTTTGGTAGAAAACAGAATGGTTCAATTTTACGGACTTGGCGGCCCTCCCTTTGTCTTCCTTTGTATATGAAAGACTCAAAAAGTTTCAGGACTTCAGGCTAACTGATATAATTTTCAAAGGTCACGCAATTGATTTTTTTTGGAATGTGCAAAAAAAAAAAAAAAATGAAAGTTTGAAAAAAAAATTGTTCCGTTACGGGAAGGATTCGCAAACACGCAACAATATTTCCGAACATGTGGGAATATGTACGAAAAGATTTGGAATGTTCAACCAGATCTTTTTCTTTCCAAACTTACGAAATGTATTCATAATTGCAAAGAGAAATTCAAAAGAAAATTGCGGCCCTCCTTTTTTCCATACTCATGAAGTTTCAGACTAGAACGCGGGTCCCACTACAGTGATTTCGGATAGGATTATGTCCCGATTTTCATGAGTTTTAGTTAAAATCTTCTCCATCTCTGGTCAGAAACCGCCAAAAATCTGCCAACCTGTGTAAATGCATGATATCAGAGGACTACGAAAATGAAATGTAAACTAATTATTTCATGACGTCACATCGACAAACAACTTTTATCGGAGTACAAAACTCGGACTGATTTTCAAGTCAATATCGCACTATTGAGCGATATAAGTTATATGGTGATAGGAGAACAGTTTATCGTGACAAAAACTCAGTTACGGAAAGAACTTGCAAACGCACAAGAATTTTTCCGAACGCAATCTTTTTGACGGAAGGTACGAAACTTTGGGAACGTTCTAGGTATTTCTTTCTAAACTTACGAAATTTATTAATCATTGCAAAGGGAAATTCAAAGTAAACTGCGGCCCTTCCCTTTACTTTACTTTGTATATATAAAAGACTCATGAAGTTTCACGCTAAATAATATAATTTTCAAAGGTCATGTTATTGACAATTTTTCGGAACGTTCGAAAACTTTTTCGAACTTCAAAAAAAAAAAATCGTTCCAACACGGAAAGCGTTCGGGGGGATTTGCGGATGGTCGCAAGCGTATACGTACTGTATTCAATCAGAAAGTACGATTGTGTGCAGGCAGCTTTCACAGGAAATTGATAATTGCTTTTCCCCACAAGAGAAGATTTCTTGCTACAGCGAATTACGGACACACAATGGGACTTCTGTTAACACTGGCACAAAGGCACCTCGGTTTACCGGGTTGCCGATAATCCGCATTGAAAGAGCGAGGTACCTAGCGGTTCTATTGTACACTGAATAGACCGGAGCGTGACCGAAGCGAACACGCACACTTATTCTTGGCGTATCTGTATGCCTAAGTAAAGTAGTACATGTGCCGTGACAGCATTTTTCTTTGTAAAGACGATTTTGGAAGAATGCAGGGTCCTAGCTGATAAATAATTGTCACTGGTATACAGTGCATGTTTCTCCTTAACACAGATCTCCCGTGACCTTTGGTCGATTTACTGAGTAGCATGGGCAAGGTGTTCTTAGGAGTCAGTTTTAGGCCGACTGCATGAGGACCACTTTTAAGCGAGTTTTCATTTTAGCCTAGAACAATCGGATGGACAGAACTCAGTCGCTTTCAGGCGCGGATTCAAGAGGGGGGGCTTTCCCGGCCTCAGCCACCCCCCCTTTTCGCCACATAAACCGCAATAACAAAAACGCGAAAATTAGCATAATGTTAACCTCGGAGAAGGTTTTATTTCGAACTCATCGTGAGGCTACGTAGGATTTGCCGTGCAAATTCAATTTCTGGTTTCACTATAGCTTTCAATACAGTGGCATTACACTGATGTTTACCTGATACAGATGTGCCAAGAAGTAACTACTTGACATTCTGCGCGAAATAATCTTTTAAGCCTCTTTGGCCGCGCAGACAAGTTAGCACGGGATTACCCGCAGACATTCTATTGTCCATTCCTGGCAACTGACATCGATACCCCTGTGGTTTTCACGTAACAAAAGAAGGCTTATAGGCGTGAGTGCAGAGTTCCTTTTCAAAGTTTTTTCTTGTACACAATGCCCAAAACAAACAGTGCCGGACATCAGTGTATTCGTATCTTTATTAAACTGAAAAGAGTTCCGAGTTTGCTTCAGAACGGTCACCAAAACAAACGTTAAGAGAATAAGAACTCACACGAGTGAAAGACATTACGATGCAACACTTGTTGTGTACACAGCAGTTTTACCATACTAAAGCATGCGGTAACGAGAATGTCAAGTGTGACGTCATGCTGCTGCGATTTGTAACGTGTTTGATTTCAGTGGGCGTAGCGAGACGTCACACTTAATGTTTTCTGTTTATGTCTGTCTGATCCGGGAATTTTCATAGTGCAATGAGAGCACATGGTACATCGTACAATTTGAGAACAGGCCAACATGAAAACGTTTTCATTCATGGAAAAGTGGTAACATTTAACTGTGGCACATCCCGGATTTTCCAACTTCGGGTACCAGGGCAAGTACGGCCACATGACAACAACAACCCCCCCCCCCCCCAAAAAAAAAAAAGAATAAGAAAAGTGCGACGTATTACCTCCGATTCATTATACTTTACTTATGATGTCCCTTGTTTTTTTTTTTCATTTTAACGAGCGCTCCAGTAAATAATCTGCTAAAATCTTGCAAAGAATTTGACTGGCATGCAATGATTTGCTGAAGTTACTGTACAACATCCATGGACTTGAAAGCAACACCTCGTTTCCACCGGAAAATGGTGGGAATGGCACTTGTGTGGCCTATATACTTAGACTTGACAATATGTTTCTAATTGAGATTTCTTACCGTAGAGACTACGGAGGTGATCCAACGGTTTTCGGAACTCTTGTAATCCAAATAAATTCCGTAGAAATTTTGTATAAATCCAAGTACAAATTCCCAATGGAACTCTCCGCCCTAGAACGTGTGCTGGGACTGTGGGAATTATGACAATTTTCAATGCTAGATGCGACTCGGGCCGCACTAACAACCATGGCCCTGTAGTATGTTTAACAAAGATAACAGCAAACCGAAGCATGTCTCAAGAACAGTAAAAGTTTAAAGACTGTTCTAAAACAAAAATCAATTTGCCTGCAGTATATATCTTTCAAATTTTTGTCGGCCTCGGTTTCATTTTTATTCAAACTACGCATGCACCGTCCCGACACGCTGTTACTAACAGGGCTCTGAGTTCAATCCAGTTTGGGTGAATACATTGTTAACTCCCCATATGAATGCACAGGCCCTGCCGTTTGCTAATAACGTTTTATGTGTATGTACCGCGCAGTTGTGTATTAGCTGCAGTATGGGCTGTTGGCCCTTCCACGTGTAGTAATTGTGAAACGTTGTGTGCGATGATGACCATAATTTCACGGAAAGATGGAAAATTCCTGCATAATACACCCCGAAATGCACAATTTTCATTGGCTTTTGGACAGTGACCTTTTACGTACGAAGGTGAACGGTCCGCCCTACACACACGATCTGCGTGACCTGACTGTGATGCTTTGTAATGCAGTGCTTCCACTTTGTTCATCTAAATCAAGAAATCCTGAAGCAATTCTGTCAGTGACGAGTTAAATGCTAAAAGAAACGTTTAGGTACTAACAATATGAATGTTGCGAAGTAAACTACACAAGTATTATGGAAGGTTAAAAATCTAAAGTGCCAAATTACCAAACTTTACGGCAAGTTGGATGGACCATGCATGGAGTTACCGAGGTAGTATCTGCATGGTTGTACGGTCAAAGCAAGGAAAAATGAGTTTGGCTTGTGGAAGTGCTTCACTCCAAAACATGTTGGTTCATGCCGCGGCCCTTTGCACGTAGACTTAGTTCTTCGTGAATGGGCGCGGCTACAGTAAAATTCCCAGGTACCGTCCTCGCACATAGATTTGGTATGTGAAATCATAATACTTCCCCTGCAACGTTAACATTGTGGGGATCTTCATTGGCTCGCTGTAGCTCGAAAGTTTGCACTACTGTACGTGTACTGTTTTCTGTATCATTTCTGTACAGTTTTTACTTCTGGACCATGAGTTACTTAGAAGTTTCACAAACTAGCAAAACAACCGACTTGGCTTACGAATGGCCTACTTAGAAATAAAAAAATTGCGAAATTTAATTTAGAAGAATAGGCCGGTGTGTGCAGGCTTTGGAGGGATGCATACTGTGTTCAAAGGCGAGACTGCTGGGGGAAAGGGATTAAGGGGAAGGGATTGCAGAAAAGAAGGGGTTGTAGGGGTGGGGAGCTAAAGAATCAGTTCAAGGGAAAATGCAGTCACGGTCACCCCACTTTTGCTTAGTGTTCCCAGGTATCCTATTTCATGAATGGCTGTTGAAAACCATGTAACAATATTTTCTCACTGAATTGTGAAAATCACGCAAATTACGTAACTCACTGGTTTACCGTACATTGAATATGCAATATTTACGTTCTGAAACATCCTGAAAGATACCTGAAAGGAAATTTTATGAGGGTAGTTTTGAGATTTAGCTGCTGTTTCAAAATAAGTTTGGACAATTGTACCGCAATTTTCATCTCTCTTCCATGGATTATTACACTGGATTAATATACTGGATTACATACGTCGATTTCTGGATTCGCTGATTTCTTCAATGTTTCATAAAATGGTAAGCTCTAATTTTAACTTCGTTGGTGTTAAAGGCAAGGTGCAGCAACTTCCCGACATTGCTCAGCCTAAAGACTTAACGCATATTTGCGATGTTTTTGTCCTTCTTGAATTGCTCTTTCTTTTGAAAGAAAACCTCAAGGCAAAACACAGGTGTTTGAGCCCGGTGGGGGGGGGGGGGGATGCACCCTCTCCCAGAACTTGAAAAAACCTAACAGCTTAGACCGATGTAAGAAAACTCGTACAAATTGTCTTGGGGAGAAAGATTTCTTTCTAGCAAGCACGGCTTACCGCCCCCCCTGCCCGTCGTCCGGGAAAAAGACAAGGAAGCTTTTATTACCGGTAAGACCTACCGCATTCGGGGACAACAGGATGGGGAAACTCAAGCACTGCCTTTCGTTGGGGATGGGCAGTTCATTGCAAGATACCAAGGCCTATTTATTTTTATTAAGAAGTGCTTTTGCAAAGACGTGAATGTGAGAAGGGAAGAATCGTGTGATTTATTTTTCCTGTTGCTAATATGCTTGTTTTGAAACTTGTATAGGACTACGTGTCAAGTCGAACCTTCTTTTTACCTTTGCCCCGCCTAGTTCATGCGAACTTTATGGGCAGATTGGGAATGAAAGATGATTGAGAGTTGTGCGGAGGATGAAATTCTGATGAATTTGGGTTGATTTTAGGTGGGGTTAATTTGGTGCACAGGGTCGTGGAGACGGGGGCGGGAAGAGGAGAGGAAGACTTGAGAACATTTGAGCCAATTTTGGTGAATGCAGTGAGAGTGGGGAGATTTGTGGGTGTGTTGTGAGGGACGTAAATAAGGAGACAGCCCAGGCCTACGCTCGGAAGCTTTTCGCGGCCCAGGCTGCCGTGGGAAGGGTGTGTGGATGATGGGTGTGTGGTGTAGGTGTGCAGGCAACCAGGAGCTAGGCCCTAAGGCTTTTTGCGGTCCAGGTTGCTGGGTGGTGTATGATTAGTATGTTACGTTGCACCTGGGGAGGTGTAGAGTAGAGGAAGTGAGTATTCTAACAATTGTTGGTATCTACTTGCTACAGATAATTTGTGAATCGATTTCTCTGTCTTTTCCACCCAATTTTCATTAAGAGGAGTCGATACTTCTCACACCACAATCACAGAGGTTGCGCCAGGATTTGCCCGACAGGACGGGGACCAAGCTGTGGCTTTGTGTCCAGTGTGCATCGTAACAAAAAATAATGTAAAAGTTTTTTACTTCAACTTCTGTACTGTAAAGTACCTAAACCATCTGTTCAAATTTCTCGTTAAGGGTTGTTTTACAATCAGGGTACATCAGGTGTCTCACAGAAGGCAAAAAATAAAGTTGTTTATTTTTCTTTAGTATGTATTTTGTTGTGTTGCAGACAGGTCAAATTCAAGATTTTAAAAGTATAGAGGCATCAAGTATCTACAATTTTATTTTATACAACTTTAAATATCTATGATCTAAAATTTGGCTCCTGGGGCATGAAATTATCTAAATACACACATCACATTATTCTCTTGCTTAGAGTGAGTCTAGATGACATTGTGTTAAGTAAAAATGATGTGTAATGAAAATACAACTCAGTATCCTGAAGTGTGTGGCATATCTATTTGCCTACACAGAAGTTACTGTTTGTCTGTACATGATAGGGGTGAAATGGTTTTATGAAGTTTTCAATTCTGAAACATTAGAAGTGGTAACAGCAGTTCTGTTTCAATGTGCTGATAACCATAGTCAGTCTACTTTTACACACCAATTTTCAAAACACTATGTTCAGCAACAGTCTAGATATTTGATGTCAAAATTATCAGTCGGAGAGGACGTGGTTTTCGGAGAGGACTATTTGTTTGACACAGAGAAGGGAGTGTGTTAACAGGGTTCTTGAGCTTAATTATTTCATAGGAATTAATGCCATGTTTGATAAGTGGAAGATGACAAATGAAACTAGTGCAATTCAAATTTCTGGATAAAGTACATAGGCTTTTCCGTAAATGTTTTCATTTAATGTATAAGTGACTGATAACAGGTGGTACCATAAGAAGGTTCTGAAACATCAGGATAAGTTCTAGAAGTTTTATTCCAATTACTTCAATAAACACACTGAAATTGGTTGCTTCTGAGTGCCCTTTTTTGCAAAACACTATACCTAAAAGCCAGCTATATGATGTCAATATACTGTAACCAGTCAGAGAAGATTCCTCATTGTCAGAGAGGACACTTTTTGACATGGCCACAGTAAATCAGTAACTGCCTTTGATTTACTGTATTATTTCATAGTACCTGCAATAGTGCAATATACATGACAAGGGAAAGTTTCTCATCATATTTTCTGTAACATTACAATGTATTAATATAGTTAACAGTGTGACAAAGCTCATTTTAAGCCAACAATGGTACAGCAGACTGATTCACTCAGTACATATACCTGCACTACACAGAATTGTGATAGGTACATGCAGCAGGAAATAACACGGCTGATTATAAATACAAACTGAGAAAGTAAAAGAAAGTGTTTTGAAGTTTTGGTTTGTTTCTAGAAGATCCTCTGTTGTGAATTTTAGGAGAGGCTTTTTTTTTTTTTTTGGAACTAAAATTTGACCATTTATTATTTTAGATATTTTAAAAATGTTTCTGATTCAACCTCAATAACAACTTGGAAAGCAACTATGGAAACATGTTCTAACAAGTATTGCTTGCCATGTGACAATATACTTCTAAAAGCAATCAAAACACTTTGGTTTAGCAGAGGTACAAACATTTGAATGACCATGTTATTAAAAGGGTGGTCCAACCACACATTTACCTGTGATATGTTTTAGAGTGAGTAATCCAATCATTCTACGGTAGTGAAACTTCAATAAAATTTCAGTTTGTTGATTTTGAGATACTTCCAGTTAAAGATACCCCATTTTCCCCTCACAACTGAACTTGAAGCAAGCAGGATTGACATCATCCCCGCACATTGATAAAGCAGTTTTTGCTTTTCTGTAATGCACACTCCCAGTTTAGTACTTCAAAATTTAATGCCATCATTAAATGCATGGGGGGGGGGGGGTAATATTTTGAACCTTCACATACCCTGTTGTTGGGCTGACCTCTACTGATTTCAAGGTAAAAAAAAACATTCCGGTATCCATTATAAACAAAGAAAACTAAAAAACTTTTCACCAATGTGAGGAGATGTCACTTATTGTATTAAGTTAGCCTGCCAGTGTCAATATCCCAATTGGTTACGAACTGAGCCGTTAAACCTCATCTAACTCTAACTCAAGAACCATACAGTACTGTACATTGGATAGACCTTTTACCAAAATGGTAGGAATTAACAGTCCTAAAAACATATCAAGGCTAAATTTGTGGCTGGACTACCCTTTTGACCTCTATGAAAAATGTCATAATGTTTTAACTGCAGGTCATAAAAATCTTCCTGAACTGCCTGGAAAGCAGTGTTACTAAAGCAATAGTGTCCCTGGGTAATGGGTGTGTGTGAGGGGGGGAGTTGAGGGGTTCACCAGTGACAGTCAAAATCTCATCCTTGGGTAAGCAATCAATTTCATCTTTGTTTAGGCCATACTGTACAAAGCAGTAGGGCAGGATCGCTTAGAGTTGACCTTTCCATTGTTTTAAGTTTCATTATCTGGATGGATTAATTGCCAGACGGGAATGCAAAAACTGCCATTTTTCAGACATCTGAAAAATATGGATTCATATCTGTATGTGCCTCATAGTTGTTGTGTGTGACATTCACAGCTCTCAGGTACTGTAGTCCCTAGGAGTTCAATTGAGTTGGTTTGTCCATTTTTGTTAGAGAATTTTACTAGGTTCAGAATGTTAACCTAGGACCATATTGATGGAAATATCTGAATGTGTCAAAATGCTTGTCCTCTCCGACATTTAAGAAAAAAGGTACTCATGGCATTGAATCTATCAACTAAGAAAGCAAGAAGGATCAATGCTGATATCAATGGTTGCCAAAATCTGCACAGCTAGGCTACATAAACTAAGTAAAACAAAAACAGGGTAAACTTAGTCTTTAATACCAGACACTTTCCTGTTAGTTCAAAGATGATGTACATAAGAATACCCAGAAACATGGCTGTCTCTTGGACATATCCCTCAAAGCCTACTTAATTAACCATGTTCCAGTTAAAATTACTACCCCATATTCTTATAAATGGAGAGCCCCAATCATACAAAGGTTAATTTTGATATAAATCTGCAAATATGTACCCCCTGGAAAACGTCATCTCTGATTTTCGGAGAGGACATACTTTTTGACATACATAATGTATTGAGTATACTTGAATGAAGGAGATGTAATTATGCATTTATGATGGAACAATGTTAGTACTTTTAGTACCAAAAATAGGAGCTCAAGTGCTCCTGTTTCTTAAACAGAAACATAGAAATACCATTTTTGTCGGAGAGGACACTTTTTGACGGAATTGAAAGTCTCAGTGTTGAAACTGGTTCCATATCTCAACTGAAGGAGTGAACATAATATCAACACCACATGTTTGTAGGATACAAATTACTGATTTGTGAGGCAACATTTTTTTTTTACTGGGCCATATATCTGTCAGCTTAACTTGCATGATTTCGGAGAGGACATATTTTGACGGAAAATACCACCTCCTTTTCATGCAGTTTTTCATTTATTAAATTTGTTTCAATCATTGAAAGGTGTAGGCCTTTGAACAACCTTGTTGTAGTTGTAACTTCCAAATCAGTACTTTCTGTCAAACTCTTTTCTGTATTTGTGATTCATCTGGTCAAATGTTTGCAAAATTCAAATGAGACGGTGGAATTTGCCAGAAATGACACTATGCAGAATTATTTTACCCCAAATTGTGCTTTAAATACATTTAATTTACTATTGTAGACAGGACATGTACTGAACTTTAACTCAGTGTGGTTGGTCTTAATGTCAAGTGTATATATTTTTAGTATGGGGGCAATAAAGCGAATTTCTGGTCGACGTACCCTGATTGTAAAACAACCCTTAACTGCTTTCTATCTACTCTTATGAAAAATGCAGTATCTACTGTACACAGTTTCTTCGTGATCATGACAGTAAAAATCGTTCTGATGCATCTCTTGGGCCGAGATTTCACCCGTATAGTACCGGTAACTATGTACGGTACGATACGGCACACACTGCATGTCGTTACCACATACGTATACAAGAACGTTCGTTCGTAGCCTGGATATTCCCGACGATATGTTGTGCCGAAGCAGTGCACGTGACTGTGGCACGCTCCACTTTAGCAAAATGGGGTATACCAAAA
This sequence comes from Holothuria leucospilota, assembly GCA_029531755.1. Taxonomy (NCBI): domain Eukaryota; kingdom Metazoa; phylum Echinodermata; class Holothuroidea; order Aspidochirotida; family Holothuriidae; genus Holothuria; species Holothuria leucospilota. Next base: position 18,964,262 of record CM055972.1, on the reverse strand, counting down.
AAAGGAGGATAATATTTTGCTCTTTTTTGTCATATGTTTGGAAACTTTGTACGCAAAAAATTTTGCAAATAGTTTGAATATCAATGAAAAATTATGAGCAACATAAAGATAGGTACCATTTTAATATTTAAGGGAGTAACAGGATAGAAGTAACAGGAAAGAAAATTTTTTTCCTCTGAACACGGCGCAAGGTATCCCTTGAAAGAATGTGCACAATGCTACAGCTGGCGAAGTGAATTTTGTTTCCAAAAAAGTATCTCCACTAAGAATACGAAGTTTTGGCGATTGATTTGATACAAGAGAATTTTATTTTGGTTAAAACATTTGCATAGCTTATCCATACATAACTATATTGCCAAAATTTACTTCTTTAGATAATGGAAGCATGTCATCTTAATTTAAGTGCAAACACTATTGAAATTTGTTTTATTAACGATGTGCATTACATTTGTATGATACAGTATAATGCAATCTACTGAATGCATGAGTCTTTCAACCTTTTAAAAAGTGGGTTAGATGTTGTTGGCAGATGGTTTAATGTACAGTTTACTAATAACCCTACAGTACGTTACTAGTTTGAATGTATCTATTTGTGGCCGTAGAGACACCTTCATACATGTTCTCCCTTTGAATGAGAAGGCTCTATTTCCATTGAATTTAGTCTGGGTGCAGTATCGATTATTCTATTGTCCCTTCTTTTGTAGCTCGAAAGTGCTAAACTTGACATTGTCTCTTTGAAGCCACTGCTCTTTCCGGCTTAACTATTGAGGTGACAACCACAAAGTTAAGAAGCTTAAAGTTTCCGCGAAGATTCGCGCAGATACCTATCTTTTAACAATACATACTCCCCTGCGATGGTCGCAGTGAATTCGTGGATCGTGGGCGCGATCAGGTAGTTACTTTTTGGCACATCTGTATATCAACAGCCGCAACTATACTCATGTGCCCTGGATATGTACTGAATGTACGCATACTGTACGTATACAGACATAACACAGCACTTTGAAAATGTTATGTGTATGTTGGTTATTGTCGGACACAGTTGGGTATCCTCGGACGCTTTACTATTTCAATATTATTAGGACTAAAGATAAAAAAATACAAATCAAATAAAAGAGAACTTATGCCTATAATTCTTTTTCAACATCTTAACACAAAATTTAATCCAAACAAATTTAGTTAAGTTTTCTTAATAACCATTTGGTCTTGTCATTCTTTTCCACTACGCATACATACATAGGCATGCGTATGCATACATATTGGTGTGGACATGTTTGCAGGTTTGTGTACTGTCCGTAAATACCCAACTAAGACAGCACTACTTGAACTGCTCTGTTACACTACATGAAGGTATACAGCACAGTCTGGTGCATACTAACATTTTTACGAACGCTCAATCAAAATTACTTTATTTCTTATAACATGAATTTGTCTACAAAAATTTACAGTACGCCATAAAAATTTTCAAGGTTTTGCACACTTAGAAATGTGCCAAGGAATTTTCAAACTGAAAATTATTGCTGCAGTTTAGTTCCATTTTCTCAACAATTAGAAGGCTTCTTGTGCTACAAATGAAACTGTGTACACTTCATACACATACCTATGAAACAACTGCCTGGTGAGTAAAAAACATTCACACACTGTTATTCAGTGACTAGATTATATACATCTGTCGGAGAACACCCGACGTCTGAGATTACCCAAAGTGACCCTAGGCCCTATGTGTGTAAAGCTATTGGCTATGGTAAGTAACCTTACATCATTATACGGCCTAGTTGAGCGAATGTTTTCAACATGGCTTGGGTGGGGCCTATTCGCACATCGACTAGCCGCCGTGCGGACAAGATGCATTGATTGCTTATTCGCACGTCGACTAGCTGCCATACTTTACTACATACTGTACGACTACATGATATTTTGTGTTGTAGCCTAGGTAGGTAGCACGCATGGTGATACCTACGTACGTAGTTGAGCCTATGTGTGATATGTTTTGTATGTAGGCATTGACCAACACAAAGCACCGACCGATGCAAGTCAAGGTACACTATTCTGTATTTTTTAGAAGTTTGAAAGACACATGCTTAGCCTATTTGCTGTTCCCTCTGTTGTCAAATCCCTCCAAACAAAACAGCTTTATTTTCTTCATTCACCTCCATATTATTGCAAGTCTGCTTGTGATATACATTTCAGCAGCGCAGGAAATCATGCCTCTCACTATGCATGTGGGTAAACTATTGCAACCGCTACCGATTTGTACATGCTGTGTCCCTCAACCTTACGCGTACGTAGGCCTATGTGCGGTCAGTGGGCCGTGCGAGTAAGCAGTCACTGCATCTTGTCTGCACGGCGGCTAGTCGACGTGCGAATAGTCATGAAGCATGGCTTGTGTTAGCATGATCCAGTAATGGCACATAAGTATAGCAGACGCGTAGCAAGTGGGTGGACAGGGTGGACAGTGTCCAACCAAATGCACAAAAAAATTCACAAAAAATCGTAACTCTGCCTAGGCGCTTACCAGTTAAAAAGTAGATTGACCAAAACATCCCCGTACCAAAATGTCCCCGCTATTGGTCAAAACGTCCACGTACCAAAATGTCCGGGGTTTGAATGGTTGTTAATGTTAGTTTTATGATAATTTTTTCAACTATTTGTAGGCCTTAATGTTTTATTAATGTCAGAAGGCTATTTTCTGTTTCTTAAAGGAAAATGAAATAGGCCTACTAATGGCAATTTACAACTAACGGCCGCAACTTCAAAAACTTCACGTGTTGTGCATAGCCTGCGTGCAGGTATTGCAGTGAGAATGTGAGTGGGTAGCTACGTACGGTTAGCATGGCGCTAACTTCAGTGATATTGTTCAGAACCAAAAATGATTTCCCAAGTAGGCCTAGGCTACCTGCAATAAATTCTTTTACAATTAAAACTTCTCTTTATTAAAGTTTAAAGAGGTTTTATTGATTCCTTGCCGAAGGCAGGCAAGGAATCTATGCGATGGTGATGTCGTGTGTGTGTGTGTGTGTGTGTATGTGATGCCTAGCTTGTAAACATGATATCTCAAGATAGCAATGACCGACACTTTTCATATTTGGTATATAGATTCGTCATGTTGAGAGGAAGAACCCTATTGTTTTTGGTGGACTGTCAAAGGTCATTTGAGGTCACCAGAGGTCAAAAACCAAAACTTTGTAACTTTGTAAACACGATATCTCAAGTTAGCAAAGACCCACACTTTTCATATTTGGTATATAGATTTGCCATGTCAAGAGGAAGAACCCTATTGTTTTTGGTAGAGGTCAAAGGTCATCCGAGGTCACTGGAGGTAAACCTGCGAAAACCTCCTAAACAGCTTGTAAACACGATATCTCAAGATAGCAATGACTGACACTTTTCATGTTTGGTATATAGACTCTTCATGTTGAGAGGAAGAACCCTATTGTTTTTGGTGAAGGTCAAAGGTCATTTGAGGTCACCGGAGGTAAAAAGCTGAAAAGGCTCTCGTTATCACGATATCGCAAGATAGGAATGACCGACACTTTTCATATTTGGTATGTATGGATTTGTCATGTTGAGAGAAGGTACCCTATTATTTTTGGTGGAGGTCAAAGGTCATTTGAGGTCACCAGAGGTCAAAGACCCAAAACCTTGAAATCGCGATATGTCAAGGTAGGAATGGCTGATATGAATTTGTCATGTTGAGAGGAAGAATGCTATTGTTTTTGGTAGCGGTCGAAGGTCATTTGAGGTCACCAGAGGTTAAACTGCGAAAATAATGTAAATGGCTTGTAATCACTATATCTCAAGATAGCAATGACAGACACTTTTCTTATTTGGTATATAGATTTGCCATGTTGAGAGGAAGAACCCTATTGTTGTTGGTGAAGGTTAAACGTCATTTGGGGTCACAGGAGCTAAAAAACTGAAAAGTGTGTAATAACAATATCTCAAGACAGGAAAGAAGGACATTTTTGATATTTAGTGTATAGATTTTTCATGATGTAAAGAAGAACCCTATTGTTTTTGGTGGAGGTCAAAGGTAATCTGGGGTTACCAGAGGTCAAAAAGCAAAATTTTCCAACAGTTCCCAAGATTGTTATATGAGGTCACCAGAGGTCAGAGAGCAAAATTTCCAAAGAATTCCCAAGATCAACATCTGGGGTTACCAGAGGTCAAAAAAAAGCAAAATTTCCCAAGTATTCCCAAGATCATCATCTGGGGTAACCAGAGGTCAAAAAGCAGAATTTGCCAATTATTTACAAGATCCAAGATCCATTGGAGTTGAATCCCTTTCAAGACACTTCCTTCCTTTTTCCTTTTTTGTTATATTTGGTGGTGTTCAGAGGTCATGTGAGGTCAGCAGAGGTCAAATTGTTAAAACATCATAAAATGATGTAGTCAAGAAAGATAAATTTGAGGGATAAGGCTCAGTGCAACACAGCATCCCCATTCGGCAAGGAATCACTAAGCCTTTGGGCTTTCTGGTTATATGTATCATTCATAGGCGGGGACGTTTTTGTATATATAACACGGGAATGTTTTGGTAAAAAGCGGGGACGTTTTGGTAGCTAAAAAGCGGGGATGTTTTGGCAAAGGGACGTTTTGACTGGATACCGCCTAGGCTACCGTCTAACCACCCACAGACTTGAAATTGTATATCGGGGTGACCATGGAATGCCCACTAAGGCCTAAGAATCAAGAAATTTATCATTCCAAGATTGTGACATGAAATCAGGCCCCTAGCTTCGTTGTTTCACAGGGGCAGCACACCCCGCCCCTTTTTTCTCCCACTCTGCCCCCTCTTTTGATTTCCTTTTTCCACTGTGCCCCTTTTTTAACCAGCCCTCAGACTCTTTTCAGTCTTTGGTGTTGAAAGAACAGAAGAATGCCAAATTCTGAGTTCAGAGGTAGCTAAAACCCAGAAGTTTTTTGGGGCTTTGCCCCCTGGACCCCCTTCAGGGGCCCTATAGCAGACTTCACGTGCAAATTGTGCCCCCAATCTGTGTTCCCCCCCTGCCCCTTTTTCACCCAAGCTAGGGGTCTGTGAAATATTAGGCTAGGTCCTAGATGCGCACTCGATGGGGCCCCAACTATACTCTGTTATAACCCAAGTTTCCAGCAAAAATCTAGGATTTTTGTTAAATAAATTACAAAGCCCTATGAATCACAAAATGTATTAATGTCTTCAATAAGTTCCTGGAATAATTAGGAATGGGGATGCCTTAGAATAGGGTCAGATGGGGGTTTTTCGAATGCTAGGGTATTTCCATCCACCACGAACATTTCTGCCAAATTTGAATTTCTTGAAGGAACAACAGTAAAAATGTTTTTGCCACCAAGTAATGAACTAGTGGCAATTCAAAATCACTAAACTCACCCAAGCTAACCATTTAATGCAAAAAAATCCAAACCTTTAACCGAATCAGTATACATTTGTTTTAAATCATGTTTTCTTGTGATGGGCGATAAGCCACATGACTTCTACCTTTACTGTACATCCATAAACTTAATTATACAGTGGTCAAATTTGATAACCTAGATACTGTAGATAAGGATTGTTTGGGATGTTGTAATCAGGGTTGGGTTTTTGCCGGAAAAAACCTGTTTTTACCGGGACAGTGGTAGAAACTGGTAATAACTGGTAATAACTGGTAATTACCGGTAAAAACCGGGAGAAAATGGAAAAAACCTCTTCTGGCAATTAGAAGAGTGCAGTTGTTGTACCCCATTGCACATGATGGATAAACCAGTTGAGATAAAATTATTTACATTCATTTACACTTTCCTTTTGCCTAAAAAGTGAGCACTAAAACTTGTCAAACACAGAATAAAGAGTGAAATATTCTCAGTTATTACAATAGTACTGTAAGCCCTGCCCTAACATGTTAAGTATAACCACAAACAAAGCAACTACATGCCAACAGGAATAGTCTGAAAATTACAGTTGGTTTGCAAAATGACTAGATTTATCAAGCAAAGTTTTTCAAAATGAGGATTAATAAAATTATGTGTAAAGTTATGAAAGTTCTCAATATAAGTTCAGTCACAAATTTGGCAGGGCATATCTCTTACACATATTGAGTACAGTAGCAGAATGAGGCAGATGAGCAACTTCCTTTATCATGTCAGAAACTTCAGTTTGACACAGCAGAGAAGCAAATTACAGTGCCATACATGCTGACTAAGCAGCAACTTGAAGTAAATGAGTTTCATCAAGGGAGCTTCTCTGGGTATTTCAAGTCCACCATACTGAGAGATAATTAAGTAAGAATTTATCGACGACCAAACAAATACGAAGAGTCTATTTTTTGACTGAGTAATCTTCATTGAAAAAAATTGATAAACCACAAATAGTAATGTTAGAATGAAAGAAACTTAAGTGGATAGCCAGCATTTTATTTTATAAAGAAAGTGGAAATGTTGAAGGAAGGTGGATGGTTCAATTATAAATGAGACATTCACTACTGGAGGTCAATGTACTGAAAGACACTGAGTTATTGTAGGACCTACACAGATGCAGGATCCCCTTGAAAAGGTATACCCAAGAGTGGAGTTACCAACTTGCCAGTATGCTCAGGAAAGTTTCCCATCAAACTGAAAATAAATCCTTAAATTATTCCATGATTTTCCTTCCCATTTTTCTGCATTAAATATACCTAGTGTATGTACTGTATACTTAACACAAAACAGTGTAAATCGGACAAAAAGTGGCCAAAATCACTAAACAAATCACATTCAAACTCTAATATGGTATATATTGTTGCCTAAAATGATTAATTTTGATGTAACAGCATGATTTTCTTCTTTAGACATTGAAAAAAAGCATAAAAAGTCCTTGTTAACAACATTTTATTCAATGTAGCAGAATAGGTTTTTGCCATTTTTTCCATTTTTCGGCAAAAACCTGTTTTTACCGGGACGGTTTTTACCGGTAAAAACCACTGGTAAAAACCGCCTGTGGCAAAAACTGCCAACCCTGGTTGTAATGAAAAGAACGTGCCCCAAAATTGTTACCAGCCTCATTCACTGGGGAAGTCAAATACCATGCACATTACTTTTCAATGTGACAGGCTCTTTTCGACCACCTACTTAGTTTTTGACTGACATAAAACCATGGAAACTACTACAATTTGATAAAGTTTAATTTTAAGTGATGAGATTAGTAAATGGCCATACAAATGTAAAACAGTTACCTTCATACAGGCCTGTACTGTATGTAACTTCTTTCACAACATCTGCACGTTAACCACTTACGACCCAAACAAAATTCATTTTACCTAAATAGCCAGTTTCGTCAACTTTTATCATCATTACATATATTCCAGTAAGAGAAAACTAAGAAAACAAAGGACATACTGTACACTGAATGGTAAGTACTGTACAGGCATTGTAGTGTTGACCAAAGGTAAGTTGGTTCAATTACTTTGCTCTTTTTAATTTTTGAATCCAAAAAGCCTTAAGCGGTTGAAAACCCCCATCCTACCCTATGGTGTTAGGTAGTTTTGATTGAAGTCAAGGAATATAATTATGTGGCCCCTTGACCACATATAATTATGGATCTGAATGGGGGCATGTGCCAGGAACACCCCCTTAAATCTGCACCAGTTGCTTAAAACTACATGCAAAAGGAACCACAAAGCTATCATCAACTGCATAACTGCTTTTGAAGAACTAGGCAAGAATGGGATATGGAATTAAACCCGGGTATGGTGCGTGCAAGGTCTCGCTCTTACCCCATACTGTACCTCCCCGTGGAGATTGGAGGTCTTAGGAAAAGGGGTTTGTGATACCAGTGGTTTGGGGGTCGCTCGCTGTCTCTTGTATGTGGGCCCCAGAGGGCCTTGCTACACTGTTGTCAGTCAGTACAGTGTAGCACTACATTTAGTAATGATCAAGCATTTTAATATATAACATAAACATACTGTAACATAACAGCTCTTGATCGTTGCTTCAGTTGCTGATGGTGAAGATTAAAAAGATGCGGACATAGAGGTCAACAGACCTGCATCCACTGAGGTTTCTAAGGTAACCTAAGGTAACAACTTTAAAAGGGCAAAGAAGGGCTAAAGCCCCATAGGATGCCCTGCAGACAGCCAGTCCAGACCCAAAACAAAACTCAGAGCTGTCAAACCAAATCAAAAACCCAACAAAGCCGAGCTCAATCAGATTCTACCACAATCATAGAACTTGTCAACGTTTGTTTCGAAGCAATGGGCTGGAGTGGAATCAACAACCCACTCAGGCAGGCTATTCCACTCATTGACAGTTCTATGAGAGGAGCTGAACTTTCTAATGTCAAGCCTTAGAGAAACACTTAACCAGCTTCTTTCAGTGACCTCAAACAAGGGAATTAGTAGATCTTAAAGAATTACTACCAGAAAGGAATTTGAAAACCTCCAACATATCCCTAATCCTTCTTTAATCAAGAGTAGTAAGTCCCAGACATTTAAGCCTATCATGATAGGGGAGATTACGCCCTTCAGGAATAAGCTGAGTGGCCCTTCTCTGGAACCTCCTCTAAAAGAAACTTGTCCTTTTCATAGAAGAGACTCAAAGCCTGCACAGCATTTATCAAGATGTGGCCTAACCAATGTTGCTTTTTGACATTTAACATAATATCTTTACTAAAATTACAGAAGTTTCTCTTGATCAGTCCCAGCACCCTATTTACCCTAGCAGCAACAGCTGCACACTGCCTAGAAGGCTTCAGATCACTTGTAATGACACACCCAGATCTTTCTCCAAAGTCACATTGTAAACTCAAATTACTGCTTGACATAGTGTAAATCATATCTCAAATTTGGTACTGTAGATCCAAAGTGAAGAACTTTGCATTTATCATCGTTAAAAGACGTTTGCCAATCTGAGACCCTGAAAACAACTGTCCTTTTACAACAGTGATACATCCTTCTCACTATTTACTTTCCTATAGAGCTTAGTGTCATCAGCAAACTTACTTAATGGAGAGAACTATCAATATTATTGATGAAAATTAAGAAAAGAATTGGACCATGAACATAAACCTGTAGTACCCCACTTGTGACTTCTTTCCAAGATGAGAAATTACGATTGACAACAACTCTCTGAGATCTAATGTCATGGGCATAAATATGGGGGGTGGGGGGTGTGACACCCCCTAGTGCAAATCAGAAGTCGGTCTCTGAGCGCCAAAGAGTTGGTCTCAAATCCAGTTCAGTTTGCCTTTGTAACAGTAGACCAGACATAAACAACATTTGAAGCGCAAAAAAGCTAAACAAAAAAAGTCCCCAAAATTTCGGAACAACATTTGAAGTGCAAAAAAGCAACTGTGTACAACTACTACGTACAACTATGTCAGCGTGAATCAGTCTCCAAGAAATGTAGTTGGTCCAAAAATAGTTCACACCCCCCACACCCCCCCGCATGCGAATTCATGTACTGTATATACGCCCCTGTCTACTATACCATAAAGCCAAGAATTGATCCAGTCAGCACATCTGCTCTGGATACTGTAGCTAACAGATGCATTTACATAAGTCTACCTAATGGAACTTTATTATGCCTTTTGAAAATCAAGGTAAATGACATCGACACCGTGACCAGAATAAAGAGACATTCTCAAGAAGGCTTAGTAAATTAGTAGCACAAGATCTGTTTGGCAGAAAACCGTGTTGGGACAGAATCAGTAAACCATTATCTAAAATATACTTAAGCACACAATCCTTGACTACAGGCTTTGACTTTATACACCACACTGGTTTAACTGATAGGCCTGCAATTGCAAGGAGAGCTCCAATCCCCTCTCTTGAAAGTGGGAGTAACATTTGCAACACACCAGTCAGCAGGAACGAAGCTTGGGTCCAGACATTTCTGAAAAATAATGCACAAAGGAACTGACAAAATCTCAAAGCATTCATGCAGAATGGCAGGATGGATCCCATCTGGCGCAGAGGATTTGCTAGCTTTTAATCTCCTTACTGTAGTTCAGGGATGTAGCTACGGTGGGCTGCACTGGATGGCCACACCCAGCACTCGATATTCCCGCCCGGCACTCCAGGCAAACACACGTCTCCCTGCCCACCACAAATCTGCCTACCAAGACCTAAAACTAGCCCCAAATTGACTTTTTAAAGTAAAATGAGGGAAAAATGAAAAATTAATGGCTGGAAAATGGGGTAGATGCCAGGAGGTGGGATGAGGTGCTTTCCCCAGATCAGACAATTAGGCCTACCTGGCACTCAAATTGGCAAGGTACATCCCTGCTGTAGTTAATTATAAACCAGTTCCTCAGAGAAAACAACATCATCAATGCAAATTGAGCTGTTGAAAGCTCTACAAATTCCCATTACAGAAGACTCCTTCGTAAAGACAGAAACAAAATTATCATTCAACAAGTTAGCCAATGGTCACTGACTGACTGATGTACCGCTGTTACCTGGGAGAGGCCCAACACCCCCTTTAACTTTCTGTTTAGACCTGACATAGCATAAAAAGATTTACGAAGATTTGCCCCTGGAGTTTTTCTTATAATGACTTGTACTTTGTAGGGCCATTAATTGCATACTGTTACAGTACACTTTTGTGGAACTTTGCCAAAGCAAAGCATTTGCAATTGTGCACAAATAATATAAAGTGCTTTACAAAAATGATTCTGAACAGCAATTTTCATTATTGTGCAGTTTTTGTCATGTGTGATTACTGCCTTCTCTAGCAACTTTTTTCTGGAGTAAATTGGCAATCACAGTGGGTCAAATTTTTATTTCTTAACACTTTGAGAAATTTTGCTCTGCATACAAGTGTGCAAAAAATGTGTCACATTATGGGAAAAGGCTTGGGATTCATCAACTATGATTTCTACTTTAGCCAGTATGTACATGGTTCTTATGTAAATGTTCATGAGGATGTAAACAAGCTGATACAGCAATCCAAACACAAAGTATTATGCCCTACCTTAAAGGGAAATATTGCACTTGTTTTACAGAAAGTTTTCATATTTTAGAACCAGTGTTTACGGGTAGAGAATGATAGATCATTCAAAATAAGGTAGTATGGTAGCTTTCTTTTCAAGAAATAAGGTTCTCATGTAGAGAAATTGAGTAATTTATTGCTCAAGAACAATTTGTTTGCCCAAACTTTAAAAAATTCAAATGATGCAACTCTCCCTAACTCTTGAAATGCCTAATATTTTGAGGAAATAAAAGCTACAACATGCATTGCTTGAGTCTATTGGTAAGAATGAATGGTTTGATAATAGCTGTTTTCATTGTACACCATGTTTGTGCATTTTAAAAACAATACTTTCCTTAAAATGTGTCCAAGATATTGTTCTGGTGAGACTGTTGTTTGAATACAGTAGTACCATTCATTTCTTTCGTTTCATTTATTGTTTTTCCGCTTTACATATATACATACAAATAAAGAATATAACTTTACATAGGAATTTATGTACATACATAAGCGGAAGAAAGTACACAAAAACCCCAGAGGGCTTGAGAATGTGCACTCCCTGTAAATAAAGAGAGAGAAAACAAAACTACAAACAAGCAACAAACAAACTGCTTCGACAGTAGCAAAAAACACAAAGATCAAAAACAGAGAAAAGGTCAAAAGAAGAGAAAAGAACTACCCCAACGAAAAAACCCATCCCCATCCACCCTTCCACCCCAGACAAGAGAATAACAGATGCAAAACGTGATGATTAGATGTCTACGGAATGAACTCAGTGTAGTACTGTACCAGGGCTGGTCATATGACCCGGGCGATCGCCCGTGCCCGCCTAAACGCCCGCCTTGGAAGCAAAAACACTTGCCAGGGTGTGCAACAAAATGCCCGCCTTAAATTGTGTGCTGGGCAACAAACTGCCCACCTTGAGAAAATATGATCGCCCGTGTGAAAATACAATGCTAAAACCATCAGAATACATGCAGATCCGTACATTTAAAAGACCCAAAAAAGACTTTCCACGCCAAAATATTCAGCAACTTCCGTAGCGAACACAGCTAGCCGTACAATCTGACAATGCCGCACAAACTAGCATGCCGCACGCGCAATTTTTTTTCCCACGAGGTTATGGGCAAATCACGCCAATGGACCAATCAGCGTCTTGGAAATAGGCCACACCCCTAATTCCAAAATGACAGCTTTTGAACCATTTTTTTGTAATTCTGGCGCCAGATTATGAAAGAACAGGCCAAATAACCCCAGTCCACGTAACCCTAACCTTAGAAATAACCCCAACCATGATTTAGAGACAAATTTGAAAAAAATTTCAAAATCAGATTTGCCCATAACCTCGTGGGAAAAAAAATTAGGCATGCCGCACAGCTTGATTTTACATGGTTCGATTGCACAAGTAAGCTACAGCTTGCTGCATGCATCTTGTACTGTAGAGAGTACTGTCTTAAAATACATCGTTTTTGAGTGTTCAATTCACTGTCAAACATTACCAAATTTGTCAAAAATGACAAAACCTTTGTCCAGACATGTTCAAAAGACTCTCAAACAAGTATCTACATAATACTGACAATTTTTTGATGGGAACGTTTTTCACCACGAGGCAAATTTCTCTAGAGGGGCTTTGCAATTTTGCCGTTGCCTAACGTGTAAAATACATGGATAGGCCTACCAAGATGCTGCAATATGCAGAAGTAATGTCTGCTTACTCGTAGAGCTACAGGGTCTAAAATTTACCAATCATCTTTGTTTGAAAGTGTTATCAAATGTTGTCTGAGATGTTGGTATGAGAGTTCAGACATATTTATGGCCAGAATAGGTCTTTTCTTGTCAAACCTACTTGAATATTTTCTAAGCCTTTTGCCATACATATTACTGTTACGAGAAGCAAATAGTTTTAGTCTCTTGAAGTCCTTAAAGTGACATGAGCATAACACCACTCTATATCCTCATTTTGTTGCTACGTGGGGGTGGAGGATTCATCAGTTACCACCTGACGAAATGATTGTGGCCCATGGCCCCAACCTAGCTCCCCCACTCCTGTCGGAAGATAATGATCAAAGTATATACCCATTATATTAAAGGGGAATAAGTATGATTTTTGTGCATACTTCACTTAATTTCTCACAAGAAGGACACAAAGCTTTGAGATTAGATCTAACTTGTCACTGCCATTTTCCAGACTGTAGGCCTGGGTCCGACTACAGCAGGTGCAGATCCAATCCAAGGGGGGGGGGGGGCTTTCCCGACCTCACCCCCCCCCCCATTTTTGCCACATCAACAATATGCAAAAATTAGCATAATGTTAATCTAGGAGAATACTGAAGGGGGATTTTAGCCCCTCCCCCTTTTTGAAATTTCTGGATCCTCGCCTGGACTACATTATGTACCATTGACTTGGAAGAAGGAATATTGGTATAGGCCCTACTGTATGGATGTCAGTTAATCTTTGGACCCAATTGCTGGCATCATTCATGGAGTGGCTCCGCCATATGTTACCCTGGACTTGGTCAGCCCAGTGTCCACAGTGGTGCATACGTAGAAGGGAATAGAGCACCAACTCTACCCTGAAGGGTGCCATGATGTTGCTAATGGGGGTATTTGTGGCAAGTTGAGATACAATCATTTTCATGTTTCGACTGATTTATAACATGATTTTAGAAAACATGGCGCCACTGTTTTTGTTATGAGTGTTGCATATCTAAGTTTGGATCTGGCTGGGGTGGGGGTGGGGGGTGCTCCCCCTAACATTTATTTTCAGAGAGGGTTATGGCCCCATGACCCCCATGATTTGTGCTCCAGGTGATTTGTGGTACGCACTGCCCTTTGCTCATGTCAAAACCTCCCCATTGGTTACATGGGGTGGTTATAGTCAAGCCTGAGTTTTGCGCAGTTCTTGCAATTAAACATGAAAGTGTTCATCCTCATTCTTGTTTTTATTATGCAACAAGGTTTCTTTTCAGTTCAGTTTGTACAATACTGTTATGCTTTTAGCTAAAATAATGTTAAATGTAAATTTTATATTTACACAACTGCCCGCCTAAAATCTTGGGTGGGCAATTAATTGCCCGCCTTGAAGTGTAACAGCTAAAGCAAGGCGGGCAGTTGCTTGCCCTCCTGAAAAATTCTCATGACCAGCCCTGTACTGTACCATATCCTGTACATTACTGTAGAGTAATGATGAAACCACCAGGTACAGTACATCAGTGTACAGTACATGCTGTAGCCTACAGGTGTCTGTGAATGTGAAGCCCATTATGTAGGCCTAACAGCAACAACTGTTAACTTGACTCCTTGCCAGGCACAGGACTGTTGTAAACTATGTGCAGGATGTAAGTAATTTTAATTTTTAGGATATCAGGCATTAAATGGGAAGTAATTATTAGCTTAAAGGCATTTGATATCTGTTTGTCAATGATACAGGGTATCTCGTCTTTTGCCCACATATATGCACTGTACAGAAGCCTACGGTATGTTGTTCTCATGTGGAGTTAGAGAACCGTATAAACTGTACATCCAGTACTCGTAATCTAATTATCTAGCACTGGTATTACACAACATTCTGCTACATACTCATAGTGTACAGTGTTTTAGTAAGCTGATCAAACTGCAAATTGTGCTTAAAAAAAAAATGAAATTTTTGGGGGTATACCAATGGGCCTGAAATATACAGTTATGTTTTTCATTTTGTGTGAAAGTAAAATAAATTCTGATTTGCTGCTCAAATTTATCAGTACATGCTATTAGTCTTTTAGACTTGGGGGCAGTTTACCCAACTCTTCAGTGACTCCTGGCCAGCCCAGGACTGGAGTAGGAACTTCATTGTCCTTGGAGTCATGACTGGTAATATTCAGTTGGTATTCTGCCTGGTAATTATTCAAAAACATGCAAAAATAGATTTGTCTCAATATGTGAACATTCTTAAAGGATTTTCATTGTGTGGTTTCATGAGTTTAAATAATAATAAATCATTGTAAATACCTGTAAGAGATTCTTGTCTTTTTCTTCAAATTCAGTCAACATCAGCAAATACTTTAGCATCTTTGACAGTGAAAAGCCTGTAGTGTAGGCTGGTCTTTTTGTCATTAGTAGGACGGTTTAGTGTGGGACATTTACATATATAGCTGCTGTTGCATAGTGTACAGTACAGTATCTACTGTACAGTACCTGCCACAGTTAATGTCATTGTGGTGGATGCAAGATGAATTGGCACATGTTGTGTTGACTGTGCTTCAGTGCTGTTTCCTATGCCCCACCATTGCATTGTCTGAGTGAGGTGTATCTTGTTACCACCCTCATAGCCAAGAACGGTTGCAGAACCAATGAGCTCTGAAATGTATTTTTGTGAAAAATATTTGTGTTAGCAATTGCATCTTTGAAATCACTGCTTAACCTGAACTGTGCAGCACCCATGTCCAACACTAGGAAAGTAAACAGTTAACCATTAATTAAAGGAAGCCATTCATAACCTCTGAATGGATTGGAATTGTGTCTCCTTAGGCACCCAACTCAAAAAATATTGGAGTGGCCTTAGTCAATATTGCAAATTATTCCATGTGACAATGGTCTCCTGTTTACACTTAAATTCTTTACAATAACAAGTGCTGGGGTTATCTAGAGCATTGCTGAGGAAGGGAAGATCATAAGGGCCAAGGCTCTGTACAAAGGGTGTTCATTAAGTCTGGTACTGTCAAATTTCTGCTGAGATATGAACAGTCCTACAGTGTACTAATATGTAGTACAATATATATACTACTGGATCAAAGGTACTGTACTGTACAGTAAGAATACCACTTCACTCATGTAATGCAATACATGTACTGCAAAGTTAAAGATGTACAGCATTACAATTTAATAAGTACTGTAGGGTCAATGATGAGGGTCATCTCATTCACTGTAGAAGTTGATAGTGCAAACACAGTACTTGCTTTATACACATGTATACAGGTTGTTAACCATGGACTCATTTTCTGTACTACAGTAGCACCCATTTCTGTCTCTGTTAACAACTTCAACCGAGCATAGGAAGTTCGGCAATTGTGCCAGTCATTAAATAACCTAGTTGCATGTGTGTGCATCAAATTATCTGGACATTCTATCAAATATTACCATTTGAAGCATTTAAAGGCAAGTTGTAATATTTTGATCTATCCACAGGCATAGAAATAGCCAAAGAAAAGGGAGCCAGCTATCGACTGGGTCCAGAGCTGGAAATATGGTGAGTTGTCTGCATTTGGTCCTGTATACTTCCATGGTACAGAACATTTTTTCTACAGAATCAAGCTACAGTAGCTGCGAATTTAAGGCATTTGTGTTCACATGTTGTGAGGACCTACCCGCTGCTTTAAGTCTCCATGTGGCACTAATTTCAAAAGCATGACAATCCTGCCTGGCATTTTACAGTATATCCATCTGGCAAACCTCTTATGAATCTCCTTTCCTTAGTCCCACCCCTTAGCTCCTCCCTGGGGCAGTGATCAATGTGCCAGGCATTCGCAACATATTCTGAGCACATGCGTGGCAATTTTTGCATGAGATTTGTTGACGTGATCAAACATTTAAAATTCATTAGATGTCTCACTGAATATTGTAGAGTATATGTTACAGTTACATCATCATAACATACAGTAACGTGCTGTCAAGATGGTCATGAATTCTCCAAAACAGCTCTTGTGCAAGCAGGATGGATGTAGTGGTCACTGGGGTTGGGGGCTTAGCCGTGAGCTGGGCAGTAGTGTGCACATACAGTCTATGTCATTGTGGCCTGGAATACAAGCTAATGTAGTTCCTCCCCAATGTATTGCTGGTCCCCAGCCTGGGGAAGATTGTTGTTATAGTACAGTAACGGTACCATACACATAAAATCTTGTAAGAACATATTTTCTCTGACAAAGTTTTTTTTTGTTTAATTTTGCTCGTATTTCAGCTCATGTGGTGTTTCCAAATGAATGTCACATTTTTGGAGAGCTCAGCATTAAAATGAAAGGTTAAGGCCAATTGGTGTATGGCTGACAGAAATTTATTCAGAGGGCAATCTAAAGCCAAAACTAGTAGACAATAATTAAGCACTAACTCAGAAGGGCAGTAAGGCCAAATGACCATTGGTGTTGGTAATTTTGAGGGCATCAAGTAAAGGGGCCAGACAGCCACGGCTTTTGGTGCCTCCAGTTAGTTTGAGCCCTGTGATCAATATTCTTAGTTATTATCCAACCAAAGTTATAGGTTTTTATTTTTATGTTAAGTTTTGTTTGTTTGGTTGCTTTTTTGTGCAGTATGTGTTTCACATAGCATTTCAAGCCCTTTCTCTTTCTTTCCTTTAGTGGATATGGATGCAGTGACCATTTCTACGAATCTGACACTTGCCTTCACTCCTGGCAGGTCCTGGCAGAATTACTCAAGTCACCAATTACAAAAGGAATTATATGTGATGTTGGAATGTAAGTAATATGTGCAGTATGGTACTACAGTGGTGATAAGTCAAGGTTGACACTATTGGGGCATCATGGTATGGTAGATCATCCTAAATATTTCATGGTACTGTTGAATTGTCAAGCAACAAATGTTACTGCTGGCTAGTGCTGATAGTCAAGTATTTCCTTTGTAATCGAATAATTGAGCAGTTCTTCTTGCGATTACAGCGATTAATCGAGAACAAGTATGACGTCAATACACTGTCACTGGTACATAGCAAAAACACATCAGAAAATCTTCTGCAATGGTATACACTGTGTTTATTTCCTCTGTGGTTTCATGGAGAGTTGGCTGTCCTTAACATTACAAAACAGCTACCACACAAACGTAAACAACGATAATTCTTTTCCTTTTTTGTACCTGTGTCATAATTGAAAAAACTTATGCATGCGAATCTACAAGGCTACTACTGTACTTACGTTAATAAGCAAAGCCAACACTGAATACATTTTACACCTTCTAGCTGATCTATTAGGATGCAAGCTATTCTGCAGAACGTTCTAGCCCTGGGGCCCATTCCACAAAGATAATATGCTTTTTAATATGCAGAAGCAGTATACCATGGAGACGCAGCTAAACTTAGAAACAAAGCTCGTGGAAATATTCAGCCCATACTGTAGCAGAACAAGGGTCTATTGACCAGTGATATCTGTCAAATGACTCTGCTATGTTTATTCGTTAAAGGCAGTGGAAATCAGTCACAACGAACGCTGCGAACATCGAGCGAAGCAGGCTGGTTAGTGCACAGTGTACATGTGGATGTTCGTTTGTGCAAGGAACTGGTTGTAATACCAACTCGATGGTTTGTGTGTGCAGTGATGAGTGCTGTGTGACAGTAGAACAGTAATAGCCCAGGTGGAAGACAAGAGGTTACGTGTTGCAATGGAATGATCGAAAGCGAAAGTTTTGAACTTTTTGACACAAGTTTGACTCAACTGATAAGTACTGTCACTATTGAAGGGTATTGCAACGATGTAAAAAAAACTGTTAGTGAACTGTTTGAAATATTTCAGATATTGTTTACATATGTTATTTTTCTTGTTAGTTGAATATGATATGGTGCTAACTTGCTAAGTACTTGTAATTGAGAAATCGTAAGTTAGGTTTAGAAGGCAGTTAATTGGACTCCCAAAGTGTAATCGCAACCACTGATGATTAATTGATTACGACTATCAGCAGTACTGCTGGCATGATGAAGGTCCTAGAATGGCACTGCATTAGCATGGCAGAGTGATTGTTATTGTCATTCAAAAAAGCAGTTGGTTGGAACGAGCAATAGAGTGTGGTTTCTGTTGCTGGTTGTTGCAATATTCACAACAAAACAAAGGATTGTGGGAATGGTAAAATCATCATATGACCTGATATTTCACCACTATAATCCAATAGAGAGTTAGGTTAGGACAGCAGTTTGGAAACTTACTTGATAAATTATTTTTCAAGGCTTCCATTTTGCAGTCAAATATTGTAGTTCTTGCATTATGCCAAATCATATTTACAGTACTGTAGGAACCCTTGAAGGTTGTCTAAATGCAAATTGGTGACTGCTTTTATTGAAATGAATCCAAACTATGCCTGTGAAATATAACCCACTTTAATTGGTCAGTGATAACTTGTGCTGATCAGTGAAATGTGATATGTAGCAAGTATTGCACAGTTGCACAGCAGACATGTGTACTAGTACTAAGGCCTTGGTGGGCAATCATTAATGTAAACTAAATTGTCTGGGAGGTGCATTACAATTTTCTTTGCCCATAAGGAACACTATCCGAGTCCCTTGTTTTGGCCAGAAACGGGAGATTTAAATATCTGCCCAAGTTTGTAGTAATAGCCCAATTGAATGCTCTACTGCACAAATTGGATTTTAGATAACTTCCAGTTACCTTCTTAGAGTAAACAGAGACTAATGGAGTACAACAGTTGTACATATTATAGCATATATGGAATGCTCTCTACATAGCTGGTACAGTTTGTCAGTATTAGAACAGATGTGTCTACAATCATATGGTGGCTAGGTCAATAAGTTATGTGACTCAAGGGTAATTCCTACTTACTGACAATACTTTTGGTAATTAGTTTACAATCATGTGTCAAATTATTACTCCTCCAGTGAATTTGTAGTAGGGTTCTTCAATAGACCTTTTTCCAAATAGCAGTCACAAAGGATTGTGGGATAGTTTTTGTGTGCTTTTATTTTTGTCAAAGGCATTTTACTGTGGATAAGAATGATGCAGACCAAAATGCTATCCCACAATCCTTTAATTGCTATTTGGAAAAGGGTCTATGGCCTGGGTTAGCCATCATGTGATATTGTAGAAATTGGAGGAGGGGTTAGAAGCAAACTATGCAGCTCACTTTTCCTTGAACCAGTAATACTTTAAGCTATTAAAAATAACTGACTCACACAGATAATTCCACTAATTTATGCTGTGAGGAAAAGTTTTTCCTAACTTCCACATTACACCCAACTTTCTCAAATTTAAGTGTGTGCCCCCTTGTGTTTTTAACATTTTGTGATTTTGTAAATTTAATACACCCACAGTGGATTACTATGGAGACCAGGAAATCTTTTGTCTGAGTCTTCTGTTGAAGAAAATTGAAAAAAAAAACCTTTTATTTTTTTACAGGCCAGTAATGCACAAGAATGTACGTTACAACTGCAGAGTAATCTTTCTCAATAGGTGAGTACATTACATACGCACATGAGGTAGAATTTGTGTGTGATGTTATGAAGAGGATTGGACAATAATAGGCAGTGAAAAGAACTTTTCAAGGTTTTCAAAAGTTAAGTTTAGAATTGGTAACCTAAACTTAATGGAAGCAGTGTAATCTAACAAAGGTGACATGATGAGAATTTGAAATTTATTTTCACAACATTCTGATAAATAACTTACAGTTGACCCAAGTTTTTGTTGTAACCCATAGCTTGAAAATTGTACAGACTGTATTCTAAGGTATGCACATCCATATTTATACTTGTTTGAATGTTAGATAGTAGGCCATGCATTTGAAAATTTTAGTTGGACTGAAAATTGTTTGTGGTAGTACTGAGATTTGTGTACTGGTGAATGAAAAAGGGATTCTGTACAGGGCTCGATTTTTAACAGTTGTCTGGTCGCCCATTATGACCAAAATTTGTGATAGACAAACAAAAAATGGTGGGTTGGTTGTCCATTGGAGAACCAAAGTTCATGCAACAAGTTATTCAGACTGTTTCTAGGGTTAAGATCTCTTTGTGGACTACTAGCCTAAAGTTTCTTTTGGACAACCAAAAAAGGCAGACAGATGGTCCAATGGACAACCATCAAATATTCTTAAAATCAAGGCCTGCTGGCTGTTGGACATGGTGCTGTCTGATCTTGCCCACTGCAGGCAGTGTGGCTGAGCAATTATCCTGCATCCCTTCTGGCAGCCTTTGCAAAAGTGACCGGACACTGGGAAGTCTCCACCATCTTCAGTCATACAGGGATCTTCAATGTTTGTGTAGGGATTAGGATGTCCAATGATAAGTATACCTACCCCTGGCTGATTACCCTCTGAACACATTAGTTGAAAAGAGAATATCTCAAGTGGGCGTCCTCCATCAATTGGGTAATGAGTCCTTGGTTAGTCCAAGTGGCTTCTTGACGCTTCATTCATTTGATATATAAATTGTTTCACCTAATTCTTGTCTCGATTGGCAAACCAGAAAGCTGCCATATTGGGGGAGTAAGAAAGCCATACATGTAAGAGCGTACACACAGAGACTAACCAGTTAAGTCAGGTAGTGTGTGGTTCATGTATAACATGCAGTGCACTGAATACAGTACATGCCACTACCTGAGCTTAGAAATAGTTTTTAAAACACATACAAGCTTTCCTCATATACATGCCTCCAGCATGGTTGCCTAAGTAAAGCATTTCATCACCTAAAATAGGTCTTTAAGAGGTATATTATGACCTCAAGTTCGCTTGAATGTAATGTATAGGCTGTTAGTTTCAATCCAGCTGATCAGATTGTGGTGCTACATTGTTAATTATTATTGTACTCCTTTTGTTAAAGGCAAATTCTTCTTGTAAAACCAAAGACAGATATGGCGAACCATGGCAACTACAGGGAGCTTCGCTGGTTTACTGCATGGGCCAAGCCGCAGACAGTAGAGGAATATTACTTACCAAGAATGATTGCTAAAATTACTAATCAGGTAACTGTACACCAAGCATGTAGTAGTTATGTATGGTAGTTATACTCACACTGTAGCACACTTTTTGCATTGGTACTTGTCAGAATCAATTTGTACTTTCATGGGCCAAGCAACAGACAGTAGAGGAATATTACTTACCAAGAATGATTGCTAACATTACTTATCAGGTAACTGTGCACCAAGCATGTGGTAATTATGTACAGCAGTTACACTCACATTGTAGCACACTTTTTGCATAGGTACTTAATCGGAATAGATTTGTACTTTCATGGGCCAAGCAACAGACAGTAGAAGAATATTACTTACCAAGAATGATTGCTAAAATTACTAATCAGGTAAGTGTGCACTAAGCATGTAGTAGTTATGTATAGTAGTTATACTTACACTGTAGCACATTTTTTGCATAGGTACTTATCAGAATAGATGTATACTTTCATGAGCCATGCAGCAGATAGTAGAGGAAAACTACTTAACAGGAATAATTGCTAGAATTATTAACCAGGTAACTGCACACCAGAGTGTATTGAGTAAGTATAATAGTCATACTCACTCTGTGGCAAATGTTCCATGCTTGTACATATCAAAATAGATATGTACCTGCATGGTCCAAATAGCAAACAGTAGAGAAATATTACTTATACTGACAATGTGTCCTAAAATTACTAATCAAATCATTACACACCAGACATATAGTGAGTATGTACAACTCTTATACTCTCTCTGTAGAACATTTTCCTCCCTTGAGCTGGTCAGAATAGATTGGTCCATACATCAGGCAGTAGAGGAGTATTCCTGTACTAATTACTGAGAATGTGTGCTAAAAATTACTAATCAGATAATTGCACACCAGACATGAAGTACTGTGTGTACAACACTCATACATTGTAGCACATTTTTTTCACTGTGCTCATCAGAATAGATTTGTACTTATTTAAGCTCAACAGCAGACAATAGGGGAACATGACTTACGAAGAATGATTGCTGCCATTACTATTCAGGTGACTGTACACCAGCCATGTATTTGGTTTGTGCTGATAATAACACTGTAATGCATTAAATACACATTTACTCATCATAATTGACTTTTACCTGTGGCAGCCATTTTAGTTCACAGACTTTGAAGTTCAGTTAGTCATTGGTGCTAATACAGAATTTTGTAGCCATACTTATGTCAGAGCTTAGTGGCTGTCAGCCAATTGGGATTAGTCGCTGGTCAACTTATTTTTAATAGTCAAAGGCCACTTTCGATTACTCACATGTTTGAAATCTGCTATGGTATACAAGATTGATCACTGCCCTGCTTCAATAAGGCAATATTTACCTCAATATCTCTGTGTGACCTTAAGATATTTACGAATAATTACAGCATGATAATCCACTAGTTAGATGAGCCATACAAAAGATGTGCAAAAGAAGTAAGCTGTGAAGAAAAAGACATGGCTACAAACATCATCCAAATTGCTGTACAGCCACATTATTCATCATGCAAAGGATTGTGGGATAGACTTTTGGTATGCGTCTTGTTTGGCCACAGTAAAATGCCATCGACAAACACGATGCACATTAAAACTCTATCCCATAATCCTTTGTAGTTGCTATTTGGAAAATGGTTTGTAGTTTAATACACAATAGCTACACCTCCAATATCAGGCTAGATAAGCTAACAAAATAAAGAGGAATATACAGTAACTGCAACTTTTCATGGTTAAGTAAACCCTCTGAAAGGAAGTAAGCTGGAGTAAATGTTGGTTCTGTCTTGACTAAAATTGTCCTTCATTCAAATGAGTTAGGTTTCTCCATCTTAAAAATGCTTCTTCGATATTTTAAAAAGAAAGATCAAAAGATGGAAATTCACTTGTAACTTTATGTTATATGATCAAGAGGATCTTCGTACAGACAAATTTAGTTCAGATCCTGTGCATATAGTGTGTCATTCATGTGCGTAGAAGTTGACAAAAAGAAACGTGTGCATCCATAGAGTACATATATGTAGCAAACGTTAGGATTTGTTGTGCACTTATGCCATGTCTGTTTTCATTCTACTACAACTGGGTGGTTTGGACTGGGGTTTGCAGAACCACTCGTCTAGTACACGCTCCTTCATGCATTATACAGTGTGCGCTACAGGTAGACCTATGCTGTATCATACACAGAAATAAGGAGTGAGCTCTAGCAGAAACCAAGAAGAGTGGACTTACGTAGATATCGTAACTTTTACTGTCGTTATTGTGGTACATAGCATTACCGCAGTGCATGGCAGAGTGCTGGCACTAGAGTTCAAGTTTAATTGTACAGAGTCTGACTTCTGATGGTTGTATTTGTATCCTTGGTACACCAATGTTAAACTGAAACATTGTCATTATTAGCGAGAACATTAAAAGTAAAAATCAGTTTGTACCAAAAATTTGTTGACATTACCGAAAATGAATTTTTAAAAATGTTTTACAGACTTTGGAATTTGCAGATAACTATCAAAACTGTGGGCCTATGTGTCACAGCATTATTAACATTAGGCTGCTAAAAATTACATGTGATGATTGTGCAATTCTGGGGATTCCCATAATGGAGTACAAGTGTGGTAATTGCTGAAAGCACTAGAAGTTGGGTAACCATACTTGTATTCAGAACCTGGGACTCTAGACTTGTACTAATTCATGAAAACATTGTGTAGTCATACATGCAAGCCAGGACACTGTACTTTTATTCATACTGACACTACAAGTCTGGTACACCTAGTGGCAACTAGGATTGGGCGATATACTATATATATTGAATATCGTCACCAGAAGTCCATATAGCGATATGCGATATGAAATACTTTATGACAATATGAGGATATAGGAGAAAATAAGACTTGTGGGGGACTGAAATTTCGATATTTTCAGTTTTGAAGATGAAACAGGTTTGTAATGTCAGTATTCATTCATTGATTTCATCCTTATTTAGACTATTAGGTGTAAACTTTTTTAGGCTAATTCAGGCACATTTAGCCTTGTCCAAGAGGTAATACAGGTCAATCTGTTTTGGTGATATATCTCAAAAACTTTTGGCGATATTATCGCGATACATCAATATAGATTTTTTCATATTGCCCAACCCTAGTGGCAAGCCATCACAGT
This sequence comes from Holothuria leucospilota, assembly GCA_029531755.1. Classification (NCBI taxonomy): domain Eukaryota; kingdom Metazoa; phylum Echinodermata; class Holothuroidea; order Aspidochirotida; family Holothuriidae; genus Holothuria; species Holothuria leucospilota. The sequence goes on along the minus strand of CM055972.1, from coordinate 18,939,565 downwards.
GACAATTAGGCACAATGCTGATCTAACAGGTTGGAACAAGTCAATACCACTCCAAATGAATAGTAAATGTAGGTAGCATCCTGTGCATGTATACATTGCATACACTGCAGGGTAATTGAAGTTAGATTTGGTTAGATGACGTTTTGTGGCTTAGTTTATAACCAATTGGTTTAAGGCAGGCCAGCCACAGCTTTTTTCCAGTTGTGGCTCACTGGCTTGTTTTCCCTTCTCCATTGCTTATGCTGAGCTCCAAGCACAATGGCAGTAGGTTCCATTTTCGAAGTCTTTGGTACGGCCACTTGTCTCGGCCAGGAGTTGAACCCCAGACCTTCCGGCTGCCCTCCTCAGATGCTGTAACCACTTGACCATGCAGTCGGTGTAGCGTGATTGAAGGTGTAGCAAACAATGCAAAAGGAATGAATGAGGTTGATTTAGCAATTGGTAAAATGCTCTGATAGAGCTTAGGCTGGCTTCGTTTTTGTAAAATAGGAAATGTTAAGGTTTGAAACTGATGGTGCTTTGTTTTGAAGCTGCAATTTGCATGCTTATTCAGCAGAAATGCCAGTACAGTTACATTATGAACTATTTGATACAAAATGATAAAGATCATTTTATTCTTTGAATAAATCATTTCATCCCTCATGGAAACATTTATTATCTTTATGGACTTGATCTATACAAAATATGGCTTTGTGATTTTAACTTTGACATATTCTTTGCATTTTCTAGGTGACAGTTCCCATTGGTGATGCTGTTTTGTCTACCAGAGACACATGTATTGGGTCGGAGGTTTGTGAAGGCTTGTGGACTGCAAATAGGTGAGAAAGTATAGAGTTAAAAGCACATATAGGATAGAGCATCAAAACCTGTGGGAAAGGGGAGGGTGGGGCATTTTCCAAGTGAAAGGTGCAAATGGACTTCATTGGCTGTGGTCCTTGTACCCACACAGTTTAGTTCCTTTGTTCCCACTCCCTACCTATAACCATTGCAAATCTATAATAGAGGCCCTGAAGCATGTATTTGTTTTACTAGAGAACAGTATTTTTTCTTAAAAGTAGTTTTCTCTTTGAAAGGTAAAAACAGTATGTAAGTTATGTGCTGCTGAAATCATGTAAAACCTTGCAAGTGCATCACATGCTTGTGACTGAGGGCCTGAAGCCTATGATCTCTAAAGGAGAAATGATCTCTTTTGTAGAAAAATAATTTTATTTTCCAAAAGTCAAGTAGAAAGAAGGTACAATTAAATACCCCCTCCCCTTGTTTGTCAATCACATACCAGTTGCAGAGGCCCTGCAGCACTAGTTCTTTAATAGAGAAACTTAAAAGAACCCCCCCCCAAAAAAAAAAAATCCTTTCCAAAGTTAGAAATAGAGTTACCCCCTGTTGATTGGATTAAATGCCATTGGTAATCATAGAAAATGTTTGCATGCTGATATTTTTACACCATGGTTTTACCTTGACAAATCATGGTTACTTCTGTATTTAGGAATGCTGCCCTCATTTCTTAACCCAGCCTGAGCTGAACATTGTCTTGCTCATAAACATCAACCTTCAACTGATCTAATGTAAACTACAGTAAAGATGCATCTTTCTCTATGATAGGCTAGCTGAGCAGGCTACTTGAATTTGTGAATACTAAGGAGGAACATGGTTGTGTAAAAATCAAAACCTATAGCAGATGGCTACTTAAACCCCATTTCAAGGCCGGTATGGCATACACATACAAAGAAAGTTTGTAAGAAAGACTCATGAAAAGTGTCAAAACCTGCCAAAATGACCTCACTCCATTAGTTCTAGGTAATATCTTCCCATTGAAATAACACAAGGACTTGAGTTAATGACTTGAGTCATTTCAAAATAGCTTTAACAGACTTGAATTGATCATTTAGTTGAGTGACTTTTCCTGCAGTTGTAACAAAAAAAATGACTTAAGAGTTAATGCCTTCCAAATGACCCAAGTTGAGTAATTTTAAAGAGGTTTCCCCCATGAAATAATACATTGGCTAGAGTCAATGACTCAATACGAGTCACTTTAAAGCAGATGTTTAGACTTTCATTGATCACATAGTTGAGTGAATTTTGCTGCAGTTGTAACAAGCCATGACTTGAGTCAGTGTCCTCCAAAATGCCCCCCAAGCTGAGTAAATTCTAGAGAACATTCCCCATTGAAGTTACACAGTGATGAGTATTAGTGACTTGACTTGAGTCATTCTGAAGGTTTCACTGACTTGAAGTGACCACGTAATTAGTAACGTGTACTGCAGTTGTAAAAAGCTGTGACTTAAGTCTGTATACCTCAAAATGACTTTGAGCTGAACAGTTCTAGAGAATTTTCCCTAATTGAATTAACACAATATTACTATAGTGTTGGTTACTTGTCTTGAGTCACTTCAATAGTGTGATCTCACGATACCCACATTTGAGATATTAACACCATTTTACCTGGAGTGCTTGTAATATGAGACCAGCAGTGTTCTAATATGGAAGGATAGTTGACAACATATAAGTGGAAAGATTTGCTTTTTCGTACAGGTATTTTGTAAGACATTGGTGCTTAGCAGCAATAGGCTGAAGCCGATTGTCAATTTAAACACAGATTTCAGCTACAGCATTGTATGAACAATATTCCATTAGTGTTATAGCCAATCTCTAAAGTCATGTTGGCTCATTTTCAACATTCACTATTCTCCTCATTAGTTTGTAAGTGTAAAACTGGTCTTAAGTGATTGCATATAAAAATGCATGTTTCAAGGTCCATGCAAAAATATTTTCCCATTCTTTGTCATTAGGTTGTATGAAACACTCCCAGTGTCTGTGGCTCATCCAAATTGGTCTTGGCTGTGCCTAGCTCTTGTGGGTGAGCAACAACAGTGCAACACAACATACTGTGCTTGATAATTCCTCATTTGATTGCAATGTTTTGAGAGTAGATTATCAGTCTTTGTTAAGTAGCAGTTTTCCAACTTTTTCTGATCTAACAATGCAGCTTAATTACTGCAATATGCATCAAGCAAAAAGCTCTAACTCTAAATAGCAGAAAGGTACTCTAGTTCATGGGCATATGCTATACAATAAATCTATCAACTGAAAATTTGGTGGCAATCCTGGGTACTCAGTATCCATGAGGCCGCACTGTGAGAATCACAATGTTAACCTGTGGTTTTGCCTCAGTAAAAAACAGGGTAACACCAAGTGACACAGGGCACATGAGACCAGGCCTGAAAACAGCTGTAAACGGACATGAACTGTTGACATAGTTAAGTGACTTGTTATAACTCTTCAAAGGATCAGACCCTGGTAATTATCTGGGGTTCAGTCATGGGAGATTTGTCACGCTGTGAACTTTGATCCAGTCATGCATTCCTGAGAACCGAAGAAATGGTTAAAAGTGCTTCTTTGAAAAAGAAGCAAAACAGACAATGGCTTGACATAAAGAAGAGATCTGATTTCCATCCTGAAATAGCTCAATTCTTAGTTTTTGACATACATACTTGACAGAACCAGTGTAATGCGTATCAGTTTGACTGTAATACCAGTATTTGCATACTTGGTTTGTTTGCTATCCTCTTATATTACATGTTTTCTAAAGGCTACAGGTCAGTACTGGTATTGTCAGATTTCATTCTGCTCAAAACATGCGAATCACGAGGCAAGTGTTTTTACTGTTGTACTTACAACAATTGTCTTGCAAGATGCCTGCCCTTCCTTATTTAGTTTTGTAAGGTTTTGTTTTGTTTATATCATATCTTTTCATTCTGGTGGGTGCAATACACTTAAAGAAGGAAATACACAGGAATGCTTTCAATGTGAAGTGAAGTGCACTTATGAAGGAAAATACCCTCACCCCATCTCCAGTAAAACCAAACCTACAAGTAAATAGGTACCCTTGCTTTCTCACTTTCACTTTTCCCTTGTTCCCATAGTAGTGATACACTCTCTCCGCCTTGCAGTAGCATTACCGTAGGAAGATGAAAGCTGATAAAATTCACCTAGAGTACCTGTACAACCCATCTCTTACCCATAGTTTGCTATTCATAGTGTGTACATTCTCCTACTGCTGTTACAGCAGAATATGATTTCACTTTTCTGAGAGAAATAGCAGAACAGCTCAGAGGTGTCAATCCCTCTCCCGTCAATTAAACAGAAGCTTCCCATTCCACTAAGCTAGGAGATTCAATCTAATCACAGGTCAGTAAGGCAAAGAGAAATGGATAGCCTTGAGGATAACTTACAGTAGCTGTCAGAGTTTGTTGTGTAACAAACAAACTTATTTTACAGTTGGCCAACCCAAGCATTAAATAAGTCCGTTGAGCAATTACTTAGGTTTGAAAAGTTATAACCCATCAATCCCCATACATTACTCAGGTCTGATGTGTGATGTGAAGTGGTATAAATGGCAATGAACACACTGTTTGGTTTGTTGGTGTTTTTAGTACATTTCAGCAAGCCTTCATTGATCTAACACACAGTGAAGCAATGGCAAGCTGCTCATTACAACTTTGAAGAGCCAATTTTATCTACTAAGTTTACTTTTAGCCCTCCATCAATAACAGAAAAGCCACCTGTATCCTGCACTTCCCAGACAAAGCTGCAGTAGCATGTACTGAGTTTAAATTGTTCAAGTCCTAATATTCTGCAGAGTACTGGCCTTCTGTGTGCAATTTAATGACCATCATATTTGATTGACCAATCAGAATAAAGCTGTTGCTGGAATTCATGTCAATCAATGTGCAGTTACTGTTTGTGAAGAGAGATATTCCTAACTATATTTTGATGATGTAATGGCCACATTAAGCCACTCCTGTAGTCAAGGAGGGGTCAGGGGTGGCATGCACAAGAAAAATGTTTTCCCCATAGAAAATAAAACTTTGTAATGTCTTTATTCATTTTAGCATGTCTTGCACCCTAAAAAAAGTTTGTCTCCCCCCCCCCCTCCTGAGCTCTCTTGCTTACCATTCGGTACCTTGTCTGACTGTAGGTCTGGTTTTAGCCTTATTTGTTTTCTCTAAACTTTTTATACTTTTGTGTTGTTTACTGTCATGCTCAATTCTTTTTCAGTCCTCACATTGCTATGTGCTTGGATGGGGTAGAGATATTCACCAATGGAAGTGGCAGCTATCATCAACTCAGGAAAGGTCACACACTGGTGGACTTGATCAAGTCATGTACAATGAAGGTGAGTAGGCCTTAAAAACATAAACTTGTTATTACCTTCTTGCTTGATGATAAGTATAAGAGTTTGCAACAAGGGTAATGATCATTGTGAGTGTCAAACCCTGAGCTCCTGCTTGTCATTGTAAAAAATAGTTGTCCTTAAGCTTCGCATTCTTTATTCTCCAAGCTTCTTAGGACGGGAGGGCCCCTTTGTGCTCACTCGATGTGTGTTTTCCTCTGTTGCTGGACAGAAGTGTGCTCCTCACTATGCACTTTCCAGATTTTCCACATAACAAACATAACACAGGAACTTCTGGAGTCATTAAAGGTTATTTCTGGAGTTCAACGAAGAGCTCGAAAAATGTCAAAAGAGACAACAAATTCCCCTTCTTTTGTTCCTTGTTTCTTAGAACAAAATGGTAGTTGCAAATATGTGCAAGGCTCATCTGCTTAAAAGGATTGGATTATCATCTGTTTGAATTGCTGTTGTTTTGACCTTGTAACATCTTCGTGGCTTGACAACAGCACTGATTTTGTGTGAATATCATCCAGTCCTGTTTGACATGGTACTTCAGAAAATGAGCATACTTACACAAAACAAAGGCTATGCGTACTAGCAAAAAATTACATTTCATTTTCATCAAGTAAAGTATCAGTACTTGCAGTCAAACAGAAAAAAATTGCAGTGTTGTAAGGAGCTTATAGGCTGTGTCATAGTGTTGGGTAGTATTTGCATTTTAGGTAAATTTTACTGATACCAATACAGGAGGAAAATAAGAATACTGGCCAAGATTGATATTACATACCAATAATTTGTCCATCACTAGTGGTAATGAACAGTATGTCTATTGCAGTTATGCTACTTACATTATTAAGAAGTTCTGGAACATAAAAAAAGAAAACTTGTTCCCACCAATCTTGTCAAATTTGGTGGTGAAAGGAGCAGTTAGAGGAGGGGAGTTCAAATGTTGCTTATCAATCAATTAGTGATGGAAGTGTGGGTGATAATGTGTAGGAGCCCCTTCCTCATCATGAGCAAGATTTGACCATTTTTCTTTTAATGCAGACCTCTTATTTACAGGTACTTTTATCACTATTGTATGCTACAACTTGGGAGTTTTTGCAGCTCCTTTCCAATGTGTATCTAGTTTTGTTTATAACCAGGAAATGAGAGTGAGCCTATAGTCATGGGAGGAGGGGATAGCTGGGTTGATGCCCCCCCCCCCTTTAAGTTTTGCTTTGTTTCCCAATTTTTGTACAGCTAAGACTTCACTGATAGATGCTAATGATGGACCCACCATGACAAATCAGCCTCCCCAAAAATGGTTATCTGTTACCCACTTACCTATGGGTGCACAGTTTTGTTGAAACAGTGATCTTGAAAAAACAATTGGTAGCCACAACCATCTTCTGCAGAAGGGCATTTCAGATCTCCCTGAATTTGCAACCACCTTAGCCTATGGGGATACACCCCACTTGGACAATGCAATGGTTGGGTGTCAAAAACACCTTTTTTAGTACAGTCAATACAGCATGGGATGAGGTTGTGCCCCTCTAAGTATCATGTGTTGCCTGAAATCAGAGTAGCTGGGAAGGTGCACAGACAGAAGATAGCAATATATGAGTTCTTTCCTCTTTCTCTTTTAGTGTGGTGGTATTTACATGTATTCAAATCTTCGGGGCTGTGATGGGGAGCGTACATATTACTACGGGGGTTCTACCATTGCACTTAATGGGGATATTATTGTCAGAGGAGAAGAATTTTCGCTAGAGGATGTGGTGAGTCTTTCTTTTCTCTTTGATATCCAGTTGCCAAGGGTATTTTTTTTGTCTGCTTATTTTGATTGTTACGTAAAGATTAAATTTTTGTGTACAATTTTCTGTTTTTGTTAAGAGAAATCAGTTTGTTTCTCACAGTAAAATTTGTGTTGCATTTGTTTGTTTCATTATCAAATGTAGTGCATGCAGATTTAGGACACTTGGTAAACAATTTTGTAGGAATGTAGTGTAGTACAAAGGAAATGGGTGGTTTCAGAGTCTGCTTATCACTAGATGGTATTTTCACTTGACATGATAGCACAGACCATATCAGCCATCTTAAATGTCAGCCAGAGGACCAAGTGCAAAAATGTAACCATACAGGTTCTGCCTTTTGCATTATGGTCAACTAGTCAAGAAACCACTCCTAGCTTAAATAAAATGTACAAAATTCCTTCAGAAATTGGCAGTATACCATATGTCACACCATTATACACACCCTCTACTCCCTCTCAACCCTTGCTTTTCCCCTCAACCTTGGTGCAAAGAAAATGGTAATAAATAAAATAAAAATAAAATTGCTATGAATATGAGGTATTTTCATTTAATGTTGGCCTTCAATATTCATTTGCTTCATTTCATAAATTTTGTTTGGCAGACTGAGTGTGTTGTTAATAATGCTACGTAATATGATTTTGAATGATTGTTGTGTTTTGGATTAACAACAGAAGAAATTTACTTTTGCAGGAAGTGGTGGTAACTACAGTGGACCTTGAAGATGTAAGAGCATACAGAGCTCATGTTAGTAGCACATCGCAGCAGGTGAGGGAAAGTTGTCTTGTTGTGTTCTCGATGTGGTCAACATTCCCTACATACATGTGGCAGAATTTTGTGAAAGAGTAGGAACGGAAGTTTTTTAGACTTTTGAAAAGCTTCAGATTTTTCTTTTTTTTTTTTGTGAAAAAAAAAAAGATTTTTTCTGGACCTTTTTCAACTGTTTGAAAAAAGTTAAAAAAAGAAGAAATTCCCTTGGGGGTGAGGTCCACTTTGGTGTTTTATCTTGGAGTATCTGCAAACCTTTTGTAGCAGCCAGCGACCTCTGGCATAATGGGAACATTACTCTTTGCTGGCATGATTTGTTTTCAGTTTACCTTGCCCACATGCATCCTAGAATGAAACATTCAAGTGAACATTTTTATAATGTTATACAGAAGTGTTGAAGATGTTTGAAATAGAGACTAAAAAAAGGATGAATTTTGCATTAAATGTAATAGAGTTGATGTTGAGGATATGGACCCACATACTCTTTTTCAAAATATAATTTTTTGCTTGGATATAATTATTATTCAAAGTATTATCTATGATGGGGGACAGAATTGTCTGAAAAAAGAGAATATGGTTTGCATGCTTATGAAAGTAGCAAATGATATAGATGATGTCTAAAAGAATCTCTTTTGAGACAGCATCTGGGGAGGCTCAAAGCATCCAATATCGCTTCATTTGTAATTATTAAAAAATTTTGTTTTTGTCCTGAATATTGTAGGCCTCAAGAGCAAAGCCGTTTCCAAGGATACAGGTGGATTTTTCTCTTTCATCTGTCATCAATGACATACCATCAATGTGTCCAATCAAACCAAAGATGTATTCAGTAGAGGAAGAAATAGCCATGGGCCCTGCTTGCTGGCTCTGGGATTATTTGAGGAGAAGTGGTCAGGTAATGAGATTGCAAGTTAATCGACATAACTGATTGTTTGTGATAGAAGTGTCACTTTTTTCTGATTTCTAAAAATAAGGCAGGGGTTGAAAATACTGGAGGCACAGGAAACTATGGCCTGTAAGCCCCTCTACTTTGCCTTAATGCCCTCTAAGAAATTTGCACAACTTAAACCCATAATGACCCTCATGCTGATCTGTATTATTTCTGCTTGGTGTTCTTAGTTTGCAAGTTTTGGCCTTGATTTATCACTTGCTTCAGTGCCATGACAAATTACTACTGGCTGAAGGATATTTGCCCGTGCCCTTGTCAGTCCTTACCATATATTCTCTAATAAATGCCCCAAGGGGGTGTTGCATTTTTGAAAAGGGGACGTTTAATTGAGGGTACATTTTAATTAAAAAAATAACTTACTGCTAATGCCTGCACTAGTGTCTTCAAATGAGAGCTGTGAGTTTCTTAGATGTAGTGGTGAAGGTTAACTTGCAGGGCACCTCTAATCCCCTAGCTTCCTTGCAGTGTTGTCATTTCCCTGTAACTGTTGTCGTTAAAGTCTCCTTTTTTTAATAAAAAATAAAAACACCTTCGACTTCTCCCTCGGCAAATGACCACTGAACAACTGTTTCGCCTTTCAAAAATTTACAGGGTGGGCGTCTATTAGAGGGGGAGTGTTTATTATAGAATATATGGTATGTTTCCATGGTCTAGGTTTTCTGTCAAATTTGTGCCAGCAGAAGACTATTTAGCCTTTCATTTAGCCTTTTAATTTCCAAGTGTTAGGCTTGTGAGTCAAAGAGAAGTCACATTTTATAGCACAAATCTGGTATCGAAATTTTTCTTAGGACTTAAGTGTGTTTCTGACAGCTTAACTGTGACCTGGAAAAATCATAACTTATTTACTTTCCAGGTCTAGAAATGTAATCTTTTACTTTTATGTACAACACATATTGTTATCCCAGATTTTATACCCAAGCGAATATGATACTGTTGGATTTTCCATGGTAAGGTTAGTAGAGGGTATGGAATTTTGTTTTTCTAAAGGAAACAATACACCCTGTAAGGAAAGTTAAACTTAAGTTGCAATTGTTGTGGTGCTAGTTACAGCTCAGTTTGATAATTTGCATGAAGGGTACCAGGAACATAGGTACAATTTTAACACAGTGACCGCTTGTCTCTTGACCATCCATATTTCCAGGAAAAAGCAAGACCTGGGAAGCATTGACATCATGTGTATCTGCTTTATGACATGCTATTGATTTTTGGTTTCGATGATAAGAGAAACCAATGCATTCATGATGGCGTGTGTGTGTATGTATGTGCGTATGTTCGTGTGTGTGTATGTGTGTGTATGTGTGTGTGTATGTGTGTTTGTGACACTTTGCTCGTTAACACGATATCTCAAGAAGGGAAACTCCGATGGTTCTCAAACTTGGTACATAGATGCCCCATATTAAGAGGGAGAACCCTATTGTTTTTGGTGGGGGTCAAAGGTCATCTGGGGTCACCAGAGGTCAAACTCTGAAAACCTTGTTAACACGATATCTCAAGTTAGAAAGGTTGGATAAATTTCATACTTAGTATGTAGATGCGTTATGGTAAGAGGAAGAACCCTATTGTTTTTGATATAGGTCAAAGGTCATTTGGGGTCACCGGGGGTCAGATGCTGAAAACCTTGTTAACACGATATCTCAAGATTGGAAGGTTGGATAAATTTCATACTTAGTATGTAGATGCGTTATGGTAAGAGGAAGAACCCTATTGTTTTTAGTGGAGGTCAAAGGTCATTTGGGGTCACCAGGGGTCAAATGCTGAAAACCGTGTTAACATGATATCTCAAGCTAGAAAGCTTGGATTGATTTCATACTTAGTATGTAGATGCTTAATGGTGAGACAATGAACCCTATCATTTTTGATGGAGGTCAAAGGTCATCTGGGGTCATCAGGGGTCAAACACTAAAAACCTTATTAACATGATATCTCCAGATAGGAAGCTTGAATAGATTTCATACGTAGTATGTGGATGCATTATGGTGTGAAGGTGAACGCTTTCATTTTTGGTGGAGGTCAAAGGTCATCTGAGGTCACTGGAGGTCAAACACTAAAAGCCTTATTAACACGATATCTCCAGGTAGGAAGCTGGAGTAGATTTCATACGTAGTATGTGGATGCATTATGGTGCGAAGGTGAACGCTTTCATTTTTGGTGGAGGTCAAAGGTCATCTGAGGTCACTGGAGGTCAAACACTAAAAACCTTATTAACACAATATCTCCAGGTAGGAAGCTTGAGTAGATTTCATACGTCGTATGTGGATGCATTATGGTGCGAAGGTGAACGCTTTCATTTTTGGTGGAGGTCAAAGGTCATTTGGGGTCACCGGGGGTCAAACACTGTAAACCTTGTTAACATGGTATCTCCAGGTTGGAAGCTTGGATAGATTTCATACTTGTTTTGTGGATGCATTATGATGAGAAGATGAATTCTTCCATTTTTGTTGGAGGTCAAAGGTCATCTGAGGCCACTGGGGGTCAAACATTGAAAACCTTGTTAACACGGTATCTCCAGTTAGGAAGCTTGGATAGAATTTAAACTTGGTATGTGGATGCATTATGGTAAGAAGGTGAACAATATCATTTTTGGTAGAGGTCAAAGGTCATCTGAGGTCATTGGGGGTTAAACACTAAAAACCTTGTTAACACGATATCTCCAGGTAGGAAGCTTGGATAGATTTCATACTCAGTATGTGGATGCGTTATGGTGAAAAGATGAATGCTTTCGTTTTTGGTGGAGGTTAAAGGTCTTCTGGGGTCACAGGGATCAAAAAGCAAAATTTCCCCAAAATTCCCAAGATCGTCTCATGGGTTCAACAGGAGTCAAAAAGCAATTTACCCCAAGAATTCCCAAGATCATCATCTTGAGTCATTAGCGGTCAAAATGCAGAATTTCCGAGGAATTCCCAAGATCAAATATGAACCTAAAATTATTTTCCAACATGTTAATATAGCACTTGACTTGTTAAGATAGCACAGTGAGTGAAAGATATGGGACATCGTGGCATTATTTGGAATAGAATATATATCATCGAAACCTCAATGCATTTTTGCATTCTAGTAAATCATAAATGCCATGCTTAAATCAAATTTGTGATTATAAAAACAAGGGGCAATTATGTCACTTATATTCGTCTTTGTACAACCCCCCTTTAAGGCTTTGCAGATAAAGTTGAAGAATTCTTTATTCAGGATACTTTGCATTCTCTGAAAACTAAGCATGCTTTTTACAAGTTTATTGGAAACTTTTCCCTTTGACTTACGTGGACTGGTATTGTAATTGTAGTGATCTAGAAAAGTTCAATAACTTTCTTTGTGTGTTGGGCAGTGCATGCATTCTTTTTAGTTTTGAATCCAGGGGGTGGGTGAGGGAGAGGTGGTCAGTGGATGGGAGGCTGGGGTGGAGGGTTGTTTTCATCAAGCCCTTGAGAGTGTTAAGCACACTTCCCTTTCACAACATGAATTGTTGTCCTAATGTACCAATATGCTTGTGTTCTGTGAACAGAATATTTTTAGTTGTATCTTGTTGAGATGTGGAAACAGCAATAAATGTAGAGAATACTTCGTTCTTCATATCAGTCACCTAGTAATGGATGCCTATATTTTTTTCAGGCTGGGTTTTTCATTGCCCTCAGTGGTGGCATAGACAGTAGTTCTACAGCGTGTGTCGTGGCTTCCATGTGTCGGATTGTGTGTAAGGCTGTAAGCGATGGAAGTGAGTATTTTTATCTTGGTTGTAGCTAGACCAGGGCTCTATTTCATAAAAGTTAGGAATATTCCTAAAATTAAAGTTCCCAAACTGCTTAGGAACAATTCGTCCGAAATCATTCCTTCCTTCAAATATTTAGGGATAAATCAAAAGTGACATTGTTTTTATCTGTGAATTTCCTGCTCAATCAATTAAGAACATTTCTAAATCTACCAAAGATCATTCCTAAGCCTAGTAAAAATTTCACCATGAAGATAGAAATGAATTCTTCCTAAGTCCAAGATAGGAATATTCCTAACTTTTATGAAATTTAAGTGGTAGGCTTCAAGTAGAGAGATGAAGTAAAGTGTTCATGCAAGTTTTCAATACATTGAAAAGAGTGGCTCTACTCATGATTTATTGGCCCTGTCCTGGTGTATTTTTTGAGCCAATTTTGAGAATACCACAAAAAATAGATTTTTCTCATACATCCTTCAAATTCACCTCAAATAATTTTTGCATTTACTGCATGGGCGTTGTTGGGCATGGCAGAGCTTCTGTAGATGCTGAGCTCAAGTTGGTGGTCCAGGGCAGCACTGCCTTGAACATAGACCACCCAGAACAGAGACAAACCCAAAACCAAGTCAGTTTTGGGTGGTCTTGGCGATCTCAGGCTGACTGTTGGGCAGTCTGACCTGTCATGAAACCGACATCATTTTGGTTTTGGGTGGTCTGCCTGTTTTTGACCCAACCTGTGAAAAACACAAAAAACTGGTGATTCAGTTGGCTTAAATTTAATACCTCTTTTCATAGGCACAGCCACCACCCCACACTAAACAAAAAAATGTCAAAATTGTGCAGGTTAGTGTCTCTGTGTATCGTAGTAAAAGCTATTTGATGTCCTTGTAAATTCCTTGATTATTTTCAGTATCTTTTGTACTTTTTTAATTTGCGTACCATGGAGAAGATCTTTTCACATATAGACCCTTTACTTGTTGCGTGAAGGCTTGCTTCTGGTTTTTTCGGGTTAGTCTCAGGTGGTACGAGAGCTTCATCGCTTTAGGCGGTTTGGCTAATCCCCAAACTGATGCTAGTTTGGTCTCGTGTGGGCTGAGTATGATGTGTCATCTGTTTCAGGTGGTCCTGTTTGTGTTCAGCCCTACCCATTGGGAGGTTTGGGCATCAAAAACCTGGACAGACAAACACCTTTAGCCTGGGTCACCCACTATAGCTACATCTTTGGCTTTGTACAGTACTTCATTAGACATGTATCATAAGGACAATATCATGAGTATCAGCAAAAGTGTATAGTCTCAGGTTGCAAGTACAAGCATCGTAACAGGTCCCTTCTCATGTATACTAGTACGGCATTTCGCATTAGTATCAGATCTTAATAACTTCCAAAATTGTGAGTATGCATAGTAAGCTATTCTCATGAGTATATACTACTTACTACAAGTACTTAGCAGCACATACAGCGTGAGTATAATGTCATGAGTATAAGTATATTGCCTCTGGTAATGAGTACTAGTACCTGTTACTTTTCATCAGTATGAATGCAACATTTTGCATTGGTAGAAATAGAAATAATAAATAACTTTCAAAATTGTGAGTACGAGTAGGAAACCATTCTAATGAGTACATACTACTCATTGCAATTCTGGCTAGTTGATAGAAATCTTTACATGAAACTAGTCTTGAAGTAAGTGTGGTTTTGTTAACTAAAACTAAAGTAAAATTGATGGCATGATGGTTTGGGGAAAGAGAAGGAAGGGGAGGGAGAAAGTGGGAGAGAGTTGAGTCTATGCAAAGCTGTGCCCCTGCCATAAATTAAAAAAAAAACAATGATCATATTTTTATGAAGAAGAGAATAATTTAAATTTTTCTTTAGTAGGAAGCATGCTTTACATTTACCCATATCTACCGTCCCATACCCACAACCTGCAAAGCTAGAATGCTGAGTTGTCTACTTTTTTTGTCCATCCATTCATAAATATTCATCTTTAAGTGAAAGTACTTTGAGTTGTTTTTTTTTGTCTTAACAGATGAACAAGTATTGTCAGATGTGCGTAAGGTGACTCACGATCCAACATATACTCCCCAGGATCCAAGAGAACTTGCAAATAAGATATTAGTTACCTGCTACATGGGCACAAAGAACTCATCAGTAGAAACCTACAATAGAGCCAAAAATTTAGCTGACCAGATTGGAAGGTTAGTTTGGACTTGTTTGCATAAGATGTAAAGAAGTTTTTTGGGGCTCTCAACCAGTGAAGGGTTATCATCTTGTCCATTGTTGCCTCTTATGAAAGGAAAGTAGTGTGACATTGTACTAAAGCAAGCTTCTTGGTATGTCAAAAATATATCCATGAGCTGAAGGTTACAAGGAACTGTGTGAATTTCTAGAAACTTATTTCCTTACTACTCATGTGATGGCCTTCTCTCTTTTGCTGGTCCTTGAAGGTTTTGGCAAATAGCAGAAGGGGGTGGGGTGGGGTGCTGTGTCAGGAATGATGCTGTCACCCCTTCATCCTGGGTGAAAGAATGATGCAAATGGAACAGAAGTGCAAAAACCATTTGTCTGCTTTTGTGCTCACTAAAGCCATCACTCCTCGTTATGTAATGTGACAACAGGACATAAAACAATCAATATGGTAGTCCACTGCCAGAGCTTCAAATACTAAAATCCTTCATGCCAAAGTGTCTTAATATGACTAAGACATCCTGACATGCCTTACGCTCTTCTAATACATTCATAAATTAGCTCTTATGCAATTATCATATGCATTTAGGTAGTGACGGATGTTATGGTGCAAAAATGCATTTGCTTTGAAATAGCTTGTTACTTTGGCATGGTGGGACCATTCCTTCCATATAAGACATCTCTCTTCCCATTCCCTTTACATCCCCATTTTCTCCAGCATTCTTTGTGAAAGATGTTTGAGACTCTGCAAATATTTGTACCATCTATACTTGTATATTTCATTTTGATATTCCACTTTTATCTGATGTTACTTCTTGACATTCTGTACAAATTATTTCCTTTTCTCTACGTCAGCCATCATTTTGCAGTAACCATTGACCAAAGTGTACAGGCATCAGTAGAAGTATTCACAAGAGCCACAGACAAAGCACCTGCATTCAAAGTACATGGTGGAAGTCCAAGGGAAAACCTAGCCTTACAGAATATACAGGTAAGGAGTATGTTAGGATAGGAAAGAAGGATGCTATTCTTTTCTCATCAAAGGTGTGCAGGAAAGTTTTTTTTCTGGAGAGGGGAGAGAGACAATGAGCTATTGCTCGAGGAAATCATGCTGCTGAGAAAATGACCTCATTTTTGTCTCAAAAATCTGCCTTCTCCCCACATTGCCAGTTCTCATGGCTCATATGTCTATGACAGAATTGGAAGATGCATGGGTTCGTTGTGCATAGACGCCGTCATGGAGAAATGAATGATGCATATGTTTAAGCGACATGAAGAAAGTCCGAGGGAAAGCTCAGCTTTACAGAATTTATTCTGGTACAGAGCATATAAGGATAGAAACCTGGTGATGTAGCCAAGGTGACAAGAGGCCAAAGCTCCCAGACTGAACTACAGTGAAAGAAGGTTACAATGTTTAAACGATATACAATCTCTTCTTTTATGAAATTTCTCACCCCAGATGAATTTAGTAAAGAAGTGGTAACTTTGAAGCTGATTTGTGGAGTCCTTATTTGCCTATAACTTATTTGCATATTCAGTAGGCTGCTGGTCTGGTGCTGGTACAAATGTTACCTTAAATGCTGTGTAGGCTGCCATATTTTTTGGGAAAACCCACCTCAGTGGGTTTATATGTATATATAAAATAGTCACCAAAAAGCCTTACCGTCTGCAGAACACTATTACAAAATGTCACTTTATGGAGTCTTTTAAGAGCCTAAAAGTTCTGTGGTTTTGTGAAGAAACCATGTTTATAAATGAAGGGTAAAATGTTGTGTCACTGTCATACCATACCTTGGTAATGGGTTAAAGTACACAGTGGCAGTTCCAGCTGAAATTGCAGCTAGCTTTGCTAACATTTAGGTAAAGAGCATTTAAGGACAAAAAAATTTAGCATTAATAACTAAAGTGACAGATAAGACATGTTCTCGACATACACAGTAGTTTTCTCCGGAAAAACTTAACTCTAAAGAGAATTCAGCATATGTTAGGAGATGATAAAAAATTAAGCTTTGAAACTGTATTTATAGTAGAAGGAAATGCTTCAGCTTGCTTTTAGGACCTTGGTACTCTAACTTAAACCCTGGTACTGTAATGTAAACCTTGGTACTCTAACTTAAACCTTGGTACTCTAACTTAAACCTTGGTAGTCTTACTTAAGCCTTGGTGCTCTAACTTAAATCTTGGTACTCTAATGTAAACCTTGGTACTCTAACTTAAACCTTGGTACTCTTACTTAAACCTTGGTAATCTAATGTAAACCTTGGTACTCTAATGTAAACCTTGGTACTCTTACGTAAGCCTTGGTACTTAAACCTTGGTATTCTAACTTATTCCCCACCCATGAATATTGGTTGGACAAGAGGGTCATAACTGGTATATTGTTGCTATAAAAAGTTGAAATTTCAAACATTTTACAAAAAGTTGTGACCTTAAATAATGTGTAGTGGACCCAAATTTGGTTGGTGACCAGTAGTTTGGAAGCAAAGGATTCAGAGTACACCGTGATAGCTGTAAGGAAGTCTGGTTTGTGTATTCAAACTGGATGGGACTGAAAGTTACTTGGAAAAGCAAAATAATATGGATAAACGTAATTTTAGATATTGGCTTGAAATACTGTGATTGGGACAACAAAAAAATCTTTTCTAAACTCTGACTAAATAACCTTCAAGAAGCTGTAAAAGTGAAGCAAAAGTTTGAAGCATCCTTGTGATAGCATCGGCTGACATCATGGGCTGATAGTGTAAGCAAATTTGTGTACTTCTAAACTCAAAGAGATTTTAGCCACAATTTTTTTAGCTTGTGATCATACAAGGTGAATACCTCCTGCATCCATTAGCAGTGGAAGATAGATGTTTTGTCAAGGGTCTTCACAATTATCTTGTTTTGTACACATTTCCTGGGAAATGTTCATGTGGCTAACATTGAATATGCCCCCTAAGCAATCCTTGACATATCTGTAAGCATTTCATGCTACCTTTTTAATGCATGGGGCATTTTTCATCATTGAACCATGCATGTTGATGTATGCCATCATGTGATATACACTGGCGCACTTGATATGTATATAAGTATATTGTCTGAGGAAACCTTATGTATTTTTGCATGTTTTATATAGGAAGCAGTGTTGCCACACATGTGATGCAAATTGCCTCAGAAGACCTCATTTACTTATCCATGTTTTATATAGGAAACAGTATCTGATGGTTGTGCAAATTTTATCGAACTCCAATAATATTTATTCCAAAAGCTTTAATTTATCTTTCTGTTTGTATCTTTCTGTTTGTCCTGGAGATTGCAGGTTATAAGGGAAGGGGTCAACTTTGAGTAACAGAAATTCTTTCTCTGAGAGGAGAGAAGTTGACACTATTTTTTTTTTAAATTACTTTCAAGTTTGGTATGGACTGTAATGGAACCCTAGGGAAAATTTTAATCATTCCATTGTATACCTTGTTTGGTGAAACTAGAACCTTTATCAGATTATAATGGGTTTGTATTAACAGGGTTTCACTGCATTCAGAGAGAAATTGGTATAACATGAGAGGAAAAACTAGAATGTACAGAGAAACACAGTTAGCATGAGGGGAAAAACTAATCTTCACATCTAATGACATCTCAGACATTGCCTTGGGCTGAGGTATATGAGACAAAAAGTAACTATCCATACTGTGTATTGAGTATGAACTGGTCTTAATGGTTTTCTTGTTTGAAGCCTCTGTGTCAAAAATTGCTTGCAAAAAGAGGATGAAAGAAAAATAGTGAAAGCCATTTCTTTGTCAATTAATATATGGGATAGTCCTTGACCGTTGTTCTGTCTGTTCTTTGACCAGGCTCGTACACGCATGGTTCTTTCATACCTGTTTGCACAATTGACAATGTGGAGTGCAGATAGACCTGGTGGACTCCTTGTACTTGGAACATCCAATGTAGATGAATGGTAAGTGGTGTCTGTCTGTCTGTCCGTCTGTCTGTCTGTCTGTCTCTATGTCTGTCAGTATGTGTCTGTCTGTCTATGTGTTCATCTTTCTGCTTTCCCATAATTTAGCAAAATGCTGCTCATTACGTTCTCATTTCCATTGATACAACATTTCACACTAGCAGGCAGATGTTGTCTTCACAAATCTTATATTCCTCATAAGCATCTGTCCTAATATCTCATGATCACCTCCCCTGGTATCACATGATCTTCGTCTGTCCTAATATCTCATGATCTTCGTCTGTCCTAATATCTCATGATCTTCGTCTGTCCTAATATCTCATGATCTTCGTCTGTCCTTATATCTCTTGAGGATCTTTCCTAATATCTCATGATTGTCTGTCCTAATAGCTCATGATCATGCAAGTAGATTTGATGGTTATCTTTTACCTACAGTTTACGAGGCTACCTCACAAAGTATGACTGTTCAAGTGCTGACCTCAATCCAATTGGAAGTATCAGTAAGACTGATCTCAGAAGATTCATAGTTTATGCCATCAAGGAGTTTGGTATTACAGCCTTGGAAGGGTAAGTTTAAACTATGGCTCTTAAACACCTCCAAAGAACTTGGTCCATTTTGTCCTGAGGTATAAGGCTATCAAAGTAGTTCAAGTTTGGCATGGTTCGTAAGTATCTTCTCACAGAGTGTCTGACAGGAGACTTTTTCCACTCTTGAGAAGCCACTAGGACATGTTGGAACTGGTCATTTTTACAGCATAAAAAATGAGTACTTCTGTGTAAAGTGGGAGTTGTTTACCTAAAAATAATTTGTTGTGTTAAATATGCTTAACAAACTTAATGAAATATTTGTTATGAAAGATAAGAACAAAGACTTTAAAGGTCAGTTTTTCATAGGCATGGGAAATATTGTATTCCCATGTTGTATAATGCATGGTTATTTCTGCATCACTTTTCTGCTTACACTTTTCAGTAGTAAATGTATCTTCAGAATATAAGAGGGGAAGCTATAAACCAAAAAAATTTCTAGACAGTTACTCAGCAAGACCCATTGTTTGGGTGGGTAAAGAGCAATTTTATCACATTATAGTGAAACTATGCTAGACCACAGTGCTTTTTTTTGTCTTGATACAGAATCCTAGAAGCACCCCCTACTGCAGAGCTGGAGCCATTAACAGATGGGAAAATATCACAGACTGATGAGGTGTGTACACAGCAAAGTTTAGCAGATAGCAAATTAAAATGAAAGATTGCACATTTTATTGTAGTTTTTCAAACCTGTTTGTGAACAGGAAAATTGAAATCCTGAGAACATGCTGGCAGTTTGCATTTGTTTCATGGCCATCTACAGCCTTGCTGAGTTTTGGCATCGGCGCATGTACTTTTCAAAGACATTGAATGTTAAAGGTGTGACAGCTTGCATAAAAGAGCCTTATTAGTCAACAGTCATGGTGTATACATCAACTTTACCACTTACTGCACTAGCCAGACTTGAGTTGGATATGAGACAAGGCTTGTTCGGATTTACTTGGGACCCCTGCCATAGCTCAAACCTCTGATTGCATGCATAAGCTGGCCAGATGCACAAACCAGCTTTTTAAAGATCATATTACACCAGTGTGGGTAGCCTGTGTTTTCCAGCTGATACTTAAAAGTCTCTGAGTGTTACCATGTAGGTTATTTATGACATTTTAAATTTGTCTTTACTAAGTAACCATCTTATTCTCTAAGTAAAGAGTTCGCTGAGTAACTAACTAGGACTGATTCTCTCAGAGAATGGAAGTGGACTCGTACTGCATTGGTGGTAAGGTGGTGTACATGCTATGCCATGTATCTGCTATGCATTACAAGTCCCTGGTCATTAATGGCATTTTAAATTTGGCTTTGCCAAGTAATCACCTTGTTCTCTAAGTAACCAGTTCGTTGAGTAACTAACTAGAGCTGATTCCCTCTGACAAGGGAAGTGGACTCCTACTGCGGTGTTGGTAAGGTGATGTACATGCTATGAATTTAAAGTCCCTGGTGAAAGATCCTTAAACACGGCATGAATTATTCCATACTGTGGGAGAGCCTAAAATAAATTCAATGTAAATGTGAGGCAGAATTAAACCACCAATAAGCCACTGTTAGACTTGTGTAGAATTTGTTGCTGCAGTATGTGGACAGTACTGTCAGTATTATTGACAAAGTACTAAAGTTTCCCAAATGTTGTCTGTTCGTGTGATGTGTTTGAGCTCGTGTATAAAACCAGAAGCAGCAGTGTAGCAATCAAATTTGCACAGGTGCAAGGAGTGATATTTAATAAATGTTTCTCCACGTGTAAATTACAGCTTAACCTGTGTAAATAAGTATTAAAAGTCATTTGTTGTAAATATTGTCAGTGTAATGATAATTGCTAATGTTAAAGGGTAAGTGGGAGTTGCATCAAGTTGAAAAAGTGAGACAAGTTTTGTTGAATGATGATTTATGCAACCCCTCCCCCACCCCCTGAAGAAATTTGTTTGTCTGTGATGCAATACAGCACATGTTGGTTTCAATGAGTTTATGATTTTGTATATGAATCATGTGGAGCAGTGAAGGGGATACTTGTAGAGGACACTGGGGGAATAACCCCTCCTCCCTCCCTCTTCCTCTAATTCACCTTTCCCCAACCTAGAGTTGGCATTGTTATCAAATGGAAACACAAGCAACTTTTTTGTGCAGATATTTTGAATTTTCAAATATACAACTAACATTGGGAAATATTTCATATTTAATCATATTCAGGGGTGTCCAGTCATACTGTGAATCAGGGAAAACTTGGAAAATCAGTTGTCCCAGTCAGGGAGAAGTCACAGGGAATTTGAGAGAATGCTTCAAATTGGGCTAAAGTCAGGGAATTGAATTGGCCCAGAAGAGAATGCTTAGTCTGTTACATTTTTGTCACAAGTTTGAAGGAGTGAAAACATACTGTACCAGGGTGGAAATAAGCCCCCAACTTATTTGTGATTTTGGAAAATATGTCTCTGAAAAGTTAGGGAACTTTGTATTTAGGAAGCGCCAGGTATGCTAGAACTCTTATATTATACCTAGGCCTTATATGCCTGTAATTTCAAAATTCTCAAAGGGGAAAGTCACTTAATATCTGTTTATATGTCTTGAAGGTCTGTCTCTCTTCCTTTAAAATATTAAATATCCAGGGAGTCTTTATGCCCTTAAACTCCATACTGCCAGCACTTTAATGCAAACAGGTTTAGTTGCAATTCATAGTTTGGATAAGGTGTGCTGTAGACTGCCTAGGTGCATCATTAGACTGAAAATATGCTTCATTTGGCTAATTGCGGTTTAAAAGTTTATTACACATTGTTTGAATGAATAATTTTAAAAGAAATATTGCATTTACATTGCCCCAACATCACATGAAAAGAAAATAGCTTTACTATTAGTTATTAAAACATTCAGTTTTGCCAATAAATTCTGGCAATAACTTTTTTGCTAAAAAATAGGTGAATACATGAAACAAGAATATTGAATCATTTGACAATTGGAAAATGTTGGTGAACAATTTATTCATAAGCTACATAGCAGTCAGTTTCTTTCTATGATGACCATTTTTTTTAAAATAATGTTTCCCACCTACCTAGTTATGAATTTCCTATCATACTGCAACTTTAAATTATGGTTTAAAGGTATAAAAATTTTCTGTGCCAAAATGCAATCTATTCCTTTAATTGACCGATTTTGTGTTTTGAAAAATTTGAGAAGACTAAGTATACCCTGTAATACCAGACTGTAAGCCTCTTTGTGCAAACATGTTCATTACTATTGAAAATTATGGAAAGATTACTACTAGGTGAGGTGAGATTTTACACCATGATATGCTTCATTGCATTGATATAATTTTTAAGTGTATGAGCTGTTTTTCTTGTATAGGATAGCAACATAATCTGTGTGGTTATGTGCCTAAACTATTTGCCTATTCAAATTAATTTGTGACCCCATTATGGGTATTGTGTTAGTTCCAAACATGGGGTCTGGATTTTGACCCCCCAAAGGAGGCAAGGACTTTACATACTGCTTTTTTGAGTTCTAAAGTTAGTACTGCCATACTGCAAAAGGCCTACCACTTTGCTTGTTGGTCCCAAGAATGGAGTTGTCATGAATATGGACAGAGGACTACATGAACAAAAGTGTTGCCAACCCTCAAATGGTGATACACCTACCAAAATGGCAGCTGGGCTACTTACTTTCTTCTGTGTATTTTTATGATGAATCTGCAACATTGCAGGCAGAATATGACATGAAGAGAAGAAAATATGAAACTTCTTTGTTGCAATCATTAATTTTGATTGAATCTTGGAATCTTTCTAGAAGCCTTTTTCAAGTTGTTTGTCTCAGAATGTTGCATATCAGTGTTTGCCAACCACTTGAGTAAGTCCAAACTCTTCACAGAAGACTAAAGCCTGTAGCCATCTTGGTAGGCTTAATATGTGCATGGTGATGATATATGTGCTAGGTTAGTAAAGTATGCTATGTGTACACTGTAAGTCTGTGGGTTAAAGCAACACTCTTTCTTTTTTGCTAAGGATGATATGGGTATGACTTATGATGAACTCTCCATCTATGGCAGAATGAGAAAGATTGCTCACTGTGGACCATTCAGCATGTTCACAAAGTTGGTCCATGACTGGAGTGATAAATTCACCCCATCAGAGGTAATATCTCGTAAGCTAAATTATCTTGAAGCTTTTCCCTTATTATATGTTGTCTTTTGTTAATTAAATATAGATACAAAATATAGTGATTATTTGGAGGAAAGTAAGCTTTTGTGGTTTGCTCTTGAAACAGAGAGAAAACTTGCAAGACTCTCTTGTTTTTCTGTGACTTAGAACATAAGAATTTTCTGTTTAGAAAACAAGAATTTTACGGTTACCCCTTCACAGTAGGGCAGTGGTTCTAAAAGGTAGCTTGGAAGCTTTGGGCTTCTTTAAAGGTAGAGTGTTCAGAATGAAGAACAGGACACCTTATTGCTGCAAAATCTGGTCCCCAGAAGTGGGATTCATGACCCAAGACATGATGTCCCTGACAAAAAGTCCAGGATCTCATATATACAAGTGTTCAGCAAATTCTTGGCTAAATCTTTTCCTTTTGAAATCACAAATAGGTAGCTGATAAAGTGAAGCACTTTTTCCGTTCGTATTCCATCAATCGTCACAAAATGACCACGCTGACACCGTCCTATCATGCTGAGTCATACAGCCCTGATGACAACCGATTTGATCTTCGACAGTTTCTCTACAATGTCAAGTGGACATGGCAGTTTCGTTGCATTGACGAGGAGGTAAGAAAAGGATCCCTTCCGTTGCTATGACAACATCTAGACTATGGGCACTAATTTTTCTTTGAGAACCAGGGGAAAAATTTAGAAGTATTGCATTGCAGTTTGTGAATTAATGTTTCTTCAACTGCAATGCATAAAACAACATTTGTATTGCATATTTGGAATGCCAGTGTATCAGATATTCATATGTCCATCCAGTTGTGATATGTGTTAATCAAATTAGGTTGCCAAAGGGGGGGGGGTGGAGTGCATGTTCACAGATAGTCTACAATCTGCTGAATCAGTGTTGTGGGTCACTTTACATTTCCTGGACTGAGTCAGATGCATCACCTACTGCAAAGTTGGAGTACCAAGTCTCAGAAGGTTTGACTGGTTTCAATCTTTCCCAAATTAACATCCTCCTCAATCATAGACCCTTACAACCTCTGTATTTAATATGTTACAGACATCCTTATTTCAACACTCAGTGTTTAGTGTCCTAAACATATCCAGAAATAAAAGATTTTGCAATCAGTTGTGGTTTTTTGTGTCAATATTTTGTTAAGTGGCAACATCTTGTTGCAAGGAAGTCCATACCATTGCATGGGAATTAGATTAAACATACACAGTTCAGTCCACTTTATTTTGGTTTACACAAGGCCGTGATGCAAATCTGGCAGCAATCACTGCAGCAATACTTATCACAAGATGGCATTGGCAAAGTGCCATCACATACAGAATTTAGTGGAACTTAGCCTTGCAGTGTACAATAAGAACAAAGCCAGAGGACCTTTTGTTTCTTTGCTGATCCTCCCCCCCCCTCCCTCCCTCCTTTGCACAGAATGTAGTGGAACTTAACATTGCATTGTACAATAAGAACAAAGCTAGAGGACCTTTGACTTCCTTGCTGACCCTCCCCCCTCCATCCCTCTCCTCCCCCCTTTGTACAGAATGTAGTGGAACTTAGTCTTGCAGTGTATAATAAGAACAAAGCCAGAGAACCTTTAGCTTCTTTGCTGACACCCCCCCCCCCCACCTGCTGTTGTTGCTGTGTACTCACCAAACCTGCCTTTAAAGGAAAAAAAGATGACTTGCATCTATTATAACAAATCTTTTTCACAAAGTTCACAATAAGTTACAAGGAAATGTCATTACCGAAGAGATTATAATTAAAACATACAAGTAAATGGAACAACCTGCTTGCATCATATCAAGCTTTCTCTGAATTGAAGATATTAAGGTTTAGGACCTGGTCCTTGGAATTTATGGAAAGGTCAGGATGTTTAACTTCAAGAATATACAGCGATATTACCAAAAAAGTTATAGAAGGTCAAATGATCTCTGAGAGACCTATGAAAGCAAAAAAAAGTTGCATTTGGGGCTTTAAAGTAATTACCTGGGATGTTCTGAAGTTGTAAACATCTTTTCCAAAAATAAATGGGAAGTTCCATTGCAAAAAATGATAGAAGTAAACCATGGGGCTTAAATTTCAACTTGTCATTGTTTTAATTGAAGAACCTACCTGTGTTTTATCAAGCTTTCTCAGAATTCAAGTCATAAGGGTTTATGACCCAACCCTGGGAAATCATGTCAACATATTTTTGTTTTTTCTTTTTTTGCGGGGGTAGGGGTAAGAAATGCCCAGGGACTTGTCCTAGAGTTTATATAGAAGGTTAAAATGTTCTCTGAAAGAAATGAGAATAGTTGGATGAAACTGCCTTCTACAACGTTGTATGTACACATTCATATTAAGCCTTTAAAAGTCTTCAAAGCTCTTGAAAAAGTGTTTGTTCATTTTCAAGGCCGTGGATGTGTTTGAATCTACCGTCTGTTTCTCTGTTTTCAGGCTTAATATCTCAAAAACACTTGAACCTTGAACGTTGTAGGATTTCTTTTAGAACTCATCTTAAAATATTGGAAACACATCAAATTGTTTGTTTTTGCATTTTCATTAATTCTTTGCTTGCAAGGTTTACTCCATAAAAGTAAGTACTTTGGAAATGAAATTCCATATTGGGGTAATCCTTATAATTGGTTTTGTAGAGAACCCACCTTTACTCTTTTCATTGGAAGCATTTACACAAAAATCAACTGCCTCATGCGATGATATCATCCAAGCTAAAATGTACAAATTCAGTGTGAACTGTCGGAAACACAATTTAATGTGCTGTGTGTACCTTGTTTCTTGGTATTTGTTTAGTCGGCTTGGATTAAAAGCACTGGAACTGCTATCTGCAAAAAAACAATGGCTTTCTCTTAAAGTAAATTATGTCACCTACTCTCATATTGAGTGTTTTGACTTAAAACATCTCCGGCACTGTTAGTATATGATCAGCTCCAGTTATGAAAGATTAACGTATAGAATTTACGAGCAATTCTAGTTTTAAAATTATGATGTCATATCTTTGTTTCAAGCAAACCTTTTTTAGAAATTTTACCAAGGGTTGGAATTAAATTAGAGCTGACAGAAGGATATTTCATAATGGAATCCTTGCAGCATTTGCTAAAATCAGGCAAAATGCACAAAGGGGAAAATTTTGTTTAAGTTTGCTACTTAGCTACGTAGCAGTAATTAGTCATTTGTGTGGAAAAAAGACAAAAATATCCCTGTGAGTTGGAAAATCCCCCAGAGAATTTGATGGAAGGAGATAGGCCTCTTTTGATTTGGATTTGTAGTGCATTAAATTTAAGTACAAACCTGGTGAAGACTGATTGTTTTAAGGGGAGCATTCCGTACATAAAATTGTATTTCATATGTTTCTTTTACAACCAAACAACCAACTCGCAAAACCTGGAGTTCCTGAAAGTTGCTGGAACTTTGGATGTAATTTGTTATGTTTGTAAATATAAGTGGGTCATTTCTGTGTCCACTGAATTTTCAGTGGGTATATGGATCAAAAAGCCATCAGTCAGGAATATAGATGGCTAGAGCAGTAGTACAAGGACAGAACTCCACCCTCCCCCACCCCACCCTTCCCCATGTACCAAACTCAAATGGATTTGACATCATTAAATTGTTTCATCTGTTTACCTTTTATGAAAGTAAAGAAGTTAGTCTTCAAGTAGAATTTTCAAACCTTAACACTGGACCTCACTGGGATTCTTAACCTTCCCCCCTCCTTCCCTAACATAAAACTCCCAATCCTAACCCTTACTTGGGGATCATTCCTGAAAATGACCCCTGATTATATTCCTTTCAAAGGTGAAGCGTATGGAGGCAGAGAGAGCGTCATCCACGACAGAACAAGTAAAAGCTACAGCAACAGAGCAGAACTCAGAAACAGAGGCTGAGAAGATGGGGCAGGCTTCATCTTTAGCAGAAGTTAATCAGGATAAGTCACCAGTGGATGATAAGATGATTTCAAATATTTCCATGGAAACAGCTCAGACCCCTCTGGAGGTTGTGGTATCCATTTCTAACGGTGAATCTGATTTGGACAAAGTTAGTACCGGGCCCTCTAATGGGACCACACATGTTGAGAAAGCATCGCCATCTGGGGACATTGACAGAAATTCACCAAAGGCAAGGGGGAAGGGAAAAAGTAAAATAGGTTCAAATCGCTCGCCACAGAAGAGAAGTCGTCCCCATGAAGAAGCTCAACATGGCAAAAGACAAAAACGAGAGAAATCTGAAAATCAAAATGGAAATAATTCCAACGGTACTCATTCCTACGAAAGAGAGTCACCGTTGCGAAAGTTTGGCATGTGGTTGAGGGAGAAAATGACACCGTAGGTCATGTGACATGAGTTTTGTGGTTATAAACTGGTTCTTTCATGCTTTCTAAGGGCGTAATGATTGAAGATACAAAAAGCACGAAATCATGAACAAAGTGGCTATGGCTGTGTCTACTGGAAGTGTAGCACCCTCTGTTAGCTAGAAAGGAAATGTAATTCATGTCTCTATCTTGGTTACATGGTCAAGAGAGAAGAGGATTCCATGGTTGAAATTACACATATTATGTGTCAATGAAATAGTTTCATGCTGTCAAAGTCAGCAAGGATTCTGACATGTTTTGGGCTGCAGGTAAATTTTACTTCAATTTACCAGGGCATCTTTCAACAGCTTTTATTCTTATTAGAACTGTGAACTCGTTGAATCTTCTGCAGACCATTTTAGTGAAAGTCCAAGGCTGCACTTGGCCAATGGGCCAAAACTTGAGAATTTTGGTCATAGAGGAAGTAGACGATAAAAATGATGAACTTTCTGAAATATAGAGGATATTAATGTGCCTTTTGAAAGTGTAGCACCCTCTTTTACTTTGTGAGGAAACATTAATTGTGTTATGCTACATTATTGTTATCCACTGAACTAAATACATAGATGGATATTGAATCCAGAAAAGAGCTGCTGCCAGATCGCCATTTTACTCAGCTTAAATATTCTTTGCTATGACTGTTTATTAAGTGTGAAGTCAGTTGTCCATAACTTTTCTGTTTAAAGGGTGATTATAATAGTTTTCTATATTATAATTTATAGCCCATTGCAAATCACTGGATTTTGTGAGCTAACTTTTGCTAATTTACATTTACATGCAAATCCTCTTGAACACCAGGGCAACATCTAAATGGGCCTACCAAAATGGATGCAAGTGCTTGGATTTTGGCTTTATATAACTGCACATGTTGCAACTAGCCATGCTCCATTGATGTATCATAGCTCTGTCTTGGTATCTAGATTCAAGACAGAACTTTGGTCATTCACCTTCGCAATTTACGGCTAGTTAAAAACATGGCGTTTCATCATAACAGCTAAATTTACTTTAGATACTTTCTTCATATTAAGTGCTGAAGGAGAGTGTGAAATGTATTCCTGAAAAAATTTACTCATTTAATAAATTTCATTGTTTGTCTAAAACATTTGTAATTTTGCCTTTTCAAACCACCTCTAGGCTCCAAGTGATATTTCCAGTTTTCCAACAAATATTTTTGAATTTTCTGGTCAGAGAAGAAGTTATATTAAGTCTTCATTTACATTCGAAGTCTGTAACTGGTTGAATTCATATTTTGCTCTTATAAAAACCAAATAAACCAAAGATACTATTTTCTAAATATTATGAACTTGCAGCCTTAAAATTTTTTTGTACAGTTTCATTTGATGTGCTTGATAGTGTAAGAAAAGTTTGCAGTAAATTTCGCTTTTAATTTTATCATGAAGTTAAAACTTTTTCTTTGATATTTTAACAAGCCTGTGCCTGTGTAAACTAATGTAGGGACAATGTACAGTTGATGGAGGGATAATGTAGGGATGATGTAGTGATAAGTGAGTACACAGGATATTGACCTGGGGAGGGAAGATGGGAGCAATGTATTTAATCAGATCAGACAGAGTGGAAAATTGAGAAAATTTGGAAAAAGTTCGAAAATTTTGTGGTCTTGAATATCCTAGAATTTTGGATTAATTGTGTAGAACAATGACCAGACGTAAAAAAATGGAAATCTTAGGTTTTCTGTTCTTCAGTGGTAACTTATTCTAGAGGTATCTTGTATATACTTTATGTATGTATATTAGACAAAGAAAAATACAACATTTTTATCTTCCAATTTGAGTCTGTGAGTCTTGAACACACTCATCTTGTTCATAAAAGTGTTTCAAATTTCATATTATCTCAAAAGCTTGAATCTTGTATCTACTTCAAATAAACATATTCATACCTGCAGATTTTATATTGGATTCTTGTAGTATTTTAGTATTTTTTTTTCATTTTTTGTCAACTGCTTCTGAATGCTTCAAGAATTTTAAACTTTTTTTAATGTTTTTGTGTTCCTACAAGTTTGTCAGAAATCACCTCAGATAGAAAAGTTAAATTACGATGGGCATTCCAAGGAAAATATATCAGCTAATGCAATTAAGAGGTACATGTATCTGTGAATGCTGACATTCATGATAATGTAGCAGTAGTGATCCAAGGATTATAGACTCAGGTCTATCATAATTTATTACATTGACGCCTTGGGCAAGGTGATTTATCTAAATTTCCTCATCCCCCTACTGATTAAAGGGGATACTCATGACATAACTTTTAAATTTGCATGCATCATACTGAAGGGATTGCCTCTGCTGACAAGTTATCATTGATCATGGATAATATTTGAAAAGGGCTTTGTCATGAGAATAAAAATTATAAAGCAGTTGTCATTCCTTATGAGTAATATGTTTCATCTTACATTAGCATTGTAACAATTTAAATAAAATGTGATTTTCTCTGTAAAAACCTTGAAGGAATTTTTAGCTTAAAGAGGAAGTATTTTATTGCACTGTTTTTTTATTAATCAGAAACAAAAATATTCTGCTTGTTTAGAGTCTCTCTGATGAAATTTTAAAATGTTAATGATAGAATTAGATAAAATGTCTTGTCAGGCGCCTGCAGACTGATTGCAATCAATCACTTCGTCATACATTGTAGTTTGCTAACACATTCCAGGCTCACTGATTTATGGAGATAATGTACCTCTAAACCAGCCATGCAGACTTTCTGTATACATAAAGTGTAATGCAGTTTGCACAATAACAACAGATTAGGTGCTGTCAAACCTTTGTTCATAAAGAAAATACAGAGAAAAAAAAAACATGCCAGTTGCAATTTTGGGGAACACCCTAATTTTGTTACATATTGTTTCATGATTTAATGTGTTATTACAAAAAATATTGTCCAAAAAATAAATAAAGAAATAAAAATGAGAAAAAAGGAACCTCTGATAGATCTTCATATCAGAGGTGCTATATAAACAGGCAATGCAGCTTGATTCAATTAATTTTTTTAGAGAAATATTGCCAGTGAGGTTTTCTCATTGCAATTTGTGAACTTTGGACAGAAAGAGAAAGTTATGATATGAGTAAATAATTTCGTTGTGTGTTTTGAGATTAAATATTTACAGGAATGATTACAAAGTTTTCATATCTGCAAATAATAGAATATGGTTGTTTTAATATGCTAGAAGTATCATTCTCATTTTTATCATACTTCACTGTTCATATTTAAAGGCAGCTGATTTTATAAAGTGTCTGTCAAATGATTAAGGGGATCGTGTTTTTTATCATTCTTGATGTCTTTGAGGTATGAATGTCAAACGTTAATTGGGGGAAGATTTCATATTAATCAAAAGTCACAGTACATGATATTCAAGCAATTCATATTCTTTACCTATTTGTAAGGAATGTGTTTAGTATCTGTTCTTTTCAGCCACTGTGTAGAAAGAGATTTCATATGACAGATTTATGATGAAGGAATCAGAAGGCTGGGTGGCTGGTCAACTCCAGTTTGGCAATCCTTTATCGGACATAACTCCAGTGAGAAATTGTTTGGCTGTTTTGTTCTTTGGCTATGATTGGCTGAACTGAAGAAAAAAAATTTACAGTATTCATTTTGTGACTGTTTTCTAAGACAACTTAGCATATGTAGTAAAGAGGCCAAGGGATCAACATATCAAAATGTACTAGCGGGAGGGGGTTGGGATCAAAGAACTATCCACACTTTTTCAAAATACTATAAATGAGAATGATAATTTGCCAAAAGTTTGTTTTAATTGTGCTCTTGGACAGGGCATTTTGTGAAAATGATGGGAGAAATGTAAGAGAGAATTTCTTGAGTATGATCTCCTTGGAATTGCCTTCTGTTTCATTCATTCATGGCTCTCATACAGTAAATAAAGTGAGAAAATTCTGGATAACGTATGAATATTTTGCGTGGTTTTGAAGTTTGTGAAGTTTGTATGTTTGGGATGAGGAAAAATGCTTCCTGGTGTGGAAGGGGGAACAACTTAAAATTAGTGTAGCCGAGGTTATGTTGCTTAATGACCCCACTATGTACAGGGCATGCAAGGAAGTGCATGTGGGTGTTTTTTTTCTTTGCAAATATAATTTTTTATTCTATACTTTCTTTATAATGGAAATCCTGGTCTTGACAAAAGTTTTGCAGTGTCTTGACATTGTAGGAACCCATTAAATTTTTGACAGTGTTTACATACAACAAAGTCCCTAGTGACACTTTCAGTGATGGCTTCCTCCATTTTGAAAAGGTTATCAGGAAGGGACACCTCTAGCCATCCCTTTTGGGGTACCAACAGGCGTGATCTCACCAAAAGCTGTTGCTTAGATGACATTGCTGGTCGAAAGTCCGGTATGTCTTTGACGAGTCCATATGTTAACACATGTTCGTGTAGTGTTGTTTTCGTTATTAAAATTCATAGATAAGAGGTGGAACCTTTTGGAGAGTTGTGAAAAATGTACTTGGTTCACCTCGTGGGCTTGACAAACGTCAGATGCAATGTCACTGACATTAGGATGTGGAGGAAATATGTTATTGCACCCGTTTGGTTGTACGGAACGGAGATGGACTGGCTCACGGGGGAGCTGGAAATTTTCTCTGGGGCTCCACGTGTGTTGCGATTCTCAGAGGGCCTTGTTATGCTATTACCATATTATGAAACGCATGTACTGGCTTTTTCGATGTACCGGTTGCTAACCATCTTGTTAAAGTCTACGTGACTATTTGTATTCAAGACCACCTCTGGGTAAAAAAGAATAAAATTTGAAGGGGAAACGGAAACACGAACTGTCGGTAATTTGTGGAGAAGAACGAAATTGGTCACCTACATCTAGAAAGAAATACTATCCATTGCCACTTGCAGGGCCTCCAGCGTAGTGCATGGAAATGACGAAATTTACAAACTTGGCAATCAAGATTTATAAGGAACATAAAATGGTTGGTGGAAAGGTGCCGAAAAGTTGTCAAAGTTTTAGATTAAAATGATATCATCGACTTACAAAATTCTACGAAAAGTGTCATACCCTTGAGAGTAGTATGTTCATGTTCATTAAATTGCCTGACTGGCTGAAAAATCTGCAAAAGGCTTAACAGACTCCAATGCGTAATGTTTGGTGATTCGTTGAGACTGTTAAGTGTGTCATCATAACATGCGTACATGTCAGAAATTTCTATAATGACGTATTAGTCCACCTCACCCCACCCCAAAACTGGAAATTTGTTAAGTTTATTAAACAGCCACTAAAATGTGACATAGACAACAGGTAAAATTATCAGAAAAAATCGGTATGTCGAGCATATGTATTACTTTAAGTACAAATAGAGCGGGCCCATAACCAGAGCCTTGAAACTGACGGACCTACGCTTCACCCCAAACAAGGTTGCACTCATTCATACTTTAGGACTAGTTGATTTCAAAATTGGCAAAATTCAACATCAGTAAGCATGTAAGCATCATCGATGACTTGAAGGACAAATGCAGTTACCCCCTATTTGAAATGGTATACCCCTGTATCCTTATTCAGGATCGAATGGCCATTTTTCGTCGTAAGAGCATATATTTCTAACTGAACTGCTAAGTTCGTACAAACAATTCCTTGATTTACTTTTAGCATACAATGTTGCTTTCCGAAACATCATGAAAGATTTATTTGTAAGGGACAAGAGGAGTTTTGTATCACCTCCTGTTTCAAAATAAAGTTGGGGCTTAAACTTAATGCTTTTTAGACCAACTGTTCTTAGTCAAGATTTTATTATCCCCTGCAGAAATTTATGTTGGAATTTGAAAGTTTGACCGTAGATCCTTGGTACTCTTTTTAGCTAAGATCATGTGTAGTATCTGTTCTTTTCATCCAGTCAAGAACGGGACCACCCATGACAGACCCATGATGTAGAGGTCTGAGGGTCGAGAGGTTGGTCAGTTAGGTTTGTTGTCCCTTGGGGATGTAGCTCCTTGGGGAACAGAACTCCTTCAGGAGTAATGTTTGGTTTCGCTCCTTTGCTCTTCGCCAGAGAGTCGAGGGGACTTTTGAAAAAGATCCTTGGCATTAACCTGAGGAGGGTTGCTACCTTAATGTGCGAAAATATTTCTGGGATTTGCTAATTAGTCCTGAAGAACGAATGTTCACACTCACTTTGCGAGGCTTGGATAGAGCCCTTTCCGACAGTCAATCTTGGAAGTTTGCTTGGCCCAATTTTCTTGGTAGTCTACGCGAAAACTGAAAGTAGAGCTAATCCCAAATAAATTTTTTAGGGCAGTCGAAGCCAAGTGGAGGAGCGGGCTTAGAACCGCCTCAAATTACCATAGAGAAAAGATGCCAATCCTAGGAGCAGAAAAGTTCAGCAAGGGCTGTATCCTAGTCAACCTAACCTGATTCCGGGCCAATTTCGCTTCCAGTGGCCACCATGCATGCCGGGACAGTTCCGAGTCCATTTCTGTCCGATTCCGAGCCAATTCCGATTCCAGGTCTCTCAATTCCGGGCTAGTTCTAAGTCTGGCCATTTGACAATGTAGCATCTCGTACAAGGGCATGTGTATTATTTTGCAGTTGTAGACGATTAAAACTGACAATTGTAGGAGTACCTGGCACACCCTGTAATTTAGTTGACTGTGTGGGACCATTCATGTGTTGAACTGTATACCAATAACAATGTAGCCCTAGGTAACGTATATGCAACTTTCATTTTTGTGGAATCGGCTCCGAGTCCAGCGGCAGGCCATTCCGGGCTAGTTGCGATTCCGGGACCTACCATTCAGGCGCGGTTCTAGATCGAGACTTTTGGGGGGGCTTAGGGGGGACTTGAAACGGAAGAATCATAAAATTTTCTCTCAAATATGTAAATCGGTCACGCGCACGCTGAAACCAATGATAACAAAAACAGTACCATAACCAGGGACGGTGCAAGGTTATTTTGATAGGGGAAATGGGTTGAGTGATCGCCGTCGTGGGGGAGGGGTCTAAGGGGAGGGGAGTCCCCTTCCTCTGAGAAATTTTTGCTAATTTAAGGTTGCTAAGATGCAAAATGGTGCGTTCTTTGGGTAATTTTTTGACTATATGACTGGAAAATGTTCATAACTTTGTGAATTCTAATTTTTTGGTTGGGGGAAAGAGGGCCTTCTTAGGGGAGAGGTCTAAGGGGAAGGGTGTTCTCCTCCCTTTGAGAAATTTTTGCTAATTTAGGGTTGCTAACATGCAAAATGGTGGGGTATTAGGGTTATTTTTTGACTGATATATATGGCTGGAAAATGTTCATAATTTTGTGAATTCTTATTTTTGGTTGGGGAAAAGAGGGCGGTCCTAGGAGAGAGGTCTAAAGGGAGGGGTGTTTCCCTCTCCTGTGAGAAATTTTGGTTACTTTAAGGTTGCTAAGATGCAAAATGGTGCGGTCTTCGGGACAGTTTTGACTGATATATGGCTGGCAAATGTTCATAACTTCGTGAATTCTAATTTTGGTTGGGTAAAAGAGGACTGTTCTAGGGGATAGGTCTAAGGGGAGGGGTCCCCCTTCCCTTTTGAGAAATTTTGGTTACTTGAAGGTTGCTTAGATGCAAAAATGGTGTTGTCTTTGGGATATTTTTGGACCCGATCATATGAGTTCAAAACATTCTTAATATTTTTGGTTAGGTGAAAGAGGAGCTTTTTTGTCTAAGGGTATGTATCAACAAACCTCCTGAAGTCCCCTTTTGGACACATTACTGCCCTCTAGTCGGGGAAAGTTTTACGCAAAAATACGTGCGTGGAGTCCACAGAAATATTCTCGAACTATTAAGAAAATTTGACTTCATTTGTGCATTATAAAATCGTATCTAAAGGCTGGTAGAAACCGGAATATGGCCTCTTGGAAGCCCTGAATTAACTATATGGATCAGATATAGGCCTACCCCGCCCTCCTCTTTTTTTCTCTTTCACGTCTTCTTTTCCTACTCTTTTTCTCTTTTCCTGCAAATTACAGGGGGGATAGGCCTCCCTTCCCCCTGAGTGGCACCGCCCATGACCATGACATAGATGTAACGTATATACAGGCATATATTTTTTTTTATTTGGAAGAATGTAGCAAACGTTACTGAGAGATACGAGCAACTGGACCTGTTCACATTAATGGGAATAACGATTCGGTCTGTAGATTTGACTTAAAAGGGCTAGTATAGCTTGACGAGATCAGCGACGAAATGACTCGTTTTGAACTTCCAACAGATGATTAATCCTTTAACTTGATTTACATGTACGTACATACTATCATAGATGTTACTTATCTGACCCAACTTCCATTGTATGAAATCGTGAACCTAATATGTGATTTGGAGACACAGACGACAGTTTCCCTTGACAAACTAATTCCACTGGACCAAGATGTGCACAAGTGTATTGGACAAATTTTGTTTTTCTCAGTACACGCAAATATAGCATAACACAACCTCTGAAAATTTTTTTTTGGGGGGGGGGGGGCTCGAGCGAACTTTGGGGGGGGGCTTAAGCCCCCAAAGCCCCCCCGTAAAACCGCGCCTGCTACCATTCCGGGCCAGTTCCGAGTCCGACAAAAAACGGACTCGAGTCTGTGTCCGGACTCGTACGTTACAGCCCTGGGCCCAGCCCCCATTTATCAAAACCTTCCGAGGTCACTGGTTGGGAGATTGCCCTGGAAGTTTTACTGTTCACTATCGCTCAAATACGTCAGTAAAAAGATATGAAGTTTGCTGGCAAGCACTTTACAGACAAAATTAAGGCAAAAACAGAAATCTGTTAAGTTTTGAAGTAAACTATCATGGCAGGTTGTGTCAAACTTGAAGCGAATTGATATGATAACCTTTGCATCTTCGTGCATGATATGTTCTTTCAAAAAGATTTTTTTTCTTGTTTGCAACACGATATCCCTGGTCTGTACAACGTGATATCTCGACTTACGTTTCCTTTGAATATTAAAGGCAAGATTAACAAACGCTATTCTGTGAAAAATAAGATATGGTACGTGACACAACACAGTACCGGTAAATAGAGCGGTTTAAAAACTTTTGAGGTGTGGTTCTGAAAAGTCTTCTCGATGTCGTACTATATGTAAACCCTTGGAGGTTTAGTGCTAGAGGTCATATCTTCTAGTTAGGTTTACTGTCACACCGAATAGCGGACGAAGTATTTCGTTCTTGTCATTGATTGGTTGCGGAAGAGAAACGGACCGCGGTATCAGGCAACGATATCCGCTACGGAGCATGCTGTTTTACCATTCTCATTCGAACTTGCTTTAGAACTGACAGAAAGCTAGACAGGATTTTCGGGGAGGGGGGGGGGGGGCTTTCAAGTCTTGTAAATCTCTACTTTCTCAAAATTGCAAACCCAAGTAACGCTACACATTTAAAAAGCTAATAAAAGAGGGGCTCAACAAGGAGGGTTCGTTCAAACGTATCCACCCCCTGGATAACTTTCTCTGTGAACTTAGATCATCGTACCGCGGTAACTTATACTCAGATCCCACAAAAGTTATACTTCAGAAGTGGGTAAGTGGAGTCGTGGTTTACAAGGTGTAATACACACCTTGCATTTGATATTCGTTTGGACAAAGTCCCCGGAAAAACACGTTGAGATTCTCTGGGAACTTTACTGTATGGTTCAGATGAGGTTAAAAATGAATGATTCCACAATATAGTTGGCCTACTATTTGATATATGTGATAGGCGAGGGTAGAATTGCGCATTCATAGTATATCTTATACCCACAACAGTGCCTGACCACTGCATGCGCATAAGCATGCGAGACTTCTTGACTTCTCCCAATGGCAGGGGGAGGCTGCAACACTTTTATCCGAGTTTTAATGCATACTTGCCCGAAAAAAGCCTGAATTGGGGGTATAGCCCCCTTCCATCCGCCTCGTGCGCCTATGTACATGTGCGTTTTGCTTATTCACCAACAGGGCGAACTTTTCGTGCTGCCATTTGAAACGTGATTTGGGTCAAACAGGCCTCGGAGAAATCCTCAGATTCTCTGATCTGTTTTATGGGTCTATATTTTAATATTCAGTGCATAGGCGTAGGAAGCAGGGCAAGGGGGGGGGTTAGTCCCCAGTCAAAAATGTGGTGGGCGGAAGTATGCTTCCGCCATATCAACTCAAGGACGAAAACCCCTTATTTGATCCTTCTGTAAAAATTGTCAAAAATTTGTAAAATTTTCCTTAACATTTGCCCAATATGTTGCACCAAATTGCATCTAAGGGGCCTTGGATATTCAAAACACCTCCTCCCCTTTGACCCGTCTCCAGGATGGCGCTCCGAAACAGCGTTCATCCTCCAGTGGTGTACAGCTATCTACGCCTATGATTCAATGACAGTAAGAAACAATTTATAAGGGCGTAGGGAGCGGGTGCTAAACCATTTCATGCATGGGAGGCTCCGTCAAATAAAGAAGAGGTATGTTTTTCACTCTTGAGGTTTTCAGTGGCGAC
The DNA here is from genome assembly GCA_029531755.1 of Holothuria leucospilota. Classification (NCBI taxonomy): domain Eukaryota; kingdom Metazoa; phylum Echinodermata; class Holothuroidea; order Aspidochirotida; family Holothuriidae; genus Holothuria; species Holothuria leucospilota. Next base: position 18,901,575 of record CM055972.1, on the reverse strand, counting down.
GGAACTTTTTTAGAGATTCTTACCCCACCTCCATGCCCCTCCCCAATCCCCAGCTACGCCACAACGAATATACAACTTTATAGTCTCACTTTTCAAAACTGACTGGATTATTGGGAACTCATCTGTCCGGTACGTGACGTTTGTTCGTTACAGGCTAGTAAGAGGAGTTCCATTATTATAAACAACATTACGCATGTGCGTGAACAATAAAGCGGTTTGATGCTATGTATGTATAACAACCTTGTACGTGGTAACGGTTTCAATATTTGTAGTAATTCTCGAAACACACCATGATATATGCTGTAAACCTTTCACTCTTTAACAGTGAAACCTTTGGATTCATCACGAGTTTTCTCGTAAGGTAATTTTATCCTTTTGTAGGTCTTTATGGTACCTTAATTATGTTTAATTACCGCAGATGTTGAACGATTTGTGGTTATTTTGTGCAGCTGTATACGAACAGCTGCGTTATTTAATGTTATTTAATGTTAAAGGTCCTTGTACCATGACTGACGTCATTCGGGAGATGATGATTTTAAAAAAAGAAGAATACTGGTCGATCCAGCCCTCACATTTAGCACTATTTTACTCACTAAATAGTGCAAGTAATTTCTCTGATTGTGGGTACGAAACATATTCACTTGTCATCAAATGCAAGGCTAAGGCCTACTGAAACAGAGAGTAAAACTTCAACTGTAGGCCTACTCTTTGCGAAGATACTGTAAATTGAAACTTTATAAATCTGTGATAAAAAATTGCATTTCTGCAGCTTGCCTTGTCTCCCTACTTGCTTGTAAGTCACAGTGCGTGGTATCCGAATTTTGTTTGTAAGAGACTCGGGGTTTAACATGATCTCCAAACACAGTGAACAGTGGTCAATTTAGACTTTTCTATCGATGTGTCTGTGCCCGAGGGGGTGGGGTGAGAGTCACTTTACACAAATGGGTTCAAAGAAAATTTCCCCGGAAGTTTTTTCAAGAGTACGCTCCTCCTTACCTCCTATTTACATATGTATATCCCCTAATTGCCTAACAATACCTATCTCGCAGACTCTTAGCACAGGTGACAGTATCGCCCTTTAACCCCCCCCCCCCCCCCTCCAGCTCATTCCTCCTCGGTTCTGAAGATGCGACACGTTATGTCAGTAGTGAGTGCGGAACGAAGGTACATGCTTCTCGATCGTACTGGCTCGGAGTTCAAGCGGGGTCGGGAGGTGGGAAGTAAAATAATGAGGTACCGGTAAGTATCGGCGCTCACAGACTGATAAACCATGCATAAACCATTGGGTTTTGTAGAATTTGTTGAATAGAGGGTGCAATTATATGAGATTTCTCCATGCAAGGAGGAGATCGCATCGCACACTGTAGGTGAGATTGTCTGTGTTCCCGTATGCTTAGTGCCATTGCTTGGCTGAAGTACCTCACAGATGGAATGGACAGTTAAAGGTGATCGGTCGTCTTGAAATATTGTTTGTGACGTCAGCCTTTTCTTGACATGTTTCTGAGGCGTCACTGTTCAACAGATACACCGTACAAGCGTGGTATAGCTAATCGGTAAGCAAGACGAGACGGCATGTAGCTGCATACCTACTAGGTATACCGATGTCATCATAGCTACTTGTATGGTGTATCCGTTCAACAGTTACGACTACAGAACATGTCAAGAAAAGGCTGACGTCACAAACAATATTTCAAGACGACCGATCACCTTTAAGTTTGTTGGAATTCCATACTATGATCAAAAGGGTTGAAGGAATGTATATCATGGTAACGCTTTAACCTGAGAGTATATGAGTCATATGTATATGACAGGATTTCCCCTTTTATAGCCCAGGTACCGTATTTAATACCATACGCCAGGTCAAGCAAGTAGTATATAGACCTTTTTCCAAATAGCAATTGTAAAGGATTGCGGGATAGAGTTTTGGTACCGTAACGCCCTGTTAATGTTAATGGCATTTTACTGTGGCCAAAAAGGATGTGTACAAAAATTCTATCCCACAATCCTTTGCAATTGCTATTTGGAAAAAGGTCTATACATCATTCTATGGTGTTAATACTAACTTCATTTTGTTGACACAGGCCTCTGTATTAACATATACTGTGTGATATTTAATGTGTATGAAGCATGTAAGCATGTATACCATCGATATCCAGGCTTACGTTGATAATGCTTGGTAATTGATGATATTGATTACAAACTTTGTTCCACGATTTGACGCAGAATTAGGAGGTACTGAAAGGCTGTAAAAGCATATATTTAGACAGAGGACGTAGATATCACTTCTGGATCTCTTTGCCTTGACGAACTTGGTAATTTATATAAGCACACGGGACCGCGGTACTTTCAATTTGAAAGGGATGAGAACTTTTTTTCGAAATTTTTGTGAGTTCTAATTTGTCCGAAAAAACATATTTTCCAAAAAAAAGAGCGAATTTTTTAACTGAATTTGAATGGGCGAGTTTACTTGGCAGTAATAATGTGAAATGAAAATTAGGATGCCATTCTTTGTCTGGTCTTCGTAGGGTGGGGCCTTTATTGGCAATATAATTCTTCACATGATTTGGATTACACGTACCTTTGAAAAGGGCGTTACTAAGAACAATTTAAGGAAATAGGAGACGTGGGATAAATGTTTTTTGGAGGAAGGGACGGAATATTTTAACTGTCAGGCCTATCTAGTTGCAAAGGATTAACTTAGAAGAAACTTCCTGGTATAACCTTGCCAATACATAATGAAATCTACACTTCATCTATAATAATAGGTATACCTCTAATTTAGCCTCTTCGTTGTTAAGATGTATTATTGGGCCAGCGCATCGCTCGGAAGAAAACTTTAAAAAAGTTGAATTTGACAAAAAAGGCGCCAGATTAAGAAGCCCTCATTCTAGAAGAGTGTGTGGGACATTAAAATTTTACGAACATTTTGTGTCCCTACTTATGTTATAAGAATTTAAAATTCTTAACACAATTCTTCAATTTCTTAAACACTTAATCGCTAAGAGGCTTGCCAACTGTCACGGAATTTTTATCAAATTAAGAGCTTTGTCACGTCATGTAATTTAAGTGCACCTCTCGAAAAAAATCTTGCAGCCTAACTATGTGTATAAATTGAGAATAAAATCGCACACTATTTATCCCGAGGCATCACTTTTTTCTTCTTAACTCTAAAAGGCAGATCCTTCATTCTTTTTCATTTCCATCACACTTCCTCCTTTCGAATGATCGTCCACCTTTGACATTTCCCTCTCTTAACTTTTACCACAAAAAATGCACCAAAGGTAATATTTAGCATATATATTTCAGTGTCACATCGGACACGGATCCACGTTATGCAAAAAGGTGGCGGGCTCGAAAAGGCCGGCGCACACTGCAACGACCCGATTTCGACCGGACTGAAAATCTGTTGGGTCCCAGTCGGATCGGGGCAGTGTGTGTGCCAGATTTTGTTCCCGATCCGACACTCGGTCCTCGTCGTGACCAAATCGGGCATATCAAACATGTTTGACATGCGCTGAAGTTTGGTCAGGTCGTGGCATTGTGAGCTGTCACCAACCCCGACTGCGACCCATTTCTTTAGAATAACCAATGAAAAGGTGCTGTGGAATCAGGTGATGGTTGTAGAAAGTCAAAATGGCTGCCCCGTGTGGTTGCGGAAACCAAAGTGAGTCGCAGTCAGGTGATCAGTCGGGTGCGTCTTTACTTTGTGAGGGTGAAACTCAGCGCTGAATCTTCTTCAGTGGGAAACTTGGAGTCCTCCCGGTAAGGTTTGACCCTGAAGTTGACTTTTTGGCATCTGACAAGCAATGTAAGAACACAAACAACAAGAAAGACTTCTGATCATTTAACCAGTTTTAAAATAATTCCGATGCGAAAAGTGTGAGATAAATGGAACGTAGGTGCTTATCACTTTCGTGATGGAGTCATTTCCATGCAAATAACCAGTCTTTTGTTTTTAAGGTTTGCGACAGAAATGTAAAAAATTGTCGAAAGTTTGCAGAGTAATTTCTCTGACGTGAAATATCTAGTAAAGAGGAGTTCGCAAAATTATTCTTCATCAACCTGAAAATGTCACATCCAGGAAGCTGGGATGGTTGTTGTCAAAACTGTTCCGGTACACCCCATCCTAACCGTAGAGGAGTTACTCCTACATATGGTTACGGGATTTGTTCTCTCACAGTCAGCAAGCGTAATCACTAATATTTCGTGTTCAATTGTCACACATGTTTGGACTCTAAATATGTGTTAAAAATAATGGGAAAGCGCAACTAGTTTCTTTACAGACTACAGCGATATATAAAGCTGCTGATAGGCCAGAGTTTCTCAACTTTTTGTCACTTGGCCCCCCTTGTGACTGTTGAAATTACCCCGAGGAATACCTTTCACAACGATAGTTTAGTGAAATGAATGAAATAATTACACTTACATTTATAACTGAACCATATATACCATACAAGGCAAGTTTCAACACTAAGTAACGTAAACTACTAAATTCCATCTTTATAAGATCAGGTAAACTATTACAAAATAAACTTACGAAATTTTGTAACTTTAACCGGCTAACTTTGTGGACCACCTAACTGTGCCCTGTGGCCCACGAGTGAGCCAAGGCCCACTGGTTGAGAAACGCTGGGCTAAACAATTATAGTGATCTGATTTAAGTAGACATCTCGATATCATCACAGGCTACAACTAACGGGGAGGAGGGGGTTTAGAAAGTAATGTGATGTTATTCACACCTTCTCCATTCCCCACGTCGACTAGTAAAATACCCGCACTGGGAGACAGTATCGCGTGCAAAATTGAAAAATATACGAAAAGTTAGAAAGGTTGCCTGGGTCAGTGCCTTTATAAATGGTGACACTAGATATTTGTTCGTCCTATGTCCATCTTTGCACGTACTCAAGCTCAACACACGCGATGTCAAGGTTTGCTCACGTCGCAATATAGAGCTTATGCACGTGACGTCAGCGCGTTTCAAGATACGCGCTCACGACAGCACCTTAGTAACAATTATTGCACAATGTACGCCTGGATGGAAAAATAGAGAAACGTGACGTAGGTGCATAAGCTTTATACTGGCTGGCAAGGAGAGCTGGTATGAGTTGTGTACACTGCTCCACGCATGCACATGTAATAGTGAGGAAACCAGGGGGTGTAGATAGGATGAAATTTTCAGGGGAGCCTAGGTATTTAATGGTTCAAAGCATTGATTGGCGTCCTTAATTTTTACAAATTTTATTAGGACATGCATAATTTCTGGGGGGGGGGCAGCAAACATCGGAGGGCCCCGGCCCCCAGACCCCCGTGGCTACGCGCCTGGTGGAAACAAGGCCATGTTGTTCTCTTTGAACTGCTTCACTTCAGTTGATTGGTGAGAATGATGTAGAGTACGCACAAGAGCACGAGGCAGTTGCGAGGGGGGGGGGGGGTCACAGACACTCATGACAAAAAAATGTCGTTTCTCAAGGCAAAATGCATACCAAGATTGTTTGCCAATTTTGGGACGAAATTGAGGGCAATGATTTTTCGTCCCCTTGTAAGACATCTTCCCTAAGCCTGTGCATGCGAGTGTCCAATCAAGACCGTCTGATCCGGAGGAGAGGGGCTGTGGCCCTCAATGATTTTCAGTTTGAAGGTTCTTGCCTTATACATGCCCAAAATCACCTTAGAAAATGGTAATCATGTCTGGAGTTGAATGACTCAGCCCTACCTCCCAATCTTAGGTACTTTCTGACTACACTGATAACTGTACCTAGTACTTCGCACATTTTACCAACATGGTGGTAGTTTGTGTTGTTTCTACAAACGTGATGAAGTTGAAATAATTGTCATTTTTCAGAAAGGTGTTCTTGACCGAGATATACTGTCACGCAATTTAATGGAAACCATAAATATGGGTAAAACAACTCCATTCGAAAGTTGTTAACTGATCACCAGTTACTGGTAGTACCGTGACTAAAATAGAATAATATTCTTACCTACCTTCATCTCCGAAGAAATATGATAAAGGGTGAGAAACACGCCAAAATTAAAAACGAGAGATGAGTTATATTGTCCTTGAAGATAAGTTTATCCTACAGCTGTTTGGTAAGAGGTGAAAAATTATGTTTTTACCTTTAATTTAGGGAAAAAGTACTGGTTTGTCCACTGTATAGGCTTACAAGAAAGCGATGATATCTTTCACTTATTAAGGTTTATTTAAAAGACTGCAAGATTTTGTCTGTACCTTGACTTAACATTCACTAAAAGACCTATGCATATAACGTCACAGAACAGAAAGTGCGCCCCCAATGGCAAGCGCGTATCATTACAACTTTCACCAACAAATGCAGACAGCTGATTTGTGTACCGGCAGTGGATACGCGGTTAGTCTTCTAGTAGAGCGCGCAAAGACTACGTCGTGCGTGCAGTGTGCCTTCATTGTTTTCCCTACAAAATTACGTCCTTGACGTCAATGCATAAGGTCTGTATAGGCCTATGCAAAACAGTGACATCATGAGCACAGGACTACTCTCTGGCTTGTCATGAAGGCGATATGGTCATAAGCCAGCTATATGGGAAATACACGGAAATAAAAAAGTTTGAATATTGGTGGATAAAAATGTACTACAAGGGGGGGGGGAGGGGTAATCAGGCAACGGAGTTTAATCAAGGCAGAGGATTGAACGGATTGAGGTGTGTGTGTGGGGGGAGGGGGGTTGACGTAACTGGGATGCAGGGATGGGTAGTTAGCATGGGGCAACTGTTAATAGTAGAAATTTTGACATACTGCATAGTGTATTGATGGGCAAGGTGACATGTTTCTTGATATTTGACTCTTTTGTCGTGGTAACTTCAGTAGAGTTTTTTATTATTTAAAGCCCTATTTTCTAATGTAAAGTCAAATTGAAAATGGTTATTGCTTCTTTTTGAAGTGTTATTTATTGATAAATTTTATTTGTGTATGAAATAAATGATTCATCAAATTAATCACTTTTAGTTGAAGAATTGACTTTTCGGGGCCTTTTTGAAACGACAAGTTATAGGAACGGTCATACTGGTATAAAAGTGTGGACCATTAGAGTCATCAGATCAGACGTGAAATTCTATAAATTGTAATCCCGGTCAAGATAACGATTTTACTTTCACAAAATGACTCTTCGACAGTCTCGTGGCTACGGAGGGGGGGGGGGGCTGGAGGGACCTGTTCCCCAGATGTTTGCCATGCCCCCTAAAAATTGTGCGTGTCCTAATCAAATGTGTAAGAATTAAGGACGACGATCGATGCCTTGAACCCCCAATTTGATACCTAGCCCCCCTAAAAATTTCATCCAAGCTACACCCCTGCCCTTCGACTGAAGACCTCATAGGGCGGCGTTGTTTTTATTTTTCTTGGTGATGCCAGGACCCACATAAGTCAGGGTGGATGCCGGGGAAAGGAACTACACTAGGACGGAAGTTGGAAGATTACTACAGCTTTTTTCTATATCAGTTTTCAGCGAGTTGTTAAACATTGGCAAATCGTATATCAAAATACTGACAACTCTGCAGAAATACAAATTTCGAAGATTTGTTGGGCAGTAGTTCTGAACAAATCTTAACAGCTGTAAGGATTTTGTAGTAAACGTTGAAATAAAGCTAGTATCCCCCTCCAAGATTTGCAATTTTATCGATAGGAGAACAATGTTCTGTACTCAAACAGTAAACTTACCAAAATTCATAAACTTGCAGGTACATAGCGTCCTACTCAACTAGAGGTTGAACTTAAGTTGCTACCTGCCCGGGTGGCCTTTGAGTTTGTTGTTCCCGTATAGGAGGACCTGTGGAAGAAGTAGGGGCGCCACGCTGCTCTTTCCGTTACAATAGACGAAAATTTCCATCCCCGAATATTTCCTCCCATGGGGGAACTCTTAAGCCCCTGAGACTCGCTTCTGCACCCCACCCCTACATAAGACCAGCTGCCTGCATGACTTCAACCCGAGCTACTGTAGTGCACCCACCCTTGTATAAGACCACTTGACTGTATCAATACGCCCCCAACTGTGCTAGTTCACCCCACAAGTATATAAGACCAGTAGACGGTACGACTACGCCCTAAGCTACGCGATCAGTGCACCCCACCCTACATAACCAGCTGACTGCGTTAGAGCATATGTTAATGTCATCACTTTTGATACGAAAAATGTTCCTTCACTAAAATCTGTCAGCTTTTGGATGAAAGAATTCTCTCATTTCTCTGCAGATTTTTTTGTACCATATACGATTCAAATTAATCCTTAACTAAATGAACGATTTTATTACTTATGGCCTTGGGCGAGTTATTTGACTAGGCCTGTGTGTAAAATGACGGTCTACTAAGTTTCACGCACTCCGACGTCTTAAGTTCCTGAGACTGTTTTCGATATTTGTATTCGTTCACTTCCAATAAAATAGAACAGATACATGATAAAATAGGAAACATTATACACAACACATACCTAAAAGGGTTTCGAGACTTGCTTTAAACATGTTTCTGAGGCGTCACTGTTCAACAGATACACCGTACAAGCGTGGTATAGCTAATCGGTAAGCAAGACGAGACGGCATGTAGCTGCATACCTACTAGGTATACCGATGTCATCATAGCTACTTGTATGGTGTATCCGTTCAACAGTTACGACTACAGAACATGTCAAGAAAAGGCTGACGTCACAAACAATATTTCAAGACGACCGATCACCTTTAAATTACATCTACCCAAAGTGTGAAAATTTATGGATATTAATGCGTTTGTTACAAATAACTTTTCATGGATACGTCTCTGTAAACAGCAGGGGTCTGTCGATAGCCTCTTCACATAAAGGTTATGTTAGGGATACAAACTAACGCATTCTTTGATTAACTTACATAAAATGTCGTGAGGATAAACTTAAAAAATCGCAATTAGAGTTGAACATTTATCTTCAAAATCGATTTATATCGGTTTACTTGTTGTTCATCTGGCCTTCTGTCATTTGAGAGTAGTACTTACTATATTAGGGGCATTAAGCTGTTGTCCATGTAATTTTCCAAAGTTTGAGTCAAACGTTCAGAAAAATATATTTCATTATAACTTCACTGTGCTGTAGCCTATAAGATGAAGCAGTGGAACTCAAATGTACGCTTTGCTGCAGAACCACCACGCTTTACTCATCCACTATTGTCGGTTGAAGAGCTATCGAACTGAGGTGCTTTTGTAGAAAATGAGCGTTTATAATAGCTTTGGAGATTCATGGAGCTATCCGTGTGGTAGCTCCATGGTGGTAGCTCCATGGGAGATTGGAGCAGTCATTGTATACGGTGCTTAGGAAACTTCAAATATGGGAAAACATTTTCAGCAAAGGTCATTTCTGACTCGAAAAAGTAAAATGCTACAATGACCCTGATGGCGATCCCGCATCTCGAACCTTCAGAATGCTTAACCTCCCAAACTTTATCCATCTTTTCTCTCCCATCGTACCGGTCATTTATGCTCAAGTTAGACTAGTCTTGTACTGGAAAGTCATTTTCATCAATGAATGAACTTAAACCTATATATGTAGTTTGTGTACGCCGCAATGTAACACTGTGAACAACACTCTTCCGTTGAAACAGAAGTTATATAGCTCGAAAGTCACGGAAAGAACCGTGGTCATTCAATCGTTATTAAATCGTCATTCATCGTTGACGAGTCTATAGCTCCTGACTCTCGGGAAGTTTTACAATAACCTGTAACTCGAAATATTTACTGCGTCAGCTTGACCCAGAGGACTAACGCCGCTATTCTCACGAGCTTACATAGTGCAGAGTCTTAACTATGCATGACGTTGCATGTTAAATGCGATGACCGTACTGAAACGGCGGATAGATGTGACGCAGGGTGCGTCCCCCCTGTCCTTGCCTTTTGGGACGAAATTTCCATAACAGTGATGGTTACTTAGATGCTTTTGTTCTTTGATGTCTTAAAAAGTGAGACGTATGTTCTTATTTTTGTTCTTTCATGTTCCACGTTGCTTTAAATCCGAATACCAAGCAACGATAACTTGAAACCATTATCCAGCTGCACTCTTCTTCTATCCTCACCCCCTCCCCCTCATGCAGAAGCTAAGCTCCCGCGAAATGGAAGTTCTTTCCAAACTTCGCCCCTTCCCGCGCCCTACGAATAAGTCCGGAACTGTCACAGAATATTTTTGATACCTTTTCATGTCAATAAAAGTGGTTTACCTATTGAGCAATGGAGATTTGATGGGTCAAGGATCCCCCCCCCCCACACACACACACCTGACCTCGTTTCTCCATCCAAACAATTTTTTACTCCATCAGGTGCCCGTGTAATAGCTTCTTTCACACATACTTTTCCCTTGTGAGTAACATGATTTATGATGCGCATGTATCGCCAATAAAGTTCGAAATACTTTTCATAGCAGCTTTGAGCAATAAAGACAATCGATTAAAAGTGAAGCTACTTGAGCTGCAAGTCAGTCGTCTTGGTTTATGCCTGCGGTTTAATTGTTCAAAAGCGTGAACGTTTATCCACACACATTCATCAAAATTGTTTTCTTTAACAACATAGATTTGTTGCTTACAGCAAAACAATTATCTTTTACTGCTGAGCATTCATTGCTTTGAGTCTTTAAGAATTTCCATACAGCCCAAGTTTACATCATCCCTGCGAAATACAATGATTTCAATCAGGATAGAAAAAAGAAGAAAAAAAACCTCTTAGAGCGGGTTTTCCTCTTCTTATCGATTATTTTGTTTTGATATAACTTCCAAGAATTTACAGCATTATTATAAACATGAAGAATACATTCGTGACAGCTTTTCAGTTCGACGGTGAATGCCGTTGATATATACCTATCTGACTAGAACGTCTGGCAAAACCCTGTAAACATTAATGTCATTGCAATTTGAAGCCATTTTGGACGCGTATTTTCACATCAAAATCTGACGAGCAAGTTATAAATATTAGCATAGAGACCTGTGGCCTGATCATTTGATGAACGATGCCCGTCTGAGTCAATCAAGAACTATGACCAGCTGTTTTTATTCCGGATCTAATTTGGTTAATCACGATACATAACGAATTGGCCTCCCTAAATATAGTCAGCTTTCTTCCCCTAGTTTTATCTATCAGTCTAGGTGTACAGTTCAGGTGAAACAGTGAGCTCGATTGATTGGCACAAATTTCTTCCACGAAAATGCATTTCAGAGCTCCTTACATTTGCAACGTCCTTAGGCGATGGGTTTGGTAACACGATATACCGTACCCCATCTAGGCAATGGAAGGGTGGGGTTGAAAAACAGATTTTTAGCGCAATCATGCAACATGAGTCCTTTCTTACAGTCAATTGCTCAGTTATGGAGTGCGCTTCTTGGTTCCATGACTTCTAACCAGAATCGGCTGAGTTTCAAAAGAAAGATTAACTGCTGCCTAGTTGTTTGATTCCTAATGTAAACAGATTAGGTTATACCTCTTTCTGCTACTAATGTCTTTGTAGTCTATTGATCTAAAAAATAAAACAATTGTAAAAATATGAAAAATGAAAGCCGTTATTGTTTCAGTGAAAGCCGTTATGCCTTTCCCATATTCATAATTTATTCCGTCGCTGAGGTATTAACTGGAAAATTTTTTCAGTTTCAAAAATAGTAGAATGTGAAATAATTCGTGATGTCAGTTTTGCTCGATACTCACATTCAAGGAAGGGTTTAAGCAAAAACTTAATTTTCATATGTGAAAAAGGAACTAAATCTACGCAATTTGGTGAAACTTTGATTGAAATCGGACATGTTGTACTCGAGATATGAGCAAATGAAGTTACTACATTTGTGACCCAAAGTGAGCTTGAGGCAAGCAGGGATTATATCACTTCCTCACATTGATGAGAAATCCTTTGTTTCCTTTGTTTTTTTCAGTCTGATGTGCTGACCTTGAAGTTAATAGGGATTGGACCTACTCATGTGGAGTGTGCAGTTAGTAAAATTCGTATGCCTCTCATGCATTCACATTCCGATAACATGTGACTGTGGAGGAGAAAATTGGTTGTAAAGTTTAAAGAAGAACAAAAGACTGTGAGGGTGTTACGTCATATGTGCTTGCTTCAAGTTCGCTGGGGGTTAAAAATGTGACAAATTCAACTGCTAATATCTTGAGAACCACACATCGGATTCAATGCAAATTTCACCAGAATGTTTAGAATTAGTACCCTAGCTCTAACATATCAAAACTTGATTTGAGCTTAGACCCTTCTTTTAACAGCCGTTTATTAAATCAAAATGGTGACAGATAACTTTCTTAAACGATCCCTTAGTTATAAAACGTTTGTGAAAAGAGATCTTCAATAGCCAAGCCACGTTATAACAAAACGAGTCGCATTTTGAAACAAGGTACAGTGGTTTGCGAAACAACACGCAACAACGAAGGAAGGTAGTTTGAGTTTTACATTGGAGACAGCACAAATTATTTCGCAATAAACTGTTATATAAGTGAATAAACTTCATCATTACAAATTAACATCTCAGTTTCGGACTTCACCAAACGCGATAGGAGATCTTACACTTACGTCATGTAGGTAGTGTTTCCACCGTACGTACACCTTAGGCCTTCCAAGGTAAATGCGGGCTCATGCCTTCTGTACAAAAATTTGGACTTACTCAAGTGGTTTGATATACATCTTTAATACAAAATTTGAGGAGCGATGCTTACAAAATTTTCAAAAAAATGAAAAGATGAAACACTCGAATGAAAAACATCAACGATCGGTATGACGAACTTTGATATTTCATTTTATTCTTATATTGTTTAGTCTCAAATGTTGCAGATCAGATTCTACATCAGAATACACTAACGAAAGACGCCAGGCAGCCATTTTGGTAGGTTTAAATTTGTTCTAACTGCGGCGAGACTTTTCGTCACGTAATCCACCGTCTCTATCTTTCTCTGTGATTTCAACACAGATATGTCCTGTCAGTTTACTTCCAGTCCCTCCTCCTATTTAAACAAAAACACCTGTCAAGTACATCTCCAAGACAGAGCCACAATAGCCACATTGACACACAACTGTGTGTGATCTTAACTGGGAACACAACTGACTGTATATGTAAGTCATCATTGACCAACCAGTGTGGAGCTATTGTTTTAATGAATGTCAATCAAAATGCAGTCACCAATTGTTTTTATATTTATAGGGTTAGTGCTAAATAGGTTTGGGGTGCCACAGCCCCTTTAAGGGGAATATGTGGTCGCCTCAAATTGATTTTGAAACATCAGCTAAATCTAAGAGACCCTCTCCCATTTCCCTTAAAACCAACTTACATAAAGTTTCCGAATGTATCTATTGAATGTTTAAGGTAAATCAAGGACTTACTCTGCATGTATTTAACAATTTTGTAACAAAAAATATCGTCACGCGATTAAAATGAGCCAATTATGAATTACGGTTATACTTTAAATCAAAAAAGTCTGACAACATTTTCCCATTAAGTCTCCACTCTCTGACATTTAAAAGAAGTATGTTTTTACGCTGGAGATATTCGACTTGTGGTTGCATTAATTAATCCTCCCTGATCCTTTGTCTCCAAGCTGCCTGAAGACTTCTCAACATTGGTGTAGGGCACCATTGACTCAAGAGAATTTATCCAAGAAAATGTTGTCTCACTAATTAATTTAGCCTCAATAAATTTCGGAGGCACGTACAGAGGAAGCTATGTTTCTAAGGGAAGGTGCTTCGTTTATAATGTGGGTGTTATTGGTAGTTGTAAAATCAGAGGAATTGTGGGGGTTTAGACAGTTTTGCTATATCCTCCTGTCTACAAGCTACTTAGTAAACCCCTTAAATTTATAGAGGTCCCTCAAAAATCCAGCTGCCTCAAAATGAAAAGAGCTGATAGGTGACAGAGCCTGTCTGAGGTTGAGGAACTGGGGAGGGAGGGGGGCTAACAGAGGGCAGAAACCTGGTGCATGTGTCGTATCTGTCAAAAATGAATGACAGAAGTACCCACTTTTGATTCATTACCGAAGGCGAAAGGAATCTATGGAATCACGCTGGCGAGTGTATGGGTGTGTGTATGTGTGTAGAGGTGTGTGACTGTATGTGTTTGTGACGATTAGCTTGTAAACACGATATCTCAAGGTAGAAATGATATATACTTTTCATACTTCGTAAATAGATTTATCATACTCAAAAAGAGCTCTATTGTTTTTGGTGAAGGTCAAGGGCGTTTGAGGTCACCAGAGGTCAAATAAATAAAAATTGTAAACACGATTTCTCAAGGTAGGAAGCACGGATAACTTTTATACTTAGAATGTGAATACGTTATGGTCAGTAGATGGACACTGTACCTTTTAGGAGAGGTCAAATGTTATCTACAGTTACCAGATATGAAATATGAAAAACTTGTAAGTTGTTTGTAAAACACGTTATGTCAAAAGAGCAATCATGATGGCGGATACCTTTCACACTTGGCGAAAATATTTATCATACTGAGAGTAAGAACCCTATTGTTTTTAAGGTAGGTCAGAGATCATTTGAAGTCAGCAGAGGTCAAAAACCGAAAATCTTGTGAACACGATATTTAAGATAGGAAGTATGGACACTTTTCATACTTGCCATATAGATTTACAATAATACGAGAAAAAAAAACCGTATTGTCTTTGGAGGAGATCGAAGCTCATCTGAGGTCACCAGAGATGAATCTACAAAAACCTTGCAAACCGCTTGAAACACGTTATCTTAAGATAACAATGACGGTTACCTTTCATACTGGGTATATAGATTTATAATATTGCGAGCAATGTTCTTATTGTTTTCTATAGAGTTAGATGAGGTTTTACGGCTCAGTTTCTAACCAATTGGTTTGGCTGGCCATGGCCTTTTTCCCAGTTGTGGCTCACTGGCTTGTTTTCCCTACTCCATTGCTTATGCTGGGCACCAAGCACAATGGCAGTAGGTTCCATTTTTAAAGTCTCTGGTATGACCCGGCCAGGAGTTGAACTCCAGACCTTCCGGCTGCAAGTCGGATGCTCTAACCACTTGACCATGCAGTCGGCCTATATTGGGTATACAGATTGTCAATATTGCGAGCAATGTTCTTATTGTTTTCTATAGAGGTCAGAGGTCATTTGAGGTCACCAGAGGTAAAAAAACGAAAAAGGGAAACACAATATTTCAAGATAGGAACATAATGGATACTTTCTCAGACTTGGTACATAGATTTGTCATATTAAGAGAATGATCCCTATTGGTTTTGGTTGAGGTGTAATGGTCATCTGAGTTCACCAGACGTGAAACTACGAAAACCTTGAAAACTGCTCGTAACACGACATCTCAATTGGCGCTCGGCTTTACCTCCAAATTGTGTAGTTGCGTGACCAACGAAAAGGGAGTTCTGAATGTAGGCCTATGTATAATTCCAAGAACAACATACATCTCTTCACAACTCTGGTCCATTAATTAGTAGTTTCAATTTTAATTACCTAACGAAGGACTTGTGTGAAGGATGATAAGACTTTAAGATAATTAAAGTATCCTTCAATTTACGTGTAAGTTTTATTGTAGTGGGAAATGCCCGGTTTCACATTTTCGCGGCCCGAGTTCGAATCCCACCCAAGCATTAATTTTTTCAGTTTTTTTTTTTTTTTTTGTAATTCAGTTTTAGTCTTCTCTTTCTTATCATAATTTGGAATAAAGGTTTTGCATATTGAGTGGAAGAATCCTCCTTTTATGGTGGAGATCAAAGTTCTTTTAGAGTCATTAGATGTCGTTTGGTGAAACCTTGTAAACACTTTATCTCATAAAGGGTAATCTTCATGGAACTCATAGTTGGCATGTGAGTGCACCCATATTGGAGTCAATAATTTACCTGTTTTGGCGGCAGTCAAAGGTCATTTGAGGTCAAAAGAGGTAAAATTGTGCAAACCTTGTATGTAACTGTGAGTGATCTAATACGTGGCATGTTTGAAACCCATGTTGTTTACAAGAACCCCATTGCTTTTGGTGAACGTCAAAGGTCACGTTAGGTCACCAGATTTAAATTGTGAAAACACCGTAAAACATGATATTTCAAGAGTCAAGAAGGATAACATTTAGGGATAAAACTCGGTGCTAGAAAGCATTTCATTTCGGCAAGGAATCACTGAAGCCCCTTCCACATTATGCGACGCGACTCACTGCGACGCGACTTCTCGTCGCGGGCTCAGTTGCACGTCTCAGTTGCAGGCGACCGAACATGTTCGGTCGCATGAGACTGAGTTGTGTAACGGCTTGCAACTGCTTCCAACCGGTTACAAATAAGGAGCTTTCGATTGAGTGAACGTGGACTGCGTTCAAGTCGTTCAGCGTGTCTAAGTGAAAGCGTCGACTGGTTAGGTACGTCAACTGTTATAGCCTGTTTCGATCCTCCAGTGCATGGGTCGACGTAGACGAGTCGTATAAAACATGGAAGTGTTACAGTCGATACGTAGGAATTTGCTCAACCATGCATAGCGCTAGTTAACAACATGGACTTCAGCTTTTTAAAGTTGTTGGTATGTTTTTATGGCGATATGTACAACAGTAACAACATAGGCTAACTTCACGGCGTATTGAACTTGCTGCAAGAAAACATGCCCAAAACAGAACAAATTCCCCAACGGAACCATCACTGACTCGACATTTTAGGTAAAAGGCGATCACAATTACAAAACAGATCATGGCGAGAGAAACTAGCATGTTACTGAGGTGCACTTGTTGCCGCTTCATCCATTTCCATAAATTCTGTGACGTCACACGTGTGAACAGCGTTGCAGTTTGAGACGAACGGCAAAACCAGGGTGGACACGTTCTCGATTTTGATAGTGGACGAGGGAAACGACGTGACGCATGCGCAGAGGCTTAAAATGACGTAATCTCGTAGCAGTCGACTATGTGGACGTGCAAATCGAAAGCTCCCTATTGCTTTACACTTAACTACGCGAAGGAATAACTGCGTCGCAATGAGTCGCATAGTGTGGAAGGGGCTTAAGCCTTTGGGCTTTCTTGTTTACACAAGAACTGTATTTTCTGCACTAGAAAATGATCACTTTCATGTTTGGCTACGTACGTTTCCCACACCTATTACGGGAACTTATATTCAGAGCCCGCGACTCCAGCATGTTGAGAAACAGTGAAGCCAATCACCCATGCGAAGGATCGGAGGTGAGTTCGGAGCAGAATCCAGTAATAGAGATGACTAAACAGTTGATTTCAGTTCTTTGATAATTTATTAGGTGATTCGGGTTCCAACAGACTAGGTACCGTGTGCAGTGTCTCAATTGCATGCAAATGAAGTACTGCACCATAATTCTTAGTGTAATTTTATACACAACAAGGTGGCAGGCCTCAACTAAGTTAATGGGCCTGGAATATATACTTCATCACATTACGGCCGAATGCTGAAGTTCCTATTGACTATAGAATCTACTCAACTAATTTGTTAATTTCAGGATCTATGTCGATCATGATCCAAACTTTTTCGAGGTTACTGCAGGTCCATAAAATAACGTGCTTGGCATTAAAACTTTTTTATTCTGCTGCATGTAGAACTTCTCCAACTTGAGGTCCTCACCAAATAAGTTTCTGGAGACGAGACGTTATCAATGCTGAAGGATCCCACTGCTGACACCAGTTGAATGGAAGCATCAGGAATCTCCCACCTGTCACACACTACAATCCCATTGTTAAAGTCTCACATACATCATCTGGTGAATTCACCTTGTCTGCACTACCCAGTTGTAGATATTAATTGGAGATATCTCACACGTCACACTTGATAGCCACACGCTTGAAATCGTCTAGCTTCATGCTGGTATGGACTTCGATGCTCAAACACATGCAGAGAATTTGAAGACGGGGGAGAAGAAAACCCGTAAGAATTGGCGCGAAATGAAACCACTTTCCTGACACTCTCCCGTAGTTGTACTTTAATGCAATAAATGGAGATAAAGTTTGCAAAGTTTTTCAAGCACAACCCCGACACAGACATTCATTTTCGCACCAGAACGAAACCACTCTATAGATTATTGCAAAGTAAACTTCTCGCGCCAACAATTTTCCTTCGATTACGTAGTTGAATACCAAGTTTGATTTTAATTTAGAATTTCAGGTGGAAAAAGACGACCACTTCATTATCTTACAACGTTTTTTCTGAACCATACATAAAACATTCAAAAGGGTATAAGTATTCATAACCAATTTTGTCATATACAGGCCTAATCATGCGTTTGTGAAGTGTGCCAAAGGTTTGGGGGGCCTTTAGCGCATTAATTGCCTTTGGCTACTGAATATAAAGGTAAGAGCTGTCACATTTTTATCTCTCAGTAGATCATAATCCAAATTTGCTATTTTCTTCCAATAAAAATTCAAGATATTTTTAGATAGAGACTGTTATCCGACAATAAACCTTTCTTTTAAGATATAGTTTGCATCAGTTATTACTATATATCACAGGCTATTGAAGAATAATTCCGTTTAGATTGGCTGGATGATATAGAAATATACATATAAGTAGCCCTGGCTTAATTACAAAGCAAAATAAGCACCTATTAAATGCATCAAGGGTAGGTTGCACCACTGAGTTTTCTTTCCCCTAGCTATCGATGCCACTCCCTCAACTCGTTTACTATCAAACTTGAAGAAAAGTTTAAGTTATATTTTAATGCCATTGCACTGGCCATGCATGAACGTTGTATGACCTTTGAAAAAAAGCTGAGGGAGATAAATTTTTAGACTTCCATGGCAGTATCGTACCTTGTGGAGCAGTTCCAGGTATCGTTGAGGCACCATTATTGAGATGTGCTAGGGGTATAAGTTGCTTCAGTCCGCCATTGCATATTACTAATGCTGGACCGGAACGCAGAGGGTATGATGACGTCATATGACGTAGAAAGGAAAATTGCGCTATTACGGGAAACTTGTGCGTCACAGAATCACAGAATACAGACGGTGTATGTTATTAATAAAGGATATTCAGAAAACGTAGATTTACGGCACAAGAGATTTCGACACCAGTCTACAAAAGACTTCAGCTGACATTTTAAGAGTTCAAGAGACCTCTTAGGTCAAAGGTCAATAATGTGATCGATTTGTTGATTTTCGAACGATCAAATGAAATCAGTATGCAGAGACAAAGTGTAAGAAGTTGAATTAGGGTTTTCGGCGTGGAAACAAGGTGCTAGATTATCCCAGGCTGATTCCAACTTGAGCTTTAGCCAAATAGGAAAGAGCGTGAGGGAGCCGTGAGGGGCTTTCTGGGGCAACCTTCCAAAACTTCCATTATTTGCTCACTGTTTAAGTCTATGGCTTCATGTACCAACCGATGCAAATGCAAATCAAAATTCCTAAAACGAGGCTCATATTTTCCAGTAGTATTGGGTCCCCTCCACCAACAAAACTTCTGTTCCTCAAAAAAACTTTCTTAGCTTTCAAAATAGAGAAGGTGGCCTTACAGACCCCTGTATGCAAGGTGTAGGTGAAATACATATATATATATATATATATATATATATATATATATATATATATATATATATATACAGATATATATATACATATACATATATATATATACAGATATATATATATATACATATACATATACATATACATATATATATATATATGTATATGTATATGTATATGTATATGTATATGTATATATATATATATATATATATATATATATATATACGTGGGTCACGTTCAAGAGATTTTGAATAATCTCCAAATGTTTGTCGATCATACCTATCTCAAATGTTTGTCGATCACCCCTATCTCATTAAAATAGTACCCGATATTCTCGATTCAGCAAAATACTGAGTGAGCCTACTTACCCAATTATGAATTCACGGTCTCTTAACCTGTCTATAAAACTCAAGCTAAGTTTCATTTTTGACTGGGTATCATTGCTCGGATTCGATCATCACCATTGTCCAGAATATCCTTTCGAGTGGTGTACTCCAGATTGGTAAATCATTCAGTCTGTTACTCGAAACCCATATAGGCCTATCATCGACTATTTACAACGGTGGGGTGCTTTGAAAGGCCAGCGAGGCGACGCGCTGAAGCTCAGAGAAGCTGATATTTACTTGCATATGATTTTAGACAAAAGTATCACTCACTTTTGTTTTCTTTAATAAGCAGTTAGTAATACTTCGACCGAGGCACAACCTAGAAGCTATTTCAGCCACCTAACCTTCTTTTCGATTCAAGTGCCCTCAAGACCTACTTTGAAAACACAGACTAGATTACTTGGCAGAAAAATTGAACCTCTATCCCTTTTCTTTTCTTTTTCTCGCTCATAGGGATTTTTTTAGTTGCATTCGTTTCATTTTTTAAATCCCTGTAATAACTTTATAAGTTTAAAGGTGATCAGTCGTCTTGAAATATTCTTTGTGACGTCAGCCTTTTCTTGACATGTTTCTGCAGTCGTCACTGTTCAAGGATACACCGTACAAGTAGCTATGATGACATCGGTATAGCTAGTAGGTATACAGCTACAAGCCGTCTCTTCTTGCTTACCGATTAGCTATACCATGCTTGTACGGTGTATCCTTGAACAGTGACGACTGCAGAAACATGTCAAGAAAAGGCTGACGTCACAAAGAATATTTCAAGACGACTGATCACCTTTAATTTTGAGGCAACTTTGTCTCAGTGCAATGTCGTTGTGTCAAGTTTTCATAATTTCTGTGAGAACAATAATTAAACAATGTGTAGGGTTAATTATTCTATCGAACGCTTAAGAGTTAACCCAATATTACACAGCTAAAATATTTGTAAATTTACACTTATTTTTTAAATAAATGTTGTGTTGTCTTATATATATATATAGATATATATATATATATATATATATATATATATATATATATAGGTACTATTATTTAACAAACATTCATTCGTTAATCTCCAAAAAGAAACAGGTAATCAAGTTGAAGTTTCGCTTTCTCAAAGAACAAACATTTTCAATCTTCAAAACATACATTACCGTAAAAGTTTGGACTCTAGACAGAATTGTAAATCCTTGTTGGAAAATTATTTTTCCTTAACATGTATTTTGGGAGAAAACATGTTCGAGTAAGTATCAATACAAAAAAATGTTTTTTTGAAACACTAAAAACTATAAGGTTCTAATTTGAACGCACTTTAAGGGTTATGATGTCAAAGGGGCAACAAACGTGCTAAGCATTTTGTGTAGTTGACAGAACTTTAGCAAAGAACAATGCCATTATCCGTAAAAGCATTTTAATTAGCGTTAGTGTGGTATCTTACACACTACTTTTTCGCTTGTGAGTTATCACATTTTGTAGTATACCTCCCCTAACGAACTACACTATGCTACACCAAAAACCTACATTTTAAACTAACTTTGTAACGTTTAAGTTATTTTTAGATACTTTGAATAATTCAGCTATAAAAACTACGAAATTGTTATTACAAACAAGTAAAAAGACTAATCAAAACTGGATCCTAATCTATTGCTCCCGGCAAATCCCGAAACACTGCCATCACTCGAGACTAATTCCTTTATATACTTATGAAAAATAGCTTGAGGCACAGTTTCTTGTTCTCCAGCAAATAAAGATATTTATCCTGTTTATCTGTTGTTCTAGGGGGACGACGAAACTGCATGGTGTGTCAATCTTCAAAGTGCCTTATAGTTTGTCTTCTTTTTGAGAGGGCAAAAACTATGGCAACAGAATAAATTTTGGCCAGGTTTCATTGATAATGTTGAAAAGGGTTATGCGTGCTCTCTAAAAACTCCCACGTCAGACTGAAACCGAAATTGATTAATCGGACACCAACCCGGAATCTAGTCATATGTAGAACTTATGCATAAGACGTCACAGAACAGAACGTGCAGTCTCGGCTGAGGTAAGCGCGTAGCATTATAACCGTACACAAACACAAATGAAGAAAGCCTCTACGTGCATATGCGTAAGCTACGTCGAGGGTACAGTTTATGTACCAAAGTCACGTGCCTTATCTAGTTAGCTTCATTGTTTGCCCTCTCACATGACGTCAATGCACATGGTCTATATTTGACTAGACTTGGTTCCCTTTGACCACAGTTGGTTCATTTTGAACCAAATTTAGTCAAATATTTTCACACATTCACTGTAAACACAAATTAGTCAAAACAGTGTCTGAATCGACTAACCACGTTAGTTACGATATTTGACTAGTTTCTGATGATATCTGACTAATTTCAATATAATGAACTAACAATTATTAGTCAAAAATTAGTCAACGAGGCTTCAAATTGGTCAGAAACTAAGTCAATTGGTCAAAAATTAGTCAAATGTTATTGACTAACGTGATTAGTCGACTCAGACACCGTTTTGACTAATTTGTGTTTACAGTGTTCCGGTTCGGTGCCAATGTGTCCAGAGTGTTTTACTTGGAGTGTACTAAGAAAATTATACTTGGGAACTGTTTTTTTTTTTAGATACGGCTGTAACACTCCTTTTAACCAAACTAGTTTGCCGTTACTGTCGTACGGAGGGGGTACATTACCCTTTAATTCTCCCCTCGTATGTAAACATCGTCCCATAGCGTAAAGAATTTTTCATCTTTGGGGAATGCCCAACTCAGCTTAATCTGGAGAACGTACCCTTGGCTAAAATAAGTTTGTGGGTTTCGGCTTATATTGTCGCTTTCTCAAGATACCACTTTGTTTCAATGTATAACTTTCCAAAACATGCGCAAAAATCGAAAACTGATCAAACTCTAACAGCAAAACAAAACGTGTTTGTTTACCTCTTTCGTCCATTTACATGTGGCAAAATGTTATTGCCTTTAAAAAAATCACCGATCAAAGCTCGTGGTGATAACAAACATTTTGATTTTTTACACAATTTTTCATACTTCGCTGTTGGCAACTCTTTTCAATCACTGTCCCGAGCAATCCATCAGTAATATCAGTGGCATAAATAAGGTTGCCAAGAACGCCAAGTATAAATTGCTTACGTACTAAAAAATGAATGGCTTCAAGTGTATCTCTGATGATTCCCTATCTAATGCTTTTCTATCACGCCAAAGTAGATCTAATAAGACTTACAAAAATTAACGTTTACGTAGCATTCCCTACAAAATAGTAACTCAGCGATTACGATTTATCCATTTACGGTTTTACTTTTGCACAGTGGAATACTCAGTGACCCAATTTGCATGGTGAGCGCCAGTGGTAAATGACGCAAGGAAAATACGTTTAAATCAATGGTTAAATTCTCGAGTCTAATTTATTCACCCGTGAGCCTTGTAATCGAAGCAAAAATACCATACTAAAGATTTCGAGAAAACAGGAAACATTATTTAGACACACAAATAGCCGGGAGATTAATAATCAATTAGAGGCATCTGAAATATTAGGGGATGCAAATTGGAATTAAAGTCTAAAATCACAAGAATTTATTCTACAGAGGTTGGTAAACTGAAATCTTTTGCTCTAATAGACCTTATGCATATGACGTCAGAGAACAAAAAGTGCGCCCTCGGAAGAGGTATGCGCGTATCATTACAACTTACACCAACAAGCTGACAAATGCAAACAGCTGATTTATGTACCTATAGACCTTATGCATATGATGTCACAATGGAGAAAGTGCTCCCTCTTTTGGAGGAAGATGGCGAAAAAGCGCGTATCTTTGCAAGTTACTCCAATAAATGCAGACAGCCAATTCGTCAACCAATCGTCAACCAATCGCGCGTAAGTCTACTACACGTGGGGCGAAATCCACCCCGTTCGTGCACGTGTGATACATTGTTTGCACCCAAAATGACGTGAGTGTGATGTCAATGCATACGGTCTATTGGAAAAGCGCGTAAGTCTACTTCGCGCGCGTGGGAAGTCTACGTCGTGCGTACAGTGTGTTTCATTGTTTGCTTTCTAAAATGAAGTCTCGTGACGTCAGTGCCTAAGGTCTATTCTCATTTTCATAGCTTAACCAGTTGCTAATATAAAACACAGAAATTTATTTACTTAATTGAAAATAACTGATTGAGCAACAATTTGTAAAGTCATTCTTGCACAACTCTAACTCAGTTTTTGCTTACTTTAGAAATAAAAATGTCGATATTCAGGGTGGGTGGGGGAAAGGTGCAAGGCCCCTGTCGGGGAAATTTTTCAACTCGTCGGGAGGCTATGGGCTAATGTGTACAATAATGTAGGTAATTCCCGAAGGAGACCAAACGCCGAGACGGCTTACTTATTTTTCCTCTTAATGAGGGCAAATTCTTCAGTGTATTCCCACTTTGTCCATTTCCTTCCATGAAAATCCAATAGTTTCTAAGTTTTTATATAAATACCCGATTTTTTCAAATTTTCTTCAGTTGAATCTACAAACTTTTCGTAGTGCGAAAAGCGTCAGGGTGTGCCATTATTCCTGTAACTCGTCTTGTTTGTCGCAGCTTTGGGTCATGCTGCCCACCTCCCCTACCTCCCGGGAGCTTGGTCTCCTGTTGGGCAAATCCTGCCGCCACACCTGATTGATTTGCCCTTGGAATGGAGTCCTTACTACCGAAACATTTAGTACGAAGCAGTCTTGTATGGTCAAATCATTCTACAACATTAAGACAGAAATCACATTTTGTAGCAAGGTCCACTTACCTTGGCAAAACGAAGACAGTGTTAGAGTGACATAACGATTTATTGCGCAATTCTATTTTAAATTAGGATATTATGTATATTTATATTACAGCAAAGAAATGCCCTTCGAAGATAGAAACTGGACCATAACCTCTCATATTTCAACCTTTGTACCACATATATATCTGGTAATTATTAAGACTTTATTTTACAGCTTAACATTAACATATACAGCCGTATTATACCGACATTGTTTAATTGCAAAATTAATGTATACTACATAAGAGGCTCAGTCACTAAAATGGCACTTGATAGAAATTTGTATTTTATATGTCACTGAACCTACACAAAATTTCTCGATAAGGAAAACTTTTAAAGTGCATGGACCTTTAGTCTAGAATTACAAGTCAGAATATATATTTTAGAGGTTGGAAAATGAAATTCATGCATCCAGTTGCCATTTTCATAGCTTACTCCATTGCTCAGATATAAAACGTTGAAATTTATTCACTTAATTTGAAACGGTCGATTGTGCAATAATTTGTGATGCCCTTCTTGTACAACTCAAATTACCTGCTTTTGGTTCCTTTTGAAATTAAAATGTTTATATGACCTTGGAATATTTACCGTTCACTTGCAAAGCATGCTGTACGGAAAGTGCTTATACAGCCAAGTCACCCTTCAGCAGTAAGGCAGTGATCACATTTTGGTACTATGTGCAGTGGCTTTCAAAAACACAAAGAAAAACAAAGACAGTAATTTGAGTGACATCACAAATTATTGCGCAGCCTACCATTTTAAATTGAGTGAATAATCTTCAACATATTATATCTCATCTCAGGGATGTCCTCTGAAGATGAAAATTGGACCATTCATGTGCATTTTTCAAGCTCTGTAACATATATTTTTGAAATTTTAGACTTTAGGTACACTTTAAAGCTAATTTGTCGATATTTTACGACCCTTTAAACCAGAATGACACATTTACTCCCTTTGCTATCCGCATCAAAGAATACGGCAGCCGGTTTCAAGTCACTCTGAGCACAGAAAAGCGTATTAAGCATTGTTTCTGAATCGCTTAATCACGTCTTTGACTTCTGAGATATTAAATCAATATTTTAGATACCCTTGTCTTCTCATCATTTGATATAAAACCGCCGCCACCAAAGATGTTCACTTTATTAGTTACTAGATATTCGTTTGGACGCTGACGATGCATGCATACTCAAACTGGTAATTTCAAATGGAAAACATGTTCCGTGAACGTCAAACTGTTTAACGATTTGGTAGCCTGAATGATGTGCGACATATGACTTGTATATGTGGATGGCTGAATATGACAAGTTCATTGGAGCTGAATGGAATTGAGCTTAAAGCACTGGAGTGATTGGCGATATAAAAGTTGAAAAATATTTTTTTTGTAGGATGCTGTGATTTCTGTTGCGTAGATTATTATGTAAGATAGTCCACGAAGGAAATGAACCGTATCTTGAATCTTGACTGAAATGTTTGATCATCTCACGAAAACGGAAGTATTCTGATTGTATTTCTGTATAAAGGTATCACGGTTACCCTAATGACAATAGACACTATGTCCGTTTAAAAGCAGTATTGTTATTTCCTGTTCACATGACAACCGGTTTGCTCAACACCTAACTTCATGATCCAAGAGCAATTTAATCGTGGTATAATTTTGTTCTGGGTGTTCAACATGAACGTTTCAACGGTCGCTTAGTCTACCAAGTAACTTGATCCAAGGTAAGCCAAAAGTTATGTCTAGTTGAAAATTGTTTCGTGTTCGCTAAGGTGAGTGAACATTGTTGCTGGTAGGCTATAACCAGTGTTTAGAAGTTTTATGTTTAGATTTCAGGCCTGTAAAACAAATAACGTGGCACTGGGCATAGTAATATATAACGGCCCTCATACACCCACCAACTTAAAAGCTTGAAGTCTGCGTGGCTGCCATTGCATGTGACAGTAACGTATTGTATATTACAGCATGAACTTGCAGGACTACCAAGGTAGGGAAGTGGGAGGAGGAGGAGGGTCTACCAAGGGAAAGAAGTGGGAGGACGGCTGGGGGTAATCTTCGTAAAATCAATGAAACAAACTGGAATGCTACAAAATAGGTTGTGTCCTGTTATTTTCTGGTAAATTCAGGGCAATACTTTCTCAAACGAAAATTGCACGTTGCCTCCACTCAATATTATCCTGTGCGTGTCAAATTTTCCCCACTTTTAGTTATCTTCCAGAACGTAGACAGTATGCTCTCTCTGGCCGGTACTCTGCCGGCAGTTACCTCTTTTGACATAGGCCTGGGCAAAACGGCCCTGAGTACACCCTAAACAACACTTTGTTTAAATTCAGCAAAGATAGTGATTACTGATCATCCATCCTTTTTTGTCTACAAATGACAAGGAAATCCTGGTCATAATTAACATATTCCTGATAGAATTAAAGACTATTTGAAAGCCTAATCAAAAAGTAACTTTTCTGGTAAAATTGAACCAGGAATCCTTGGTTACTTCAACTGGAAAATGCATGGATAATATTTTACCATGATCCTAGTTAAACCTAACCAGGATGCTTTACAGTGTAGGTGTGGGATGGGGTTATTGCAGGCTGTGTCAAGCTGCTCAGATTTGCAGGGGAAAAGGTATGCTAGGCGCACAGGTTCATAAAAAATTTGGGCATTGTCATAAATAGGGACTGGGAATTTCCGCAGAATGACCCCGTGGTTATGGTCCATCTTTGTCACGAAGAAACGTGCTTGAGTGGAATGCACGATTGGTCAAAATTAATGCGCAGACAGGCTGAGTTGCTCTGCCTCAAACGGGAGGGGGATGGGGTGGGAAGTAAAGTCTTCTTGTGAGAGTCGGGTTATTGAAAATGATGTTATGAAACAATGAGATATTGAGCTAGGAATAATCATTCAGCAAAGCTGCTTATATACAATATTACTCACACAGCCATGAAACCTTACGGTACATGATCTGTATAATCATAGATGGTGGGTACGGCTATACCCACCAGACGAAAACATGAAAACTGCTCCTAAGGATATGAAACTCCGACAAGGAGCCAGTAGCAAGAACTTGGTCAACCTTCCAGACCTAGGGATGATGCGTGGTGCTGAAGATTATTATGTATAATAATTACAAACTATATAGACTATGCAGAGACTGACATAGCTATAGCTGAAGGCCCTTTGAGCCCACACCCGTACAAGCTTGTTCACCTACGACCCACTCCTAGGAGCCCACTCCACACTGAAAATTACTAGACGATTCAAAGTATGCGGTCTACACCTGTCCCGTTTAAAATTTGATAACTATAACGCAATCTAGCATTAGAAGAAAAAAAAACCTTTTCAAAATAACAGCTCATAAGTTAGACACCCGCTAAGACCAATTTTGACAGCATAATCAGGCGCGTAGCTAGAAATTTCCCAAGGGGTGGGGGTGGGGGAGCCTGTAGGCAAACTATCTAAGCGTAGCGCCACCATAGTTTGGCGGGAAGCGTACAAGAGAATTTGGCCGAAAATATCTCCCAGATCGCTGGAAATGGCACTTCCCAGGCCTTATAAGTTGCATCTAAACATTTTTTTTTAATTTGAGTTACTAGCAATATCATAAAAGGAATTATTAAAAAAATCCAAAAATATGCTCAAGAGGGAGGGCTGCTCCCTTCGCCCCCTTGGCTACGCGTCTGAGCATAATTTAATTATGATCTTTCACGACAAATTGGTGTCCCATATAAGGGACGTAATGGAGTACCTTTCAACCCCTTCCCTTATTTCCTTTCCCGCCACTTCATATGTAACTCAGTAACTGTTGCAAGAGATACTTTGACAAAGTCCCCTAAACTCTTTGGAGAAAAGCAAGAGCGAAGGGCGAAAAGCAAAAGTTCCTCTCTCCAAATGAGTTACGTCTCCAGCTAAAGGGACACTCAGATTTGACCAACCTCTTCATCTTCTGATTGTACCCGTGCAAACACATCTTTTTCATGGGTGAAAAGATAATAACTTGCAGTCAAAATGTACCATTTTTATGAAGGTATAAGATCAGAAATATAAGTAAGGCAGTATCGGCATATTATAGGGGAATTTTGCCGATACTGGACGAGAATGGGTAATATCGGCCGATACCGATATGTAACCCGGATGATCGGTCCAACACTACTTCAGATCTCTACATCTAGGGTTTGTTATGCCTATTCCCGTTCTAGACTGGCTGAAAAGAAGAGATTTTACACATGATCTTTGCGATCATTAGACTATTTACTCTCATGAATACTGGTCATTTAATCCTGTTAATGATCCGCATGAGTGTACGCTTATACACCTGTCGCTAATTACGTATTTACCTTCATTAGTCTCCACGTTTATTGGACGGTGGGCCAAAGTTCAGTTTCTCGTCACGGCAAACTTCACCGAAACTATGATTCCACTTTCTGTGTTTTCACTTAATTTCATTTTGTTTTAAACATACTTTTAACGGGTCTATTGCATCACGACACATGCATTTTTGGTATCAGGATATATGAACACACAATTGGTCACCTACCCTTCAGAGATCGCGGGGCCAATTTTGAAGTAGGGGCTAATCATCGAAGCGGCCTAATATGTTCAAGAAAATAAAAGCCTTTTAAGGCCCACGACAGAAAAAATGCGGGGGCTAAAGCCCTCGTAGCCCCCTTCGTCTCCGTGGTCCCTGCATTTCACACATGAACAAATTCAACTATATTTGCAAATGAATGTACACAAGCAAATCTGATTGCTTAGTGTACACATGTGAGTAACAGTGCTATGAAAATCATGAATGTACAGTAAGCCTATACATCGGCCTGCACGCAAGGTTTTTTTTCGTAGGATGGAAATGGAAGAATCATACCAATGGACGAATCAGCTTCTTGGAAATAGGTCACACCCCTAATTCCAAAATAACAGCTTTTCGACTAATTATTTTTGTAATTCTATGAAAGAACAGGTCAAATATCCCTTGTCTACGTAACCCTAACCTTAATTTTAACCCTAACCATGATTTTGAAAAAAATTTAAAAATTTTTGAAAAACCGAATTTTCCATTGTCATCCTACGAAAAAAAAACTAGCGGCCTGTACTGCACAGAAGCCTGAAAAGAGAGATTAGTTGAGCCAGGAAGTTGCGACCGCCACGGAGTCGCCATCGTCAGTGGCAACCGTCCCTACTAGTAGCCAGTACGTACTTAAATTCACACTTTAACACACTTGTCCGTGCTTAGTCTCATTGGTGGGACTTCAATTATAGTTGCATCTGTACTTTAAAGTTAAGCATTATTCAGCTGACGCAAATTATTATCTGCTGATACTAATAAAAAGTATTGAGCTCCTTGTAGTAAGTAGAGACGATACTCTTGTACTCGAGGTATTATAACCAAACTATAAGTCTGTACAATATGTAATATTCATATTCACTTTAACTCATCTTATTTAAATAAATAATCCTCTTAATGGTCATGCCATATTGAGCTAATACCAAAGACTGCCAGAAACTGGAAGACGTCGAAAGTATATGCTAAGATTTTTCGGTCTGACAAAGATACATTCTCCATGCCCAAAAGCCACATCGGCCTACTTATTCAACCAAGTATATACCAAAACATGTTAGAGCTAAATACCCCTTCTAGGGACGTAAAAGCATTTAGAAGTAGATTGTTTTATTTCCGTTCCTTGGCTTCGTTCGTAGGGACTTAATAAAAACAATTATTTATCAAATCATTGCACACAGAAAGATAAATGTTTTCCTTGTGAATACAGAGTAACCTGCAGTAAACCTCATGTGCTCGTTTGTTAACGGGCAGTCAACTTACTTAGGCAGATATTTTTGTCTGTACAAGAAGTCTGTATGGTGAATCACACTATGCCATAGTGAAACCAGTCCGAATGCGCTAGTGTGTAGGTCAACACTTGAAACTTCTACCGCACACTTGAAAATATTTCACTCATTTTCAGGTAAGTTCGGCAGGTCCCTTTGATCGCGCCTTGTACGTTTATTGACTTCTTCAAAGTATGTTGACTTACACTTCTCAGTAGGAGACTGTTCAGTTTACATCGGTTATCCTACCACAATGGTTATATTTACAATTCGAAAGGTAGGCTACTCGAGATATACTCTAGCTAGAGTTATAGTCATGAAATGCCACATTGCATACCAATGTACATCCACCTTAGCTCGTGCGAGAAGACTTCGTTATTGTCCCCTGCCGAGAGATATGACATGACACAGTCTCTTTCCAGTGGTTTACGTAAAGATGACCAATTGGCGTTCATTGTATCGACTGTTGGAGTGGAGATGGGGCTATTAGCTAATCATACCTGTCACTTTATTTTCTTACCAAATATTTTCCATTGTCAACGTATTTTGGTAACACTTGAGCGAAAAGAATATCAGTCTACAACTGGTCCTTCTATTTGACCAGTTGCATTTCATGATGGTCACGAAATTTACCGAGGGATCTTTACAATGACTGAACACTGTGAAACGAAAGAGGGTATGGTGCTCCCTGTAACGCTTAACTTTAGGATGTAGAGCAATCCGTAGCCAGACAAGTTGCTGGAAGGGGGGGGGAGGGAATATTTAGGTGGTGAGATATGCTAAAATGCATGAAGACAATTGTATTTTTGTGTATTCTATATGGCAAAACGTTTTATGGGACCGCACCCACCCCCTGGCCACGGGCTTGATTAAAGGACCTCTTAAAAATGGAAATGAGACAGAAAAGAACGTTGCATACCTATCCTTATCATTTATTTGTTCAAGGAAAACTGAAAGGAAAAATGCAGTCACCCCAAACTGAATAAGTATATCGGGCTAGGCTATCTTAATTCATGAATGGCTCTTTTAAATCATATGATAACAACTTTGTAACAGAATTTTTTAAATTTATGCAAAACAAACCCATTGTTTACCCTAAGAATGCCACATTAATGTTCTGAAACGTTATGAAAGATACTTGCAATAAAGATTTTATAAAAGAAGAACAAAGAATTTGTGACATTTAGTTCATCTGTCAAAGTAATTTTGGGGCGACTGCTCTCCCTTTAATCTAAGCAACGTAATGAAACTTCCGGAAGCCCCGAGATAGTCCGCCACTAATACTAAAATGAGTAACACCCAGGCGCATAGCCAGAAATTTGCCAAGGAGGGGGCGAAAACTTAGGCAAACTATCTAAGCGTAGCGCCACCACAGGTTGGCGCGAAGAGTACAAGAAAATTTTGGCCGAAAATGCCTCCCAGATCGCTGGAAATGGCACTTCCCATGCCTTGTAAGTTGCATCTAAACATTTTTTTATTTTGAGTTACTAGCAATATCATAAAAAATCATTAAAAAATACTAAAAACATGGTCAGGGAGGGGAGGCTGCCCCTTCCCCCTTGGCTACGCGCCTGGTAACATCAGAAGTAACAGTAGACTTCTTCGACATAGTAGAGACACGCCTATATAAGATCAATTCACCCAACTTGTTTCTGATTCTAAAAATATAAGGCGAAATACATTTTACTAATTTTAGCCCATGCAAAAAATAGCCCGCCTGCCTTCCCGTCTATACCTTCGAGTCGTGTCTGTCTCAAAAATCATCTCACCAGAGAGGTGTTATTAGCTAATAACACCTCCCTGGTCTCACTGCGGTTTTTCGTCAAGGTCGTTCACCTCCCTAAGTGTTATTCCCCTCTCTGGTATTGTCATTAATGCTTTCCTAAAAGCAGTCATGTCTTTGGTACCTAGATGTCTCCAAAGGAGACTCCCTTGATCATAAAATTGTACTTAAAGGGGCTATAACGTCACCCCGAACATATTTAGGAATATGATCACATCTCTAAATACAGTGGTGACTGCCTTTCAGTGATTGACATTAATTCACACAGTAGCTTCACTCTGGTTGGTCAAGGTCAATGATAACTTGTGCAGTCAGTTGTATTCCCAAGCTACACACAACAGGGAAAATTTTGACTGCCTGGGCGGGGTTGTAAAGCCTTTAATTTGAGTACCATGGAATTAGGGCTGTGATCATACTCGACAATCGTACCTTTCTGAGAAAAAGCACTTTCTTAAAATTATAGAAATTTAAATCTGATTTGAAGCCATTTGCACTGACAGAGTGGGTCTTTGAAACGGCCGCGAAAAACGTTAAGGTGAAAGGGCCGCAGCTCCGGGACACTCTAAACCGGCCGAAGGGGGCCTTAAAGTAAGCAGCCATGGGGCGGTGATCCCCACATCGTCACAACTGCGGCATCCTCTTATGCCTTACAGTTGTGTTGTACCTCCAAGGATGTTGTCTCATCATTTACGTCAATGATCTGTGCATAAAGCCAGTGTAGCAGGCGTCTCATTTTCTAGTTCAATCAGTCAATGCTGAGGATACAGACTTTTCCTTTTCAAATCCTGACCCACGAACGTTATCAGAAACTGTTCAAGGTTTATTCTTAAAAGTATGCAATTGTCTTTCCGTTAACAAATTATTACTTAATGTCAAGAACTATTCTTCTGTAATTTCTAGACCGCCCACAAAGCTGCTAAATACGAAATTCATCACATCAAACTGTAGCGATGAGAGATAAAATCAGGGCGCCAAGTTGTCCTATAAGTTTCTTGGATTTTTTATTATGCAACATGTTTCATGGATAGACCACATTCTGTAAGAAGTAATCTATCTAAGGGAGTTGGCAGTCGTAGCCGACCACGTCATCCATCGGCGCATGAGGCGGGAGTGAGGGGTGGGAATAGCCCCGCATCTCCAGCAAAAAGGGTCGATTTCAGGGCAAATCATGTGGTTTTCAGGGTAAAATTCATGTCATGATTGTTTGCCGATTAGGGAAAATTTCCTGACAAACATCCCCCTTGTACAGTGTCTAACCATACACCTATGACGTCATCTTTCACGTACAAATCTTCATCGTATGTCGTTTACGACATTAACTCTTTCCTGCTTATCCTATTGTAATGTTGAGACAACCCTTTACCAAACAGGGTCCAGTCAATATTTAGTGTTCAAATGAGACGTAGCGCCTGATTTCCAATAAATATTTTCTACACCAAGATTTCTTAGCTTTTTGTAACTCAAAGCCCACTTTTGTTTGCTGAAATTACGCCCCCCCCCCCTCCGTGAGAACCACCTTTCATCATTAACGAAAATATAATGTTTAACCTACATTTATAACTTAATCGCACGAGACAAGCTAGGTAAAAAACTACAGCAATGACCATTCTACTAAGATTCCGTCTGTGTGGGTGAGATAAATTGTGAAAAAGTAGTCAAAGAAATAAAACAAAACGTATTGGATTTTTCCAGCCGACTTCGCGGCTCGCCACACGGCGCCCAGCGGCCCTCCAGTGGGCCCCGGGCACGGGTTGGGAAATCCTGCTCTACACCATACCATTTGTTTGTCTAAAAAGCTTTAAACTTTTCTTTCATGATTTTAATCTTTTTGGACGGGTATGTTTATGTGGCTCGAGGCAGTTGACTTTAAACCTTTAACCATTACTCCCACTTGCTTGGTGAAGTTCATGCCTATCGTACTTGCCTCTCGAATCATATTACCATCACATTCTTTGTACAGTATCTCTCAAACACATTATCAATTCCCAAGGTGTTAAAAGAAGGGTTTCATCTGAAATGAACATTATTACAGATGAATGTACGCAAACTTTTATCCAAATGCTGTGTTTTTCTCGAAATACTGAGCCTACACCTCCTGATTACTTGAGAAACTGTAGGTCTGTCTAGTCAACACATTAAAGAGGCAATCTCAGTGGTAATCTCATCATGTGCAAAGAAGGTATTTGTCTTCTCCTGAAGTTTTCCTGTTGTTTTCTTCTCTTAGTGCTTGTTTTTTAGTTTTACTGATGATTGGTTCTTCCTACACGCTGTTCAACTTGTTTTCTAAGTTGTTATGCACCCATAGAAGCACTAACGAGCTGTAATACCGCTGTAATTAATGAACGTGTCAGGATACTCATCCCTCTTCTTTTTCACATTTGTAATCACTACCAGTTTCTTCATGCCATTGTTTTGTACATTGTCTTCCTCAGAATACCTACAAAGTTTGTGAATTATCTTTATTACCAGACGCTACGAAATCACATTTAAGAGAGCTTAATTTCGATGTTATTTTTCTTGCCGAGGACCCTCATTTTCTCATCAGAGACAGTAAAAGCGATGACCAAAGGGGCCATGGCTAAAAATAGCACCGCCTTTTTTACCTGAAATGAAGTTTTTCTTGCTGTCTATAAACATGAATTACTAACAAAAGTGACAATTATAGGTAATACTAACGTAACAGATAACTTTTGTGTAGGCCAACTATGAAGTAAAACGTAAATTAAAACTGTTTTCGAAAATGCAATTTTTCGGTGCGCCAATTTCGAGTTTTTATTACTTCTACCTGTAGGACAGCTTGAGTGGCAAAGGCCTAAGTCTTTCAAAGCCCCATGTGATCCCATCTTTCTCCCTCCCTTCCTCCCACAGGAAAAGTCCCTTGCAGCATCAAAGGAAACTTCCGTTAGCTACTATTGAAATACACACTGGTCTATGGGTAATTTTTGTAATCTCTCTAGTGCGCATTTAAGGTTATCAGATGATAGTCAAGATTTTACTGAACCATGCCTCATTCTTGTGTCGACAATATCGGAAATTTTCCAGAGCTTGCCCCCGGTCCTACACTAGGACCTTGCCCCTGGATCCTATTAGGGGCCCTTGAGGAAAAGGTCCACACATCGGTGGGGCCCTGGCATCTGTAAAATTAAACAAATCACTCCCTGACTGCTATCAGGCCTTAACACTTTCTTAAATCTTGGGTAAAGGATTCGCCATCTCAAAAGAGAGTCAGTTCTTCAAGTCCCGCACCCTTGGTTTGCTACCCTGGGTCCGACCCACACGTAAAAACGATGTACGTGTAGGCCTACCCTTCATTTCAACATGGTTCTCCTATTTGTCCTTTTATTCATTAATACTATGCTATAGAAGGGGGCGTTTGTCCAACCCCATTCGGTGAAAGGGGGCGGTGAGCTGAAAAAGGTTGGGAACCACTGATATATACAATCCAGACCATTTCAGAAGCTACTCGAACAATCCAGATGGATCGAATTTTCAAACTGAGTTGTAAGACCAGAGTTTGAACCTCTTTTAGCGCCGTAATAATCCTGTGAGAAATTTCCCCATGGGATATATTTTCCATGGGGATTTGTCATGTGAGGACTTTTTCTCATAAAATATCATATCGTTGAATATGCTTGAGTATGAATCTAGGCAAATCATGAACAAATAATGTCTTTACCCATAATGACCACTCCGCCATGCATGGTAAAGCTGGATGTAAAAACTGCCTGTCCTTATCAGTGTGAAAGCTCTCTATGGATTTCAATACTGCATGTAGCTACTTTAACGGCTGGGAACAACATGCATGACCATTTACTCCTTTGTCCTTCTTGAACACCCTTCACAACAACCTGTTTAAAAGCATAGTCCTGGGTGTAGTGAATGTCACAATATATAGATACTCATTCAATCTGCAAGTACGATAAATAGTTAGGTTCTAATTTCCATATGTATGTCTCATATTCAAGTATCTCTCCATATATATATGCTCAGGCAGCTAAAGTCCATTACCGCTCAAACCAGAATCACAAAAGATGCATGTTATTTCAGTACAGTAGTATATAGATTTTCACAAAAATAGTCCATTCAAGTTGTAAGTACTTAATCCTGGCACTCTCTTCAAGTTTAAGAAATTTAAAGCCACAACATACAGTTTTTCACCATGGAAGTAGTAACCCATACTTCCATTACTGCACAACTTCATTCTTGACTGTGTGCTTCCAACTGCTATAGTCCTATAAGCTTCAACTGCTATACCTGCACAGCAGTGCAATTAAGTTGTATAACTCATGTACACTGTGCCTACCTTACAGCTGCGCATGTGTGTACACCAAATAATAGTGTTTTTTTGTACTTGAAAAGCCCTCTCTTATCGGCACACAGCTCATCAACCAATCACAATGGTTTCTGCTCTAGAGTGGGACATGCACTGTATATAACAGTATACACACTGTGCAATACAGTTCAGTGAGGCCCGATTAACTGAAGCGCCCTGAAGAAGGGTGGACCAGATGACTAGTTTATATATATACAATACAGCAGTAGTTATATAGGTGCCCTATAGGCAAAGTACTGTGTACAGTAAAGTGCTGGTTAAATTGTAAGTAGAAGACTGTCTAAGTATATATTGCATCAGTTAGTTAAAAATGTTGTATGGACTAATAAATAAATAAATCAGTGGTCACAACAATAATCATCAACCTATCCCAGTAATTTACGGGGGATAAAATTTCAATTAGCTAATTCAGTGTACAAAAATACATGAAAGGCATATACCAGTGTAGAGTGTGAGTGATATGAATTGTTGAAATAAACCCTAGGTATCACTGGATCATAATACTGTGGACTGTACAAGATCTACATTGGTAGAAGATGTGTTCATTTGAGCCATTTACAGCAATTAATGAATGATTAGCATACAGATAGAAGCAGCTTTCTCCTAGCTGGCAAACACTTTTGCACCCCAGAAGAGTTAAATGCAATGGTCAGTATATGAACTTTTCGTTTCTACCACTGTAACAATATTTGTGTTAACGTGACATACATATCTCACATGTCAGTATATGCTGGAAGCTGAAAACTAAATAATTACCAGGAGTTCCACTCATGTGAAAGGTACTAAACACATGTAAAGCATATAGGGTGCAATATGGTACTGTACATGGTTCAGGTATGGTAAAGTTACAAATGCAATAGGAAATTGCATAGGAAATTGACACATTCCATGCAAAAGAGACATTTCCCATGAAAAATTACAATTCCCGTGGGGACTTGTCACTTCCCGATGGAATGATACTACTTCCTACGGGAAATTACACTTACCGGGAGAAACGAATCAACTTCCATGGGGATTTGTAAGCTTCCCGAGGGAATTTTCCATTTTCCTAGGGAAGTTCACTGGAAATGGTGCATTTCCCATGGTGATTTTCACACTTCACACTTCCCGTGGGAATGCTTGATTCCTATGGAATTCACATGGGGATTTTTGAATCCCATGGGAAAAGGGCCACTTCCCGCGGGAATCTCATAGGCTTTTTATTGTAAGGGGACCTTCTGGTTGTCCTAGTTAGTGCCTCTTTACAGTAAGTACATAAACGTGTTTCCTTTCAGTTGAAATATTGAAGTAGAAACCAAAAGCAATGTTGCTAGTCAAAAGAAAAAGGGAAATTTCAAAGGCCACCTTTCTCAATGAAGTGTTTCGAGATGTTCTCTCATGGTATTGGTCTTGCTAGCTATTTGAATGCAGCGTTGGCTTCTATGCAATTGTTTTGTGAAGTTCTGTATTTTTTTATAGTTTAAATCTTGCTTGAAGTAGTTTTTTCTAATGCTGTGAATATTGACAATTATTGGAACTGATGTTGACCGTAAACTGTTGTACTGACAAAACACGAATGTTATTTTGTATTTGCTTTATAACAGTATTTATATGTACAAACATGTCATAGCACAAACAAAAAACATTATCAGAAATAATTTAACTTTTATAATTGGAAACTCCTTTCTTAAGTTTGAATATCTTCTTTAGCCTAATTTTAGGAAAATATGCTCAGGATAAGTATGCAGCCTTGACTACCTTGGCAGTGCTTCAGTTTTTGTGCGTCAAATTCAAGCTGTAACAGTACTTTCAAAAGGATCATGAAAAGGTGACTGAATTTCATCTGTAGATAAGTGCGTATGTAGAAACATACGAAGAGTTCTCATTATCATGCTGCATCTCTTGTAACAATAGAAATAGCTATTCAATATACTTTAAGTATATCATGAACAACATGGGCGCGATCGGGGGTTGGGGGTTGGGGGACATGTCTCCCCAAAATTTGTGAAATCGCAAATCGACTTTGATTTTTCACACAGTAAATTATTTTAAAATGGGATCATGCCCCCTGCCCCCTACATATTGAGAACAAATCGCCGCCCTTGATGAACAGGAAAATTGTTTCAGTCCTTGCATGGCAAAGGCTGTAAAGAGCTTGTTTTCCTCCTTCAGAATCACATGCTGAACCCTGGTAACAAAGGTGGCAAGTCTAGGTGGGGGTGTATGTGGTAGAAGTGAATTGCACAGAATGGTCAGAGAGACAAGTTAAACGTAGAACTACTCATAATTCTTTTGGAAATCATGTGTTAGTTTATTGAGGCTTTTTGAGACCTTAACAGTGGGTGAATGATCTGAACTAATGTAATGTGATCTCATATCAAGTACCTGTTTTAAGTATGGAGAACTCTTAGCAATGAGAATTGTGTGTGTCCTTTTTTTGGCTAGGATGGATCTTTTATTCCCATTGACTCGAACTACAGTGTTATGTTGTGAACCTGAATGCACAGTACAACTAGTAACTTATTGTGCACTGTATGTTGCTCTTTTTTGGGAGCTGATACAGCTGACATGCCTATAATATAATAACAGCTTATGCTTTTCATGGAGATTTTATTGTCTCACAACACCTTTATAGGAATCCTTCTGTTTCATTTTATTAGCTCAACCCACGAAGTGTGGGTAGAGCTTATGTAGTACTGTAGGAGGAAGAAAATGTATGTCTCTCTGTTCAAAAGCTTTCACCTTGTGCAATTGCTGGTAGATATTTCTAAAATGTGCAGTGAAGCTGCTACATTGGGATGGCAACACGGGGTGCTCCTGACTATATGATTAGACAAAGGAAAGTGGTAAGTTTTGGCTATTTTTCATCATTTTTCCTGG
The DNA here is from genome assembly GCA_029531755.1 of Holothuria leucospilota. Lineage (NCBI taxonomy): Eukaryota > Metazoa > Echinodermata > Holothuroidea > Aspidochirotida > Holothuriidae > Holothuria > Holothuria leucospilota. Next base: position 18,862,164 of record CM055972.1, on the reverse strand, counting down.
TGTTCTAGAAGCCTACATTCATTTTTGAGTCTCACTCCTTCAATAATGTGGTTTAATTACATGGTAGTGAGCTTTATCTGGAGGAGCATGCTCACCACCTTAAATGAACAGCCTCAAGTCGTCAAAAAGCCTGTCTTACAGTTCTCAATTACTTTGTTTTGACTGTTATTCTTAAGGACTTGTTTGTATTTCCTGTAGTAGCCAGTGTTCACTGTGTACACAACTAATGTACCACGATGGCAGAGTTCCTAGACAGCTAACTTATCCTTAAATAGCCCTGTGCAAGCTACTTTAGCTTTTTCTGGGAGGTGTATTTGACAATTTTTCTATTTTAACTTGAGGGGGGTGGGGGTTAGAGAAAACTTAAAATGGGGGAATTTGAACTGTCTGGGACGAGATCATTTTCTCTTTAAGCAATGTTTTCAAATGATAAGCCAATCTGATTGGCCCATGAAAACAATACCTCCGAGATCATTTTTTTCTGTGATTGGACCATGACATGTGCAAATCAGTGGAATGATGATATAATTACCTCAGATGTAATACTTCCATAGTGATATGTAATTGTGCAGTCTGGCCACGTAACCATGTCATGATCGCACATATTCATCTAACTTCGTAAATCTGTGATGGTGAAGGTGGGACTATTTAGCTCTTTTGTTTGTCCATCCTTCTCCACAACGTTGATTTCCCCTAGTGCAGGTCGGTAGCCAGACAAGGTATTGAAGGAGGGGGTAAAAGAGAGCTTTCAGGAAGGGGTAAGATCAGGGTCGGGATTTGATGTCTGAAAGTAGGGGAACCGGAGCCAAACGGCACCGAAGGCGTCGAGCGAGGGCAAAGTTCTCCCAATCTGAAGGCGTGAGGGCACAGAGATCCCTCGTGTGGTCCAGGGACAACACCTAGGTAGGGGTCTAGGGGAAACATCCCCGAAAGCCCTGAGGTATTTAAATTATTAAAACCATGAGAAACATTTGGCTTTCTTAAACCTTGCATCGGATGTGCATTAAGCAGATCACAAAAATTACATTTTGACCATTTTAACAACAGCCTTTCTTAGGATAAGAGATCATTTTTATTATGAAGAAGGGGTTTGGGCTCGTGGGTGGTTACAATGACGACAGAATAATATGTATAAAGCTATGAAACACGCAATGTGTTCTTCAGAAGTATAACCACAAAGTATTTCAATACGGGTGGGCGGGAATCTTGCAGAAGAAAACAGGTAAGAAATTTTACGGTAACCTTTTGTTTTTCTTTATTTTAGTTGCAATACTATCCATTACACAAAGATTCTCCTACTTTCCCCAGTCACCTATTCTTTCTTTAACCTTTCATTTACGTCGATGATCTGGGACAAGGAACCCCTAAAGTTTTTTATTACTGTGAAAAATAGGATAGTTTCAAACATACAGTATATAGTATAAGTTTGTAAGGACGATCACAGTTTGAGGGTTATCAGGTTATATCGGTATATAAGACTTTCCAAAATGAATGAACTATTGTTATAAGTAGTTCTTACAGAGACATGGCCACGGGCGTCAGCGGTATAGAGCCTGGAAGAAATTTCATTGCAGGCTGCACCTTCGTAAGATTTGGTGGGCGGGTCCTCTCGGGGGAAATGTCTCCAAAATTTGATAGCTTTTGAGGCCATTCTGGATCATTCCTAGAGAAAACCTTACCTTCATAGCAGGTGTCGAATATGTACTCCTCTTTGGCGTACATACTCTAACACCTGCGAACAATGACAGAGATTATCCAATTTCGTTATATTCATGAGCCCAATATGATTTTACTTTCTCGACTGTTGATTGGTTTCAATATATGAATATTCATATTGCACAAAAAGGCTTCAGCAGCGACGTTCACTTTTACACATTAAGTCAATGGGACTTCATTGTGTGAGTTTGAAGCGGGCGAAATCACACACTAAAACCCCATTGACATTTGTCGTTTGAAACAGCATGACAATCAAGACTTGCTTTAGTCGTTTTTTTCGTTGAATATTTATAATTCTGTTTGTTGTGATCGTATATATGAATAGTTAATAGCATACAGTTTTTACGCAGTTTGACGAAGAAGTCTTGTGAAAGTTCGCGGACGTTGGTATTACGAGTGCAGCCAATATAGGTGCAGGAGTAATACACGTCCGCCGGGCGGGCAAGAGAAAACCCTGCAAGAGTGTACTTTTAAATGTTAATGAAACATTTTTTGTTATGACGATTGCAAATTTACCGTACGTCACTTTGATGAGGAAGGTGAAAGGTGGTGGGGAAATTGCACGGCGGAAGGGGTCGAAAGGGGTTGCAAGGGTCTTGGAAATAGTAACTTACCTCAAGCTATCTTACAGGAAGTAATAACGAGGCAATTCCACCAAACGCCAAAGTTTTCCAGCGGACAGCATTACTATCGAGACACCTACTTATATTGAGCTCAAGGGAAGAAAATCGAAAAATTTATTGAGAACTGCGAATTGTGTATGCATGGACCATGCCACCATGGTGCATGCAATGTTATCTATTAGTACTGTCAGCGATCCTTGTTTCAGGGCTTCAAGTCACAAAAGTGTGGCGGGGAGCCCGACGTCAATGCCTTGAAAGAATTTTTTTCAACAACAAGCTTTCTACAACAATTGCCCTTTACCTCTTCACCCTTGAGCTCCGCCAGTGTATTACAGTTTTTAATTGCGACTGCCCACGAAGTTCAAAAAAAAAAATCTTTCTGGCATTTTTTATGGCATTTGATATTAATGTTTTCCTTCATTGTACATTTCAAAATTTACCAAAAATATAAAAAATTCCCTCATAATTGCTCTTGTCTCCCTTCATTTCGTTCATTTTTTTGATTATTTTTTGATTATTTTTTAAGGTCTGGAAAAAAGTGGGGCCCTTGCTCTCTCCCCCTCAATCCCGCATGTGGGTATGATATTTTGCAGAGGCGAAATATGTTAAGATATTTTAAGGCGATGGAAATGTTTGTTTTCAAAAAAATTTAAAGGGGTGGTGAAACTTTTTCAACGATCCCCCTGTCTCCCTGTCCCCAGTTGACTGGCCTGACCGTGATTTTTTTTCTGAAGCACCAGTTGTTTGCTGGGAAAAGGTACACACTATACATCAACTTGCAAAGTAGCTGGCAAGTAATTTAGAAATAATTTATACAAGTTTTCTGTTAGTACATGAAATTGTGACCAAGCAAACCAAATACCACTGACATAAGTATATTTGAGAAGGCTGTAGTTACTTCCGTATCTATTCGCAGAAATGGTAAGTGGCATATCTTGAAACTGTCAAAGATGTCAAAATAATTCATTCGAATGTCTCATAACGCTCTTAAATCTATACGAATTGAGGAACTTGAAAGTACCCCTTTTAGTTACAATAATAACCCAAGCATTAAAAGTGCGGAAAGTCATGACTAGATGGAACACCACAACAAGTTCAACTTCCTCAGGGTAAATGTACACCGTCGGGAAAGTGCACGAAATCTTTTGAGGATGACTTTAAATGTTTCGTGATTAATAGTTGTTAGGTTAATTTTGAAGAGTATATGTTAAGGAGTGGAAGTGTCAAATCGTAGAGCGGCGTGTGAGATTTATATCCCTTATCGGGTTTTTATGGATGAGAGAGTGTGCACTTTTACTACCTAATCATTCCATATGGGGTGGGTGTACATACATAAACTTTTCCCCTTTAAAGACAGATACTCGTCACCCCCACTTTTACTTGGGGGTAAGCAAAAGGCTCAACTGGTTACTGCACTGATTGACATCAGTCTTACAAAATTCAAAAGATGCAGTAGCTAACATTACACATGATGCATAGAGAGTGTTTTGGTTACACATAAGGGCCTCGTATGCTCACCAGGGCATGGCTTCATCAATAAACTATGTTTGTGTCTGTACAAATTGGAGCTAAAGACAGTTATGGGCGGGGCTAAAAGTGACTTAGTTGGGAGAATAGGAAATGTCTGGGATGAGTAGATTTCCCCTTTAAGTTCAGAAGCTAAAATGGTCGTTTTATTGCAAGCTGTATAGTGCCATCATTAAGCATCTTAGTTTCCATTTGATGGATGCAGCATGCGACCTCTTCAATTAATTGAACAAAAAAGTTTGTCCTGTCCGCGGGCTAGTCTTTAGACTTGGCCAAGCCTCTCGTGGTGTCCTCTGTTCTCTCTGCATAGTCGTGTGCCGATCTTTTGATCAACACTACCCTCTATCGGCTGTCTACTGGTATCGCTCTCCATAGAGAAAGCGATACCGAATAGGCAGCCAATAGAGGGCGTGTTGATCAATAGATCGACACAGTGCACACGACTATGCAGAGAGAACAGAGGACACCACGAGAGGCTAAGTTGGTCAAGTCTAGCTTGTCATGAATGTGGAATTCTACACGGGCCCTGGGGACTACCCTTTAGTGTGTAAAGAATACTGGAATTGCTAACTAAGGTGTGTTTCCTGCAAGGCAACATTCTAAATTGCCTACGTAACAGTCTGTAAATTATATTTCTTGATCATTCATATCCCTAATCCCTTGCTTTAGGAAGCCAAGATTCAGTCCTTGAGCGGTGAAGTGCGTTACGTGGGTTAATTCCTAAATTTAAGTGTACCAAAAGTCTAGAATTTGTCAGTTTGAAATTTTAGGGGAACGTGCTCTGCCCCAGTTGAAGTAGTCCCCTACACTTATGCCTATGCCTTAACACCAGGTGTAGCAGAAGTTGTACAGGAAGCTGTGACTTGATCCAAGTGGCAGCCGGCTCTGTGGATGAAACACATCACATAGGATTTTTACATTCCTGTGTCACTTGTATCTTAAAATTACCTTAATGAAAATGCGATCCAGATTCAAATACCTGGCTATATTATGATTGTATGGAAGAGACAACCTTTTAAAAACCTAATCAAATATATTACACTGCCGTAGATACCTTTGTTTCAAGGGCATTGTTGTGCCTGATTTTTCATGCTCTGGTGACTAAACTGAAAAGTTTTTTAAACCCCTCCCTTCTATTGTCCAAGTGGGGCATTTCATGGGGCATATATCATGTTACCACCACCATCCCCTCATGCTTTTACAAATGCAATGATCTCTGAAAGGCACAGTAGTTCGTGCTCGTGCTTTTTTATTGCAATGTAAGCCTAATGTGCCCATATTGGAAACTGCATAGACTAGGCTAGAGAGAACTATAGCAGTCACCCCAATTTTTTGTAAAACAGTAGCTAAATTTTTCAAATTCTCTCATATTTCCCCCTGGAACTTGGACGATTTTACCAGTGACAATCCCCAGCCGGGTATTTCTTAATCTGGACAATGCCCACCAGGACAATTTCCGGCACGAATTCACATTCAGTTATTAAATACTTAGCCTGCACGAATTCACATTCAGTCACAAAATGTTACCTAGGCGTCAGAAGCTCTTCTTAGGAGGGTGGAGAGAGGGCAGCATGTTGTTTCGGACCGCAGTCCTTTGGAAAAGTTTTGATGATTTAAGGGCACGATACTATTTGGTACGACATATTGTGCAAATTGCAATGAAAATTACTGCAAACTTTTGACACATTTTTAGAGTGAACAAATAAGGGGTTTTCGTCCTTGAATTATGGGGGGTTGGCAGGCTTAAGCCCTCCTAGTTCCCCTTCCTACACCTATGAAATGTCAAATTCTGTAAAAGGATCATTTATGAATAAGGATACCAGGCAGACCCAGATGACGTAATTCTTTGGTTTTGGCCTAAGAAGGCTAAAAGGTTGACCAGGAAGGTTAGAGTGACGTTTCCCTGGTTTGAAACAAGTTCAACAATATATTATGTGGTTATATTCGTAGGCTCCGGTTTTCTTTTCTCTTCACTACGCCGGTATCAGAATATACAAATTCAAATTGAGAAACTGTCTTTTCCCTCCACGTAAACACCAGCAACAGATTCTCATATTTTCATATCAGATATGTTTCACTTAAGGACCGGATAAATTAATTGCATGGTGTAACTACCAGCATACACTATTCCTATTACATTTCTATCCTCCGACCATTTGGGCCAGTCTCAGTTCACTCGCGGTTACTTCAAACAAAGTTTTGGCTTCGTTGTAAAAACAGAAACAAAAACAAAGAAAGAAAGAGAAAGCTTTAGAGCAGGTTTATGGCGTCTATAATTTTCTGCTCTCTATTTTCTTTCTAATGGGCCGGCCTAATAATAACGATTTCTTGCAGGGATACCCGTTAACCGATTAAACTAGTTTTAACTGTAGTCTGAAAGGGATACCATTACTGTATGTAAGCTTATGAGAAGATCATTAAAATTGCCTTCCTAAGAAAATAATGGATCCAAAACAAAAAAAAAATTCTTCATCGACCATTCTGACCAAAGGAAAAGATATCTAACAGCCTTTTCATACAGTACTTCCAAGCAGCGCGTGCTATTAAGCTGTCAATAACAATGTAGTTAAAATATCCTACCTCCCGTTCGTCCCATCCCGTTCGTCCCCTCCACAGATATAGCTTTTAGTTCAAAAACTTTTCACTTTCATGTGTTTGCAGTGAGATATAGCATGGCAAAAATGTTTCTGACTGGCTGCCTGCTAGGCATAGGCCTACGGGAATACATTTCACAAGGGAGGGGACAGAAGGTCTTCACCATAATTTTTTCCGTGAGTGGCCAACCATCATAATACGACTTTTGCCTAAAAGACATTTCCTTTGTCCTGAAATCAACTTATTTTTGCTCAGGGGAATCACCCGACCCCCAGACCCCCATCTTGTGCGCCTGTGTTGGTAGGGGGAAACATCTTTTCATACTTTGGGTGGCTTGAACCGGGGACTGAGGCTTTCAGTCCATCCCCTCCTCGTCCCTAAGGCCCTGAGGTAAACAAAGGTCCAATAATTTTCAGTTTTAAGGAGTTTGTCTTAAAAGTCCAAAATTACATTTTAAAATGTCAAAAATTGCTGGTTCAACTCCCCTCTCCTCATCTTAGGGGTAAGGGTGTGAAGGCCAGGGGCTGACGATTTTCTTGTTTGGCCTTAATTTAGTTCTTTTGTTTATTGGACTTTATTTTAACCATAACAATTCAAGCATCAATTTACATATGAAAATATCAATTTTTGACCAGTCAAAAGAAAACTGTATCAGTTTTTACATGTACGGCCTGCTTATAACTGTATAATAAAGCTTATGTTTAACATAAAAGGTTGTGTGACATGCCACCAAACAGAGCTGTTTCACTTGTCAGTTAAAGAATTAAGTCCTCTAATGAAAGATCCGTTGGAATTATTTCAATATCTTTTACCGTTCTCAAAATACACGTCATCAAAGTTCGATGGTTTCTGAAGAAACTCATTGCCTATGCAAAAATAAAGATGTGGCGTGTTGCACAGTGTTGAAATTTCTTTTGTTAACCCTATATAAATTATCTCTTAATTACTGATCAGATAGATTACAGTTTGTTGAGTGATATCAATGTTTCCGAAGGAAAGAACTTTTACTTTCATAATAAACCCCTCAGGGGATAACAATACTTCCAGGGTCCTTGAAATTAAGGTTGAAAAAACAAAGGCTAACATGAGCCATATATAGTATGTCCATCTTTCGATGTCACATATTTGCATATTTAGCTCATGTTTATTCACGATACAAGTGTGAAATAGAAATGACCCTGTAAAATGGTCAAAATATTATGGATTTTGATGGGAACTGCAGCTATTTTCTGGATATGTAATGCTTTTTACATCAAATGTCCAACTATGGTATTTTCATGTCACACGACCTTTAATTTAAATATACGCTCAAAGAAAGGAATGATACAAATAGGGTGAACAATTTAAAATTACGGTAATTGAAGTCTAACAAGTAAGGCTGAGGGCAGTATCGAAAGAAGCTCGGAAGAGCTTATGTGTGGACCCATATATTGAACAATACAATAACAATACATAATTACACTGAAAAAGAATTACAGATATGAACAATACAATAAATTAGACGTGATATATTAGTTATATTTAGACAATAAGAATAGTTTAAGTTTACGTTTAAATGATCCAAAAGTACGAGTGCTCTTTACATCTACAGGGAGTGAATTCCAGATCTTGGGACCATGTGTATTTAATGAAACGCTGGCTACATTGTAAGCGATAAAACTGGGGTCTATCAAATCAGACTTGTGTCTTTTGCATAGCCATGATTTGGGAAAAACAATAGAGAACTTATTTGGGACTTCACAATCAGCTGATTACGGTTTGTATTAAGTCTATCAACGCCGCCCACACACAGTACTGTACGTGCCTTTAGTAGTGTAGGCTCCTACTTACTCTTAGGTGTACATTGCACTGAAGTACTATACAGAAGGTCAACTGAGGATCAGCTATGTGGCTATATGCCAGAAAACTGAAGTATGAACCATTATGTTTCTGCACAGAAAAACCCACCAAACATGTATACACCCTCAGACATATACTGCTCTACTGGAGGGTGTGGGGTGAACCTGTCTTCATCATAGGCCTGCAGGATAATTTCTGAAGATGGGGCGTTTTTGCCTGCTCGAAATAAAACATGTGCTGCCCGAGAAAGTTGCCCGATTTTTCCCAAAACCGGCCCGAGAAATGGGGTTATCCCAAACCCCGGGGACTAGCGCACCCAGCCCCCCTGGATCGTGCGTTATGGTGTTTATATTGTAGTGTTATCTATAGCAGAACTGTACTAACAGGCCCGTAGCCAGGAATTCTTACACAGGGGGGCACCAGCACCTCATAGGTGGGCACCGAAGAAGATAATTATGTTTGTAGACAGTAGAGTCACCATATGATTACAGTTTGCGGGAACTACAGGGGGTGATATCTCAAGCTTACCACAGCCAGCTTAAAGGTATCGGATTTTCGTGTGCACATACGCGCGAAGCGCGCGAAAATTTCACTCTTGTGATGGACATTTCCGCCTCCTTTTGCAATACAAAGACATGGAAAGTCTCCACAAGTGAAGGGAACAAGATTATGATCATGATGATGCTTCTTCAGCTTCGCAAGCGCAGGTGAAGAGTTGAGTACTTTGCGAACGGCGATGGGACCAGGAGCTGCCATTAGGGAGTCTTGGTGCGGTCCAGTATAATTTTGTTAGGGACCCAGAGCCAAATTCCCCAAATGTCTGAGGAAATAGCAAAATGGGAACACTAACATGGAGCTTTGAGCAGGACTTTGAATGACAGTGAGAGCACACCAATCTCTTCACAGTTCAAAATTCAGATGGTCATTATCGTATTTCTACTTTGAACGAAATTTTGCATGAACAGAAAAAAAAAATTTGAATAAACTTGGTTACGATTAAATTTAGCTTCAAACCGTATAGTCATCGAGTTACGAATGTTACTCAAGTTACTAGATTACTACATGAAAACCCCCTAACTAACTAACTAACTAACTAACTAACTAACTAACTAACTAACTAACTAACTAACTAACTTGATACCCAGCATCTAAGTTTGAGCCTTCACCTAGCTTTGGCTAGAATAGTTCACTGGAATTTTTATGCAAATAATGTTCATAGGCGATATAACTTCACTTGTGAGAATTGCGCGCGAAGCGCGCCGAAATTTTGCAGGAAAATTGTTGCCACGGTAAAACCTGCATACAGACTCAGCAAAAGCCGGTGAAAAGCCCGACGACGGGACGAATCTCCCCTTAGGGGTCCATCAACCCGAAGCCCGGCTAGAAGCAATGGGTTACAGAAAGGATTCCGAACGCGAAATTTTTGGCGCGCGACGAAAAATTTGGGATTCTGTTGACGAAAAATTAAAAATATTTGGTTCTTATTAAGGAAAATTCGAAACTTTGGGTTTCTATGGAAAAATCTGCCCTGCTCGTCCTAGACAGGTCCAGTTCTCCCGACTAAGTTACTCCTTCCAAAACTGTATTGAGCCCCTTCTTGTGCAGACACCCGTTTGCAGACACAAACCTAGTTTATTGCTTAAGGTCATATCGTGATGGGCATACAAGGCCATAATACGTAATCACAACATTCTTTGCACATGGTGTGTAATGTGAGCTACTCTGCATCTTTTGACTTTGATGTCAATCAAAGAGCATTCACCACTGACCAATTGAGAATTTTGCTTTCTCTCAACCAAAATGTATGTGGGGTGATGTGTGTCTGTCTTTAAGAGCAAAACCAAGACGCCGGGCGACTGGTCGGGAGGCGACCTTCCACCACCCCTGGACATTGAGACACTTTATGTTTCTTACAAAATATGTTTATCATGATGTTGAGTCTGAATTAAGAATCTTCCTGATCATAAGAGAAAGAGGACAGAACTTCTCTTGGATTCAATTTTGTGTTTTTCCGGGAATCACACCTACACGAAAGAACAATAGCCTGATTGTGGAACCTTTACCTTTATATAAAGCCAACATATCTGCCCCCGGTGTTAAAAACATATGTAACTGAAGATGAAAGCGCGCGTAGCGCGAGGAAATTTTTGTAATTGTGTAACAAAAATGTTACAGAAAGCAAAATACGTTCATTATTTAACGACTTTTGGGATCATTTTTAGTCAAAAATCGCCTGGTGTAATACCAGAGCCATCGTTTACACGGTATTAAAGTTTTATTTTCGATCGATTTTCCATATGGACGGGCACAGTGGTCCGCACAGGGGGCGTGCCCCGGCCTGGGTACGGGCCTATGTACTAACTCTATAAGCTACGGTATCCTTGAGTCAATATACTCTCACAGCTGTAATCACACCATACGTATGCGGATTAAATAAGATCTATGTACTGATGACCATTTTAGGGTATATTGTGTTTTATATTACAACAACATGGCACAGACAGAAATACATTTGGCTGTTTGGTTGTTACATAGATGAACTGTTCAGTCTCATCAATACTGACCTACTTTGGCAATAGGCCCCTCCCGAAATATTACTCATTACAAGAGCTATTTTTGTTGTGTGATTTACAAATGTGATAGGTTTTGGTAAAAGTATTTTTCATAAGCCACAAAGCAATTTCTGTGAGAATTCCTATTTTTGGATACTCAAGTTACCAACCTTTCTTACTTTGACTAGCTTATTTTCCTTCAGCCATAAATCATGATTTTAAAGGCATTACAATTTTTTATAGGCAATATTTCCCTTTTAACAAAGATGTAGTGGCGATTAAGAAGGGGACTAACTATGATACCATTTAAAAGAAAATGTCTGTTTATCTAAATGCAAAAAATTAGTTTGATGTGCAAAGTATTTTCCTTAATTTCGACTTAAATTCCTCCCACATGCCTCCCCCCACTATTAATATCATCTATACATCAGGAGGAAACCATAAACTGTCAAGGTATGGGGGCGGACCAAACTAATCTAATGACGTCATAGTCGCCACCTGATGGAAAAAACCTCGTGGGAGGTCCAGAGGCCCCCTTTAGGACGTTTCTTCGTAATGAGGACTACAGGTTAGGGAAAATCTAGTCATATCGGAATATTTTCCACGAAGCAAGTGATTTTGGGGCATTACTTTTCGTACTTGAGTTATAAGAGGTTGAACCCCCAACTCACACGCCTTCCCCCACCCCTTCCCGTGGCTTTGCGCCTACGCTACGTCGAAAATCCATTAGTGTGACATTTGTCGTCAACATAGTCTTGTAAGTTTTATACAAGGGCTACTTATTTTAAGTAGTGAAAATTTCGACTGAGCAATCGTCTAGTTTTTCCACGTAACATCCACACTTTACTTTGCCTCCAACAAACTGAAATTTCATTTCAGCTGCTTCCTTTTTCGCTCATCGGCTCCTGCTTACTTGTTGATGATTTTAGACGTTTAATTTTCCAGTTTCGGCTGTCACATGGTTGTGCAATCTACATAGCTGGCTTGACGCTCTTATCCTTAAATGAATCAAAGGATTACACCGAAGAACAAAGAGGCCTTCACTGCGCAGTGAAATAGCGCTGCGGCTTTCATTAACGTGATTAATTCCGCAGCCTTCCCCCTTAAGATGTAATATGTGCGGGTATAGTTTTAAGATGAAAAATCATTAATACTCCTTCAGTTTCCTTTTTGAGCACACGTAGATATTCTTTTTTGTTCTTTTAATATAGTTTTTTCTCACAATACGGCATGGTACCGAAACAACTTCAGTGTCTGGTGACATGAAAATGCCTTACCTGCTTATATATACCAGTACCTGCTTATATATATACCAGTACCGTAAGCAGGGAACTGCCACATTAGTGGCATGAAGTTCCCTGCTGTAAGAAACTTAAAAACTAGGATCTCATATTTTTCATCACCATCCACCAAAACATAATCAATTTATACTATAATTTTTCTTTAACACCTTGGACATGAATAACATAGGCTAATATATATATATATATATATATATATATATATATATATAAATAAAGAAATATAAGAATATACACGTAGACAAACAAATGACGGAAAAATACTTCAACTTTATTACGACGTTTCGATAGGCTCTACCTGTAAGGTGGCAGTTGAATATTTGTATATATATATATATATATATATATATATATATATATATATATCTATATATATATATATATAACGCTAATTCCCACCTTAAGGGGAAATTGTTATATCTGCTTGTACATAGGGCGAAAAAAAGATAATAAAATACATAAGAAATAAATTCGCCCTAACGTCTAAACATATCATTAACGTTATTTCAATGGCCAGCCATCCGTTCGTGTTAACAGCGAGGTGTCCGTAAATTTGACAACTTTGAAGTAATGGCATCTAGTTTGTAAATCTAAGAGGGCGCCCTTGTAAGTTTACGTATTCCTATAGAAAAAGTGTGTGGAAACGTTAAGGCGAAACTTATATGTCACCCGAAAATTTTTTTTCCCCTTAAGGTCGACTTTTCAACAACAACTTTCCCCCTAAGTGCCGAATTAGAGAAATATATATATATATATATATATATATATATATATATATATATATATATATATATATATATATATAAACAAGAAGAAAGAAGGGACCAGTCTCATAGTTGACAAACAAGAATATGTATTCTTGTTTGTCAACTATGAGACTGGTCTCTTCTTTCTTCTTGTTTGTACTTTTCACTGGAATACACGTGGATCTAACTTTTATTATATATATATATATATATATATATATATATATGCATGAGTGAGAGTTCCACCCGTTGGAAACATACAAATAAACAAACAAAAAACACTGGTAATGTCCTTGGTTCCAACATAGTATATTGTGATACACAAAATACACAAATTTTCGGACCCCTGGTCCTTCTTCAGGTGTAAGAGCAAGGTGACTGATAACTACTTCTTGTAAAATTGAAAGTTCGAAAGAAAGCCTAAATCTCTATTCAACCCGTGTCGATGTGAACCAGCCCTTAGGATTAGTTGCGTTTCAAATAGATTTCTTTTGTTGTGCTGCGTCATGTTGCCATGGATGATTGCAAACTTAAGGCAATTTAGACTGTGGTCGGGGAGATTGAAATGTTCGGCAACCGAAAACCAGCTTCATTGAGCCGTATACTGCTTTTGTGGTTGTTGAACCGAGTGCGAAACGAGGTGGAAGATTGACCTGTGTACTGTATATCGGGGCAAAGGGTGCATAGGATTAGGTAAATAACATGGGAAGTATCGCAATTGAAGGGACATGGCCTAAGAATATATATAACCAGAGGGGCTTAGGCGAATGGTGGAATCAGTAATCATATGGTCACAAAACCTACACCGTGTCTTGCCACATTTTATGTTACCCTGGGGACGGGAGCTGTTGGTTTTCAGTTTGCGCCTGACAAGGAGTTGGTGTAGATTGGGGGGTTGTCTTCTAGCAATAACAGGGGGGTCGGCAAAGACTTCTTTGATATCCTTATCTAAACTCAAAATGGGCCAATCCTTCTTAATAAGTTTTAAAAAAGGATCGAGTTGAGCCTTATGAGTAAGTACAAAAGGAATATGTTCTGAAGTTTTGGTGGGATTGTATCTGAGAAGAAGATCCCTGGGAACGGAGGAAATTTTCTCAAATATTTTCTTGATAAATATATACGGGTACTTACAATTCAAAAAATAATTGAACAAAGTGATAGCCTGATCTTGGAAGTATTGTGGTTCGGAATAGATACGTTTGTAGCGCAGAAACTGACTGAAAACGATAGACTTTTGACATATATATAAATATGTGTCACGAGGTATTTGTAGCCTGTTTGTCACTTCTGTGAATCACAAGCCGAACTGGTGTAGTGGTCACAGACTCTGCCCGGAAAGCGGAGGATGGCGGGTTCAAACCCTCGGTACGGCTCAATTTTTCTCTCTGGTATTTTCTCTGAACCTTCCCTGCTTTGATAAGGGCTGTGCTCTATCTAGGATTGGTATAAAAATCCAAGATCGAATGTACTACTATTTACCTTTCGACCTATATATATATATATATATATATATATATATATATATATATATATATATATATATATATATATATATATATCTATCTATATATATATATATATATATATATATATATATATATATATATATATATATATAGTAGGTAGAGTGACGTAGCGACTTTTATATGAATGAGTGAATCAACGCTGTATTGAATAGTCGCATGAAGACCTTAGGCCATTGCTCCTCTAACATAGGCACTTGCCTTATACTGAAAGAGGATATTTATATGTGAATGGAAAACTTAGCCTCAAGCAGGATTCGAACCAGCGACCATACAAGGCGGATGCTCTGACCACTGAGCCATTGAGGCCTATGTGACAGAACGCGGCAAATTGAGCTTAAATACTGTCGAGTCAAGCTTTCCATTGTTACGTCATAGGAACGCGTCCCATGTAATATTGAGTAGGTAGAGTGACGTAGCGACTTTTATATGAATGAGTGAATCAACGCTGCTATATATATAGCTGTATTCCAGTTCCCTGGATGAACAGAGGAGATGTTACTCAAAAGAAGAACCCTCAAAACCCCTCCTTAGCAATCTGAACCGTCAGGTTAAGCCGTAATATGCCGTTTGTCTTTCCAGGAAGTTGTTAGGACTCCCTGGTCTTTTTTACAATTTCTATAGGTCTTTCATTGCATAACAATGTAAGCCAAAAAGGGGGTTATCGTTTGTTACATTGCTAGTATCAGTGAAACTTGATCTACTGCCTCAAGATTTTTAGTCGATAAAGAAAAAGATTTTATTGCATCTTTTGACGCATGTTGATACTTATTTGAGAATATCAGTTTAGTTTTATTTGTAAATATCTATTTAAATTTCATTTTTGACATTTCCAGAAACTCCCGGAAGTTTTCCGTGATGAGATAACAAAAATAAGGTCTTCTGCCACTTGAGCTCATTTGCATGCTGTCCTTTGCAAATGGCTGCTACTGTGTTGTGATTTTATTCAATTAAAAACAGTAGTTTCGTGTTCATCAAAGCATGCCCTAAAAGTAATTGAGGCGTCGATTTGATATGAGAGCATTGTTCTGCTTAAAGACACTTTGATTAAGAATTTAGAGACATGAATGATGTTTCTAGGCCATCGAAAAGAAACTGGGATAATTGAATAAAGGAAAGTCCAGGTAAGCCTATAATTACCTGGTAAAAGTTGGCCATCTCGCGATGAAGTGGATCTTCTAGCATTAGCGTCAATTAACATATGCATAGGAAAGAGAGAGAGAGATAGGGAGCGGGAGTGATCGCCCCCAGCCTCAAAGTTGGGGGCAAACACCCCTTTCCTCCTCTGCACTCTCAAGTAATGATACCTTAACTTTAAGTGCCTGCAACAAGCCAACATGATTGTTTTCTACACATTCACAATTTTTCCTATTGACATAAAAATATATAAATCATTGAAAAATTAAACAACTTTTTTTCATGCGTTTCGTGCAAGATATTGTTATTATGGATATCCTTTATGTGCTACGGAGAGGTAAATGTTGCCTAAATATGCTAATATAGTGTACAAACATCCCCATGTCATACACACCTGGTTCTGCCTGATGAAATCTGACTGAAAACTTTGTTGAAAGTACATGTGTTCATATTTCTTAGATAAATTCCTTTCCAGACATTATGCTGTAAGTTTGCTGTTTAGTTTCGTTAAGTTTTACCACCTTATCGCATGTATCTGAAATATACAATAACGAAGTTCAAGAGGGGTGAAGAA
Source organism: Holothuria leucospilota (assembly GCA_029531755.1). Taxonomy (NCBI): domain Eukaryota; kingdom Metazoa; phylum Echinodermata; class Holothuroidea; order Aspidochirotida; family Holothuriidae; genus Holothuria; species Holothuria leucospilota. The sequence goes on along the minus strand of CM055972.1, from coordinate 18,846,031 downwards.
TGTCCTTAACGCAAGCCGTATGTAGACTATGATTGGTGAGACCGTTTGATCTGGCATGCATGTTCGTTGAATAACGACATTCTAGGCTTAACCATTTTGCATTATACCAGACGTGGATCCAAGGGGGGGGGGGCTTTCCCGGCCTCATGCAGCCCCCCTTTTTTCGCCACATCAACAATAACAAATACGAGAAAATTAGCACAATGTTAATCTAGAAGAATATTTAAGGGGCTTTCAGTCCCCCCTTTTCGAAATGTCTGGATCCGTGCCTGTATACCATTTAAACATGACTGGTACCATACATAATAGAGGGATATAGGAGGTCGATGTGCCCTTATCAGCAAATTGTCCAGTTTCTACTGGAGCCATTCTGGGTACGATAAAGTGTGACACTCTTATCCCCGAGGAAAACAGTCTGCCCGACTGTTAACCTTTTGATGCACTAAAGTAGCGCAAATCCTTTTGTACGAATACATTTTTATATGGCGACCTTCGCGCGCTCTAGAGTTTATTTGCTTTTGTTTCATACTTTTGTCCCACCTCCATGTTCAAGTTGTTGTTTCATTTTGTACATATTGCATTATGCGGAAATAAACTCAAACTCAAACTCAAACTCAAATGTAGTACCGGTAAGTAGTATTATGTCCTTCCACCATAGTTAGTTACCCAACTACATGCAGCGTTCACACTTTTATCACGTTAAGATTGCAAAGTACATCCCAAATAGCATAGCATACTTTTTTTTCGTGTAAGGCAGGATGCAATGCAAACAAGTTTTATTGAGGAGGACTCTGTTTTTTGATTTGCTCATGTTAATTACAAATTCGGCTTATTGCGAAATAGGGTTAATATGTTCATTATTCCAAAACATACTTTGCTTGTTTAAAAAACTTTGGTTTTCTGGACAATAGATGGCAATTTATCAGGGATGGCACCAGGTGGGGGAAGAGGGTGCCCCACCCCCCGCGTCGTGGAAGGCTGTCCAGTGTCATAATGGAGCCTTAAAGGGTTCAGAATGTAATCCTCAACGACTACCAGTCGCACACTTGAATTTGCAAAATACCCCCCTTCCAAAAGGAAAGACTTCTAGTTATCTTTAGTAAAAATCTCAAGTTTTTAAATTTTCTTAAGTAAAAAATAAAATAAAAAAAAAAAAACGACGGCTTTGCGCGTTTAAAAAATGTTCCTTCGCCATCCGCTCAGCAATCCATCTCAGCAACGGGTTGCTGGCCTTTCCGTCAGGGAGCTTGGCCCTCTGTCGCGAAAGTCTTCGTACCACCCTTAATTTCTAGTGCATGATACACAAGTGAAAAGATAAAAAGTAGCATCATTTTGCTTCTAGGTTCCTTCCAAGAGAGAAATAAGCTTTCATAGTAAAAACTTCCCAACCCCTGATCATGCTTGTGAAGTCACGTTAATTAAGCTTCCCTTTGGACAGTTGGTACTCTAAATTTCTACATCGTGAAATCTCGAAAAGAATAATCTTCTGATGCACTTACAAGGTCTGGGAAGTGGGCCTTTTCCTGCTATTTTCAGATCTTGAAGCCATTTGGGGTAAAAATTTTCGTGGTACTCAGCGTGCAAACTGATTGTGACACTCCGCCCACATAGTGTCACAAATATATAAGTTCTTCTAAACATTGCTCTACAAAATATTGCCCCCATCTCCCCCATTTTCCAGACCTGGCACGGCCTCACCCTCAGGTCATTGATCACACATTTTCCCCCACCCCCACTTCAAAATACCTTCCTACTCCTATGATTAAACCTTCTAATTTGTCTCCTTTCGAGTAAAAGCTCCCTGGAATAATCACCTTAATCACCTAGGGCATATTCCCTCAGAAAAAGGAAGTGGAATCTTTCTGCAACGGTTTTAAGGTGGTGTACACACTGTGATGTTATATCATAAAGTTATTTTTGAGTCTCTCCATGATTACACTGCGCAAAAACTTTTGCTACCCAACGTAAAACATGTATAATAGAGCATAATGACGCATTCATAGCTACCCTAACCTGTGAGTGACACCGCCCCACCAGGATCTATGATCTACCGGGGTAAGGAACTACCGTATAACCTTTTAGCAGGAATGTCACAGCATGTGCCTCTTTGTGATACAAAGTGATTCAGAGTTTGGTTTGATATTTCATATTTTCTTCCACGAAAAATTTGAAGTTCTTCAGCTTATACTGCCATCCTTTCCAACGGGCAGATATAAACTAGATTCAGTCATTTACCAACAGGAACTTCTAAATATTTTAATATAAATTAATACCCCTAAGACAGACCAAACGTACCCCTGCACACATAATGATGATATAATTCGCTGATAGCGACATTGTGGACATCTAACTGTACTGGTTTTCATACAGTTTCATAACTTCAGCTCCTCCCTTCCTATCCTAGTAAATAATCTTTATTGACTTACTTTTCGTTCTCATTCTTCCTTAATTTTGTCTTTATTTCCTTTTCATATGTGTTTTGTCGTCAAGCGTTCTTTAAAGGCATACTGGCATTACCCTTACATCCTCAGCTGAATTTACTGAAGTCTATCTCCTACCAACTGATCGTAATAGTAGCAGTTGCATAGTGATGAAAGGCAATACAACCTTGCAGATACGCTATACCTTTAATCCTTATGTAAATTAGGATAAACAGGTTAACTAAACATATCTTTTCTGGCGTCTAGAGGGGTGAAGAACATTATCCAAAATATACAGGCCCGTAGTCAGACAAGGTACTGCAGTGGGTAAGGTGTCTTCTAGGGAAAAGGGGGAGGGGAGATATGTTGAGATATATTAAGGACAAAATATTTATTCTTAAAACTTTCCTATCGGGACGTGAAGCTGTTTCTAGGGAGCTCCCTATGCCCTCTTGAATATGAACAGGAGATTAAAACTGTTTGTCTCATAGTTTTAAGGAAAATTGTCCTTAGAGTGGTGTCATCAGGCCTTTAAAAGGGAAAATGTAGTCCCCTCAATTTGAACTAGTGTACCCCGTCACATTAGTTCAGGAATGGCTTCTATCAATCATGTGACAATAGTGTTTCTTATTTCTTAAATTTATGCAGAATAATTCTTTGGTTTAACTTCAATATTCATTGATTTTATACAGGAACGTTATGAAAAGTAATTGTGAGAGAAATAAGTGGAGATCAGTAAGATTTAGCAAATTTTTGAAAATAAACTTGGGGCGACTGTCTTCTCCCTTCAAACTACCATTAAGAGGCATTACTACTTATCGTAACCACATCATAGAATATTACAACTACTGTATAGTTTCCCTTCTTTCTTCTCTTTACCGCCCCTTTTCTTATTTTATATCTTGCACCGCACGCGAGGTTATTTTATCTTTTCCTTAACGAAATATTGTATGCATCGGAGGAAAGGGACAAACAATGCACCGAAACTGAAACTACGGAAGCAGTTGGATGCCAGATGCACCACTGTGGGCTATGATAGGCGATACACTTTTATTACCAAACCAGTACTTTTTGTGTGCACAGTTTTCGCCAACAAGATGGTTGTGACTTGATAAATGACGTTATTGCAATAAATAAAAATCCCCGTGGTCAAAGTTAAATGTACTAATATTTGCTTAATTACCAGCATAATTCTGAAAACCGTAGGATTAGCTGTGGAGGTACAGTTTACAATTCTATTTGTATCACAGTTCTACAGAAAGTTGACCTGATGTTGAAAAAGGTATACACAGTGGTTGGTTTTCGGACAGCTGGCTGAGTTCCTAGAGCGTTTTACAGACATTCTCGATGAGGACGTAAATGATTGTTTTACATCTTGTGAGAATGGAGCAAAATCATTCGACTGCAGTTTTGGAGAAGGCTTGTTTTCTTCCTCATGTGCCCTTTCTTGAAAACCAAGTTTTGACCACGAGATTTTAGTTAACTCGGCGACGCAATCGGTAAGTAATGTGGGGTTCGAGTCGGGGCGGACTCGTAGCCAGACAAGGTTCTGAAGGGGGCGAAATAAGTTACAGAGGGGAAAATATTTTTATGGGAGAATGTTGAAATGCATAACGGATGGGCAGTACTAATTTTTAATTTTCTCACGTGGAGGAAAGTTTTGTAGGGAGGGTCACCTCCTCCCCCCCCCCCCACTTGGCTATGGGCAACACGAGGAGACACTGAAGGAAGAATCACCGTATTGTGTTAAAAATTGACCTGTTGGATTGAGCGTGTCAAAGTGATAATGTCTCAGGGGAGCAATAAAAAGGGGTGGTTGAATACAGCTTTTGGTTGGATTAGTCAATAGAGTAAGGGTTCTCAACATAGGACACGAGGACATTTGGAGGTGCTCATGATCTATAGGGGTGAGGAAACGTCTTGCCAAATCTGCAAAAAATGTTGAAAAAGTGGGAGTGGACGGCATCCTTGTCATAATCTCCAGCACGACAGTCGTTTGATGATTCTATATGCAATCACAGCCTTCCTATAATCAATCTAGCACAAGTTAAGCAGTCGCGACATGATAATATTCCTTTCATTAAGAGTGTACCATCTTTTGTTCTCTGTTATTTGTGACATTTCTGTTTGCTATTACAAGGTGATTAAAACGCGGCTTTGGAAAACTCTGAGAGACATGTCATGAATTTTATTTAGTAAAAGTGCAGATGGCAAGACCATCAACATCTTTGAAAAAATATAATTTGTCTCTCCTGTCATGAGGTTGTCGGAAGCACATGTAGATAGCATAGTTCACTTTTAGCCGGAAGAAGTTGCATCCATGGTAACAACAAAATGGCGACGATGTTATGTTTTAGGGTTAAAAGCGGTGATCAAGAGGTAAGGATATGGGGAACGCGCCACTTTGCCAACCTCACTTTCTTATGTCTTCTAATAGGCAAGTAAAACAAACAATATAAAACAGAAAGGAAATCGTAGAATTAGAGGAAAATTTTATATAATGAATTACGTTGAGAACGTAAAATGAGTTAAAACATCGAAAAACGTCATTTTTGGAGTCCTGCCCGCCCCACTTTCAGACATCAATGTTTTCCTTGGCTGTTTTACTCTCCGAAAAGAACATTTATCTTTGCCAGGGGTGCACATCAAAGATCACGTGTAACCCAGGGGTACTCCGATAAAAAAATTTGAAAACCTCTACAATACAGCATGGTCAGGGTTTCCAATTCTACCCTCACCATCCTTCCATTTCAACATTAGGCCTGCTTCATGCCCCCCATCAAGAAAACTGGTGATGTCACTGCCATCTGTCTCAGGTGGGGATACCCACCTTGGAGGAGAAGGGGTCATCACATCTAAGATCACATCTAAGTAAGCATGCTGTCGCTTATCCACACTTAGCACACAAATTGCAAACTGTAAGCAAGTACAATGAAATCTCCACTTCCTGTCAACATGCTCGTTTTCATGTCCATAAAGTGTTCACAAACATCTAACCAGTCAATTGCGGCTAAAAGAAATTTCCGGGGGGGGGGGGGGGAGTAACTTGAAGTCAAGAAGCCTCGAACAAATTAATACAATAAGACCAGTGGGGCCGAGTGGTCAAGTAAAAAAAGGGTGGGCAAGTAAAAACATATGACAGATGTGAGATGAAAAGAATGTTATCGTCCAATTTTACAAATACTTTTCATTATAATAATTTTCCTATTTTATGCTATTGTTTGAGGCATTAGGAATGCATGCAACGCAAACTTTGGATGGGAGGGGGAAATTTCTCCCTGTGCCCCTATGGAGAACCGCCTGTGTAACGCGCATAGGAACAACTATATATTATAGCATGATTGTGTTTTTACATGTCTACATGATGTTCGATCTATCCTCTCCCCAAGAAAAGGCCAAGACCAAATGGCAAGAAAAAAAAACATACGAACAGTAATACACACCACATGTCCATATACTATACGACAGTGCCTTGTTATGACAACGTATACACCTGGTAAAAATTTCCCGTTGAGTTTGTAAAAGCATAGAAACAATTCCAAGTGGTCTAGACTGACAATAAACTGGTAGAAAATTTAGTTTAATTATGTTTGCTAACAATTTTTTGCCAGGTTGCTTTTGAGCATATTTTCAGTGAGTGTGTGAATGCAGTATGCCTGTGCCGTGTTTAACCACATTAATTTAGGTGAAAAGAGAACTCTTTCGTTATTTCGGCTGGTTACAAAAATATTGCTCAGGTTGACGGAAATGACTGTGTATTGTACGAGGACAGTATTTAGGAGACGGTACTCTTATGCACACTTAACAAACATGTCCCAGCTGGCAGCGACGTCGTTAAGGGAGGTATGGGGGGAGGGGCTGGGGGACGTCCCTCCTGTAGAAAACAATCCATCTCAAGAAAAAATGAGCTATAGTCAATTCAATAATCTTGTTTTTTAAATTCTGTTAAACAGGACAGCTTTACCCAATTTTTGAAATATATAGGAAATTTGTATACCTATGATTTTGGTATCAAAAGAAAGCTATAATTCTGTGTTTGTCATTGGTACTGAAAAGTCAATATGACCATATGACTGGCCTCTGCCATGGTGCTTCACTTATTTTTTATATAGGTTGAACAAAGGCCCTCTCACACTAGACGCGACGCAACGCGATACGATGCGATAAAAAAGTTGAAAACATGTAATTACTTAAACCCATTTACTCTTCGATCGATACGACGGGATTAAACTGAGTTGAGATAATTTCACCTTAAGCCCACTTGCCGCCCAGCGATATTTTGTGTGACCAGCGATTAGACAGAGTTGCTATATTCATATATCACGTGACTAATCGGTCATTGAAATATCACTGACAAAGAGAGAGAAAAAGTCGTCTGTAGTTTGAAAAAGCTGGCGAAATGTTTATCGTGTCGTATCGTGTCGCCACATATCGTATCGAGTACAGTGTAAAATGGGATTAAAGTGCCTTGCCAAATGACGTATCCTCTCAGTGTGCATAGAGAGAAGTCAACATTTGTGGCCTCTTTAGAGGTTCTGAGGATTTTAGGCTTCCTAAACACTTGTGCTTATTGGATAACTTTGCGCATGTTTTCGGCAAAAAAATGAGCGTGCACCTTTCGCCTTTGGTGCCCCCTTCCCAACTGATGTCCTTACAATGATCACTCACGTATTTTTTTAAGGGATACGTGTTGCACGCCATATCCCAAGCATTAAATCAATCACAGTGTCAGTTCCTACCATAAGCCCTTCGGTCTTCCAAAATGATCCTCTTTCCTTGAACGAAGAAATGCCTGTTGAAATTTAACACAAGACTACCGTAGTCTAGCCAATAACGCCAATGCAGGAGCATGGCGGAAAGTCTTCGCTCTGAAAATTTACGTGATTAGCAAAAAATAATGTCATAAATTTTGCTCTGAAAATTGACGCTTTTGACTTAAGATGGTCATTTTCTTCTTGCTCGGTCCCCCAACCTCCTAACTCCCCTCCATCTCTAACACCTACACTCCAAAAAACGTCCGGATCAGAGGGGCACCGACTCCAAATCCAGATCATTTAGTTCTTCAGATTTGAGTAAAAAATGACCCGGATTGGGTCTTTTTCAGCCAAATTTGATTACTGCAAATAACACGGACTTGGGTCGGTGTCCTTCCGACATGGATTAGGTTCAAATTTTTATCAAAATTTTATCCGGACGTTTTTAGAGTGTATGGTGGTTTAGAGTGTATGGACAGGCACCTTTACCGCGTTCAAGCATATTAATCTTATATATCATCTGTAGAATTCGTTCCAGTTTATCAACTTTAAGTAGGGAATGACCAGTTAGCGCAGGGGTGTGGAACCTCTGGCCAGCGGGACATGTAGGCTACGGCCCGTGAGACTATGTGATCAGAGGCACTTCACTAATATAATGTCAAACACATGAACTAAAATTGATAGTATACCTTTTGTTACCATTTTCCGGATATTTTATATAAATAAACTGCATATTACTACTACAAGTAGTGTAGTCTCCCCCACAATGTGCACAATACAACATGCAATGCATACCTTGTGGGTATGCATACACAACAGAGATGTTTTCAAGTCTTTTCTCAGCAAGTCAACTGGAGCTATGTTAGGGACTCAAGTCATTGACTCGAGTCTCTGTGTTATTTCAATATCGGTAAATTGCAAAGAATTTTTTCAAGTCAGGTAGTGTTGGCGGATGTGACTCGACTCGCGACTTGAATACAAGTCTGATACACAATCACTATGTGAAGAACCCTTGTACGACAAGGGAGCTGCGAGTCTTCCTGGTACAACTGACACCTGACAACGTCTGAACTTTGCGTGAAAGTATACAACTTAGGAGTTGCACCATCACATATTCCATCAGTAACAAACCCATTGAAAATTACTTTCATGGGATCTAAAACTAAAAACTAAAACTCCTTTACAGACATATTACTTCCTAAATAATTTACAAATTGGTCAAATTGAGATTTTTGTGGTATGTTTAGCCTTGCTTATCAAATACCGGCCTTTTAAAGATCGAAGGTGATCTCTTTTAATGCTCACAAATTCCAGCATACCTAAGAGTTTCCAGTGTTTTGCTTCTGGCACCTGGTCACACGCCATATGGGGTAAGCTTCGTTCTAATTGGCCGAGTACGGCGCCGTTGGCTCACGATTGGTATTAAGACAATCAAAATAGACCTTCAAAGCGAAAAAAAATGGTTCTCCACCAAGGTTTCCCACCCCTGAGTTAGCGTATATGTGTTTAAATGGAAACCTCGGTAATCATTTTTTTTCAGTGTGACTCTAACCCCCTTCCCCTTCCCCAGTAGTTCGTTTAAACCATCGTCATCCAAACACAGACGGAGGCTTCCTGTACTTAGCTAAGGCGTTCGCCCGATGTCACCCAAAGGTCAAAGGCTCGTTGTCGTACTGACAGTCTCACACTTACAAAAGTTCTTTTTGCCTAGAATATACTTTCGGCGATATCACACTGGATGCTACTGAATATCGAATCTGTACGTACTCGCATAAACCCACATTATGAAAATTGAATTTGTACGTACTCGTATAAACCCATATTATGAAATGTACATTGTTCTCTTTCAAAATGTGAAGAGAACGACAAGCTTAGCAGACGTAGAGTCACGGCGGTTTCTACCTTAAAATATCTGGCCAGTTAATTTTTGTTTCCCTCTGTTCGAAAATAGAATACAAATCCCAGAAGTAACCTTTATTAATTAATCTAAAAGCGATGGTTACGAACAGGATAAAGACTGTAAGAATGAAGATCGCTATATGGCATGTGTGTCTTGTACAATGTTTTTATAAGTCGTACGGACTGAGTATGTACGTTGTTGCAATTAGGTCATCTACGTAAGTTGTCCTATAGTTTCGGGCGTAGGTGACGAAGATGCACGTCTATGAAGTGGGAATTTAAAACGTTAAAATATTATTTTGAGGAAGCTGGACAATCATAAAAACAGCCTCAGCTAGTTCTGCATGCGATATATTGCTTTAAAGTACACAACACAGCTAAATAAAAGTTCGTCGAATACAATTGACAGACTTATTATAGGCCTTTTTAGCACGTACTGTCAACTGGTCCATGAGTGTGTAATTGACAGATGTCCAGACCTCCATCAAAGTCACCCCTACCCCCTTCACGGCTAGCCCAAAGTCTTTAGTAAAATGTAAAATTTGTCTCAACACATGTCAGGATATCCATACGTAAAATGAAAAATAGCAGCTTTCCACGTCCCAGAAATAGTCAGGTAAGCACCCCTCGCCAGTCAAATTTGTTCACCCCATTGCACCAGTGAACTTAAGTTCTCCATTGCCAAAACAAAATTCATTCTCAAAGGTCACTTATATGATCACAAGCGTAAGGGACTAGTCTTCTTCCGATGGGGGGGGGGAGGGGGGTCGAGGTATACTCTAAAAACAAAAGATCGAAATTCACTCCAAAAAGAGCGTGCTGTGGGACCACTCCTAGTAAGAGTGAATTTCACCAGGAGAGGAGTGAAAGTTCACTCCAAATAGAGCGATATTTCATTCTATGTGTGTGGAGTATCGCTCTGTTCGGAGTGAATTTCAACTCCACTCACGGTGAAATTCTCTCCTACTAGGAGTGGTCCCTTAACACACTCTTTTTGGAGTGAATTTCACTCTTTCGTTTTAAGAGTGTAAAACACTTTTGCCCAAAATATCAGTGCATGTTTGCCCGAAAGGAGTAAACACATTTCCCGAAAATAACAAACTTTCTACCCTATTGGTTGCAACCCTTGTCCCCCTTCTCACTTCGTACGCCAATGTATTATGGATTGATCTGGAGTTAAGATGTTCACATCTTGAACTAGAAAAAAAGAAAAGCTCCCTTCGGTTCACATCAAATAATTTCAGCTCATCATCTTGCTGATAAAGCAGACCTAGCTTTCGGAATACCCAAATAGTATATTTTATTCTTGTACTTATTGTGAGAAGGAAGGTTTTTGTTTATATTCAAAATTTAGTTCTCAGTCTGCCCTGGTTCAGGTTGTCAAGAATAACACAATAGTATCCACTTTTAACGTAGTCTTTGCTTATTTAAATCATAGTTCCTGCTTACACGGAAAAACCTCTTGTTGTATACGTGTGCAATTGCAAGATGCATCGTGCCAGATGCATTTTTGTGGAATTAGTTTATTTCAAGTGTATGTATACACTAAAGCTGTATTGTATATCATTACTAAGGTCATAAGTGTTCAGCTCTAAGCATTTGTTGCAATGGAGATGGAAATTAAAGAGTCGGCAGATTTAAGAGATCAATTCATCATGTGATCACGAGACTTGGAATTCATCTGCTCATTATGGCATGTGAAGATACACTTTGGTAAAGGAGCATGGTGAGTTTACATGGCATTTAAACGTCCTTACGTCCCAAATATAAGAAAATATCTTAGATCATTCATTAAGCCATTGAAACTCACCAACATGTAATTTGCCAGCAACAAATCAGTAAACCTCTTACCTTCGGATAGCATGTATCGAATGTATACGTTTCTGTCACGTAGCCTACATACTCTAGTACGAGAGCAGCGATTATAATATAGGCGCAGGAGTAGATCACGTCCGCCTGGCCGGCAAGTGAACTCGCTGTGGAAACCTTATTTTTTTGATACGGAGGTTACCAATTACCTAGCTGATTATAAATCGGCTATCATTCCGAACATATAAGTCATCGTTGTAAAGAGTTTTCATGCAACTAAATAGAATTGTTTTATCAGCCTTTAAACAAACTTCCATGCTTAAAAGTTCCATTGAACTCCTTCATTATCTTTTACCATTCTTAAGATACATCTCTTCAAAGCTTGACCGTTTCTGGAGAACGGTTGTTCAATGCACACATGGTTATATGAAATGTTGTACAGTTTCTGCATTCCTGTTGTTAACCTTCTGTAAATTATCTCATAATTTTTCGCAAGGAATTTCATAGTTTGGTGAGTGATATAAATATTTTTCAAGTAGCCGCCTCTTATTTCCAAAATAAATTTCTCTTGACATATCAAAGTAACAACTGCAATTGCAGTGAAGGTTTAAAAAACAAACGACATTAGACTTTTTTGTGAGTCCGTCCTCCACGCCACAAATTTGCATATTTAGCTAATGTTTGTTTATGAAACAACTTTAAAATTTTGACTGAAATTGTGTCAGTTTTCTGGTGTCTAACTCCTTTTAAATCAAGTATCTATCCAACAGTCAGTTTTATGTCATCTAACGTTAAAGCTGTATGATCTGTCCTAAAAGATATATCGGTATACCGTTCTGTCCATACCACTGAACTTACAAACAGGAAAACCGAAATCTGCTGCGTTTTGTAGACCGGAAGCGAAATTTGTTATCTCAAAGCGAATGTGGCGATTTTCTAAGTTTTCATTGAAATAAAATTTCCCATTTTTGTCCTGGGAAAAAATTTCCTCGTCCCGCCCGCAAAACGCAGCATATTTCGGTTTTGGTGTGTACGCACCTTTAGTGGAAAACTTCACTCCAGCTTCCGGTCACATTCAAACACGTGATTATGGGGCAGTTCAATGACACGGGTTTACAATCACATAGACAGGCCCATTCAGATATTGCAGTATATCTGTATTTTGTGAAAGTTCATGTGTCTTTTCTCGAAACATTGAATAAACTTTAATATATCTGTATACCGTCACACCATGCGCGAAACGAAGGTATGATGTTGACATCCACCCAATCTGCACAATATTTACGACAACATAGGCAAAACCGAATATACTCCAGTATCTCAATATACCGCTGGACCTTGCGTGAGACGATGGTGTTTGCCAATTCCTGCTGGTACAGCGTGCTGTGCAAGAGAAAACACCACTTAAAAGTTGATAGTTGAAGTAAAGCCCTCTAAAAGTGCAGGCGGTGCTTGCTTATACTTGAGACAAGGAAAGAGTAGGCCCCTGCCTCAAAAATTGTTGAACTTTATACTGACTAGTCAATGAAAGAGCCCGATTTGATATTTGTCATGCTACGCATGCGCACATAACGCTTGCGGGGACAGCGAAAATCTGTATCAACGCTTAAATAAAAATAAAATTATCCGGCGATCACTGGCACTTTGGTGGGGAGGGGCCTAGGGGCTGCAGCCTCCGCGTTTTTGCAAATGACACCGTAGACCTCCTCCCTCTATACAAGACAAATATTTTACTACAGTCCTTCATTGACTTTTAAATCGTATAAAATTCAGCTCAGACCCCGAACATTTCTACCTTTTACTCAGTGACGTCACTCAAATTTCAAAGACCCGTCACTAATAAGGTATAGAGTACAAATAAGCGAATTATTTGACGCCCCCTCCCCTCCCCCCCCCAAAAAAAAAATCCTCAAAGGGAACCATCCCGATGAGTAGTTTTCGGCGAATGGATTCTTCAGGATAGGATATAGAGCTTTGGTAATTCTTGTAAAGTACTATAATGTGCACAGTCGTCAAGAGCTATTGACAAGAGAACTTTTCTTTATACATGAAGATTACCTCGTTTATATGAGGACGAATACAGGCCACAGGCAGACGGTTTGATATCTGCCTCTGGTTTTGTGTACATTATTATGGGCGGCCAACAGGGCACAAAAAGACGATAATTAAAAAACATTAAAGAACCTAAACAAATTAAAAAGGGGGAAAACAAATAATAAATAAATAAAAACGCAAAATAGAAACAAAATTTTGTGTTTTCATTTTTTTTTCTTATTATTTGTCTTTTTTTTTCATTCATTTGAGTCCTTTAATGTTTTTTTCATAATCGTCTCATTTGCCCTCAGCTGTTGGCCGCCCATACTTTTATGAAACTTTTTACATAAAAAACATTTTCAACTTTTCAGAAGTAAGAATAAAAATCAGTACCAATCAATACTTATCAAAATTGATAAGGTCGGGCTGCCGTTCTTGAAAATTTTTAAGAAAAACCATCCAGCTCTGATATACTGAATTAAGTCATGCACTCACCGTCTTTGGAGAAGAGAAATCTGCTTTGAATCATGGAGATGTTATTTGGGAATAGCAACTTTCCGTTTGAATCATCCCAGTCAATTTAGTCTTGGAATATCGTGACCGGATTCATGGTTTGTCACAACCCTGCTGAATTTGATTGCAACCTCTGAGACCTCCCCTACCCCTCCCCTTCCCTCCCCATCACGATTCCTGTACTATTACGGATTTGTTCTTTTCGCCGCCACCCTTATCTCCATAAGAAATAACTTTCTCTTTTACTTTTGAAATTATTATCATTCATGTTTGTTGTTACCTTGTCTATATTAAATCGGTAAGCAGGTTGTCAGTTAGTTTGATCAGTTGAACCATGGGCATAAATTCACGAACATTATTCAATATCTATTTCGTCCCTGGATGTATACAAAAAACCAATTTTACATGGAACAAAATCTCTTCTAGAATCTTAGAAGGGAAATTTAAGTAAGACATGAGGGTAGCATGAAACTTGTTTTTAAATTTTCTGAAAAATATTTCAAATTGACCTCAGTACGTTCTGTAGAGATGAAGAACTGTGGTTACTGGTACAAACAGTCGAGTGCTTTGTTATTCAAATAAAGTACTGGTATTTATCAAAAAGTCATTGCTTTCTCATTGGTCGGTTAGATACATGGTGCGTGTAAGTCGCACCTTTCAGCGTCGGTGAAAGAAACTAGTCGTTCACAAAACATTTGAAATTCACTTCTGAGGGAAAACGAACGGAAATTATTTTTTCTGAGTAGTACCTTCATACACGCCTAACCATGTGATACGAATCTCAGAATGGGAGTACATCAAAACTTTGCCTGCATGATGGTGAATATTTCTTAAACGGTATGTATACTAATCGCCTTTGCATTCGATATTTTTCCTGCAAAGTTTGGGCATTGCCAGTGGTTTACAAACGGGCTGGGTGGGAGGGGGACAAAAGAACTTATGGAGTGGGTAAATAGCATCTTAGCTGCATTATTGTTTTACGTTTAGGAAATAACGGGTTTTAAGAGGGACAATCACCACCCCTTCTTCTGGTAGGCACTGATTCCCCTAAACTTCGTAATACATTTTAAAGGAAGACGCTGAATGTTTTGTCCCCACTAACGGTGCATGACCAGAACTGAGTCTATGGCAACCCATTTATCTCTTTATTCGATATGTTGTTGATATCAAAAAATCTTTAGTTAGGTAAGTCATAAGAGCGTCATTATTGATAATTGGTACTTGGAAGATGTTGATACCAGTTACTCAGTGAGTATCTCATTTATTGTTATCTACAGTAACTTTAAATGTATGCCATCATATTGCAGTGCTGTAGTATTAGAGACCGGTCTCGAGTCACGGTTTTAAGGACTCGGACTCGGTCTCGCACTGTCCAGACTCGTGTCTCGGCTCTAAATTTCCCGAAACCGGGCTCGAGACCAGCAGAATTTGGGACTCACTTTTATGCAATTAAGCCATCGTCACATAGCATTTACCTTGTCCCCTGCAGATTCTGTGCAACTCAACACGGTATTTACGTGTTTGCAATATGTGCTGTACTGTGTAGATGTTATTTGTAAAAGTTAGTAAAATCGTTTATGGGGGTCAATTTTCGCTATTGGCCCACATTTTTAACCAGGAAGACCTCACTAGCCACAGCCAGACGCATACCCATGATTTTGCCTTTGGGCCTCATTTTGAAATGGTTAGCTTTCCACCTGAATGCGTGATGTCTAGGGGTCCGTCGGAAGGCCCGGGTGCACAATGGATTAAAAAGCTCTGGGGGTGTTTACAAAATAGTGGACATAAGCACGAAGACTTATCTGTCTATTAATGACATTGAATGCGCATTCAATAGATGATCACAAATATCGCAATTTGACCATTATTCGTGACTCGGCTCTAAATTTCCCGAAACCGGGCTCGAGACCAGCAGAATTTGGGACTCACTTTTATGCAATTAAGCCATCGTCACGTAGCATTTACCTTGTCCCCTGCAGATTCTGTGCAACTCAACACGGTATTTACGTGTTTGCAATATGTGCTGTACTGAGTAGATGTTATTTGTAAAAGTTAGTAAAATCGTTTATGGGGGTCAATTTTCGCTGTTGGCCCACATTTTTAATCAGGAAGACCTCACTGGCCACAGCCAGACGCATAGCCATGATTTTGCCTTTGGGTCTCATTTTGAAATGGTTAGCTTCCACCTGAATGCGTGATGTCTAGGGTTCCGTCGGAAGGCCCGGGTGCACAATGGATTAAAAAGCTCTGGGGGTGTTTACAAAATAGTGGACATAAGCACGAAGACTTATCTGTCTATTAATGACATTGAATGCGCATTCAATAGATGATCACAAATATCGCAATTTGACCATTATTTTGTAATATCCCCAATCCAGACTGACAGAATGGGTAACGAATAAGACCGTTTCAGATTAATTGGCGCAAATCTATGTTGCAAAGTGTTTAGCTGGGGAGAAGGTGGTTTGTCGTGACTTTATCTGAGTGGGACATCACAATCCGTTGGCTTATATAGAGAAACAAGAATATTGTTTTGGCAAAAATGCCCTCCATGTTTCTTTCAGTGACAAGTTTCCAGGCTGTGTAAGTTGTAGCTTGATACCGTATTCTTTACTCAGAAATATCGTCTTTAGCAATCCACAGTTGAAATAATAAAAGGCAAATAAGAGAAAAAATATTCGGCCAACGTATGTTTCTGTCAAAGGGCATATAATCTCCTCAAATTTCGTAAGTTTATTTCAACTAGATAGCCTGCTTATAGCTACCCCTTCACCACCACTGGATTACTTATGTCAGACTAATTTTCCGTCGATTTGACTACGCAGTAAGCATTTGAGTGGGGATTAGTGATAACGGTATGGTTCATGGGCGTCCGAAAGGGGCAAGGGAGGCACTTCCCCCCCTGGAAAATCAAAAACTTGAAAAAACGAAGAAAATATAAAGAAAAAAAAACGAAGAAAATGTAACATAAACATTTCTTAACAGTTCAATCAGTGTGAATTTCTACTCTCAAAACAGGAATTGAATAAAAATATCAACACTCAGGCCCCCGAGCATATTTTTGGTATTTTTTAAAGTTTACATTTACGATATTGCTAGTGTTTCCCCTCAGTTTTATATGCAGTAAATAGGCGTTGGAAGTGCCATTTCCAGCGATCTGGGAAGCATTTTGGGCAAAAATTTTCTTGCGCTCAGCGCCAACCCATGGTGGCGTGGAGCGCTGAGAGTCTGTCTATGGTCTTCGCCGTCCCCCCCCCCCCTTGACAAATTCCTGGCTACGCCTTTGTCAACACTGTGTAGAAGTAGCATCTGAACTCTTTTCTGGGAATAAAATATTTCCCATGAAAAAAGTTTGGCCCCCTAAATAATTTTGCCCCCTTGACCTTTTTTCTGCGGACGCCCATGGTATGGTTTGCTCGGAAGGTTTAGCAGAGGGCTTGGTGAATGTAGGAGCTAAAATTTGAAGGGGCTTATTGAGTTGATCATCGATTATTTTGTGACGACTTTGAAGAAAATCATTGCATGGCAATGTTTCTAATTAGCCTCATTAGTTAAGTTTCACTTCCTGCATTTACCAAAAATGTGAGAAATTGTAGTTGTAGTGTACAGGGGTTGCATGTGATTATTACCTAATGGTAAAAAGTGTCTGGTCACGAATTTGTAAAAAATGATTTTAATCATTAATTACCCTAACATTGCCATTTCAGTTGTGTATAAGATGTGCTGAAACTCTAAGTTTTACCATTTACCATCAAGATGTGAGTAAGTTTCAACTAACAGATGTAAAACAAAATCATGAATTCAGTGAAGCAACTCAATAAGCCTTTTTAAGGTGGGTTTGAATCCATAGAATTCCAACTCTCGAGGTCTATATCCGTCAATCAGGCCCGTAGCCAGACAAGGTGCTGAATGGTCGCGAAATATTTTTTCAGGGGGCGAGACGTACCAAACTGCATTAAGGCAATGGTAATTATTTTATCTTCTTGGGGGTGAAAAAATTTTTCCAGGTTTGCAGAATCGGGGCTCATTCGCAAAGAAGACTTTCTCATAGACCCTTTTCCAAATAGAAATTTCAAAGGATTGTGGGATACAGTTTTGGTACGCGTCTTCTTTGTCAATAGCATTTTACTGTGGCAAAAACAACCCACACCAAACTCTCAGGCTATCCCACAACGTTTTGTAAGTTTTCCTTGGAAAGATTCTATGTAAAGAGTATCAATGTCTTCGCGTGCAGGGTCCGGTGGGCTTCCGGAGCATTTACAAAAAAAAAGTAAAAAAGCCGATGCGATTTTCTTTTCCACAGCAATAAATAAACACAAGCAAATTTTGACAGCTTTCAACAAGTTTTAATACAAGTATTAAATGATTGATCATTTGAAAAGACAACCACCCTGCCTCCAGCCGCAGCTTTCACGCCTACACCGATTTTCTCAACAAACCTGTTCGTCAATTCCTGCCTTTCCGCCTTTACGAAGCAAAAAGGAAACAAAGCAGTTCCATCATGTTTGGCATGAATACAGTAACACCACATGACCAATAAACAGATAAAAGGAGAACAATCGCGAGCAAAGGGTGCGAAGTTTTATGATTTTAGCAGTTAGAATGTTCATTTCCCTGCCACCTGCCAGTGAATCGATATTTTCCTGTCACAGATCTGAAGTTGGAAACTGGGAGACTGACAGTAGAAAATTAGCCTTCACAATTTCATTTAGTAACAAGGCTTACTCAGTCTGAAAAATTTACCAAGATGGGGAGGAGGGGGGTGGAACCCCTCTAGCATCATTCCTGGCTGTATGAGGTGTTGGAACAATAACTGCACCGCTGTCCTTAATGACGTAATTGTAAGATGACTGGTTTAATAGGTGTAGGGAAGTTTTTTTCCCCTTTTCGTTCCAAAAATTTCCTAGACTTGTCCAAGTCGCTCGTGGTGTCCTCTGTTCTCTCTGCATAATTGTGTGCACTATGTCGATCTTTGGATCAAAAGGCTCTCCATGGGCTGTTTATTGGTATCTTTAGAGATACCAATACACAATGCAGAGAGAAAAGAGGACACCACGAGAGACTTGGCCAAGTCTAAAACTTTCCCTTTCTAAAATGCCACCAATACTGATAATTCTCTATTGTTGGCGCATTTTTTCGACCCTCTTTTTCGATATGTTTGCTTAGTGGGCTGGACTGGAACACTTTGTGGCCGAATGTGGCCCAAGGGTTGTCATTCACCCCACATCCCTATATCATAACACACAACATTGCATAAAAGGCAGTGTAAAAATTAATCATTTGTGAATATCTGTTCATAGTGTATACTTTTCCATACTGGGGACTCGTGACTCAGAATCGGACTCGGAGCTTGTGACTCGGACTCTGTCTTGGACTCGAGTGCCAGTGACTCGGTCTTGGACTTGGACTCGGACTCGGAAGGTGGCGACTCGACTACAGCATTGTCAAATTGCAATAACATTGATGATATTTTGGAAATTAATGACCCATTGCAAGTAGAGATGATGATAATAATTTTGTTAGGACGTCTTAGATTATGATAATACTAAACACTACTAACTCCACCTAGTCATGTTTCAACTGGGGACGGCTGAACCCTTTTCCAAAAATTTGAAGTCGCTTATCTTTGACCGAAAAATAGCATATCATTGCCGAAAATAGCAAATTTTATGCCTGCGTTTAAGAAATGGGGAAATATCTCCAGCCTCGTACAGCTATGCACTCAGTTACAGCGGTGTAGGAAGATGTTTGACATTGGGGGGCCAGACCAGATGCGATTTCTCGACCTTGATCCCCCCTCCCACACCAGAACATCATATTTGCTCATTATAATTTTTCCGATTTAGTTTAAGCAAAATAAAAATATTCAAAGAAAAAGGAAACAACTACAACATCAACATCCATGCAGCAGTGGTGTAGCTAAGATTTTTTTGTTTGGGAGGCTCTGGAGGACTGGAGTTATTTTGGGGAGGGGGAGGGGGACTCCCGTTTACTATCTAAGCGGAGCGCCACCATAGGTTAGCGCGGAGCGTACCAAGAAAATTTGAGATTGAATACATCCCAGATGTCCGGAAATGGCACTTGCCAGGCTTGATAGCAGCCATCAAGATATGAAGTTTTTGTGAAAAAATGTAAAGCTTGATTTGATTTCATTTTAAAACACATTTCTGTGAGGACGGATTAGCTGAGCTGGCCGGACTTGTGGTCCGAGGATTGCAAGTTTGAATCCCATTTATTATCTAAGCGGAGCGCCACCATAGGTTTGCACGGAGCAAACCGAGAAAATTTGAGATTTTAATACATCCCAGATTGCCGGAAATGGCACCTGCCAGGCTTGATAGCAGCCATCAAGATGTGCAATTGTTGTAAAAATTTGGATTTTGGTGGATTGATTGGAATGGATATTTTCCACAGCCAGTCTATTATTATTAAGTTGGTGGCGCCAAGATTTGCCCGAAGGCGGCCGCCTACCCGAAGCCCCGACAGCCCCAATACCGTAGGGTATAAGTGGGATTTGAAGAAAACCTGTGTACTAGACCATTTCATTCGGGGCATATATTGCATAAAATTTGTATATACTAGTGAAGCATACTTCCGCTCTGATTAAATGTTTTCCCCGGAATCTAAGCTGTAAAACTTGCAGAGCGCGCCAAGCGCGGAAATTTTTGGTAGGTTTTCACAAAAAGCATATGTTAACATTAAAAACAAAAAAGAAAAAAGAAAAAATCTGTAGGGGTTCTAGACTTTATAGGAGCTAATATGCATTGTATCGAAACTACCTAACCTATCCGATAAAATAGCCAAATATTGCTCCGTAAGTCCTTCACCAACAGACCGTACCGCTTGACACAGACAGGGGTGGCGCCAGGATTTGCCCGACAGGGGGCCAGGCTCCCCGACGGGGGGGGGGCAGCAGCCAGAAGCCCCGACAAAGGCCAAAAGGACTAAAAACGCAAAATTTTTGGCGCTCAAAGCGCGCCGAAAAATTTTTGGCTTTTTTTACAAAAAATTGAAAATTTGGGAGTTCTATTGAAGAAAATTTGAAAAATTTGAAAATGCAAAAATTTGGTTTGTTTGTAAGGAAAGTTGGAAAATTTGGGGTCTTTATTGAAGAATCTGCCCCTTCCTATGAGCAAAATCAAGCAGATCGTCGGGGCGACTGAAGGTCGATGGGACTTCATATTTTAAAGTACGGATTAAGGCTCCCCGACGAAACCGAAAAATTTGCCCGACGGGGGAGGGCAGCCTTCCCGACGGGGGGGGGGGGCATGGCCCCCAGCCTCCCCCCGCTGTCGCCACCCTTGGACACACACAAGACAACAATAACTAGGCTTTGCGATATGAGAGGTTACTTGGTAAGGTGGAAAGGACTTGCGCTATCTAGCGATGTAGAATGGGACTATATTCGAAGAAAGTAGCTTTTCTGCGCGTGTAGCGCGCCGAAAATTTTCGTCCTCATTAGAGAAATTGTCCTCTTGCGAGCAAAAACGGGTAAAATGAAACTGTAAAGTGGTTCCATATTGGGGGGCCAAAATGACATTTGGTGTGTACTACTTTAGCAAGATACTATAAGTTGCTTTTGAATATCATTGAAACCTAGAGCCGTTTCGAAGGTTTGAGGGTTAAGATTTATTCGAAATTCGACTTCAAAATGATACAGCTCACTGGAGCGATAAACGCGCCGTTATAACGTGGGTGTCTTTCAGTATGTTCTTCCGTTTGGTTCTAAATAGTTCCACAATTGTGTGGATGAAATCGAAAGGCCCGGGCCATTCTCTGATAGTGGACCTTCAGGTCTGATTCACATTAAATGTTCAGGGGAAGGTTAGTCGAACCCATAACTGAAAGGCTCTAATCCGCTTTCTGTCAGATATTAGTTTCCATGAGGGGGGGGGGGGTGGGCCGTAGCCAACTTACAAAAGTCTCCGACAGGCCCCCCCCCAAAAAAAAAAAAAAAAAATTGAGAATAAAAGCTACTATTGCATTAAGTAATCTTAGCACTTTCTCTTCATCTGAAAAATATTTCGCTCCTTCCCCTTCCTGGAAGTTATGTAATTCTCTTCAATATTGTCTAGCTAATGGTCGGGTTGTTTCATGTTGCACACATCACAGAACATTGTTACTGGAACAAATTTTGTTTTTTAACACCACCAGAATTATTTATAAACTCAATTCTGTTGCTATGACATAGATAGGAAATACATTCCGATAACCGGTTTAAGTACTTAAAAGCGGTGCTATGCCGCCGGAGTGGGTTAAGCTGTTAAGGCGATGTACCTTGAAGCAATGCCCCTACAGACAGTAGCGGAGATTTATGTGAAAAAGTTGGGGGCATGAATGGGCCCCTGAGGCAAAAGTACCGTGTGAAAAAGTGATAGTCAATAGGAGCATTCCAAAAGTGGGGGTTATATCCCCACCCCCCCCTCAGGATTTCTGCCTATGCCTACAGAAAGCTGGTCCAGAGTTTTGTGACAGGTAAGGCTGCAGCGGCTGAATCACCTTCTAGCCCTAAAAATTTGTCCGGCTTAGTTTGCAGGATGGGTCAGTTTTGCAATGTAGTGTAATTAACTTACCATGAAAATTTCCCTTTAAATTTTCATACATGATCTGGCTTCAATGATGTTACGCTCCACTAAAACCAGAGTGAAGGCAATCTGAACCCCGTTATGAGGTTTACCCCATAGCCCCCTCCTACCAGCATAATTCTGATCCCGGTAACGAGGTCGTTGTTGATTGTCGGTTCATTACGTATAGTCTCCAATCGTGAACATTCTTTACATTTTTCAGCTAAAATAATCTTCCAAATTTTAGTTCATGTTCAAGAAGCCTATCCCCACATTATGACCGCGCGGTGAAAACCACTAACCTATTTACACGTTGAAATTATAATTCTCTATTTTTATAAAATTGTCAATGATCGCAGACTTTTCCTTTTTGGTAAAATTAAATTCCGCTTGGGGCGAGATATTGAGAACTTGTGAACTGATTGCCAAGCATGTGCTCTAGCATTCATATGCACTGTTTTCTACAATGGAGTAGGGCAAACAAGCCAGTGAGCCACAACTGGAAAAGGCCGTGGTCGTCTCGACTTGAACCAATTGGTTGGAAACTGGGACGTCAAACCTCATCTAACTAACTAACTAACTAACTAACTAACTAACTAACTAACTAACCAACCAAGCAACCAACCAACCAACCAACCAACCAACCAACCAACCAACCAACCAACCAACCAACCAACCAACCAACCAACCAACCAACCAACCAACCAACCAACCAACCAACCAACCAACCAACCAACCAACCAACCAACCAACCAACCAACCAACCAACCAACCAACCAACCAACCAACTAACTAACTAACTAACTAACTAACTAACTAACTAACTAACTAACTAACTAACTAACTAACTAACTAACTAACTAACTAACTAACTAACTAACTACAATTCGAACTACATTTATGTTTTAAGTCGTGTAGTGAGATGCAGAATACATACAGAAGACTCTCCTTCAAATCAGATAATGACGGACGTGTCGCAAAAGTAAAAGCACACAAAAAATATCACCCGTTACCAAGAAATATTCAAAACAAAAGTCTGTGACTAGGTGTGTTTGCTTTAGAGTAATTAAAAATTTACATAGTTCGAGGGTTACCTTTTGCACTAAGAGTTTTTGTGGCAGAAATGAAATTTGCTATGAAATTTGCTTTCCTAAGCTGTGGTAACGGGACGTAGTGTATAATGTGCGCCGTTGTTTGAGCACCTATCCAAGCCCATAGCCAGAATAACCGGGTAATTGATGTTGGAGTTACGCCGGCCTGGGGGAGGGGTCTAAGGGAAGGGTGTCCCCCTCCCCTTTGTAAATTTTTGCCTATTTTAAGGACTCTAGAATGATGCAAAATGGTGCGATATTTTCCATTTTTTCTTCTTTCATTTCTATTCCAAAAATGCTGGTCTCGTAATAAATTTTTCCTCCTTCAGTGCAAGACCTTTCATTGAAAATTTTTTGGGGGCACGTGCCCCCTCGTGACCCCCGTGGCTACGTGCCAGCACCTATCAGAGGGCATGAGACAACACATCTGTCTTGTGATGTATTCGAGAAAGTTTAAATGAAAATGTAGTGCTGGAGCCATTTCATTACTTGTATAGATCAGTTCAGAGGTATCACTGCACATGCACAGTGGCTTCTGATCATAGGTTATATGGGTACATAAAACTTGTGCTTAGGTTCGTAAGGCACTGTACCCAACAAGAGCTCTGAAATGTCTTGTTGAAAGTTTTCCGTGTTAAATTTCGTAAGTGTATCTGAAAGCACACTTAGAATAATGTCACTTACTGTAACTTATAATGACATTTGTAACTGCATTCTGTACCCACATGACCTATAACCTGAAGCCACTGTGCATGTGCAGTAACTAATAACTCTGAACTGGCTTATTAGCCTACCACTAATTCAAGAAAATTCCTCCGCCTTAAATATCGACCGATAAATTTAGTCCCTTTTAAGGCCGAGTGGGCTCAGTGTAACTCATGTCTCTGAAAAGATGTGCTCAATTTTTAAGTAGAATAATGCAGCAAATAAATTGAAGTAGTTATTGTGCAAAACTGATAGAAATTGAAGATAGGCCATAGAAAATGATTGCATTTTATTACGACACTGTACAAAATTGCTTTCATTGAATCGTTTATAGTGAGAGGCCATCAGGTAACACTGTAGTCCAAATTTTCAACTTTCATGGTATACAAATTTAAAAAAACTTAAAGGTATATTTTTGAGCATTCATATTAGGAGTAGCTTATCCCGTTGAAAACTTTTACAAGGGTCCAGACTCCACAGAAGGACCTGAAGGTCTACCTTTGGGAAAGAGGTTAAACGAAAAGCACCGTAGGGATATGAGTATTTACATTCGTACTCGAGCTTGTTTCGTAAAGTGATAATGCCGTTCGATTCCGGGTGTCGAACAAGCATGAAAATTATTTTATGGGCCTTTTTTTAAGAGAAGTATGACTTCCTTATGCTGAAACACGAGGAGTTTGTAATGTACAGTAATTATACTGTTGTCTGCAAAGAAGAGAATCGGTTAGAGTCGTTTTGTTAGTTCAACCGTCAACTAATATATTTCCATAAAGTCGAATAAGCAAACATAGTTATACAGGCAGTAGGCTACAAAATTTAGCACCTTGGCTGAGAGATCATCGTCAACGAGGACGATTGACATTTTATACCTACACCAATATAGGCCGCCTATTTAAGAGAAGGAAGACAGTATACAGGTAGGCTACGCAGGCAGGTAATGACCAATTCAAGACAAATTCTAACTTTTATACAGTACTTGGCTGAAAGAGAAGGGGTTACAAATATCAGTCGATAGCATAGACTGTTATTAACTAAAACTGACGATTTCATTTATAATTATGCTTTTAGACTCAGACTAATTTACAAGTCTTATGATGCAGGGAAATTGCTGAGACAACTATTGCCTCAATTATGCTGTTTACGGGCTCCCATCACGATCGCCATGACCATTTCCTAGTTTCTACCACCATTCGCACGACCAATAACATTACACTTGCCTTGTTTTGTGATTTATTCATACCAGCACAGCCTTCTAGTTTTCTAACTAAACAATCTTTGTTTATGGATATAAATTTTCCTGTGAACACCTGTCCTGCGTAGCGAGTTCCATTTGTTCTTGTCCTATCTCTTCGATTCGTAATGGGTCCCTTAATTCGTAATTAGCTCCGCAGCCAGACAATGTACTGAACGGGCGAAATAGCTTCCAAGCAAGAGAAATATATTTTCATCGCGGGTGGGCGGCTATACATACAGAAATGCATTAAGGCAATGGTAATTTTGAATTTTCTATAGATGTGAAAAAACTTTTAGGGGCGCTGCCCCTGTCCCCTGACTACGGGCTAGAGGATAAGCAAACTAAGCCCGCTTCGCTGGTAATTCTGAGAGACACTTTTACTTGAGTTTATGAGTTTTTACTTGTGTGTAAAGAACTTGCCTGCGTGGCTGCTCGGACTCTCTCTACCGAGGTCAGGTAGACACCTGGTAGGAATGAGTAAGCAAAAGCTGTCACTAGGCCTATTACTAGGGTACAACATGTCATGCTTTTGATAAACCTTGCGATTTAACATTCAATACAAACCAGTCAAATAAGTAGGGCTATCTCGGAATGGGGGCGGAAGAGTAAATCCTCTTAACAGAAACGTGGCCAGACAAGGTAACGAGGGGCGAGATGGCTTCTATACGTTGAAATATTTCGGCCGGGGGGGGGGGGGGATATGCACAGATTTATAAAGGCAAAGGTGATTGTTACATTTCGTAGGAAGAGAACAACCTTTCAAGGGGTCGCCGTCGATTCGCTTCTCCCGTCCACTTGGCTACGGGCCTGCTTCCTAAGTAAGCTAAATCGACATTTAGCAACCCGGTCCAAAATTACTACCTGCATGCAAATCCTATGTATATTGGTCCCCCATTGGGGGAGTATTCCCCAGTCTGGCATAAAGCTTGGGCAAGAAATCGCACCACCCGCCTTTGTACAAAGGCAAGCTGTAACGAGTAGGTTGGGTTGTCGTGGCACAAGGGAAACATTACACCAATTAGAAATACCAACCACCCCACCCTCTCGACGAGACGTTTCAGTCTTTTGACAAGTTTTCGGCTTAGAAAGGTACATGGCATCTAGAAAAAACCCAGATATGTGAAATTCTTCGTGACCCTATTAAATTCAAGGGCGGCAAAAATTCTGCTTCTACAGTTTACATCCACCCTTTCTTTAGACCCCGAGTCTAAGAACTACTGTACCCGGTTATTCTGTTAAAATGAAATATGAGTGACAACAAATCTCGCCCAAGGGAGTAAAAATTCTCCCTACTAAGTATACTCCTGGTCCATCCTCCAGTTTGAAATGAAAACACCTGTCTATAGCTTACTCCTAGGTAAAGCTACAATGGCCTGTGCTGACTTTAGATTGCTCAAGGCCTATATCCACATACTACTCTATGTGAGCTGCTATACTAATGATCTGCAGTTAGGATCTTTGGTCAAGTGCACCTTCGATCTAGCGAACCTTCGATCTAGCGAACCTTCGACCTAATCAACCCTGCCCATCTGCACGAGTCATCTCTGATGACCAATCAGAGTTATGCTATTGTCTGAATTTATATCAATCAAAGTGTAGACACCAATGGTAAATAAGGATATAGGGATATTCTTAAATATTGAGGCAGATGCAACAGTCCCTTTCAGCTATCCCATAAGTCTGCTGTAAATCAGCAGTTAATAAGCAATTAGCTGCCATGTAATTCTTGCTCATTGGTTTACATATCACACACTGAGCATCAGATTGCGTGTGATCATTCTTGGGTAAAATAAAGTTTCTCAGAATTAATTTATTTTAGCCAGCATAGTCAACATTATCCATTTCCGCTCATCGCAGGGTAACGCACAATCAGCTTTTTCGAATGATCAGCGTCGTATATTTTGTCACGTGATTTCCTTGAAAAGAGTGGTCAGTCAACCATGTATTGTTTATGTTGACCTGAGAGAAAGACTCTCAGTACCACGGTTTAATTAAGATGAGATTCGCTATCCTGAGTATCTTTGGCTTCCGTCACACAAAGGCTGATTTATAACGCTGAGCAGAACGAAAAACTTTGTTTCCTCCGCTGACCATATATCTTCAGTGTTAACTAATCCCCAGATACAAGCATCTGTGTTAAATATAAAATAGTGTTAAATAAGGAATTAGTAGTTGACTTAATCTTTTCTAAAACAATGATCTTAGGCCCACACTACTTTCCTCCTTTTCCGTTGTAAGCATTTTTCAATTTCAAAGGATGTTTCAACGAGTAAGCCGCATTCGAATGACTTGAAAGTAGTCAAGCTTTCGTCAGAAGTCATCGTTGAAGTAAGAATCACATTCGACGGCATACTCATTGAACAGCCTTAGTAATATGGATTTTCATAATGGAACCTCTACTGATCTTTATAGGCTAGGTCTCATAATATAAATAATATTAAATATTGCATACTTAAGGTTAACGAAGGGGTTATTCTGCATGAAATTAACAAATCAGTGACATGCAAATTGTCACGTGGTAAAAGCAGTAATACATGAGTTCAAGTTGTGGTGAATACTTATACATAATTCAAACTGGGGTGCGTTTTTACCATTTAATTGAACCTCATAATATGGCACAAATTCCATACCTGTTTACGGAGAAACCTCTTTGATAATTCTACGAAACTTTGCAAATTACATTTATAGATTTTCGAGAAAGCTTTTGGGGGAACAGCATGCAGTTGTAGTGGTACCAGGCATATACTCTTTATCCACTAAACTTTTGATATAAAAGCTTACATGTAAAAATTGTCGAATAATGTAATATACCTCTAAATGAATTATTATAAAATCATCTGCTCCATTCGCTTCCCTAATTTGATCAGAGATCGACAAAACCATTCCAACGTATCCCAAGAGAACTTTTGTTGGAAATAAATTTTATTTGACTGCAAATGCGCTCTTCGGTTCTTTGAGGAAAGTTTAAGCAAAAAGTAGCCGAAACTTCGAAATTCCATAAACCCTGGATGCATACCTTCCATTGGCACCTTCCCAGTTTCAAATTAAGCTGTTATGAAGTCTCAGTGGAAACACTCTTAATTTAATTCGAATAACATTCTTTCATTTGTTTAAATCTCCATGGAAACCATTTCGTTATTTTCAAATGAATCAGAATCAAACATTGCAATGCCTATTCCACCAGAAAAATAACTTATTCTTATCGGTCATTTGGTCAATAATTTTTTGTGTAAATTGCAGGAGACATGGTGTTAATGTGCCGTAGCCTATCAAAGCCAATTTTGCTTTTTACAATTTTTCTCTAATGAAACATCGTAATTTTTTCTCTCCATCCAGTAAATGGTTTTCACTTTTTTCTCATTTCAGGACCGTGTATTTTTTGGAAGTGGCTGAAAACTCATCGTTACCAGTGTATCGTTGACCATCTGTTCTGTAAAAGCGTGAAAAACAACGTACTCAAATAAATCACGACTTGACATGGTCTGTGCCTCCTTTGGCTAACATACATAATTCCAAGCAGGAGAAATTTTACTTGATAAAGGCGGAAAAGTGAAAATCATTTTGTTGAGATCACAATACATGTCGGTTTCATGGAACAAGACTGATTATTCGTCCACATGATTCTCCATGGTGTTCTCAGGCGGATGGAAAACAACCTTACTCGGCATTTGACAGAAACTCATATGCGTTTTGTTTAGTTTATTGAGAAAAATATTTTTGTTTGCTTACTTTCTATCCATCACAGAAGACAGAATAATCAGTCTCAGTCGAGGAAGACTTTAACTTTGTTCTTGAAACTTTTTTTGCAATATTAGGTAGTAAAAATGAAATTAGTTTGTTGAACGAGTTGTGACGAGGTTGCCTAGTATGATGACAGAGACTAACAGTAGCACTCCATCCCCTACCATTGAGGCGTACGAGGAGGGCTACGCCCCGACGCCCCTCGTAGTCTCTATAAATGTGGTGTTGTGCATCATTACCGTGACGGGTAATCTCATGGTAATTGCAGCCTTTATAAAGGACTCGAAAATTCGGCAAACGGTAGCCTTCACCTTGATTCTAAATTTATCAATTACTGATTTATTAGTTGGGCTCTTCATTTTCCCGGTCAATTCCTATTGGTGGCTTCAAGATGGATGGACCCTAGGAACCATTGCCTGTAAACTCTGGCTCGTACTGGACTACTCCGTACTTATGATGTCAACCTTCATCATCGTGTACATCAGCTTGGATCGATACTGGCTCCTAACGAAAGGTCTTGACTACCAGAGTTTTCAAACTTTTCGCCGAGTAATTGTTAATCTTGTCATACTTTGGGCCATCACCTTAATACTTTATTTCTTCATTGCTTTCGTAATTCCATTCATCGTACCCTTGGAATTCGAGAAGGGAAACTGTGAACTAGAGGTCGTCAAAGAAACGTGGTTCAACGTCTTCGAGATGGTCGTCCAATTTATCATACCGTTCTCGGGTCTTGTTTTTCTCAACTATAAGGTTTACAGCAATATTCGGATGCGTTCTAGAGGGCTCGTGTCAGTCAAGTATGAGGTTTCTACTTCGGACGGAGGCACTACCTTCCACAAGGAAAACGGTGCTTCAGTGGAGGGACCGCCTGAGTACAAGGATTTGGAGCAATATGCGTACACCAATGAGTCACTAGCGATTGAAATTAAGGATAAGGATCAAGTGTCCTCTAATTCCGTTAGTTTTACTTCCATTGAAAATGAACAGCACAGTTTAACACACGATCACGAAGCGAACGGCGAGAAGGCAAACAGCATCGCG
The DNA here is from genome assembly GCA_029531755.1 of Holothuria leucospilota. NCBI lineage: Eukaryota > Metazoa > Echinodermata > Holothuroidea > Aspidochirotida > Holothuriidae > Holothuria > Holothuria leucospilota. The sequence goes on along the minus strand of CM055972.1, from coordinate 18,816,223 downwards.
GTTGCAAAAACTGTGAGTTACGCAGAGGACGTGAAAGACACACGAAAGTTGTCAAAGGGCGAAGACGATGTCAAGGCGAAGGATCCAAAATCTAAGGATAAGACCCCCATTGAAAGAGCAAGACGGAAGTCATCGGTCCGTAAAGAAAAGGTCGAATTCAGACGACATCGAAAGGCCGCCATTACCTTAGCTGCCCTCGTCAGTGTCTTCTTTATTTGTTGGTTGCCGTACTATGTGTGTGCTATCATTGGATCCTTTTGCGACGATTGCATTTCTGATAGGATGTGGGAGTTTGTCTCCTATTTCCAATGGTGTAATTCGACTATTAATCCTTTCATTTACGGTCTCACGAATGTTCTCTTCCGAAGAAACTTTGTGAAGTTCCTACATATTACCAAATGCTGTAACGAGCGACATCTTGAAGTTGGGTCTTCAAATAACTAGCCTTGGGATATCGCAAAAGTAGCACCAATGGTTTACCATATTTGTGTAACACGTAAGACTGTTGCTTAGTTTTGGCTTGCCTAGAAATATGTTATAATATTAATAATACTTTTTCGACTCCGTGCCTTGTTTAAAAAGAATGACTTTAAATGTAAAGGTGTTACATCATATTGCCTTTTGTGTTACTTTAAAGGAATATTTTGATAAAAACGTGTTTCTCATTTAATAATGATCAATACTATTGCTTACGTAGGCTATACCTACCTATAAGAGTAACTATAATTTGCTGACATAGACTTGGTTGTTATTCCCATAGCTATTTCCATTGAATCCGGTGAGTTTTTTTCTCTGAAAGCAGAAGAGAATAAAAGTGATAAGAATAAGTGTGGACTGTATGTGGCTCGGAAATGAATCCTCTGTGCTGAAAGTTAACCGTTTGATAAGGTGGGTACCTTGCTGGAGAAAACGGTTTAAAGTGTGCACACAGTGAACCCTTCTTGATAATGCAAAGACCCTTGTCCGCCCTTTCACTCAGTGGAGTGTTGATGTAGATAATTGTAAAGAGACGAAACATTTCTGTCACGGTGTAGGATACACAGATCGAACATATGGTTCAGCAACAAAAAAAACAAACAAACAAAAAACAAAAACAAAACAAAAAAAAAAGAAAGAAAGAAAGAAAGAAAGAAAGAAAGAAAGAAAGAAAGAAAGAAAGAAAGAAAGAAAGAAAGAAAGAAAGAAAGAAAAAAAGAAGGAAAGAAAGAAAGAAAGAAAGAAATAAAGAAAGAAAGAAAGAAAGAAAGAAAGAAAGAAAGAAAGAAAGAAAGAAAGAAAGAAAGAAAGAAAGAAAGAAAGAAAGAAAGAAAGAAAGAAAGAAAGAAAGAAAGAAAGAAAGAAAGAAAGAAAGAAAGAAAGAAAGAAAGAAAGAAAGAAAGAAAGAAAGAAAGAAAGAAAGAAAGAAAGAAAGAAAGAAAGAAAGAAAGAAAGAAAGAAAGAAAGAAAGAAAGAAAGAAAGAAAAACGTCCCTCTTTCTAAGTTTAGTACTATTAGTCTTTGCAGAGTTCCCCTTGCGTTCAAGACTGGTGTGCGGCATTTGTGATACGAAACATGGGCGATTTTCGGGCTCTGTAAAAATCAGCGGTATATGTTTGAAGAAGGTTCGTGTTGTAGGCCCTGTGCTGTCTGGAATGTTGCAGACTCGTCATCATAATGCGGACACGAGATTTATGCCTGGCTGCCATTGTAGTCGGCCTTTCATGATAATTCATTTAGACGGTGGCGAAACTTTATATCTATTCTCATGGTCGAAAAGCAGTAATTCATACTTCTCAGCTTAGTTTTAAGTACCCTAGCCTACAGAAGTACATTGGGTGGCAGCCCTCTTTAGTGTAGCTTACAGCAGTAGGCCCATATACAATACATACAGCAGTTCATACCGCAGTGCATATTGGTATGAGATAGCATACATTGAGAATGAAACATGTTTCCGTTCAACGTGGAGTTACGCTGGGAACACACAGATTTTACTTATTTCCTAAATTAAAGATTAGAAACGCCATGTGTCGATACGACTGTTCGCTCCGATTTGTCGCAGAGTAGGCTATCGTAGGTCATCGTTGCCTATTGTTCCAAATTATTGTTCACCCAAATTTTCAAATTTTCAAATGATGCAACATCCATCATTCATGTAGTACGTAATATTTGTTGGGAAGTAAAGCCACTACAACCGAGCTCATTGGAGTGTCTGAGTTGTTAAATAATAATAAAGTTTTTGTCACTTTGATGGAGTTTAAAGGCAATAATTCCCTTTCAAGGGCATAAGCAGTTGCCCCAAACTTATTCTGAAACAAACTAATTCTTACAAATGGCCTATCCCCTTGTTTCCCTTTAAGTTTCTTTCATAATATTCCAGGTGATAAATATTGCATTTTCAAGGTAACCAAGGAGTTACTTTGTGTGAATTTCGTAATTCAGTGAGAAAAGTATTGTCACATGATCCTCAAGAGCCATTCATGAAACAGGATACCCCGGTACACTAATCCAAATTGGGGTGACAGCATTTTCCCTTTAAATCACCATAATGTAGGCCTACTTGTATGGCACCGAACGTCCATTTGTCTACATGCAAGGATATTTGCCCTCCCGTGCACCCCTCTTCTATGTAATGCTAGTTGTTCCTTAAAGCCTTGATGTAGGTGCTTAATGACACTTCTAAGCAGTTAAGTGGTTTAGACATTCACCTAAAAATCCCAGGATTGCAGGCTCAGTTTCCTGGGAAAGTTTTTGAATTTGTTTGTTTTGGGAAGATATCCGGTCTTCGTCATCTCCTGAACTGCCTCTCTCTGCAAAACTCTTGGAATGCCAAACCGTCGACTTGAAGTAAACTTAATTGTCTTTCTTTGAGGCATTTGAAAAGCAAACGCAGTCTCCATAGCTTGACACGACCAGCCCAAGGACCAGGGATGTTAAATTTTAATACGAAATGTCATACAAAATGTCCAGCAATGTAGTGTTTAGGGGGGTATCCCTGGGTAACGGGGCCGGCCTCGGTTCCGGTACTCCACCAACACAGCTTCGGGTATTCCTGCGTGTACCTGCCTCCTTTCAAAGGTGTGTAAGATTAGACGTTTTCGGGCGGCATATTTGCAGATGCCCAGTGGTGTACTCTACAGCGTTTTCGCAATAATTTTATTCTGCTTTTTCATTTAATCAGTTATTTTAAGCAGTGGAATGAAGCATTTGTCTTCTGGATTTTGGGCAAAGTAGGATGGGGGATTTGGAAATTGATGGGGGGACCTTCTTTCCCCCGTCCTATAGGCCTACCTGTTGACGACCAGGCTCATTAGTTACCTGTTTAGGGGGAATGCGCCTGAAATTTGTACAATTCTGAAACGAAAGTAAAGCTTTATGATTACCAAGCCTGGAAAGCCTTCAGATTTCATAAGACCTGGAACTTACACTTTACTGCGTAAAGCTTAGGGTATGTTCCGTTACGTGTACAACCCCGTTAGCCTTTTTGATAATAAGTTCGGGTTTGATAATAAGTTCGGGTTTTGATAAACCCGAATAAAACAGCTTTACTCGGGTGTCACGTGGCTAGACACAGTATGTCTGCATACAATGTCTGCGTATAAAGAGCCCTAACGGGAATGCACACGTAGTACTGCCGAACCTCCCTACCGCTAGAGACAGATCCAAGCCCTCCCGTGAGTACAGTGTTCAGTCAGCTTATACTGTTCCTTACAAAGAATTATTTTATTACACAAACAGCCATAGCAAAAAATAAATGATAATGAAATGGTCTTTACTTGTACTTCCTTGAGAAAGAGCTACGAGTAATTCCATGACAACCAAAAGCGGCAACATTTTACAACGGCACAAAATAATCAGGGTGTCATTTTATGCCAAGTCGTTACGTTTTATATTGAAAAAAATGTGTTAGATTTCTCGGTTAAGAAAATTGTAAATTATGTAGAGGCTATATTTCTCACAATAAAATACTTTTAATTGTGGAATGAGTTAAAGTGAGCTTCGCCTTAGCCTTCGCCGTTGTGTTTGAATTCTTGTCATTTGCTTCTGCACATTTCTCAACGAAAGACTTGAGTAATAGCAGACTTTGTGCACCTTGTCGTGTCTAAAAGTCATGGTTGCTTCCAGGTTTTAAGATTTGTATCTTCAGAAAAAGCACATTTATGTTGTATAAAGTGCGATCAGCGTCTTAATTCCCTTCTTGCAAGTTTGTCCATTCACAATCTGTACAAATATAGATTTCACTTGTTTTGTGAAGTTTGATAGATTGTACAAGGTGGTGGATTAAGAAGCTTAACTTCAAGTCAAAGACTGTCAGCACTGGGTAAAAACTCCCTGGAGGGTGTAACTAACCGTCCAGGTTGGGTAAAACAACTACATACACTAGGTACTTCGCGGGTTGCCACAATTTCGCCTTGGTGAAACGACTTCCCAGGTTGAGTGAGCTGCATGCCTTCGGCCAGGATAAGCAAAATCTCTCGGCAAGTTGGGCCAATTATCTATCCAGGTGGGGTCAAATCAAATATGTATATCGACTGTCCAGGCTGGACGTCGGAAAAAGTACTACCAAGGATGGGTAAAATTTCTGCCAACTAGAAGAATTCTACCCAAGGAATGTGTTCACGTGATTTTTCTCATCCTGTGAACGCACACCCGTTTGCTGTAAACTTTGTAGTGCGGCCTCCAAATGCAGACACAAGAAAATGTGAACAATATTGTCAATGGAGCACAATAGGTGTAGTTGTGGTTTTGACTTAAACGCTGTCCCAGCCTCCCAAGGAGGTGGTTATTCACAAGAGGGCGCAGTGGCAGCTTGATTATTTCATAGGGAGGGAGCTACCAGTGCCGCTTCAGTCAAAATATTTGCAAGGTTGTCTAACCCGAAAGCTATAGTTAGGTCCCTCTAGAGGGATGTTCTATAAAGTGACTGAAATGACTGGAATGAAGTATTCTAGTGAAGATGGTGTTTGTTTTATGTAATTTACATAGGAAACTGGTATGATTTTACTTGAGAAATTTCCAGTTCAGTTTCGTGGGTGCGATAAGATATAAGAGGTGGGTACACAGTTATTTAATATTTAAAATCTGGCAACGTTGGCGTTTTAAGTTTTGCACAATTTCTTAAAGATTTGTCTACCAAAAATGAGGCAGGTATCCTTCGCTTGTAATTAATCAAGAATTAGAAGACCTCAAAACATAGTAACACGTATGATTGGTTGAATCCCACTGTTTCTTTTGACTATGTGAGAAGACATATAACAACTCATTTCCCATGTTACTATTTTAGCAGTGTATTATGTGCTTCGTGCATTATCCTGCTTGTATAGACGTAGAGGGAGGCAAGGAGCTATAACACTAGTAAGCGGGAGGTCCTGAGTTCGAATCCCGATGGAGTCAACTTTGCCTTTCACCTCAGCCAGATTTTTTAGCTTTACCGATTTTTACTATACATATACGAATTATATATATATATATATATATATATATATATATACGAATTATATACATATATATATACATACATACATACATACATACATACATACATACATACATACATACATACATACATACATACATACATACATACATACATACATACATACATACATACAAATATGTTAAAGCCAAAAGATTTCCGTTTTCTGAATTCGGGATTCCGTTATGTTAGTTCTTCATTTTCCGTGATCTTCCTGTTTTCCCGCCGTTTTCCGTGTTTTGTCCGTTTTTCAACAAATAAGAAATTTTTACGACGACTTTTGCACGGTTTTCTGTGGACAGTGTCTCGGTAGTCCCTCGTATGTGTGTACGTTTTCCACGCTGCTAAGCTGTAGTAGAGTAGTAGAAGTATCTAGTAGACCTTGATAAACAGTAACAGTGTCCATTGTTTCCGCTTTGAGTGTTCTTAACCTGAAACTTTACAACTGCTGCTCACATTTGTAATGTTTTTTCATTGTCGGTCAAAATCGCGAATTCCGTGTTCTGTTACCAGTTCCGTGAATTCTGTCCATTTTCCGTAGCGCGGAAGAATGTTGGCTTTAATATATATATATATATATATATATATATATATATATATATATATGTTCACGCGTTAAAGGAAATTCTTTACAACAACAGCGCTACAGGAATGAATGACTGGATCTCGAAAGGGATAAGTGATAGCAAGTTGAACTCATAGGGACGTCACTGTTACTACGGTAGTAATAATAGCCTATATACGAACTGAAACCTTGTACCTTATTGTGTTTGTTTCATCTTTCAACCTTTTGTACAAAGTAATGGAAAAACTTATTTTTGTAAATACATTAATATGATTGAGTGCCATGTCTGTCGTTCTTAGTTTTTGTTCATGCTAAATACGTCCATTATGCACCTACAAACAAGAAAGATAACGGTAAAAATTATGAAATAATATCTGTAACAGGGATTTGCACTCTAATTTTACAGTTACTATTCCTGCGCATACTACAGGGTTAAACGTAAAAGAGAATTTCTTGGACAGTTTCCCAAAAGGTTTTTTTTTCAAAACATTCCACATCCAATCTACTCCAGCGATGAAGTTGTTAGGTGAAAATAGACCCACGTGGCAACAAAAATAAAATTGCGCAAGACGTATGGGAATATTACTTTAAGAATAGGCTTGTTTAGAAGATGATAGCAAGGTCGAGTAGCCCGAAATTTCAACTTTTTCACTCCGATTTCCAACTTTCATCAGTTTTACAAAGTTTTTTTTTTTTTGGGGGGGGGTAGGATGGGGTGGGGATGGGATGGGGTGGGGATAGGGTGGGACACACAAACACTCCTTTTAAGGACGTTCCAACTCTTCAGTATTTGTACATTAGAAGTCATCTGACCAGTACTAATGTTTGACGTCATCCAGGTGCGGCGCCACATGGGGGGCACGGCCGGTATTTTCCTCCCTATGGTTTTTCAACCCCCAAATAAAATCGTCTAAAAACGCTTTAAGACAAATAATTTTGTAGGGGTGGGGTGAGGTGTTACAGTGTGTCACTCATCTATCACAATATTAGTTAAATTGTTCTTTATAAAAATACCTGAAACTTGCAATCCCTGCACGCATAACGTTTTCCGTTTTCTCCATTGTTTACGCGAATGCAGGTTTAGTATTACATAAACACTAAGGCCAGTATACATAACGCGCAAACAAAAAGAGCATAGAAACCGAGAATAAAGCTAAAACAATACAGTAGTATACCCTAACGCCAAGTTATTGTGAGACCTTACACATATGATGTCACAGAGCAAAAAATTCTCCCTCTCTTGGAGACAAGGTGCGCATCATTGCAAGTTACACCAAAAAATACAGACAGCTAATTTGTGCATCAGGGGATACGCCTGATCGATGAATCTCTATCTAAGCAAAACCCCAACCCTACCCGTAACTCGGAATATATTTTCGTCCGGGGGAATCTTCGGTCTTTAGTGAACCTTCGACCAAGTGAACCTTCCGTCTATGGGTATTCCCCGCTGTCCGGATTATGTAATGTTTGGCAATCTCAAACGTTTACTGTCTCTCCATTCCCAGTATGTCACCATTTAAAGTTTAGAACGTGAACATATATGTTGGGGGTATCACGGGTCAATCACAACGAACATTTTGACAATAAAAATATAAAAAACATTTAATAAAATGAATTAAACTTTGAAGTAATATTATGTCTCCCTTATGGCATAAGCGTAGGAAACGGGGGGCTGGGGGCTAAAGTCCCCAGTCAAAAATCTGGGGGCCGAAGTATGCTTCTGCCCTCAGTATCCAATGCCAAAAACCCCTTGTTTGTCTCTTTAGTAAAAAATGTAAAAAAAAATTGCAGTAATAGTTTCCTTAAAATTTGCCCAAAATGTTGCACCAAATTGCATCTGAGGACCCTCAAATACCCAAAAATTTTCCAAAGGGGAGGGGGACACCCCTCCTCTTAGACCCCTCCTCCAGGACGGCGATCCGAAACAAGCTTCAGCCCCCCCCCCCCCGTCTCGAAAAGTTACCTACGCCTATGCCTTATTGTGCTTTATTTTGGTGTTGTCTTGACTGAGTAATCCATAGAAAACGAATTTTAAATAGTAGGTGCATGGCCGTACACAACACAATCTTTACTGTATGAAGAAATCTTGAGTCAATCAGAAAAAAAGAACAAAGAACATTAGGAGCGGCGCCACAGGGTTCAGGGGGAGACCGCCTCCTATCATTTGCAAGAACAGGGGGAGAGAGAAGGAAAAGAACAAGAAAAAGGAAGAAAAGGAAAAAATGAAAGAGAAGAAGGGGAATCGAAGGAGAAAGAAGAAGAGAAGAGGAAGGGGGTGGGCTAGGTATCTATTTGATCCATATAATTAGTCCAGAGCTTCCAGGAGGCCATATACCGGTGTCTGCCAGCCTTAAGTTACCCTTTTATCTGTTTATAATGCACATATTAATCAACAAAAATATTCGTAAAAATTTGTGCTTCTGTCTGGTCTACGCACGTGTTTTTGAGTGAAAACATACCCATACATAAAAGGGGGGTGGATTTCAGGAGGTTTGTTGACTACATAGCCTTCTCTTACACAACAAAAGCTACTGTCCTCTTTCACTAAAACAAAAATTAAAATTCAATAAAATGTTAACACTTTTCAGCCATAAATGATCAGCTCAAAAAATACCATTTTGCATCTAAGCAGTCTTAAATTGATAAAAATTTTTCAAAGGGGAGGAGACACTTAGACCCCTCCCCAGAAAAGCATCTTTCCCCAAAAGCAAAAATTAAAATTCAATAAATTATGAACACTTTCTTCCATATATGATCAGTTCAAAAATATACCAAAGATATCACCAGTTTGCATCTAAGCAATCTTAAATTAATTAAAAATTTCTCAAGGGGGAGGGGAAACCCCTCCCCAGAAAAGCATCTTCCCCAAAACAAAAATTAAAATTACTAAATTATAAACTTTCCAGCCATATATGATCAGTTCAAAATATGTACCAAAGACATCACCATTTTGCATCTAAGCAGTCTTAAATTGATAAAAATTTCTCAAACGGGAGGGACACCCCTCCCCTTAGAACCATCCCCACAAAAGCATCTTTCCCCCAAAAGGAAAAATTAAAATTCAATAAATTATGAACACTTTCTTCCATATATGATCAGTTCAAAAATATACCAAAGATATCACCAGTTTGCATTTAAGCAACTCTTAAATTTGTTTAAAAATTTCTCAAGGGGAGGGGACACCCCTCCCCTTAGACCCCTCCCAAGAAAACCATCTTTCCCCAAAAGCAAAAATTAAAATTCAATCAATTATGAACACTTTCTTCCATATATGATCAGTTCAAAAATATACCAAAGATATCACCAGTTTGCATCTAAGCAATCTTAAATTAAATTTCTCAAGGGGGAGGGGACACCCCTCCCCAGAAAAGCATCTTCCCCAAAACAAAAATTAAAATTACTAAATTATAAACTTTCCAGCCATATATGATCAGTTCAAATATGTACCAAAGACATCATCATTTTGCATCTAAGCAACCTTAAATTAACAAAAAATTTCCCAATGGGGAGGCCTCCCCTTAGACCCCTCTCCCAGGACGGCGATTACTCATCTCATGCTCCCCCCCCCCCTCCCATCGCAATACCCTGGCGCCGCCCCTGACGTCATCGGTAAATTTAAAACACTATCTCACTGCAAAAAACTCTGCAAACCTCATTTCGTCATTTTACTTCCAAATTGTCTTTATTCCAAACATCCGAAAGCGAGGTGCGACAATCAAGCTTACCCCCAAAAGTTCTTCCCCTGACGAATCTACGTTCCCTGCAGGGCACGCACGTCATCTGGTGTTACACAAAAATCCAATAAAATTATCATTAAAACCATTAGCTGGGCATTCACGGAAGTTTAGACGGAGGATGGTGTTCAATAGTTAATTGTCTCTTCATCACTCAACATTCAAATTCAATTTGACAAAAAGACAATCCGTCTTCCTTTTATTCACAAATGAATGAACTTTTACATTATTCGTCGGCTACCCCCCATGACGTTGTTTCTATGGCAACAAACTCCAACCTTCAACGTTAGTAATTAAAGTCATGTCATTAATTTTCCAACTCCCATTCTTCTTTATACCTCCAGTTTTGTTTTTTAGTAATTTTACGAAATCATTTTTGCAGAACCTAATTCCATTAATGTTCTTCCGTGGACAATTGGAGCTCGGAAATTGATCTTTGTGAATCAAGATACAACAACTTAAAAAAAGTGATGTTCATTACAGACTATGAACGACTTTTGGTCATTTTTAAGTATCTTGTGTATTAAAGAGTACAATGACATCCTAAAACCTCTGATGAATGAAGTATTATATCTCTATCAGTATGTGTACTTACAGGCGCGGATCCAGACATTTCGAAAAGGGGGGCTGAAAGCCCCCTCGAAGATTCTCCTAGAATAACATTATGCTAATTTTCGCGTATTTGTTATTGTTGATGTGGCGAATTTCGATCCGCGCCTGACTCAATTACCTGATGTTTTACAATTTTAATGAAAACCTCGGAGAAAGTAGATATACACGTTATATTACCCCCAAATGGTAAAGTTAATTGTCGGAAGAACATTCTACATGTATCATTTTGTAAATCAATATGTGGTCAGCCCCAAGCAAGGCGTCCTCCAGTTCCTTTGAAATCTTGACTTTTTCATTTGTTTTAACAAAAAGTAAAGCAACAAGCGATATTTTGTTCGAAAAGTTAATCTGAATAATTATTTTCGTTATGCAAACGTCTATGATATATAGCATTCCTTCAGTGTCGTTCCCGTTTTAAAACTCTCAGAACGACAAACATATTTTTTCCAGCAAACGAGCAATTTATAGGTGCGAAGAAAATATTTTATTATTTTCAATGATTTACTTTCCCCCCTTTTTATCCTGTTGGTGTTAGTTTCTAGTAAGGTGGGCCCCTTGAAGGTCTATGCGATACTTGAGACTTTGTCGCTTAAGATGCCTACAGCAATAGATCAAACGAAGATTACACGAAGGAGGCAAGATGCGATGCTAAAAAGCAGGGTATTGTTAAAAAGTTCGTTTTCATCTTTTATAGGCCTACACGTGATCACTTCGAAGCATTGAAGCATGGAAATATATATACCTCCGAGATGGACATTTGGCACGAAGGAACTCTGACAGTGTGACGGAACAAACAGATGTAGAATACGTAAGAAAGAGGTTTAGAGGTTGCATGCCAGCGTTTCGATTTGACCGGCACTATATATGAAATGACCCAGTGGACAAACAGCAACTTTGCAGTCACCGGCCCTCCCCCACTCGCTACACAGACACTCCCTTGGGGTAACTGCAGCTATACACCGCAACAATAAACAGATAATAAAGAGCAACATTTCAGGCACCCCATCTAACCCTCGGGAGGAGAGAAGCAATTTAAATGCAGCATCTTGCCCTAGGACACAATGTTATTGCATATATATATATATATATATGTAGGTCGAAAAAGGAAAAGGTCGATAAAGGTGGTAAGAAGTGCTAAAAGTTGGCCGAAATTCATCGACGTTTCGGGTATAAACCCTTTATCAGGTGGCAAAAATGCAATTGAACAGCAGTAATATAGAAGGAAAACTCACTAAAACTGAGCACGACCAAACCAGTTGAAAAAAGGAACGCGATGAGGTGAAACTGCGGTATGGAGACCGAATGAAACTACCGGTAGTAAAAAGAGATTTCATATAAGATTTTATATAAGGTCCATCCTAACGTTAAAGGGGATATGGCATCTCCCCAGACCAGGAAGATGCTAGCAATTCTCTGACCAAACATATTTCCCCCAAGTTCTAATTCCAGTTGATAACTGTACTTTGATTGGCATTCAGCACAGTTCCACTCTGGTTGGTCAAAAACGACTTGCACCGTCAGTTACGTCCCGAATTAAGCTCACACATACACTGTGCTTGACAATATTGCCTTGAGCAATTTTAACTCAGTACAGGCTACTGTGGCTCTGTCTTAGATGTGTACTAGACAGGAGGTTTGGTTTAAATTGGAGGAGGGGCTAGAAATTAACTTAGTAGTGAGAATTGTTACTGTCTGGGGTGAGATTGAAGAGGCTTTAAAACTATGTGGAGAGAGGGTTCCGAGATTCATGATAAGCCGATTTTAGGCAGTTAGACGATTACGGTCCGAACCTCGGCACATTATCTGGCTGCGATAACAGCCAGGTCCTGTATCGAGCATGGTAATGGGGAATTGAAATGTGTGGCTACCGGATAATCGTGGAGGTTTTGTTTGATGGACATGAGGTGTTCAGTGACTCGGTCTGCTACGCCAAGTTTGGTCTCTCCCATATACTGACATACAGTGTGAGTTGCAACGCCCTCAAATTGGAATGTAAACCACATTTGCGGAAGTACAGGTACATTTCTCCCGGGTCACAAGCTGCTGTACAAAATCTTCAACAGAAACACCGTGAAAGTCACCTACAGTTGCATGAAAAACATGAAATCAGTAACAGAGGTCATAACTTGGAGAAAGCTCTACCAGCACCAATTCATGACTGAAATTGCAGGGTCGAAGAGTCTTGTCCCCTTGAAGGAAAATGCTTAACACCAGCCGCCGTTTGTACAAGGCCGAAGTTACTAGCAATAACGTAACAAATACAGAAATAGGCATGTCTGGTGGCTCTTCAAGGAGAAGGTATAAAAACCACAAGAAATAATTAAACCTAGGACGTCACAAGAAAGAAACACAGCCCTCCAAACATGTCTGGCCTCTCAAGCTGAGCTGCAGTGATTTCTCCATACGCTGGGGGCATACTGGTACGGTCAAACGCCCACAAGACCTTACACCTCTCGCTTTCGCAACATTTGTTAAGCCGAAAGCTTGCAATCACCGGTCTCCCAACCTTCTGAACAAGACATCAGAACTTCTCTCACAATGTCGACATCACAGCCCACGCAAGAAAATCACTCAAGCGGATCAAGATTAAAAACGGAAATAGTAAAGACTCGAAAATCATTATTCATCTGGATTTCCTGATGAACGCACTAGCGGTAGAGTAGAGGTTTTTGCTTTAACACGCTATAATTAACTTATACTCGATCTTTTGTTCGCAAGAATTGAGCACTTTGTTAAGTCCTGTGATTTGGACACTATATATATATATATATATATATATATATATATATATTATATATATATATATATATATATATATATATATATAATAAGAGTAAAGTAAATGGTGAAAGTCAACTACATGCTAAAAAGATGGACAAAAAGCACCGGGCTTGGAAGCTTTCGGTTTTTAATCAACCTTCTTCAGCCAAACTGATAAAAAGCAAGCATACAAACTGTTAAAAGAGGCAAACGTACGACTTGAGCAAGTAAAAGCTTAAAAAATGCCTGAGCGTTACAGTGATAAAAGGTAAGAATCTGAAAGCGAATAAAGGCTGATAACTTTCCAAAGAGCTTAAAAAAAATAAAAAGGTAGAACACTAAATAATACAAAAGTAATAAAAGCCGACTGGCAGAAATAAAGGAGGCAAGACAATCCTAAAAGGGTTTAAAAAGGATTACAAGTTGGGCTGAAAGGAGAGGGCGGGCAAGGGATTAGTTTAAGTAACTGACCCAAGAGAAGCTTATTGGATGGCTCAGCTGTGTACTGTCCATCCCTTCGGTCTTAATAAAAGAAAGGAATTCAATTCACACAAGAGGGTCAGTTACTTAAACTAATCCCTTGCCCGCCCTCTCCTTTCAGCCCAACTTGTAATATATATATTATGTAATATATGTATATATATATGTAATATATATATATATATGTATATATATATGTATATATATGTATATATATATATGTATATATGTATATATATATGTATATATATGTATGTATATATATATATATATATATATATATATAAATAAATGAAAGAAATGTTCCCATTTGTCCAAAACGTATTCTAGTACAGTATATGATGCACTGCATGTGTCCGAAGATTTGCTTATGTCGTTTTCCTGGCTTCACGGTCTGCTCGTAGCTTGGGGGCGTTGACTGTGGTCTAACCCAGAATAAAGCCCAGTTTCTATGTGATAAAATGAGTTCGTTTTTCCAATTTTTCTACAACAATGACACAAACACATTGTTAGGGGTGTTACAATTTTTTTCATTTTTGCAAGAGTACAAAATGTCCTCTTTCTCTGCCCTCACTCCTTCACAGCGTACAAGGAGAATTGTGCAAACTAGTACGTGATTTTTCACACCCAAGATCATCGTCATTTAGGCCCTATTTCACTTTGGAAAAACATTCATGAGTTTTTTACCCCGCTCTCTGGGGTCTGATTTGTACCCTTGTGAAAACGAAGAACTTTTTTTCTTACATTCTTAACTTCAATCAACACTGGCTAATAATGAACAGTTGTTTTGGTTTGCGCAACCGTCACCCAGGTAATGTTTGTCTATACTTCTTGGTAATGCAAAAATGATGTCCCTGTTTTCTCGGTATGTTCTTTCTCCGAATGTTCTGCCACGGTTTTACGGTGCCAATCGCATATAGTCACAAAGCCCTTGGGAAGTTTCGTGGGCGGTCAACTATTATACCTAAGTTTGTGTTCATAACTCGAATATTTATTTTCGTTATTGATATCGCCTGTTTTGCCATCGCAAAGGTCACCTTTAATAGTTTCAAATGGAGATCCATTTTGTGTGACCACGAAAATTTCTTGGCACGTTCCTCTGTAATTTTCCTCGCGGGAAAAGAAGCGCAGAAAGAAAGATTGCTTACGCATATTAGCGAGTCGAACCAATATCATTTTGTTTCCGGTTTCTCGGTTTGCGTTAGCTCCACTCGAAACATTTGGCAGGCAACAGGCTGCATCTGTACAGCCAGTTAATGCTTTGAAGGAAAGGCCTGCATATATCTCCCAATACAGACGAAAACTTGAAACTACTCCCTAAAGGAGTTAAGACCCATAATGCACGTGCGAGTTGACGTGGCCAAGAAGGGCAATACAGTCAAGTCTTACTATTGCACCACATGTATATATATATATATATATACATACATACATAGATATACATATATATGTATATATACACATATATATGTATATACGGTGTATATACGGTGTATATACGGTGTATATACGGTGTATATACGGTGTATATACGGTGTATATACGGTGTATATACGGTGTATATACGGTGTATATACGGTGTATATACGGTGTATATACGGTGTATATACGGTGTATATACGGTGTATATACGGTGTATATACGGTGTATATACGGTGTATATACGGTGTATATACGGTGTATATACGGTGTATATACGGTGTATATACGGTGTATATATATATATATATAGTCCAACAGAAAGAAAATAAATCAATGCCTCTGACACCAACAGAAATAAAAACAAAAAGAAACGACGACACATGATGCAACTGAAATCTTGTTAAAGAACAAAAATCCACAACAAGCACAGATGGTAAACAAAATGTGTAGAAGTCATAGAAAAAACTGTACGTTTCGAACCTGCTTAGGCTCTTTGTCAACAGTAAAATGAACCAAGAGGACAGAAAGTCAAGTGCAAGAAAACTCAGCGGTCACGCCTGTATGCCATAACTGAAAGATCCCTATTCAGGCCATATATGTGGCTGTCGCAGCGAAGGATTAAACGTGACTCCTGTTTCTTGCGTACTTCTGATGTAGGAAAGCCCGCAAACAAAATAGCAAACTTAAGATCATTCAAGCTATGATTAATTAAATTAAAGTGTTCGGCTACGGGGAGTCCCGAACTATTATTACGAACGCTAGCCTTGTGGTTGTTAAATCTAAGTCTGAAGGTTGTTGAGGTCTCGCCGATGTACGACACATTGGGGCATCTATCACATAGGAGGAGATAAACCACATTGGAAGAGTTGCAGGAGTAAGGGCCGGTGGATAATTGGATCCCCTTGGGGAGGATAGTAATCCTGGGGTCAGTAATCATATGGTCACATACTTTACAGCGTTTGTTGCCACACGGAAAATTGCCTGTGGATGTGTCTCTATGGGGAGTAAGTTTGGTGTGTACCAGGAGACGGTGTAGACTAGGGGGTTGCCTGAAGGCTGTGACAGGGGGTTCCAGAAAGAGATCCCTGAGGGTGGGGTCAAGGTTCAGATAACGCCAAGAGTCCTTAATGGTTTTCAATAGGGGCGATAATTGAGGACTGTAGGTGACCACAATGGGCAACCTTTTGTTATCAACTTTGTTACGATAAGTAAGGAGATCACTGCGGTTCATATGGATGACCCTGACAAAATGCTTAAAGATGAGTCTGGAAGGATAACCCCGATTGAGGAAGTGACCAGCCAAATCAATCATGTGACGACAAATCAATCATCCGACGACTCCAACATGAAGTTCCTTTTGTACAGGATGGGTCCTATTTAGTCACCCTTGATGTCTCTTCCTTGTATACTAACATCCCCCACGAAGAAGGGATTATCGCCTGTAGGGAACTGTTGCTTAAACAGAAAGAGAAGAAGAAACAGAAAGAAAGGAGAAACCAGAAGGAAAACTGAGCGGGTTTGAACCCGGGACGGTCGCTGTCCGGGCGACTGCCTTAACACTGCATTAACGTGATTCTCGGCTTGAACCAAGGTACAAATACCGCACGCTACAATTTTCCCTCCTTGTTACCACACAAAGTGTGTAAATCCGTCCCGGGTTCAAACCCGCGTGGTTCAGTTTTCCTTCTGGTTTCTTCTTTCATTCTTCCCTTATTCAAAAGGCTATGCCAGTACTTGGGTTGATTTCATTCATGATCGTAAGCATACTTACTTGCATTTCAATAGTTTTCACCTCGTACCACAGCAAACAGTCCATAGTCTATAGAGCTTATGCACCTACGTCACGTTTCTCTATTTTTCCATCCACGCGTACATTGTGCAACAATTGTTACTAAGGTGCTGTCGTGAGCGCGTATCTTTAACACACCTACTACGTATGGCAGTTCCATCCAGTAAGCCAAATTGAAACGCGCTGACGTCACGTGCATAAGCTCTATAGTCAGTTTATCAGATACAAACGTCTGTGTTCACGCCCTAGTCACTTCGCAGAAAAAGGCACTGAGATTTTTTATTTTTTCTCAAAAGGGGATACCCATTCAAGCTCCTTAGCCGCCAATTTGATAGGCTCCTTTTCATTCCTAGGTTCCAATTACTTTCCTACCGTACCAGGTCCGTTTCTGACCGTATTCCCCTTTTAGACACCTACCATCCTAATCTCCGTCCACTCCTTAGACATGTCAAGAAATCCTGGAATATTTTAAAGTCCGACCCCACGATTACCGATCTTTTTACTACTCCCCCAGTAGTTGCTTATAGGCAGCCACGTAATATTAAGTCGTTTTTGGTGAGCACTTCCCTAAGCTCCATAGGTAAGCCCCCCTCAGGAAATGAGAAATGTAATAAACCCAGATGCCTTGTATGTCAACACATTGATACTGCACCCAACATAATTCATAATGCCACTGGCACTGTATTGAAACCTGGAAAATTCAACTGCGACTCAGATAATGTTGTTTACATGCTTTATTGTCCCTTCGCTACTTACATTGGAGAAACTAGCACAAGTTTTAGACTCCGCCTCAATAACCATAAGCACAGCATACGTAGAAACAGCACTGGCTTTCCCGTAGCAGAACACTTTAATCTCCCTAATCACAGCTTATCACACCTTAAATGTAGCATTTTGTTTGGCCACTTTAGAACAGTCCAAGAGAGAAGCAAGCGCGAAATAAAGATGATCCTCCAACTCAAAACACACACTACTGGTCTGAATAGCGATCTTTCTTTTATGAGCACTCATGCACGAATTGCCCCTGATGTATATAACCTTTTTCCCGTTACTTTGTATTCACAACTGAAGAAGAGCTTTTGACTGCTGGAAATATTCTGTGTTTTCATTTGTAATATAACAGTTGGCATGTATGTATCTGTTTTTTCCGGCGTTTTCTTTCTTTTCTATATATATATATATATATATATACATACATACATATATATATATATATATATATATATATATATATATATATACATAGATACATACATACGTACGTACGTACGTACGTACGTACATACATACATACATACATACATACATACATACATACATACATACATATTGCGTGTGGGAGGCATTCCATCCAAGCATACATATTTTGCGTGTTATCCTCCAAGTCAGCATCATCGTTTCTTGAACACCATTACATGGTCAAAACATCTGATAACGTCATGATTGATTGTCAATTCCAAATTTGTAACGGATGACTAACCAACTCACATACCCGTAGGACTTCTACTGGATTAAAAATCATCTCACTCTAACGCGGTTGGTCTTGAAACCTGCGAAAAGCTAACCGATCACGAGGCTTCATCGATTTCTTTGCCCATGTTTTTATCCCTCGGTGCCCTTAGCATCATCACAGAATAGCATACAGTTAAAATCAGAAAATAGTCGTTAAAAACTGTAGCTTTTTGTCGAGTCTTCTGGCGAAACTTTCTACCCCTACCCTCCCCCCTCCCCGAAAAAGCTAATCCATGGTATGACGGCTAAATAGTACGTAGGAATACTGCACGCGCTCTGTCAAGTGATAATAAGTACGTTGGATAGTTATTGGCCGGAAAGGCTTCTTACTTTAAACTCTGTGTCCATTATACCCAATTAAAGTTTGTGCCACTGCCTTTTTAATAAACGACTTGGAGCAAGCAAAATACACCTGTGTGAATATTCTCCAGTACAAGTTACACCAAAGACACCCTATGAGTAGTTCGTACTGTCTGCTCCATTTGGGATACGTCTGCTTGAGTTTCAAATTTTTGGAAACTTGGGCTTACTAATTTTGCAGTTAAACGTCTGCTCACCATCTTTGATTAAAAAGTTCAGAAAGTGGTGGGAAAGGGGATCCAAAAGGGTTAATTCGACAAGATGAGGGTATTGTCCGATAAGGAAATTATTTGCGACTCCGTGCCTTCTCACACCTAACAATGCAACCTATTCTTTGGACAGACAGCTCCGTGTAACATGCATGGACCCAATATGACAATTGACGACAGTTTGACATATTAGAAAATGGTCTCCTACATTCTGTTAGGAAGTTGTTAGGTTATACAATAATACAACATGTGAGGGAACTTGTGTTATTCGATGTAACTCAAGTATTATTGATAATATATACTCATCAACAGTCACCGGACTGTTAGTGATACCACCCCGGGGCCCTTTGATTTTCTGGGGTATAGCGACTTGAGCTTTTATGAAGTCAAAGAGCAGTAGAAGATGGAGATGAAATATACAGCATCATTAAAACTATATCGTGTCGAAATGGAAGTTGTTCGAATTCCTGCGTTAAAATGGATGAGATTTTTGGTAAAAGTTATTTTCAATTCCAACGTTTGCTTCCGTAACTGAATACAAGCTACCACCTTCGAAAGGACTTGATGAAAAAGGTAAGTATTAGTGGGCAGGACACTCTGAAATGCACTACAGGGTTCCTGTTTCTTTGTATATAGGTATGTGTGTGTCTGTGTGTGAGAGGTTTTATCTGCTTAGCTGGCATTATTACCTGATCCCGGACTCAATTCTAACTCAATTCTAGACTCGAGTCCAGTTTTTACCGGACGTTGGCTCGGAATGGGAGGTCCCGGGATAGAAATTTTCCCCGAATGGGCTGCATCTCTATTCGAACTTGGAGCAGATTCCAGCCCAAGGCCACAAAAAGGGAAAACGGTACATGGAGGTTATATGGGGCTCCAATGTTATTGGTGCACGATATTATGTAGAAGAACACAGTCAGCTGAATGATTGGGTTGACCAAACTATGACGTAACTCGAAACAATGACCAAAGTATCTAACTTAACACGTAAATAGTATCAAAACTACGTAAAACATTATATTGTCAAATAGACTAGAACTTGGAATGGTTATTCGTCAGAAATTAAGTTCACTGGGATCGACACTGGCTCGGTTCAAGTGGACTGGGACACATCCTTAACGAGCCATATATTGCCTCAGTCTGAACAAGTGAAATTTGTGAAGTCAGGAGACGACAAACTACGTTCGGTATAGTGGTGTGCAGTTGCCTTTCGATATTCTGACACTAATGAGCCTTTAAGCGATATACTTTAGAAAGTCAATACTTTATTGAGGAGGATGTAAACCTGGATAAAGCTGTAACCATTCCTCCGTTTTACAAAGATATTGCAAATTCATGTCCAGCTCAATCTCATCTCGTCGGCGACAATATATAAAGATAACATGGAAAAGAAAGCATAAATGCCATTGTCAAATGTTTGCGCTGATTTTTGCCATTTGTGCCCGATAGTAAATTGTCTAACACCGTCTCGGTGGTAATAAATCCACATTATACTAAAAGCAGTCAAAATTAGAACATCTCTTGAATGAATGTGGTTATTTCATTTCGATAGTGCACTTCCAATTAAGTACAGGCCCATGTTACTCGTAAACCCATTCAGCTCATAAAATCATCGTAATCTGTATTCCCTCTCTTCTAGCACGGAAATTTTGTTTGCTACATAAAACTTTTGTTGCAAGTCTGTTTTTATCATGTCAAGCTAAATTTGACAAAAACCAGATCTATCAAACCTCAACTGATTATATCGGAGGGTGCAAGGAAAGTTCATAATTCATTCGTCAGTCAACTTGAAAACCTCTATGTGTTGAAACGAAAACAATTTAAAATAGCTTTTCATGAAAAGAAATTAAATTTGAAGTTTGAAGATTGAAATTTCCAATTCTTACAGTAGGATAGGAGGACAAACTGATAGCACACGAAAGCAAGAAACTACAAACCCTGGCCTTTTGAAATTGTTGGTATTGCATAAACACTTGTCCTTTATAACTTCCGAAGATCATGCATAATTAAAAGATTGATATTAAAAATCAATAGTCTATTCCAAGGGTGTGGATCTCCAAAGGTGGGGGCTCACCGATTGCGAATCGCCGTCCTGGGGGAGAGGTCTAAGGGGAGGGGTGTGTCCCCTCCCCTTTGAAAAAAATGGATATTGGGAGGTGTCTATATGACAAATGTGCCTTATCTGGGAGTAATTTAGCTTTTAAAGTTAAGTGTCAATTCGTAATTTACTAGTTATATTATTGAAAAGTGTGTGTGTTTGGGGGGGGGGGACTTATTGGAGATGTCCTCCCTTCCAAAAAAGCGAGAGGGCGCTTCCCCCATGATCCACGGCCATAGTCAATTCACAAGAAAGGGATGAAAATTTTACGTTTCCGTTAACATTCATTCCTTCTTTTATTTCTTCTTTCAACTCTTGAATGAAATCATAAACAAAGCTTCACTGTCTGAGGCTATCTGAGTTAACTCAACTTGGACTAAAATCACCCAAAGCAAAACGATGGACTGAAATCTTTAAAGAATGGCGTTGCCTGAAGTACTGTAAACTATGTTGAAAGTGGACACTCGAATAAAGCTAATGTAGGCCTCTAGGATAGGCCTACGCTCGCTAGATGTTAGGCTAGGCCTATCCTAGCCTAGGTACCTAGGCCTAGTTCTCACGTATACTGGGCGTACCATGAATCGATCACTTAAGGAAAATTGTGACCATAAAAATATTAAAACATTTACAAAAATCAATAAAACTTCGCTGTAACATTTTGTTGTATGTCTTCCTCGTTGTGCTATATTTTGGTGTTGTTTGGATTGCGTAATCCGCAGAAAATGGATTTTGAAATGAAGGTGGCAGTTATACATGCAACAATGCTTATGAAGGAATCTTGAGTCAATCGCTACAAAAAACATGGAAATAAAATGCTATAAATAACTACATTTAAGAACAGTTATACAAATAATCATAGAGAATAATGTCTTTTCTATCAAAATTTTTAATCAGAGCTTCACCAAAGACATTTTGGTCACCATTTTTTGTAATTTTTGCAAATTTCTAGTTCATACTTATGCCAAAACTTGAAAATTTGGCCGTGAGTAACATTTTTGCTTTGGACATCAAAAATAATAAGGCAAATAATTGTTTTTTATGTTGTTTGAAGAAAATGCAATGCAGATCATGCTTACATTAATGCAATCACATCACGCCTTCACGCTGCACTGGCGTTTAGAATGCAGTGATCGACTCATGATACTGATCGACTCATGATTACTTACTATACACTTTGTTCCCTGAACTAGTATGGGAAGCCCCAAAGCGACCCAATACTAGGTCAGCAGACTGTGGACTAGGCCTATCTCATAGAGCAGGATATAGGAACTAGAGGGCGGACTCCCCGAAAAAGCTGTGATCGCAAGGGGACTCGGCCGCCATTTTAAAAAGGGGCAGCCGCCATTTTAAAAAGGGGCAAAAGTCGCTCTTACGCCGTTGAACTTACTTTGAAACACGTACAAATTACACCACTTTTCCGTGTTCAGAAACATGCCAAAATCTTTCCTTGCAAGTTATCTACATCAACCACAGACGAGAAGGAAGTAGCATCTGACTTGAATAGTAAGATTCTTGTAGTAATTTTGTATTTTAGTCACAATGACGTTAAAAATAAACACGATTTTTCTTCACTGAATTTGCACATTGGCCAGTCACATTGAACCAGCAATTTACAAACTTTGTGCAGGGAGCTTTTTCGCGACAGGTCAACGTTAGTCTACCCCACAGGCGCCCCTTAACATTGTATAGTATACCATATACTATGTAGTATATATAGACGGAAAGGTATGTCACAGATCTCCTAGCTCGAACAAACAACTTACGTTTCTGGCACAATTACTGCACTTTTCTCGCCAAATTTGTCTGTGTCGAGACTTTTGATCATAAGGTACCTCAAGGCAGCTCTTTTTCCCGAATAATTTCACTTGGCATTGTCTGAAGGATGAAATTTCGATGGAGTAACAGTATGAGGATGGTAGCTGCTGATAGAGAGCATTCAGCACTTCCACACTATATAATGAAATACTCCTAAGCTATTCTCTAAAGTTCTCTTAACTTTCTAAATTTCTTCCAAAATTTGTTTAATTATGGTTCACTTTTTATTATTGCAAATCTTGCAGATATATATTAGCATCAATATGAACAATTTTTGAACATTAAATTTCATAAAATTTGAAAACCTTTTGAAAAGTGGAAGGGCTAGCATTTTCTACAAGCACTTGTGACAGTTGAACTGTAACTGTTGTACAGTCTTCAGCTGCCACAAATGCTCATAGTAAATGCAAGCCCTTCCACTTTTCAAAAGGTTTTCAAATTTTATGAATTTCTGTGTTCAAAAATCTTGCATATTAATGCTAATATGTATCTGTAAGATCTGTTATAATCAAAGCAAAACATAACTGACAAATTTTGGAAGAAATTCAGGAAGTTAAGAGAACTTTAGAGAATATTTTAGGAGTATTGTATTATATAGTGTGGAAGTGCTGAATGCTCTCTATCAGCAGCTACCATCCTCATACTGTTACTCCATCGAAATTTCATCCTTCAGACAATGCCAAGTGAAATTATTCGGGGAAAAGAGCTGCCTTGAGGTACCTCATGATCAAAAGTCTCGACACAGACAAATTTGGCAAGAAAAGTGCAGTATAATTGTGCCAGAAACGTAAGTTGTTTGTTCGAGCTAGGAGATTTGTGACATACCTTTCCGTCTATATAATACATAGTATATGGTATACTATACAATGTTAAGGGGCGCCTGTGGTCTACCCGAGGCCTCCATTACTCAGTAAATGACCAAATCGATTGCAGGAGCTTAAGCGTCCAGGCTAGCCCAAATCTTATGAACAAAACTTTGGTGACTTTTTATTTTTAAAGGTACATATTGGCCTAGGTCTAGTATTGACTTGATGCAGTAAGGTTTGGCTTACTATAACTAACAGACATTGGCTGCAAGTGTCATTCTTGTTTTGTTTTGTACTGCATGCACCATACTAGGCCTATACTGTGGGTTGCATTGAGTTTTGTGTCAGGGTCAGTGGTAAGTATACATGTTATATTAGGATGGAGACAGCTGCAGGTATAAGGCAAATGGTGAGATAGTCCCAAGAATTAGAAGGATTTACAGCACGACTCAAACATCTGTGGTAAGAGCTGTGTACTGCTGAAGGTATTTTGGGACTGGGCCTACATAGATGAGGTGCTGAGGTCATCCTACTATCCTGTTGTGTAGTTTAGTACCCAGTCATATTCCAGATGACTTAACTGCTACTCTTGCTGGTAGTGCTGAGCTTTGCATAATGTTACATGGCCAAGGCATATACAAAAATAACTTTCCATTTCTATTAGGCTAGGTTTAGTCTAGATTCTGAGCAGCAATTATAGAATACCCCGCTACGCGAAAACACCCCTAAAATTAATTGGCTGGCGCTACTTCGTTAATTATTCCAAACTTAGTTATTTTGAGAACGACTCATGAATATAATATACCTTATGCACAAGGTGTGTGTGGACTTGCAAAAATAGACGAATTCCAAGGCTATTCCCCCAAGTGGCTATACGCCGGCTACATCGGCTACACCATGAAGATATGGGCCTAGGCCTAGGCCTATATTTACAAATATTTTTAATACATTTTGTAAAAAAAAACCTAAGTCCAAATGTTTCTCCTGGAGTGGCTACGCCGGCTCCAGCGACTATATACATCGTAAAAGACATCCTATTGATCGAATACACATTAACATATTACGCAATTAAAAAGCTTTCCCCTGATGTGGCTATGCCGGCTACGTCATGAAGCATGTGTGACGGCGTAGCCATCTACACCGTGGACTTATTTCATGGCGGGATATTCTATAATTGTACCCATTCGGAGAATCTGTATGAAAGCACTCATTAGAAATTTTTAACCAAAATATAGTAACCAGACTGTAATATGTGCTATAGCCATAACTAGAGGCACAGTTGTTACATTTTAAAAGGGATTTGATGACATTCTTGCTCCTCATAAGGATGCTCAATTCTGGATTTTGATACCTGTAGGATTCCCCTAAAATGGTAGGGATCCTTTGTGCCTCATTTTTCATGATGAGTCTGGTTACAGTATATCATAGCAGTTTAATTGCTTTGCCTGAGCAGTAATGGCTGTTTATGCATTTTATTTGTTTTAACAGTGATACACGACCAAGAGACCATATTGGTGCTACAGCAGCTGCTGAGCATGAAGTCTTTCCTTGCCGCAGTGTCTACTTTGCCGCCAGTTGTTGAGTTATCCACCACATTACTATTAGCACGAAAAGCAAAGAGTGACCACCATCAAAGTCCAGACTCACTTCAGCTACAATCTTTCATCAGACTGTACACCATCTTCAATTAGTTGATCATAAAACTGCAATATTTCGAAAGAACATGATTATATTGCATCACCAACTGTACCTTGGTGAATATTGCGAATTCAAAGAGCCAAAGCACCTGTAACTGTTGGGATCAATAACTGCCAGTTGCTTTTAAGGACTGCATAATTATCACTACTAGTAATAGCGACACCGTCCTGCCAATATTGGAAAATTAACCTGGGATGGGGATGCATGGGGAAATGGGGGAAGTATAAAGTGGCAACAGGCCTTTCCCTGGGGGTTAGGGGATAGCTGCTGTACATTAGCTGTTGATTTCAGTGTTTGAATGTGCAGCATCAGCATTGTCAACATAAAAGAGACATTCTTGGTTACTGTACATATTATGTTTCATTTTTTGTTGCTTGTTTTGTACTTACAATTACTGTACTAGTAATTTTGTCAAGCATTAATTTTGCCATATTTTCTCCATAGACCCTTTTCCAAATAGCAATTACAAAGGATTGTGGGATAGAGTTTTGGTACATGTTGTTTTTGGCCACAGTAAAATGCCATTGACAAGAACGTCGCACATCAAAAGTCTGTCCCACAATCCTTTGTAATCGCTATTTGGAAAAGGGTCTATTGAGAAATTTCACATGCAAGAACTTACAATAACTAAGTTGCAACATGATGGCACAGTGATTATATGTGCATCTGGGATATGAACTGCTATGATAAATTCTGACATTCTTTCCAAAAGAATTAAAGAAATGGTATTCTCTCTGGGCCTCCTTTCCTAAGTTTCCTTTCACTGTAGCCTGTAGGTATATTCAAAACCCATTTAATCTAAATATGCTGTTTGCAATTGTTGAGCACTGAAATCCTTAAGAATGTCCTGTATCCTTTGTGAGTATTAATAGAAGCAAAAATAAAGCAATGAAAGTTATAGTACATGTAGATACTTTCGGCTTGTTAATATTTCCAGAGTCACGGTGGCAGTTCTACCAGTCTGACGCAGTTCATAAGCAATGTATAGGCTGAAGTATAAGGCTATCATCTTCACTTTTTCCACACCTCAATATCCAGCTGTAAGAGATTCCCTGTTCATTTAATCAATATTTCACCTTCAAATCCCTTACTGTTACCAGGCCTAGGCCTACAGCAAATCATTTTCCAGAGCTGTGCTGGTCAGAAGTCCCTAATTGCCCTAATATTCCTGAAATCCTAATAAAAAAATTAGAGAAAACCTCTACAAATCCCCCAGTTTTTTGTTACATAGAATGATGTATGGGTATACCTTTCTTCTTTGCATCCAATTGCAATCTTTACTGACCAGGTGCAAGCAAAACATGAGAAAATTTTTACACAATCCATACAAAAATTAATCAGGGGACGAGTTGACTTCCGCGCCGAGTTGACATTGGTGCCGAGTTGTCGCAGTGGTCGACATCTGTCATTTAGATGCCGAGTTGTCTCAGGTTCAGCATATCACATGTGCCGAGATGTCCGAGCCTAAATTGGACCTGAGAGATCCCCAAAGGCCGAGTATGTCTTACGGGGGCGAGTTGACCATTACATACGTGTGCGTTACTTCGCTCTTTGTTACCGATGGAAACCGGATTTAACCCTTTTTGGACAATTCGTGTTGACATAACAAGGTAGAAATAATCTTCTTTAAACTTCAACCAAAAGTTAGTTAAGCCTAGACTCATCCTCCCCTAACTTGACTTGCAGAGGTGACTAAATTGTTATTAGGCCTATTATTATACTAAGTAGGAGGCTACATAGCCTACATAGTAGCGATTACCGTACAGATTTCCAGCACATAGTAACTGACGAGTCGTTGAAAGGCTTAGAAAGAAACCATCTCCGCACCGTGACTGCAGGCTAGGAGCCTGATGACAAGTTTGACATTGCGACAATGAGTTACCAGATAGCATACGCTTTTCAACCATAATGATTAGAAAATATTATCACCAAACAGTCAATTCGATTTATTTCGTATTAAACGCATTCTTTTACAGAAAAAGTGTATCTGATACATTTTAATTCTTAAAAGTTTCCTACTATGCCATGGGCGGCGATCCCGGGGCCGGGGTGGGGTGGGGGGATATGTCCCCCCAGTATTTGAGAAATCGCCCATTGACTTTGATTTTTCACACAGTAAATTATTGGAAATTCTGGTCATATCCCCCCAATACTGAGAACAAATCGCCGCTCTTGTACTGTGCACATAAATAGTTCAGCAATTTTTCACTACAACTAAGTAAGAGGAGATTACTCCGCGATGTTGAACATCATTACAAGTCATACCATTATTAATCTACAACATTCATACGTTTTTTATAATGAAATACCTATATTTCCTCGTTATTTAGTGTTCAATTCTTTATTCCGACTGTCCTTGCTTCATTCTGATCTACATTTTGTAACAAATGTATGATGCAAACGACAGGCCTAATACAGTACTGAAGAACTTTCCCCGAAAACCCGGGACAAAGAAACGGTCACGTGACCTGAACCTGGGTAATAGCAATATGTTTATGAAGTTTCGCTTCCATAAATAATGAAGACTCGATATTTGGAACCGATACAGTTTAAGCACAAAGAAACACACACGAAACATTAATCACTATTACGGTACCACTAATTAATTTTCGTACGTAGTCAGAGACGGAACCAGGATTCCTCCGACAGGGGGGCCAAGCTCCCCGACAGGGGGGGTCAGCAACCCAAAGTCTCAACGAAGGAAATAAAGTGCCGAAACGATGTCTGAAGGAAACTTTTGGCGCGCGAAGCGCGCCGAAAATCTTGGACTCTTTTTGGAGAAAATGTGAAAAAATTGCCGGCATTTTCCATGGAAAATTTGAAAAAATGGGGCTTTGAAGAAAAAAATTGGAAAATTTGGGGTTTTTATTGAAGAATTTGCCCTAATTTAGACCAAAATTGGGTAAATCGTTGGGGCGACTGGGCGTTGTCGGGGACTACATATTTTATCGTATACATAACAGCTCCCCGACGAAACCGAAAATTTCCCCGACGTGGGGGACAGCCTTCCCCGACGGGGGGCCATGGCCCCCTGCCCCCCCCCCCCCGCTTGCGTCACCCTTGGACGGAACACCAACTCAGTACATCACGCGATGTACAGAATTCCCATGCACATTCATAGCATGTACTGGATTTTCTCATACATGGCAGTTTTAGCAAACTTCGAAGTAGGAACATTTTTTGTCATAATAGCTTCCTCTATGAACGTAGGTCTAGTGAAGATTTGTGGGGCCAAAGGGGCGGGATAAGTCTCGTGGGGTTTACAGTCTCTCAGGGACGGGGCCGCGATCTTGAACTTACCAAAAGGCACTCGCTGAATCCGAGCCGTTCTCTTTCATATTATAAAGTATTTATTTGGTCGCCGGCTAATGACACTTTTATTTACATTGACATTTTCGGCTATCCACACATAAATTTATCAAAGGTAGGTAGCCTATCATCATAAGCGGACGGAACTACTTCCAATAGGGAAGGAGGTGGGTGGAGTACTCATGTCGGCACTTTAATGCATGTTTGCCAAAAATAGCATATTGCGCAAAAATACTAATTTTTTTCTCCCAGAAAAAAGAGATACAACCCCCTCAGCCCCTTGTAGGCAATATGTTAATATTTAACAGAAAAATAATATATTTATGACTACCTTTTGGCAAAAGTCTAACCCTATTACAGGAGTCCAATTTTATTGTGACGTTATGGACAGTCAGAAGGACCAGCAGTGTCACTGACGGATTTCTCATTTTGGTTATATAAAGTTGCAGAAGTCGGAGAGTGAGCGGTACTCTCTAATATAACTGAGAGGGTACTTTACAGTAAATCTCATGTGTCGTCTAACCTCAATAACCTCCTCTCACATCGTATTTACAGTATAGCCTGTATACAGTGGCGTAGCTAGACTTTTTCCAGGGGGAAAGCACCTAAATTTTCCGATTTTTTTTTAAAGACTGCATTAGGGTACGTTCTGCATTCTGCAATGTAGCTTACAAAGATACGGCTTACTGTACAAGTAACACATACCAGACACAGAAGTGTTGTTCTCTGATAGTGTCCTTTTTAATCTGAATCGTGAAACTGCAAAGCGCGAGAAGCGCGCGAAAATTTTTGGTAGGCTTACACAAAAAACATATGTAATCATTAAGAACAAAAAGAAAAGAAAAAGAAAAAATGTAAGGGTTGTCGACCGTATCGGGGGATAACAAACACTGTATCATACAGGGCTGTAAACTTTTAAGTGAATGGTGAGAGTGAGATTTGCTGGGAGAGTACTGACGCGGAGCGCGACCATCGGTTCACGCGGAGCTTCTCGCCAGGGGGACTTTTTGCCAAAAATACCCTAGATTGCAGGAAATGACACTTCTCGTGCCTCATTACTGCATGCCCAGAACTGCCAGTTTTCAGATGTTTCATGTTCGTGGAAAACTTTAAGATACATGTTGTTCATGTTATAAATAGGCCTTCGAAAAGTTGGAAATTCTAAGGCCTACCGGCATGTATTACTGTATACTGCACTACTGTCAGCTTACTGCAGACTATGATCAGTTGGACGAGAAGGAACTCAGGTAGTGTGATAGCTGGCGTTTTACAGACACCGGACGCATCGTTTGCGTTGTAAGTGAATTTTTTTCAGCATACTGAGACATTGCGTGAAGAACTGATGCTTCATCATGAGAGCATGAGATTGCGTGACCCACACGCTGAATGCGTGAGAGGTGACAGCTCTGTGTTACAGTATAGAACCACCTGAACTACCAGATAAAATAGCCAAACTTTGCTCCGTGAGTCGCTCACCAACTGATCGTACAGCATGACACACACAAGAGAACAGCAACTAGGCTTTGCTATATGGGACGAAATTTACGGTGTACTCTGCCTACATGTTACTTAGTAAGGTGGGCAGGACTTGTGCTGTCTAGCTATGTGCAATGAAACTAATGATGAAACAGGAGTGACTATACTGCGCGCGTAGAAATTTTGGGTTCGTATTAGAGAAATTGTCCTCTTGAGAGCAAAAACAGGTAAACTGTCGGGGCTACTAGTCGCCGTCAGGGACTGCATACTTTATTGTACATTTCCGAATTTTTCATTTTTTGAGCGGGGGGGGGGCGGCGATCACCCCCTGCCCCCTGTAGCTATGCCACTGCCTGTATATGTATATTGTTCAAATTTGTACCCTTTTTAATTGTTGCTTTCTTCTCTTTTTGTTTGTCAAGTGCTTGTGAGTAGACTTCTTGTTTTGTATCAGGGAGTTGCAACAGAGAGTTACAAACAGGGATTGAGCACTTAAAATATGAGGTAAAATAATAATACGTGCGGAAATTCAAATTCGTTATTCATAACTTCTTCCGGGTTACCCGAATATTCTTCAAAGACCGGCCCTAAATAATTCTGGCGCCCTTTCTCCATCTTCTATTTATATAGATATATTATTTAAGCCGAGCCTGCGTCAGCTTTTCCCGTTTAAATTCTACAAATAAAAATAACATCGTTTAACTATTTAAGACTATGTCAACCGCAAGATACTCAGCTAATGATTAAAATATAATTTACCACGCCATATGGCTATTTCGTGACTTGAAATGACTTCCGGAGGATATGACGTCAACTTTATAAGAAGAACATCGTCCACCAGTAGAAAATCTTTCGGAAATCAAGCAAATGTTAGTGAAATTGGTAATTGTGAGAATTATGAATGAAAGAGACAATGTATTCGACCTTTTCATTATCCAATACCAAGACCTCCATTATTGGTAAATTTATCTCAAAATTTCTCTCCAAGTGCAAATGCAGGTTTCTGAAACGATGCACTCGAAAATCCACTCAAAATATTAAACTCTAAGAACCATCGCAAAATTGTTTCACTGAAAAAATAAAAAAATTTAAATAATTACCAGATGGAAACAGACTGACTAATTTTACCAAGACAGATGGAATTTGAAGAACGATTTTCGAGGTTTCGAGTGGCTCCTATCAAAGCTATTAACCTTATCTTATAGTTGGTGAAACTAGACAGAATACGCTGGTTCGAGAGTCACGTGACAATGCCATAACTCCAAATTGAATGGAATATGGCAAACTCTGGGAAATATGTTCTATCTGCTTGTAAAAATCTCGCATTAGGGATGATGCGAGTTGATTGGTTTGACTGTAGATGATACTGGCTTGTTTAAATTTCGTGTGCTTGTTAGTCGATGTAAAGGATTGAAAAGTCTGGTGACATAACTATGACGTAGTTGCATATTTGGTGTAAAAAGTATTAGTAGCCAGTAAAAGTCACAGTTCCTATCACAATCCACTAAATATTGACTGTTTGGCACAGCAATGTCCATTTTTTACTTGTATTATGAAGAAACATAAGCTGGATATGAAAATTTATGACGTGAAGGAGGAACTTACAAGATCTGTCTAATATTATCCTTTGCTTTTCGACCTTTTATTCAAGGACAATTGTAACTATAATGTCTAAAGGATTTATTCTGGACGTAATAAGTTGACATCTTGAAAACACAGATATTCAACAAACTGTAAACTGGAGAGTAAGAAGAGATCCTTTCCAAAGTATAGGCAAGAAAAATATTCTTACTCCAGCAAGACTCCTCCTCCTTAGTGTTGGAATGAGCTACTGTCACGGTACTTTCAAAATGTACCGTACAACTTTGAAGAGATATATCTTGAGAACGGTGTAAAGTATTGACGTAATTCTGTTATTTGATTCTAACTGTTGAGCAAATGTAGTTCTTTTGGTTGAAAATCACCATACCCTTATCTGAGTTAGTTTGATTATGGCCCCAATAATACATGAGATAGAAAAAGATTGCTGATGGGGTGGGGGAGGGGGCGCGACGAGGGAGGGAGTGCACATGACAGTCATCACAGGAGTAGGAAGCTGTTCTTAGCTGGGAAGCTGAACAATGTTTAGAACCACCGTTTGGGGGATTTAATGGTAGGGGTTCCCCCTCCCTATAAGAAATTTTTGGCAACAATTTTTGCAGTTAACTCATGTCGAAGGGTTGGTCTGTGTCAGGGGCCTCAATCCGTATTCAAATGTGGGGGGGGGGACGGGGACATACATGACTTAACACAAACCAATCCCTTTTGGTTTTAAAGAGGGGGTGTCTTCGTATAGGCCCTCCCCCCCCCCTTATGATGACTGACGTTGTCCTATTCTAATAAGAATTATCATATCAAAGTTAACATGACCATAATAGATGATCTGCCAGGTGAAATACACGGAGTCCACGGGATTACTTCAAGATGTTATTTTCATCATGTCCCAAAATAGCTGAAACCACGCTCCGCAGCGTGGATCAGCGTGGATCATTGTCGGAGATCATGGACCAGAACAGGCCCGTTGCTAGGGTGATATTTATGGGGGGTGAAGGTCCCAAATTCCGACTGGCTGGATGCTTTTTCCAACTGAGTGGAGGCGTGTAAATTGCACTTTGTTTATGCGCTCTGCGTTTTGTCTACAGCAGTGGGGATGCTCCCTTTGTCACTACATAAATGTCTCGTCCTGGGGGAGGGGTCTAAGGGGAGGGGGCTTCCCCCTCCCTTTTGAGAAATTTTTGTCATTAAGGCTGCTTAGGTGCAAAGCGGTGCTATCTTTGGTATTTTTTTCTTTTGAAGCTGATCGTATATGGCTGGAAAATGTCCATAATTTAGTGAATTCTAATTTTTCCGACTGGCTGGATGTTTTTACTAACTGCAGTGGCGACGCGTAAATTGCACCTTTTATGCACCCTACGCTTGTATACAGCAGTGGGAATCCTTCTTTTGTCACAATATAAAGGTGTCATCCTGGGGGAGGGGTCTAAGGGGAGGGGGTGTTAATTTAAGGTTGATTAGATGCAAAATGGTGCTATCTTTGGGATATTTTTTGGAGCTGATCGTAGTATAGCAAAGTGTGAACGACTAGCAAGGGTGTTTTGAGAATGCTATTTAAGTTGGAAGTGTATTAACAATCACCATCTACACCGATAATGGCTTCGGCGAAGCGCTCGGTAAAAATTTTTGAAAAACGTTTAACGGCAACAACGTACTTTCAACCTTCCACATCATGCTACAAATTAGACTGAATGCAGTGGCGTACCCAGGATTTATTTCAAGGGGTGGGGGCTTACAGCATGTTGTGTGACCGCCGGCCTAGGGGAGGGGTCTAAGGGGGGAATTAGGTGTCCGTACATGCAATCTGGTGCCACATGTGTTACCTTTTGAAGTAAAGTTTGTGTTAAAAAATTTACGTATTTTGGGGGGGGGACTTGTCCCCCGTTCCCCCAGGATTGACGCCCATGGTCTGTGTGGGTCTCCTTTTTGAGGAGGGTTCCCTCCACTATGGTTCCTTGTTATGATTACGAATGCGAGTATGCCCACAACTGTTTTGTCATGGGTATTATAATATAAACTTTCCCATTAGTACCAATGCCCTACTTCCAGTTTCCAAAAACTGAGTACAAATCCATTCTCACGATCATATGTAAAGACAACTGCGTCGTAGTATGAGTCTAAGTACATACTAACAATCAGCTGACGCACTTCAAGTTGTTATCTCCCTGATCCTTCTCGAAGGGAAAATTACAATCTCCGGATCTGCACTTGATCAGAATAGAAAGTTGTCCACCTTGCCGCAGTGGTGAGGACGGGAAAAGGACAAAGGCCAGGACTACCACTTTTTACAAGTTGCAATCTCCCCTTCTGACGGTAAATTGCTTCATCAGGTTATCATTCGTTTGAAAAATGACAGTTATATAACAACAGTTTGGGTCTTCAGCAGACCAGTTGGCTCACTAATTTTTCGAGTGTTCTCATCACCGCCTCTTTCTTGCAGCGTCAGACCAGGGAGTTGTTATCCGAATAACAACTCCCTGGTCAGACGCTACCCTCCCCAACTCGCAAACTCGCACAAGCAAGCCATAAGCACGACCACAGCACACGCCTCAGTTTTATTCAAACCATTATGGATACATTGCGTCTGCCTTACAGCGTACATGTTTTTTCCAGGGGCTGTAATAAACTACAAAAGCACTGTTATTCTGCCAAGATGGGATTGGCCTCTGATGAATTAATTCATTGAACTAATGGGTAAAATAGGTATTGTCAAAATTATAAAACGTTTACTTTGGATCATTTTAATAGGAGTGGTCATGGCGATGTTGCCAAATACCAAATGTCGGCCAATTAATGGAATGTTTGCTTTCGTTGTATTTCTTTCTTCGAGACTTTTTCATCGCCTTCCAGTGCGTGGTATCCAAAGCATTGAGGCGGCGAACTGGGCAAAGCATCCGGATGTTTCACACTATGTACAGAAACGGGTGGGAAGGGGGCGGGGGTGGAACTAAGCAGTTTAATAACTTCAAATGGCACGCATTATATGGTAATTCAGCAAGTCAAAATGATCACAATTTTACCACTTTTTTGCGTTCAACTGTGACTAAAGACCGGTCAATGTGATGATGCAAGGGATTTGTTTATGGATGGAATGATGATAGGTATGGGATTCTGAAGCAGTAATTCTGCTCAAACTCTAATGCAGGAACAGGGGTGGCTCCAAGACCGTGCAGGGGAGCATATAGAGGGACAAATGTTTCGTTTTTTTTTTAAATAAAAACCCAAGTTTCTACATAGATCCCCCAAATTTACGTTCAACATCCTTTCGCTAACCCGTCACCTTTGTGATGGCTGAGGGTTGATGGCCCCCGCCGAAGAGCTTGCCATCCCCGTCGGTTAAATACTGGCGCCATTCCTGCTTGTGCAGGAAGTAATAGCGGAACAATTAACTACGGTTAATGCCCTCAAAACCTGCCAAAAATAGAATAAGTTAGGACACTTGTTAGGACGCTTGAGAATTTTGGATGTTTCACCCCATGTAACGTCCCATTTCTTCTACGCCCACATATTTGGGAGGTTCTGACCATAAAACCCTCTCCCGATGAAAATATAATGGTTCTCTTCATCGCCTTGAGGGCAACCAAAATATTGACCGTGATATTCCTTTAAATTAGATAAGTCTTGGCCTTAGTAATAGTAACAAAAACAATAAATTTTAGCCCTTCCTATCCTCTTTATCATTTGCTACTTTTCCCCTCTTATTCGCCCTCCCTCTTGCCTTCTTCCCTGGTACTTTCTTCCCGGTCAATCACCTTAGTCCATGCTCCGTTCCCATTCGTTCCTTCCTGGCTCCAACCCTTGCCCCTGTTTCACCTTCCCGGCATTTCACTCTCCTAAGCTCCTTGCCCGCCTTTTTCCACGTCCTGAGTCCCACTTGTCTCAAAACTCGTACCATCGATATTTTCCTCCTTTATTGATCATATTCCCTACTCTAATCCTTCTCTCCATTTGTTCAACAATCCCTATCCTAATAATTCCTTCCTTTTATTTTTGTTTTCTTTTCTCTTCCCTTTTTCCCCTTTTCTCCTCTTCCTTATCTCATTTTCTTCCCCTCTTTCCATCTTTTTTTTTGCCTTCCACATGGCGATTTTTTGTCGGGAACAGTTTCCCCTCTTGTTGTCGTGCTAGGTTAATGTTTAAAATGAGGTTGCAAGTTCCCTTCAAAAGACATTAGTTTGATGTGAGGATTAGTAACTTAGTCAGTGTGACCGTTCGAAATCACCTGGAAAATATCTACCTGTAAGACCCCTGGACAACTTCCCTCGACGACTACCTCCGAACAATTCCCGTCCACACAATACCCCCGGGACAATTATCGATCACAACCACTGGCGTAATAAGTGGGGGGCAGCCGCCCCTCCCTACACCGGCCGGGGGGGGGGCAAAATGAAGGCAGACGAAAAAAGAAAAAAAAAGAAACGTGACGGCAAGAGCACTTAAATTAAATTGAGCGGTATGATGCGGTCATGTTCTTTTGTTGAAAGAATGACACCGCCAGCTGGACCTTAACTAAGAGTTCGCTGAGTTCCCACAGGGAATGATCGAGCAGTCAGGTAGTCCGGGCCCCGGGTTCTGGGGGCGCATGTCGAGTCACTTGACTCCCTGCAAACAACCCTTGTGACGCCACTGATCACAACACTATAAGCAGCGCCAGGATTCGATGATGACGGGGGAGGGGCGAAACAGAAAATGATTTATTTACGATACCTTGCATCGGGGTGGAGCCTTACTTTATCCTAGTGAGAAGATGCCTTCGTGGGGGAGGGGTCTAAGGGGAGGGAACTCCTCCCCTTTGAGAAATGTTTGTTCGTTAGTGGTGGCTTAGATGCGAAATGATGCTATCGTTGGCAAAGTTTGGAACTGATTAAATGTTGAAAAATTCTCATACTTTAGTGAGTGTTTTTTATTTTTGTTGGGTGTAAGGGAAGTGTGTGATGTCTCGGTGGCTTAGATGCAAAATGGTGCTATCTTTGGAAAACCTCTAAACTTCTTACATGTTAAGAAATTACCATTACCTAGTAATATTTTGACTGTGGCATGGCACCCCCTCCAAAGCTGATTCCATCATGAGGCCGGCATAAGGCCTCCTGGAAGCTGTGGGGTAATTACAACATGG
The DNA here is from genome assembly GCA_029531755.1 of Holothuria leucospilota. Taxonomy (NCBI): domain Eukaryota; kingdom Metazoa; phylum Echinodermata; class Holothuroidea; order Aspidochirotida; family Holothuriidae; genus Holothuria; species Holothuria leucospilota. The sequence continues at coordinate 18,779,417 of CM055972.1, read as the reverse complement.
GGCTTTAGTATGATGCTTTCGACTGACATCCAAATGACACTACAGGAGAGCGCACCAAACACTTCACAAAAATCGCAGTTTTACTACTTCTGAACGAGAATCCAAATGAAGAGGGTCCTTACTCAGAGGGGGAGTAAAGCTATAGCAAAAGGGTTAAGAGGATTAACAAGCATCATGCTTTACAATGCTTATTCTCCGCAAATGCACTTCATGACTTTCGATGAGCTTGTGTTATAAGTAATATACTTCAAATCATGTACATCACGCTACAAATGTTGCCAATATAAGATTGCCAAAATCGCCTCTTCATGCAAGCTTGAAGTCAAAGTTTTCGGAAAGTAGTTAACGCCAGAATGGTTCCGTACATAATCGTCCTAATAATGGTCATCAGGCATGAAATTTGACATTAGAATTGTTATAAAAGCCGTTCCAGCATCTTTGAAAAATACGTTCGGGATGATATTAGGAAAAAGGAACTGAAGATAAAAGGGCCCGGAGAGCGGGAAAAAATTTGATAGTTTGCAAAGGATTTACGAAAATTTCGATAGTTTGCAAACGATTTGTGATAGAAAATCATTCAAATAGATCCATCACTCATGCAGTCGAAAACACCCAACTCCCTACAGAAATCTATTCTTAAAATACCTTTTTGGTCCATTTTAAAGACAATGGAATTTTTTTTTTGAAAATTTATATGGGGGTAATGTGTCCCCCATGCCCCCCCCCCCCTTCCTCCTGTCGGCGCTACTGACTATAAAGTTACCTTAAACGGGATCGTCTTCAAATTCACCGATTTTAATGACGTTTGTTTGATATCTGGATAATTTTCTACCTGTAGACGATCTTTTTCTTTTAACCTTGACGTCATATCCTCAAGAAGATATGGCAAATAAAAACAAAGCATAAGGTCTGGTTAATTACGTTTTAACCTTTTGCTGAGGATATCGTCGTAGTCATGATCTTAAACAGTTAAGACGTTTTTTTTTTCTTTGAAGGTAAGCGGGAAAACTGAAACAGGTTTCGCGAATAATGCATGCAAGTAGGAGGTGGAGGAAAGGGTTCAAACTTGATTAGCGTCGGTTTTCAGAAAAACGTAAGTTAAATCGGAAGAATTTAAATTAATGTTTCCTTACATACATAGGATCTACAAGTATGATAATATATGATAATAAGGGATGTATTCGGTATGATAAAATTTTATTATGGAAGTATACATAACTGAGATAAACAGCCCACATTAGCCGAAAAATTGAGTACATCCCACACTCCGACCTCTGAAGGTTGAAAACCATTGTAAGAATCCACTGATGCAACTTAATAAACCAACTCCCCTTAACTTTAAAACAAACAGTGAAAAAATGGTGGTAATAGGTGTATAAGAGACATCCCATAAAGTCGGAAGACGTTTCCCTTCAATTTCCTTTACTGGCAAACAATCATTACATGAATTTGCCTTGAAAACGACGATTTGCCATTTCGTTGCTAAATGGGGAAGGGGCGGGCTGCCCCAGACCCTTGCCACATACACCTTTGGCTGCTGCATTTAATGAAGATCAAACTAAGACTTTGTGAGTAACTAACAAGCAAGTTACACCTTCCTAAATCACTGGGGTAGAGTGTAGTGTGCAACATGGGCGTAGGAAGCTGTTCTCGACTGGGGGGGGAGGGGGCTGAAAGATGATTCTGACCTCCGACCTGGGAAATGGGTCTTAGGGGAGGAGGTGTCCCCCTTTGGAAATTTTTTGAATATTGGAGGATCCTTAGACGCAACTTGGTGCAATATGTCAGCAAATGTTTAGGAAAATTACTTCAGTTTTGGCATTTTTGACAGAGGGAACAAATTAGGGGTTTTGTCCTTGAATTGGGAGAAACATACTTCCGCTTACTGCATTTTTCACGGGGGAGGCTTTATCCCCCCAGTCCCCAGCTTTCTAAGCCTTAGTGTGCAAAGTGTGAGCAAGGTCACCGAACTATCTTGCTTTACTGAAATCAGGGAGGTGTTAGGTGTTAAAAATTCCCTGCTGTAACTTCGTCCCGCCATGAGGCCATGTATCCTGATACCAGTGAAGAACAGTTGTCCGTTTTTTTTTTTTATTTTTTATGTAATTTTTTGAGTGGCACATTCTTTTTTTATTTTGTCATAAGTGAGGTAATTTTTTCGAATGGTATGCCGCCTGACTTGTGTAAGTCAGCGTATTTTTACACTGGTGATCTCATGTAGATAGTCTTCGGCTTCATATATCCTGTGTAAATATTACTACAATGTCGATGATGGGAAATAGGCTATGCCAACCAGAGTTACTGACGTCATAATATGTCACAAGGCTGCCATACCGACGGTTTTCACAGATCTTCGTGGAGTGGATTTGGAACTTTACGACCTTTTGAGAAAACCAAAACATCCGTTATGGCATTTAATATTGAAGCAATTGCCCCATTCGGCCTCCTTATCTAAAAGGGGATTGAAAGCTTGGCCTCAGAAAAGTCATTTATAATGAAAACAACTTTGTTGTTATATGAAAGTCCTCCCTCGAGTTCCTCTTATTCATTGCCACTGATCCAGAATGTCCCCGAAGCTTCTTCACACTGCCTGAGTGCCTTCACTTAACACTGCAGTGTTTCTGAGTTTGGAGGGAGGCAATGTATATCAGAAGTTAGACATATGTTATGAACTTAAAATTTAATTCATACACGTAACATTGGTAGCGCTGTACAACATGAATGTCCGGGCGGGTAGGGGCAATGCCCTCCGTCTGGGAAGGTGTACTCCCATCCCCGTCGGTAAAATTTTCCAATTTCATGGAAAAGTTGTACTGGGCATAATAAAGTATATACCGGTAATCCAAGCGAACAGATTGTGTACTAAAAATCCTAAATTTTTAATTTTCTTCAATAAAATTGCACGAATTTTCAAATTTTGCAATTAAAATCCAATTTTTGTTATTTTTGGAATTAAAAGCCAACATTTTCGGAGCCCTGGAGGTGCAGGGTATTTTGGCTTTGTCGTCCTTCCAGCATCCAGTCGTCGTTGTTGGGGCAGGGGTTTGGGGTTGCTGGACCCCGTAAGGGAGCTTGGCTCTCCTTTCGGGCAAATCTGGCGCCCCTGCCCCCTAAAAGGGAGCCAGTCACGTCGGTGACAAACCTGTTCTTTATAGAAGGTATATAAGGAATGTTGACAAACGTTATTTCGTTGTCCCAAAAGGCGTCTGCCTGGCTTGAGGTAATCATTTTAAACATCCAAGGTGAGTCCAAGGTGACACTGTGTGAGGGCATTTCCCACCAAATTTTTCATTTTTTTTCTTTCTTACATAAAGTCTGCGCTTTTGTCAGTTCAATTCATCGTATACATTCGTCCGTTTCTATGCATGTAAAAAGCTCTCTATATACAGATAGGCCTATAGGAACATTTCGGACTAGGAGTAGACTGCATAATTATGGTGGAATCCAGTGTTAGGCGAGTCTAAATAGCACGAATTAATCATATTTTTTATCTAGAAGCCGATTAAGACAGGTCTTACTTGCCCTGTACAAGATTGCTATAGATCATGTGTTGTATTTGCTCTTTTCATCCAGTGTATAAAGGGACACGCTGAATAGCCCTTTGAGGCAATGGTCTGACGGCTGAGAGAATGGCCACATTAAGCTATAGTGTTCCATCAGGGGAACTTATTCTACAAATTTCCTCTTGGCCCACTTGGCCTACTTCCCCTCCCGACCAAATCTAGTACTTCTCAAGAATACGTACAACTCGGCTAATCGTTTGTATTAGGAACAGTCTCAAATTGCGATGCATCAGACCTTGAATTACGGAAACATCTTCAAAAGGCAATTTACTCGATTTACAGTTAGGCCCACTTCTTGCAAGGCAGCTTGAGTGATATTACTGTTCCGATGCCCTACGCAAGCCACACCATGCAACCTCCCGATTTAGCATCTCTTTGCGTCGTCAAACCTACCGGCGATCAGTTCTTGAGAAAATGAGTTCACACCAAAACCGAATTCTGGTGCGATGTGCGTTACGGTGGCCCCAAGGCATTCAACCGTTCACCCAAATATCGCGTGGTGAAAAGGGCATGTGGTAACCCCAAGGCTCCTTCATCGATCAATCTCAGACTGATGGCTAATCTGTTTAGCATGTATAAATCGCCACTTGAAAATATAGTTTTATTGCATTATTCCAGCGCTCACAACTTTGAAAATACCTGAGAGCTTTCGGGGCTTCGACCCTAGGTTCTCTATCACCGGGACGTTTCCGACGGTTCAACTCTCTCACTTCAGTACTAACCAGGGCTTTAGCCAGAATTTTAAAGAAGGGCGTCTCACTTGTTACTGATTCACCAGGCACTAAAGATGGAAAAACAATTTCAGTTCAGTTCAATTCAGTTTAATCATCTGATGCCGTAGGCGCCAGTACGAGCGAGAAACGCGAAGCCCACTACGGGTGGGTCCAGGGGCCCGCCTTAGGACCTCTAGTGGGGGTCCAAGGGGCGAAGCCCCCTGGAAGCAACGGCCTTTTTTCACAAAATTAGGGTAAAAATTATGCTCACAAAGCTGTTAAAACACCTAATTAGCCCCCTTGAGTTTTTGAGGCATCAAACATCAAAAAATGATTAAAATAGAAACCAGGGGCAAAAGATCCCATAAAATAGCTGATGGTATCAATTTATAATTAAGTCGTCTGTTCCGTGCGAGAAAAAGTGGTGGTTTTAGATTATTTAAACAAGCAGCTTGGAAAAGTGTTCCTTCTAATCAGCTTTGCTGAAAAAAGAGAATGTCACAAGAAGCGCAATTTAAAACAGTGTCCCGGCCGACGCCACTCCCAAATTCTATCATTTACAAAAGTGTCACATTTAGAGTGGCACAACCGGTAACGATCATGAAAAGTAGGCTCATGTCCGTGTCTCCTGTTTAGTTGCGGCAGTGGATTTAATGTTTTATTCGCGGTATAATACCAGTCACATGACTAGAGTTACCCATTATGATTGGGCATTACCCTCTGGCAACAATAGAAGAAAAAAATTAAGCGTGTGGCCCACACGCTTGACCCACATGGTGTAGATCCTGTCTAGAGCGGTTAAGGATCGCGGCAGCGCAGCCGTTTGGGGCAACCAACTTTTACGCACCGCAGCCGTTTGGGGGAGCAACTTTTACGCGTAGGCTATATAGCCACTGAAGCTGTGATTTGTGTTTAGTTAAGCTAACTGGATTTGTTTTACGTTAGCGACAATTCATAATGGAGTGTTCTAATTTAAATTACGGAAATTAATTTGTCCATAGCATAAAAGGTATGCTATATATTTTGGCGGGAACGAATTTGGCTTGAAATATCAGTGACTTTAAATTTTATCTGAGCTGAGTGATGTCAAATCAAACTCAATTTGGAAGGCTAGACCAACCCTTTATCGGCGTCGCAAAAGCCCTCCTGGTCAAATCTGGGCGTCTCTCGTTCAAATTTAGCCGTCACAAAGACGACGAGACTCATCGCTGGCTAAGACCTTGGTACCAACTTATCCCATACAAGCACAGTGACACAGCCAGGGTGTGATGATGGTGCACCACAGAGGATAATGTCGTAATCCCACCCCAGATAAACCCAGAAAGTCGGTGAAAGTGTGCATATACGCATCTACGATACTTTTCACACAAGGTGGACCCTTTCAAGTTTGTCAGCGAGTGAGGAAATGCCGTCCTGGGGAGGGGTCTAAGGGGGATTGAGTGTCCCTCCCCTAGGGGGATTATCCCTCCTCTTGTGAGAAATTTGTGTTCATTTAAGGTGGCTTAGATGCCAGAAGGTGTTGTCTTTGGCAAAGTTTCGAACTGATCATATGTTGAAAAATTTTCATTCTTTAGTGAGGTGTAGCCTAAGGGATGGGTGTGGTGTCTAAGTGCAGGGTGTGCAACTTTCCCCCGATAAGTTTTGTTTACTTAAGGTGGCCTTGATGCAAAATACTGTGTCTTTGGCAAAGCATAAAAGTGATTACATTTCAAGGAATATCCGTTATTTAGGGATATTTTGGCTGTGACGTAGCACCCCCCCCCCCCCAGCTGATACCATGAGACCGGCATAAGGCCTCCTGAAAGCTGTGGGGTAATTTCAGAACGGGAACGAACTTTGGTAAGATTTTTTTGACTGACATGTAAATGATACTACAGCAGAGTACACGAAGCACTTCACAAAAATCGTATGTTAACTATAATTTTCAACGAAAATGCAAATGAACAGCTTCCAGTCGAAGAAGACTGACTAAAGGACTTACAAAAGGGCAGAGGATTAATCAGCATGTCTCATAATGATTATTCTCTTTAAATGTACTTGACGCAACTTGAAAAGGTTTGTGTAATGAGTAATATACTTCAAATGATGTACACTACGTTACAAATGTTGCCCATTAGATTGCCAGATAATCGCCTCTTGATGCAAGCCTTAGGATGGATTTGTACCTCTAGTTTTCTGGAAATAGTTTCCGCCAGAATAATTTCGTGCATTATCGTCCTAATAATGGTAATCTGGCATGGAGAGTGAAACCGTGGCAATTGCACGCGAGGCGCGCCAAACTTGAGTATTAGAATTTTTATGAAACCCGAACCGCGTGCGATCGAACAAATACGTTAGGGATGGTATTAAAGAAAAAAAAATATATACAAAAATTTATACAATAATAGAACTGAAGGTTAAACCACGCGGAGTAATCGAAAATTTTGATAGCTTGCGAAGGATTAACGAAAATTTTGAGAGTTTGTGAACGATTCGTGATAGGAAAAGATTTATAGATCCATCTCTAGTCGAAAACACACCTCACCCTTCCTCTAGAGAAATCTATAGTTTAAACGCCTCTTGGGTTCATATAGTTTAAACGCCTCTTGGGTTCATTTTCAAACATTCAAAAATTCGAAAAAAATCGGTAAGGGTGGGAGGGGGGCACGCGCTCCCATACCTCCCCCGGTGCCTGCGCCACTGACAAGTAAACCACATATTTAAAGGTGATCAGTCGTCTTGAAATATTCTTTGTGACGTCAGCCTTTTCTTGACATGTTTCTGCAGTCGTCACTGTTCAAGGATACACCGTACAAGTATAGCTATGATGACATCGGTATAGCTAGTAGGTATACAGCTACAAGCCGTCTCTTCTTGCTTACCGATTAGCTATACCATGCTTGTACGGTGTATCCTTGAACAGTGACGACTGCAGAAACATGTCAAGAAAAGGCTGACGTCACAAAGAATATTTCAAGACGACTGATCACCTTTAACCCTAATTACACTTTTCTTTGTATTTGTACTACGGTACGGTAAAGAGGAACTCAAGGCGAGGATCAGCCATTTCAATCGGGAAGATAAGGTGGGATACAGCATTGTGCATTTTACGCCCCAGGTAGTGATAGTCCGCCCATACAGTTGAGCTATTTTCCTTCCACTACTAGGTACATATTCTTCTATGTGTCCTTAAAATATTTACCACTCTTTCGCGCACGATTGATTTCCAAAAGTCAGATTTCCCCGCAAAAACTCTTAGCCTAATTAGCACAAGGCTCATTGCTTCAGGTGAATACGAATATTGTGCAAAATATGCTCTAGTAAGGGACGTGGTACGGTGCATATATTTCCTTCCAATACCTTACTGAACCCCAGATTCCATCGTTCCTATTCACGCCCCCAATGTCTACCTTTCGGATTGTTAATCATCTTGTCGGAGAACCAATCCCATGCAAGTCGTGCAACTCCTGATGCCATCTCTACAAGAAAAGAAACTTTGTAGAATTTTCGTTTGCATCTATCTGCAATCTATTGTCAGGTCACTTTCCATTCCGGAAAATGGTCACCTAATCCCCCTCCTACACAATCAGTTTTTCCCTTGTACTCATGACGTATATGTGACCAGTATGAAACATCCATACACCATTAAGAGAAATAATGCTACCTTGAGATATCTGCTTGTAAGGTTTTTACAGTTTGACCCGTGACAACCTCAATGGCCCTTTATCCACAAAACCAACAACAAAAGATTCCTTGTATTCAATATAGCAAACACATAGGCCATATCGTGTATGAAAGGTTTCTGTGCCTTCCAGCATGAAATAACCTGTCATACCAATTTGTCAGATTTGGACCTATGTTGACCTGAGATGAGATTTGATCTCTACCAAGGTGACAGGGTACTTCTCTCAATATAATACAACTATATGCTCAGTACAGGAAAAGTATCCATGTTCCTATGTGGAGATGTCACTGCTTACAAGGTTTTTCAGGATTGACCTCTGGTGACCACAGATGACCTTTGACCTATTGAACAAGAGCACCAAAAGGTGCAGAAGCTCGTACCAGATAGGATATAAGGAGAAGTCTATCTCCACAGTCTCTCCAAAAATAAACAAGACGATCCTAGGAGTGCAACCATTTATCCCACTATATGCATCAAAACTGACAGTGGCATATCACCCTGTAGTCATGAAAGTACTACATCGGACGAGGTAGTAAGTACTTCCATGCACCAACTCAGTTGGCATTGGATGTACAAATGCTGTATGTCTGACCTTCTGTAGCAGGGGCGTAGCTAGGATGAAATTTTTAAGGGGGCCTAGGTATCAAATGGGGGGGGGGGGTCACGGTATTGATCGCCGTTCTTAATTCTTACAAATTTTATTAGGACATACACAATTTCTTACAAATTTTATTCGGACATACACAGTTTCTGAGGGGGGCTAGCAAACATTTGGGGGCCAACCAACCGCCCCCCCCCCGTAGCTACGCGCCTGTACTGGAGTTACCAACTTTAACAATCTTTCCATCAGTCCATTGGGACATTACATAAACACTTCATACTCTCACACAGGCTCCTTACACAAAGTTTTAGTAGGGGCAGCATTGAAATACCAGTCATAAACAATTCCTTTATCTTAATCTAAATGAGGTCACAGAGTTGACCTTTCATTCACAGGTAGTGTTAAAGAGGGTTCAGTAAGAAATTTTGTGAAACTGGTTAATATGGGTGCTCGATACAAAACCATTTAAAAAGGTCTCAACATAACCTTTGCTCTGAAATTGGGGATACAACTTTAATCTTTACATGCCAATCATACTTCTGAGCAACTTTGATGATAATTCGGTAATGCGTCAAGGAGAGACCGTTTACAGAATTTACAAAACCATGTCATGATTAGATAACCTTTGACCTCAATTCTTTCACACCCCTCTGAAGGGCCTCTCACTCCAAGATAATTGTCACCAATTTTCAGATAAATTCAATGAACACTGTACGAAATGTGTTTATGCAATTTGTACGCAATTGTGGACGAGACAGATACACAGACAGACAGACACAGGCAGACAGATAGACAGGTAGATTGACGCCTCACGAATATGTAAGCTCACAAAAGCTTCGCCGGTATGAGCTTAAAGTGTAATATAAAACATACACGTGCTAAGTAAGAAGAATACCTTTGCTGCCTTTCTTCATATATCGCATTTTACACGATTTTAAAAGATTGACCTCCGGTGACCTAAGATTACCTTTGACCTCCAACAAAATTGATAGGGTTCTTTCTCTCCATGTAATACCTCTACATGAAGTACGAAGAGAGTTTGCCAGTAATCTGTAAAGGGAAATTTTGCCATAAATTTTCACACGGTCGGTAGACAAAACACGAATGTCAGCTATTATTCCATGTAGATATATCTTTTTTCTTTGTATGATTTAAGTGGTTGACCTTCTATTGTCTTTGAACAACAAAGGATATCAAACACACATACGAATGTGTCTCCTCATGTTAAAGTATGTTCATCTTCTTTCGCCTTTCTTTCCTTTCACTTTCAGAAAGAACGACTTGCGGAAGTCAGGCAGTCCCTGGTCAATTGATATGTTAAACATCATTCATTATGTTGGGTTCTTTAAACTCATTTTGAAACTACTTTCTGTAACAACATGACAGTACTTCTGTGATAGTGTGACGTAACCTCCTGTTGAGTTCAGTCCCTAGCGTAGCTAAATTACCATAAACACAGATGACTCCAAAAGAACGAAGAAACAGTTTTTTTTTCTGAAATTTACATCGATATATTACTGTCATTGTATCATCAGCACTAGACATAAAATTTATAAAATGGATAAGATATGTAAACAATGTCTATGATTTGGTATGAAGAGAGAACGGCTTACACGGTACATACCGAGCGGTATACCGAACGGTACTCACCGAATAATGCCATTGATTATCCATAAATAGTAAGAAAATTAAAAACTGTTCGGTAAATATATTGTAATTATTTAAACACAGCTAGAAGATCACCAGCTGTATGGCAGACTGGAAAATTTATCGCCTCAGCGAACAATATTAAATTCAATTTTATTCACTACGACTTGATTTTTAACAGTCCATAAAAAGCTTTAGGGAACTTTCTATGCACTTTGAAAACACAATCGCACGATCCAATATTTCTTAAATGTTACCAGTGCTTATTCGTACATCACAGACAAAGTTATGTGAATAATTTCACACAAAAACCTTCGACAGAGCTGATAAATCCCATTTAATGCAAGGATGATGTACTGTTGCAATTTTTGAAACGTGCTTTTGTGTTACTTTTACTCAGGTACCCAATATTTACTCTCAAACGAGACAACATATCTTATGTGCTCTTAATCAACCTATACAGATAAATGCAAATATTCAGATTTATTTGAAACCTCAAATCCGTCATTATCATCTGAAATTCTAAGTTCTTTTGGTACTCGAAGGCATCAGGCGTCACGTTTTTCGAAATTAAAAACTAACACAATTACAAGTTAATTACTCGACTGCGTGTTTACTAACGACTGTCTCGAGGAGTCTACACTCACGGAATGGAGATGGAATTTCATATTATCTTGTGGTATCCATAGTAACTTGTAACATTTGTTTTAGAACAGAAGGGAAGTGTACGGAGCTTTAAATGCGCACCAACTCGATGTACAGAAATAGCAAGATAAAATCTTTGATTAATGGCTTTAATTAATCAGAGAGCTACTAAATATCTCCATAGGTCACACCACTTCCATGAAATGAAAGCCGGTATTCCAATATACCGAATTAAACCGATATTCCACTCCATACCGACCATGGTAGGCCTACCGAGGCTACTTCTTTTTGAATCAAATCGATACGTAGCAAAATTTGCTTTTCAGAGAGTTTCGGTACACAATAAAAACAAATGGTAACACTTAAAGGGTAAAAGTGAAATATCTAACCAGCCTATCCAATATCATCTAATAACAGCCATTGACCAGAGATAAAGAGCCGACTTGGGCAAGTTCATTAATTTCACAAATTGTGTAGATAAACGTATCGTTGTCTGGATCCTTTGTGGTTATAATTCCAGAGTGACTTTCATCCTCGTTTGCTATGTAGGCCCTTTTTCTTGTGCAATACATCAAGTGTTTTTTTTTTGCCGATACCGTATTTTTCGTGATCCCTATACACTGTTTACAGTTCTTAGGAGTAAGTGGGGTTGATGGGATTTAAAGAAAAAAAGAAGTGATGGTGGAGGTGTTTTATCTGCAAAGCACAGTTGTGTAATGGTCTTCCTCTTTACAGCAGGAAGTCATTCGGTGTAGTTTCTGTAAAGGTGATTCCTGGTTTGTTTTCGACTGCGTCTGATGGAAGAATTCTACGCTTGTCATAGTAACATTTCTTTCTTATTAATTCTCTTTACAACCAAGTAGGCATGATCTCGGTAATGTCTTTGCCCCCCTCACTTGCCCCTTGTCCGCTCCCGGGCAGAAACAGTTTACAGGAGAAATTAGAACTCACAACTTTTTGCTAACAACATTTATGCTAGCCCTTTACTTTTGAGATCCTGGCGGAGCCACTGTTCTTCTCACTGCCCCCGCCGCCCAGAGCTGGGTTCATCAGAAGTCCTTTGCGGTGGAAGCAGATTGCAGGATTTGGGAATAAGCACATGTTGCGGGAATGAGTTAAGAGGACAGATATAAAACGAGGTAGCATCATTTCAAAATTCAAATCATTCAAACGACTTTGAATATTCTACGCTAGTCTAAACCTTCAGCTACACAATAAATATTCACCATTGTGTACTGTGCGTGGCGCTCCTTTGTATCTCGAGTGTCTGTTGCGGCGAACCATTTTGATTTTTTAAGGAAGTACATCACAAATAATCAAGTTATTTCCTTTAATGTGTTATAGGACTTACCCGTGTAAATCTTGTAACAAGACCCTTACCTTCGCGAACTTAATAGAATACTAATGAGCGGGTATATGCGGTCGGTATTAAACTTTTTAAATGACTGAGCATGAGACCTGAGAAGGTTAACTCCGCCAGACAGCTAATATGGTGCTCACACCACAATAACTTCAGAGAACCAGTTTCAGAACTTAAGCACGATTTTTTCTTGCCGATTGTCTCCAACTCCCCAGCTCACCAAAGAACTGGTTTTAACTGATCTATTTGGAATGCTACACGTTCTAATGGTTTGAAGCACATCTGAGTAAAAGACAGAATACTCCGTTCAATTTAAGCTTTAGCGTTGAGTGTGAGCAGTCGTAATAAAGGAATGAGGGAGGGGGTGGGGACCTCGATCTTGTCAGTCAATGACAGATAATCGCCATCCCCTCAAAGATCCAGATGTTATGGACCACAGTCGAATCCATGTAAGGCTGAACATGTTTCTGAAAGGGAGCGAAATAACTTCCAAGGGGCGATATGTTATAAGGGGTGAGGGCTAAATATGTTAAGATGTATGATCAGTCAAGAAGGAAGAAATATGTTAACTAAAACGTACCAAAAAGTATTTTTGTTCTCAAATATTGTGGATGCTTCTTGCCCACTTCCCTTGACGACGGCCTGATTCATATAGCTTCACGTGTAATGTTAGATACCGTCCATTTGAGGGAGTGTTCATGAAAAAGATTCTCTAAATCAAACACAACCGAATCGCCTTCTTAGAGTCCCGATCCGTGTAATGCTGGGGAACGGGTACTGTTTCCCCCCTCCAATTTTGGAAAATCCCAAAATTCGGGCAAAATTCTTCTAAAAGAGACTTAGAAAGTCGGGCAAAAAATCGTGCCACCCAAATCCAAGTGGTCCCACACGCTTGCGATGTCCACCTCTCTAGTGACCAGTCTCTTCCCAAGCAAATGTCTAAAACAGATCGTCACCCTTTGATACAAATGCCCTTTAATCACTCATGCAATGTCTCGCACTGGTCATTGACTTCGGTCCAATCGAAACACAAAGAACAACACGTGACATAATTTTCCGGATGTAAAGATTACAGGTAAATTGTAAAGGAAGCTTTAAAGGGGCACATTGAGTTGGTTCACGTAATTCATGATTTTTTATCACACCTGTTGAGGTTTGCTCACATCTTGATAGTAAATGGTTAAACTAAGAGATTCTGCACATCTGACACACAACTGAAATGGTAATGATAGGGTAATTAATGATTAAAATCATTTCTTACAAATTCGTGACCAGACACTTTTTACAGTTAGGTATTAATCATATGCAACCCCTGTTCAAAGACAACCAATGAGTGAGGCTTATCCCAACTGCGTTGACGGGCTTGCAACTCCTATAACTAACAGCTGCTGTGATTGAAGGTCACAATTGTTTATAAGTGTTGTTTATTCAAGAGAGTCTGGTCTATCATGGGCTTGGACAAGCTTGGTGAACTGCAAGCTCTAAAACCCATAACAACTACAACACATTTTTTTGTCACTATAGGAAGTGACACATGAACAATGAGGCTAATTAGATGCATTGTCATGCAATAGTTCCCTTCAAACTCGTCACAAAATAATCGATATCAACTCAATGAGCCCCTTTAAAATGTAACCTTTTATGTCCAACATATATCCCCAACTTTCAGATAAAGCGAAAATGAAAAAAGCCAAAAGGACCCCATGCGAGACAGTTAAATTAATTTGGTTGAGAAATATTCATTTAAACGAAAGAGAGAACAGGCGAAAGAAATATAGGTCTGTTTTGTTTATCACATAGTATATCCATAGGTCTACAAGAACAGACATTTATCAAGGGGGTGGAATTATCCCTAATTGGCAAACAACCCGTAGCATGAATTTTGCCCTGAAAGCGACATTTTTGGTCTGGAATGGGCATTTTTTTTGCTTCGGAGGGGGATGGGGATGCTTCTACAAGCAAAGTCCTACTTCAATATAGCCTATTATTTTATCGCTTGAAGATAATTGATTGAGGCAGATTACTAATCTGAAACAGGCATAAAATGGCTAACCAAAAAAAGGAATTTGTGCACTTTTCGAGAAAAAAAAAAACACTGAGGAGACTCAAAGGTCTACACAATTACCTCACAGATGATCACATAAATTATATTTTGCGAGGTATTTCTTGACAAAGTTAAGATACATAATGCAGTTGCAGTTAGATTCGGCCAACAGAGGGAAATGCGAATTCACCACAGATTTTGATAGTGGATAACCCTGACACACCTGCTGATTACACACTGTTGAAGGATGCAGTGTATTTGCATTTGGGGCACTGCCCATGCGCAATGTACAACAAAACGACTACTATCAGACTGTTTCTCAATTATGAGTTGTTAGCACAACATTTTAAAATTTAGAAAACAAACGAAAAGCATTTTGGTGAAGGCCACTTTAGCTACTTATGGTATGTAGCTGGCGAGTGTTAATGTTTTACGTCAATACAAGCTTATGCATGAGGGCTTCACTTCTATCTGCGCGTGGCATTGTTCATGTATACTTCTATGGACTTATGCCGACAATTGTTTGTTAGAGTCAAATGACACAAAACAGGCAACCTACTTCTAATTTGGCGGGTTAGAAACACAAGTTCAAGGGTATATTACAAATCGAACCATACTTAGTGTCCAGGAAACAGGTCCTCGAAGATGCGTCTACGACGAAAACTCTATGTGCATGTAGTGTACTTATTGAAATTGACTTTGATTAGTGGGGTCGTATAAACGTAATAGGTTTTAAAATTATAAAATGTCATGAAATAGAAGACTATCGTCTAAAATGTTTTTGGCCTCGATAATAAGAAACGATTGTACTAAATGAATTTGACTCCAGCCACTAACCATAAAGGATTAGAGATCACTATCAGATTACATGAGGCAATATCGGTTCAAATTTCAGCCAAAGATTAATATGTTAAACTTTTGAACATCCCAATTACAATGGTACTAATTATGCAAAGGAATTGTTGATTAGTACTTTGGAGGGAGGCAGTATAGATAGTGATTTTGCTGATAAATAATTGTTTCTGCTGTGGTAATGTTGTCGTTGGAATGGCGGTGCTGTTGTTGCTGCTACTGCTAAGAGTTGCTCCTCAGTGTTCCTGTTCCACTTTCAATGTCTGTTTTTATTAAGAGAGTGCACCCGGTATTTTACTGTTCAATTATTGTCCCTGCTGTTGTATTGTTGATGTTGATTTGATGGCGGTGCTGTTGTTGCAGCTTCGTTATTGTCGTTGTTCCTCAGTGTTAGTGTTTCACTCAAAATACATGTTTTTATGGAGTATGCTAGTGTATCCAGATGTAATTGGCTCTTCACTTACTGGCCTTGCTGCTGCAATGCTGCTGTTGCTGTGGTTGCGGTGCTGTTGTTGCTGCAGCTATCGTTAGTGAGGATGCTCCGCAGTGTTCGTGTTTCACTCATAACATCTGCTATTATGGAGTATGTTAGTGTACTCAGATAATTTGCTGTTCACTTGCTCTTTCTGCCGATGCAGTTGCAAAAGTTGCTGTTGCTGTTGTTGCGTTACTATAGTTATTTACGATGCTCCTCAGTGTTCGTGTTTACTCAAAACATCTGCTTTCTGGAGTACGTTAGTGTACCCAGATAATTTGCTGCTCACTTGCTGTCTTTGCTGTTGCTGGGGTTGCGGTGCTGTTGCTGTGCTGCTGTTGGGGTTGTGGTGCTGTTGTTGCTGCTGCTATCGTCATTGAAAATTTCTTCTTTTTGTTTCTTGTTAACTTGGAGGGTCCCAATGTGGTAATTACCGTTTTATCGAAAATGTTAGTGTACCCAGGGGCGTATATTCTTGAATTTGCAGGATGGGGGGTGCGAACTTTCCGGACCGACTCCCTTTGCCATAGTTGTACGATTCGAAATTCTCGAGACCTTTTTTTTTTGCTTTTCGGGCAATTGGTGACCGACTTTTGATTTTTACGTTGACATAGTAGTAAAGTCCGAATTTTGAAGACTGTTTTGTGTTTTTCTGGCAAACTTTTCACTTCAAATGTTGTTCATGTCTACTGTTACAACGGCATACTGAAATGACTTTGGGGAGCTCAGAGGCCGACTTTTGATTTTCACGGGGGGTGTCGCACCCCACCCCCACACCCCCCGTATTTACGCCCCTGAGTGTACCCAGGTATTCTGTTGCTTTTGCTACGACGATGTTGTATTGATGTTGCTGTTTGGTTGTTCATACAGCGAATGATTCCGGTAATTTCATAAGAAGAATACCGAGATATGGTTGCCTATTGCAAATGTCTTTTTGTTGTTGCTAATGTTGGTGCTGTCCCTTTTGCGTCTACTGTTGTTGCTTCTCTTTTGTTGTTTACGTAACTGATGATTCTTGTGCTATTTCAACAAAAGTGTACCGAAGAATTTTGTTGCAGAACTGCTAATGCGGTTTTTATATCTGGTGTGTTCCTGCTGTCATTGCTGCTAATGTTGGAGAATTTGTGTTACATCATCTTTAATTCTGAAGTCCTGCCCTCTCTTTTCCACTAATTAATATTCTGGTTAGGTTGTCTAAACTTGTTGCTCCCTCCGACAAACAACAACGAGAATAACGCTTGACAACTGCAGGTCTTACAGGGCCCGCAGGGAGGGGGACGGCTATTCCAACGCAATGCCTTCACATAATTATGTTGATTGCTACTCCAAATATTTTCACAATGTTTTTCAGGTGAGAATAATGGATCCATGCAATCCTTCTCCCCAAACATAAACTTTACCCAACTCAATCTGTGCAACAGGCCTCAGCCCCGGTCTTAAAAGAAAAAAATGCAGACCTGAAGAACGCCAATAAGTTAACAGCTCGACCGACGGTCATATCATCATGAAAACTTGCTTGCACACAGAAACGTCGTTTTACGTAATCGTGATCGAAAACTTTGTTTTTGAGACGACAACCATGCCATTAACTCCGAGACGAACTTGCCTTGGCCCATATCCAAAAGTTTCTCTTCCAAGAACTTCGTAAGATACAGGCAGTAAAGATTACATAGTAAGAAATCGGACGGTTTGAGTGTTTACACTTGTCAGTATATATCATGTTGAACGATGAATATGCATAGTTAATTCGAAACCAAAAACCCTTCTAATCTTCACCTTAAAGCGACCCTCCTTTGCATTTAACGAAAAAGAGGAATCCACGGTTGCGTTTCGAAAAGAATATTAATTAATAACTCAAAACAAAGCCACCAGGAAGGGGTCGGAATGTGGTGATAAATAGGGACAAATCGTACACTGGTGTATAAAGTCATTGCTTAAGGGATTTTTGCGTGGCTTCACGGTTTGCATGACGTCGCTAGTGTAAAAAGATTGCTAGATGTCAGTAGGGAAGATGGATAGTGTCATCATCATGACATCACTAGCAGAAGCAGCTTCCATTACGTAATTGGCAAAGAAAGACTGCAGTACGTTAATCGATGGTGCCAGAAGGTATAACGTCATTGGTGGTGATGTTTATGGCGTTACTGCTGGAAGACGTCATAACTGAGTTAAGTTCTAATCACCCTAGCATACAGTAAATTCTGTTTAGACGTCCACAGGATGCCGTGTTTTGACACATAAGGGAATCTAACCCTTGCTTGTAAGGAAAACTG
The DNA here is from genome assembly GCA_029531755.1 of Holothuria leucospilota. NCBI lineage: Eukaryota > Metazoa > Echinodermata > Holothuroidea > Aspidochirotida > Holothuriidae > Holothuria > Holothuria leucospilota. The sequence goes on along the minus strand of CM055972.1, from coordinate 18,761,580 downwards.
GCTAAGCAGGAGGCTGAAATAATTTCCACGGTCTCGCCAACAGGATAAATAGGCCTACATAGCAGATCTACAACTTAGGTCACGGACATAACAGTTTTTTACACACAGTATGCAGATATAAGGGAGGCCGGCAAATGCTTCGTTTACACTAACATCCTTCCATTTTCTAGATTTAGACGAACGTTTCCAAAAGCTCCTTAGGCCAACATCAATCTGCATGTTGATCAGTCTTGCAATTCACGATTTGAACACCAAAACCACATCCTTCGACCAGCAAAGGATAGGCCTTTACAAAAGAGCAAACTCGATTTGGCACTTCTAGTCGGCCTATCAAGCCGAGAATTTTGTCTTGTACAGAATCCCTCTGGCAAGAACGACAGTTTGTCAAACATCTTACAAGTTGTGGATATCTCAAGCTCCTTCTTCTTTTCCTCATCATCCTCCCACGAGGAAGTCACCAATCAAGCATGCATAGTTTTCCAAATTGCTCGTTAAGGTTTTAATAGTAGCATAGCACGCCCTCACATGGAGTAAGGCTTTGACAGAATTCCCGAAGAAACTTTACAATTCGGACAACCTTTGGAACGGAATGAGCTGTTCTCGACACATCTGCAAAAATAAGAAGAATTGATGTCAATTACAATTATGTAAAGACTGTAAGTCTGACACGTCGAAGAAAATGAACGCCTTTTAGAGGTCTCAAAAGGGAACGAAATCATAAAAGTGAAAACAAGACGAGTGTTTTCATAGACCGGAAGAAGTAAACAATTGTCTGGATATAAAGCTGAATGAAAGTATATAGTGAAAGGAATATCTTATTGGGGCAAATTTGATACGTTTTTTAAAGATGACACATCGAGATCAAACAGGTGTATGACCGAGTGGATAAAGGGGTGGAATAGGCCGTCCGGGCTCCAGCGGTTGATCGACACGTTGTAATCGGTCGGTATTTTCGGTAAACTGATACGAGACGTTTGGGTTTAACGAAAGATCGGTACTTGCATAAGCTACTGTTGTTTGTAAAAGTAACACAAATGTGACCAGACACTGTTAGACACTTCCCATGTGTATCGCAGGTCTCTATTACCGGTATCCGCAGAACGATACATCGATATTTCTTTTTCGACGTTCCGCGGGCTCTCGGAGTCTCGGGTGGCGTTTAAAGCCACCGGCGTATGGAGAGGAGGGAAGGGGGCTGCAGCAAACCACAAAGTTTGCTGTTTCGGGCGCAATATGATACCTTTCGGGCAGACGTGCTTAAACTGCAGGTCAGAAGTGCTCACACCCGCCTGAAAGTGGTCGCGTTTACGCTGAGATTTGAAGCAAAGGATATTAGCAATCTTGACAGTTTTTATCTAAGAGCAATTAGTTTATTTTTAGCTCAAATCTTGGACTGGAAGGCAACTGAAATGAAGTTGTAATGTACAAGTCTTTACAGATTCCTCCCACATTGGTGTGGCAGCTTAGTTCCTCCATTCCCTTACAACATTTATAATACACGGCGAGTCTTCTCTAAGGGAGGATGTGCCTTCCTTAGTAGGTCATGATTTTTTTAAACAATCATCCAGATGTTGCCATTTGGTGTTTAATGGTTTGTCACATGTTTGTATGTGGAGGGGAGGGTGGGGATCCTGCAACCATTTATCCTTACCATTAGTGCAAAACTTAGACATTCAGATAAGGTGTTTAGTCGAAGAGGGGGTTCGATGGATTTGTCCTCAACCCCTGAAACTAACCCCATAGGAGTAACACCAATCCTGTGAAACGGGGGGGGGGTCGCATTCCGTTTGTGGCAAATATCGCGCCAATTGGCGCCCCACCTTGCAAAATCTTTCATGTGTACGGGACTGCCTATGTCGGACCTTGTTTTGAACTTTTACTAATTACCCAATTAAAATGCATGCGATCTCACAGTTTAACAAAACCCACGGATGTTATCGAATTGTTTGATCCAATGGAGTATGATGCTCGTAATAACTTGAAAATATCCTCATAATAAGATACCAGTTGCAAGGTATCTCAATGTTAAAGCGAACCGTACTACTGGTTAAATCGAATGCCTCAACTGGGCATTTTTATTTTCTGGATCAGTCGTCGAACTTTCCAAGCAGCTCCCTGAATTGTTCAGGACACACTCTTTAGTTGGAAAGGCACATACATACAATACTCTGGAATGTCTTCTTCGCGAGTTCACTCCGCAAGCTTTCACACTGTGGCCATGGCTGGGGCCATCACCTTCTACGTTGCCTCTCTCCCTCATTCTCCTGCGCCTACGCAAAGTAGGGTTATTTGCATCAGCATTTCGCTGTCGCTGCAATGGATCAATCTGCACGTCCGCAGGGTGTCGAAAAGGGAGCCATCGTAGGTTTCTACCCCACTCAGGAGCAGTGATAAAATCCATTGTGAGTAAGCGAGCAAAGCCGGAAAATGTCCCATCCATGCAGTTCATCTGGTTCGCTCAGGCCGTCGGGTGTCGTCAATAATTCTCTCGAAGAATCGTGTAAAGTCGTAAGTCGCAGCATATAGCAGAAAACCGTACGCTTCTCCCGCGAATGCTCGGGATTTCCAAGTCGTGAAGAAGTCATTTGAAATCGTGAGAAATCGTGGAAAAAATTCGTGCAGTGAGCACCTTGGCTTTTGGAATTGCAGTCAATTAAGGAAATGTATCAGTAAATAGGAGGTAAGGGAGGGCATAGACTTATGACGTTAAAGTTTAAAGACAGACAGTCATCACCCCAAAGTATATTTTTAGTGTATGTATATCAAAATTCTCAGATGGTGACTGCTCTTTGATTGACATCAAAGTTTGAAAATTTGAAAGATGCAGAGTAGCTCACATTCCACACAAGGCAGAGGGAGTACTTTAATTACATTTTATAGCCTTGTATGCTCACCAGGACATGGCCTTAAGCAATAAAACAGGTTTATTCTTGCACAAGGATGAGCCTGATACAGTTATGGGAGGAGCTAGAAGATGCATAGTTGGGAGAATTGGAACTGTCTGGGATCATGAAAATTCCCCTTTAAGTGGAAATGTGTGGTGACATTCACATTTTTGAAATTTTACATAAGCACCACCCGCTCATAAATATTCATGAGCAGGCAAAGAAGGCACAGTATCAGACTATACCCACCAATCACAGTACCTGATTAACCTCTTATTTACAACTTGCCATGTTAACGAGCAAAGGCGTCACAACGCTGCATGTGTACTGAAGCATTGTGGAAATACATACAAGTCACACTTAACACCTTCAGACCTAGGCAACAAAACAAGATATGATACTTTTCTCCTTTCCTGTATTTTACGGAAAACTTTGACTTATTACTCTCCTCCTTCCTCATTGCTACAGAATACGATTTTTTAACTAAAAGTTACAATCCAAAACTTGAAAAAACGCGACTAATGTCCAATATCAGTTGAAATGGTGGCTGGCAACACAGACAGTCAAAAGGTTGGTCATGTTAAGTCTTGATGTCTTCTCAGGGTTAGGTTAGGTTAGATGAGGTTTAACGTCCCAGTTTCCAACCAATTGGTTCAAGTCGAGACGACCACGGCCTTTTTTCCAGTTGTGGCTCACTGGCTTGTAGCTCCTTTGGGGAGCAGAACTCTTTCGGGAGCAACTTTGGCTTCTCCCTTCGGCTCTTTGCCAAAGAGTCGAGGGGAGCACATCTTGCTCTTAAAATCTATTCTTACCTGCGGAAATTGCTTCACGTGTTTGCTTCAGAAATGACAAGACATGAACAGTGAGGCTATGTCGTGATTCTAATCTGAGGTTTCGCCTTTATACCCCAACGTCAACATTGCTAGAGGGGACACCCCCATATCTCTGAGCTGTCTTGCTAGATTTAAAAACATTATTACCTTGACCTTGCTTAGACAATCTTATCAGATTCGAGTTTCATATTTCGGTTTCTCTGATTAATTTTGAGGATCAAAGAGCGAATTGGGAGGGTCCCCGCAATGAGCAAGGTACCAATATTAGCCTGCAAGCTGATTGACCTTAAATCAATGAGGTCCTCAATGAAGTCAAGGACGAATTTCTGTTGAGCACGTGTGCTTGTTAAATTTAGCGTATTAAGGTTCAGGAAACCTCTTTGGGGAACCGAGGACCCTATATCAGGTTGACAGTGGATGAACATCGGCTAGATTCGGATTCTTCTTTTAATTAGTACTCAGAAGTATCGAGGCAGGGGTGCAATAATCGCTTCGAATCCTGCTCCCAGACCACCATTTGAAGTCCCCATCGGACGGAAGAGAGTGTGTCCCCGGTCTTTCCCCACTTCTCCAAAGGCTGAAAAAGGGGGGATCCTTCTTCCATCACCACAGATCGACAGCTGAACAGAGTAAAACGAACAACGTCCTGAATCAGACAACCACAAACCCAATTTGAAATCACCAGTTTGAAAACCTTCATCATCGTGGCAAACAGCTATCCCAAAGAAGCGATTCTGAGTAACCAGAAAATTTTCAAGTGGTGGTTCCATCTATCGGGATTCGATCCAGGGACCTCTTAAATGCAATACAGAAACTCTAACTAGCAAACCAACCCGAAAATGTATCGTCTGTGGAGGGCTGGTGTTATCTGTCTGGTTTTAAGGTATAACCAGTAGGGGATACTGTTTCTCCTTTGAACAGTGTTGCATTGTTAGTATCGTCTGTGCATTGTGACCTGCATGAAGGTAAAGTAGCCTCAGCTTCGAGCCTTGTGTGATAATATTCTACAAGTAGAAGCGAGTGGAAACCGGATTCCCTGGCGCAAGTTAGACACTGAGCGACTTTAATTCGTTTAGCAAAAGTCATTGGCGAGTAACTGTGAAGCTTAACCTTTTATAAACTTAAAGTATTTTAATATCGAAATCGTTCGTACACGTCGTCGAATTGGGGACTCTTGCGTCCAAGAAGTTCAAAGGATCTTTTTTAATTGCAAAAGCGCGACCAATGTGTCCAATTTAAGTATTCTCACTAGGGAGAGATGAGATTATGTTACTCAATGAAGGCTATCTGACACGTTTTTATTACACGACTGCAACACCCGAGGAGCTGAGAGGTTTTTCCATTAAGGTACAGGGGGAAAGGAGGTCATAAGAAAATGGCAATTCTTGCCATAAAACCTGTATTATCACATCTATGAATGTAGCCTGCGTAGCGGGGTATTATGAAATGTTTCTAGAAATTGGAACCCAAGCTTTAATGTGCTGATATTAACCAACGATCAGTGGCGTAACTACGAGGGCACGGGAAGCTCATATCACTTACAAAAGCTTTGCGTCCCACTCCACGACTCCTGGCCCTACTGAAAACTGTTAGATTTAAAAAAAAATACACCCGTTCCCTATTACATTATATCCCAAATGCACAGACATTAGCCCATCAAAATACTTCATTTTAAAATAACTGCTCATAAGGTGGAAGAGTGATGAGATGAGAACCAATGCGGATGAAGGTAATTTGGCACTCCAAACATGACACACTAGATTTTTCGAAAAATTATAGAGTTAGTGTTCAGTCTCCTAAGCCCTTCATGATAAAAATTTTGGCTACGCCACTGGTCACACTGTTCCTTTTCTGAATAGAACATTCGAGTGTATAGGGGAGTTTCACCGACGTCACGTGATCGTGCGTCTCTTTGGCGGTAGCCATTTTGCCGGGCAAGATCGAGTCTATTTTGTCACTATATCTATGGTTATTCCGAGCGCGTGTGCTGTGCCCGGTACTGCCGGGCAACTTAATCCCAGTCGCGTGACGTCATATGAAATACCTCTATAGCAGAGCCGACATCGAGTCCATCTCACCCAATCCTGGGCCAGTTCCGACTCCAGTGGTCAACATTTCGGGCCAATTCCCAGTCCAGTGCCCTCCAATTCCGGGCCAATTCCGAGTCCGGCCATTTGACAATTTAGCGCCTCATACAAATGCTTTTTGTACTATTAATTTACAATTACACTAACGATGAAAACGGGGACTTTTCAGGAGTCAGATTTCATACTCTTGCTGGCCCTGTAATTTAGGTGAGTGTGTGTGACCAATCACTTGTTAAATTGTGTACCAATAATGTGGCGATTGGATCCTCTAGATTCGGGGTGGGGAAACTTTTACCTTTGAAATACCGTTTTGATCGTCCTAATACCACTAACGGCGCCGTATTCGGCGAATGAGCACGAAGCTTTCCCTATATGGCGCGTGCCCAGGTACCCATAGACGGGCCCCGATGAAGCACCAGGGCGAAGCTCTGGGAACCCTAGAGTATCTCTGAATTTGTGGGCATTATAATGATCACCTTGTATATATAAAAGCTATTGAATAAGCAAGGCTAAACAGACCACAAAATCTCAATTTTACCATGTGTAAATTATTTATGAGGTAATAAAGGATCCACGGGATCCACGAAAAGTGCGCGCGGAGAGCGCCGAAAAAGATAAGTGTTTTAGTTCCACACGAAAGTAATTTTCAATGGGTTTGTAACTGAAGGGAGATGTGATAGTGTATTTCTATTACGATGACTAAGTTGTAGTCTTATCTTTCAGGTTAAGTTTCAACGTTACCAGGTGTGTGTATTACACGGGTTCTTTACGCTTAGTATGCATACCCACAGGGTATACAATGAATACTGCATTGTGCATATTGTACGGCGAACCACCACACCAGATGTAGTAGTAATATGCAGCCTATTTACGTAAAATATCCGGAAAATGGTAAAGAGATTAAACCGTAGGTTTAATATTATTATCAGTTCAAGTTCATGTGTTTGACATTATAATTAAGAAGTGCCTGGAGGGCTGGATCAAACATTGACAGGGGCCGTATATGACTCGTGGGCCGGAGGTGCCCCACCCATATTCTACATGTTCTGTGGGGTGATCCTAGGTAATATCCCACTTTCTTAATTGGCAATGGTTCACTAGCGTTCACTTTTAGATGGCTGTCTTCGCAATTTTCGAATTTGATTTCATTGATCAGCCATAGTAAGCTGTAGATTCGAGTAAATGCCCACTATATTTCATAAGGGTTCTGGAAAAATGTGAGGAGCAAAACAATTTGATATTCCCCCACTTCCAGATGTGGGAGGGGGCACATGTCCTTCCTCACCCCACGTGTTGAGTCACATACACCCAATCCCCAATTTTAAGTAATAAATATCGAGTTCCTGTCAAAATTTGTGGTTGTTTACTACTTATGGAAACCACACGTTGAACATAAGTACTAAGTGCTTGTAATCATACAAACTTAAATACTTGTATTAACAATAAATACTTGTAATACTTGTATTAACAAGAATAAAGCCTGTCACGCAAGCTTTGCAACACAGCACTTCATGGTTTTGCGTCTGCTAAGTGACCCAGTCAACACCATCACTTCTCCTTTACCCATGGTAGGCTATACCCCTCCTCCTAGCGAACAGGGGCGTACAACACCCGCCTGGGGTTTGCTGAATGTATCTCGCTTTTGAGGTTTTATGAAGAGATGATTTTAAGGAACTACTGCTGTTACGTTGTATCAAAATGCCACAGACAGAAAACAGCTTTTTATCATGACTACTACTCTAAGTCTCACCAACACACCCTAACAAAAGCCTTTTACCCAAAATAATACGCATGACATGAGCTATCAGTACTGTATTATTAGCTAGTGTCGACACATTATTTATGAGCTATACAGAGAAGTGAGTCTTAAAGAACATTTCTTGGGAGGTTACTAGCTCGTAAAACTTTTGGTTTCTTTTAGTATCCTGTCTTTACTTATGCTGAATGTTTAACTTATATTTGCACTTGAATGAACGAATGAACGAACGAACGGACGGACCAACGAAAGGACGAACGAACGAACGAATGAATGAATGAATGGATGGTCGGATGGATAGATGGGATGGGATGGGCGGACGGACGGACAAACGAACGGACGAATGAATGAAGAAAGTTATCGCCTGACTTACACTGTACTCAAGGGAAGGGCCATTTTATTGTCGCGAACCGAGAGTCCCCTTTTTCAACCCTTCCGTATCTTCTTCTCTTCTTTTGGATTGTTACACTACGATTTGTTTTATGTTCATTTTGTGTCCTATTTTCCAATTTGGAAGAATTTTTTCGAGAATCTTACTACGAGAACGGCAAAGACAGGCTTGGGCAGGGCCCCGGCCACTCTCTATACATTCCGCCCCAACCCACCCCTCGTTCCATCTAACCGACTGTTGTTCTTATCATTCGAAATGTTTCGTAAGTCAAAAAGTCACGTCATTACGGGTGAAAGTATATGAAAGACAGTCTACAAAACATGCAAAAATTGATATAACATTCAAGGTCGATTTCAAAGCAACACTCGTGAACCAAACTTGTAAATTTCGAGGTATGACATATATTATATATATTATATTATATATATATATATATATACATATTATATATATATATATATATATATATATATAATATATATATATATATATATATATATATATACAAATATATATATATACAAATATATATATATACAAATATATCTCCAAACTTTTCCACGGCTTGTATGTAGCCCTGACAATCGAGTAAAAGTAAGGACGAACAAAAGAAGGACGAACAATTGCAGACATGTCTCCCACACATTTTTATGAAGGTTGAGGACAAAATATTCATACGTTGCTACCCTAGATAGTGGCGTCTATGTCTGCAGGCAAGGAGCTGGATTTGTAGCTCCCTGCGTCAAGAATCCTCCGCCCCCATTTTGATCTATTACGATAGATACTAGTGCGGTATCAATATACACAAAACTGACAGACGGCAAGTTTTTTTTTAACTAATGCAGTACTGTGTAGAACTATTGAAAACTATTCGGCACACGGCGCAATAGGCCAATGATAATAACGTGTACAAATCAGTTTTCGCAAAATTTCTAACTACGGGATCTATTCGACGCTTTTTCCACCAACTTTATGGCGTAATTCTTTGAATAAATGAGGTCGAAGTAGCTTAAAGGCGCTTACGAGAACCAAGACGAGAATCAATACACTCCCTTTAACAAGACACTCCCTTTCAGGAGATGCAAAGGAGAACGGGAAGACGTTCAACAGAGGGCGGCAGATATTTGCCTTGAAATTTTCCCTTATTGGAGAACAACCACTACACGAAATTGTTCGAAAAAAATTCCATATTTTGCTCCGAAATCAACAAGTTCTCCGGGGGGGGGGGTTGGGGGGTGCCACCCCAGACCCCTAACTCATACACCTATTCTAACTTTTCCCCGTCTGATTTAATGCAAAAATCATTGTATAGAGGATGTCTTTGGACTAGGAGTCGGATCAGGAAAAGCGTGTTTAAGCACGTTCTAGGCAATAAGTTGCATATGCATACACCATTACTTCGGAAGCAGACATGACCTGGGTATCTGTAACCTTACTCTTCTTCAGCGAATTACGCATGCGCAAGGACATCATCCTACATCTGAACGAAATGCATTAATGGGTATGTTATCAGAATTTTTGCGAATGCTGATTTTTCAGTATTGGCCTATTGGTATTAAGTGAAAGCCCTACATTCGATGGGGGTAAGTCGAACCTACACCGACTTTATTCCAATATGTCGGTGTATCGCCATTGTCTGAGGTAATATTTTGCCGTTCTCAGGAGCAGCTGATGACTATTTATCGAAGAAAAACTTCACCTTACTGTAAATTAGGGCCTGTACTCATCCGGTTTCGACGGTCCTGAACTCGGCTGTACTGAATCTTCTCCATCTTGCCACATTCAAAAAATGCACAAGTAACAAAAAGCTGTTTAACAGTTAAAAGTAAATTTAAAATAAAAACTTATAAAAGAATCCCCTTTTGTAAGTTTACCGAGGTTTCTAAAGATACTTTTAATCATTCTGCGAATAGTGGGTAAATGTCCACGATTGCACTGAACATCGATGTTCTGTCTAAGAGAGACGTATTTTTGTTTCTCGGCACTTCATGTTTGCAGTCATGGTAACGGGTCTGTTTCAGAGCAAAAAACGTGTCCTTATCATTATTTTGAATTTTCTGTGGCAGTATAACATGTATATTCCATACTTCTAATTATAAATTCAATCTTTAGGCGAAAATGGGGTTATTTAAATTTTATTTAAGCCAATGCCAGATAATGATATACCAAATACTGTGAAAGTCACATTTTTAACCTTTTCGTTATTCTTTTATGCTTTGCTGACATTTATGGATCATGATAGATTTGGGTTTCTTTACAGAGTGCTGTTTCAGCAACATTAAACATGGAGCTCAAGCCGATTCAAACACAATTGTTTATTAAAGTGTTCCAGTGTTTAATTTTTCGATTTAGTCACGAGCTGCCAAAATGAAACATCACAAGCCTAAATAAAAAAGAATAACAAGAAAGCCAAACGGCTTAATGATTCCTTGCTATCTGACAATATCCTTGATTACTTTCACTTTTACTTTCACAGTTTGATCACCAAATACAACTTACAAAAGGAGTTAAAACTCTGAATTGTCACAAGACTTAACAACAAGAAAGCTTAAACGCTCAGTGATTCCTTGCTGAAAGAAACGCTTTGTTGCACTGAGGATGATCCCGCAAATTGTCTTTCTTGAGATATCATCATGTTTTACGATGTTTTCACAATTCGACCTCTGATGACCTCATATGACCTTCGAACTGCACCAAAAAATCGACAAAAAAAAAAAAAAAACAAGAGCCCAAGGGCACTATGGTTCCTTGTTTTAAGATTATTTTGGGAGTAGTAAGGGAAGGCATGTGCTCCTTCAACCCCAATGATTTTTGACCTCCACCAAAAACATAAGGGTACATATTTGAAAATCATACACATACTCGCAAGTTTAAGAAAGACTGATCACTTGGTTATATTAATTTACCACATCACATACCTCCGATTCCAATGCGTTACACACACACACTCATGACCTTTCACTAAAATATCAATTACTTGAAGTTGAGTTATGAGCATTGTACGAGTGGTACTTTAATTGCCTTTTTGGTTTGTCTCAACAAGATAAATCCAGGCTTCACAAAAAAGGCACAAAGGTCAAAATGTCAAATAGGTCAAAGAAAGTCATCACATGCACTTCATTTTGATGAACACAACTTTCCATTATGCCATCCACCTATGTCACTTGGTTATTGAGTTATTGCACTATGTACCAAGCATTGCAATGCATATAACACACACACACTACCAACCATTCATTTAAATGTCAGTAACTCGAGTTAGAAACATCATAGGAGGGTAGTATAATTGACTTTTTGGTTTGTCTCAACAAGAGGAATCCAGGCATCACAAAAAGTCACAAAGGTCAAAAGGTCAAATGAGGTCAAACAAGGTCATCAGGTGTACTTCATTAAGACGAACAAAACTTTCCATTACACCATCCTACTATGTCACTTGGTTATTGAGTTACTGCACCGCATAACTTGCATTCCAATGCTATATGACACACACACTACTAACCTTTCACTTAAATGTCAATATCGCGAGTTAGGAACATCATAGGAGGGTAGTATAATTGACTTTTTGGGTCGTCTCAACAAGACAAATCCAGGTGTCACACAAAAGTCACAAAGGTCAAAAGGTCAAATGAGGTCAAGTGAGGTGTAAGTAGGTCATCATGTGCACTTCACTGAGACGAACACAATTTTCCATTACAACGTCCCCATAAAATGTTTCGTTGGCGAGGTATCAATAAAACATTACTTTCTGACCTTTTGACCCTTCGAGATTATGTTGATAAATGTACAGTGCTTGCACCTCCTACCAATCTATCTTATCCTAAAATTATGTCACAGTTTGAATAATGGTCACCGAGTTATAGCTACTAAAAGAAATTCACTTTTTTGCCTCTAGTGACCCCTAGTGACCTTTGACCTCCACCAAAAACAATAGGGCACATCTACTCAATATGATACATGTACACACCAAGTTTGAGAAAAATTGATCACTTGGTTATTGAGTTATCGCATCACATACCTCAAATTCCAATGGCGTCACATACACACACACACATACACACGCCAACCTGACTACATAGGTTCCTTTGTTACACAAGGAACCAAAAAATGAAAAAATGAAAAAACAAAAAAGTAAGTGCCCTATATTGGATAGGTACCCGGGCCATCTGTGTGAGAAACCGAGCACTTTCTACTACACCATCCTCAAACTCATTGTACGCAGTGTATTTCCACTTATGTTATAGTCACAGTGGTCACAATTAGGTAATTTAGGTAATTAAAATTAGAACTACCCATTGTTGTAAAAGTTATGCTTTTGAAAAAAATATTTTATCCTCTAATATTTTACTTAAGAATGGTACAAAAGTTCAGCCCTAACTTTTCGGTGGTCACAAAACGACACAATTCGGAGGTACCGCCCACTGTCTATTTAGTTTAAGAGGTTTTCATAGCTTCACCTATGGCGACCTCAGATGAACTTTGACGGCCAACAAAACCCATACGTTTTCTCTCTCTCTCCACCTCACTCTCTCTAAAAGATATGAGATATTGTGTTACAAGCCAAGCGTCACAAACACACATACCCACACAAACCGATAAACTAGCCAGCGTAATTGCATAGATTCCCTTCGTCTCCGTCAAGGAATTAAAAAGTACCATCGGAGAGCCTTGAAATAGTGAAAGCAAGAACTGACTTTAATAGTTTCAACAGAGAGTAATCAAGACTTGTCTTCAACGGGCCGCTTTGACAAAAGTATACAAAGTCACTATTTAACTAGTGTGTAAAAGGGTACTTCAGACCATAAGGGCAACCAACTTCATCAGATATGTAGCTGCTATTGATGGTATACCCTGGCAGGTGGCCCGAGGAAAACCAACTCTAATATCCATCAAGATAACCCTTCATGAGATATCGTACTTACAAGGCTCTCACCGTTTGACCTCTGGTGGCCCCAGATTACCGTTGATTTCTGCCATAAACAATAGCATTTTCTTACCTAATAAGGGGGCATCCGTATGCTTAGTTTGAGCTCAGTCAATGTTACCCCTCTTCATACATCATTATTGTAGACATTTACAAGGTTTTTACCACTTGACCTCCATTGACCTTGGATAATCTTTGACCGCTACCAAACCAATAGTGTTTATCTACTGACTATAAAGCATCAACATGCTGATTATGAAAAGCATCTATGGCTTCTATCTCAAGAAGTCACATTTACAAGTTTTTTTGTCAGTTTTTTACCTCTCATGACCTCAAATGTTCTCAAATGACTTCTGACCTCCTCCAAAACCAACAGGGTTCTTCTCAATATTACAAAACCGTATAGCGGTTACATCCATCATTCCTATCTGAGATATCCATTAACAAGCAAATTCCAAGATTATAAAAGTTTCACCTTCGGTAAATTCAGACAACTTTTTACCTCATACTTAAACTATAGGGTTCATCAACAGACACAGCACACCAACATGCCAATTATAGAAACTATCCATGCTCCCTACCTTGAAATATCATGTTTACAAGGTTTTCAATTATTGACCTCTGATGACCGCAAATGACCTCTAATCTCAACAAAAAACAATAGGGCTCTTCCTTTTAACATGATAAAGTCTCATAGTGAGTATATGAAACGTATCCACACTATCGACAATGAGATATCATGTTTTCGAGGATTTGATTTAGAACTTCTGCTGACCTCACACGACCTGTGAACTGCACTACAAACAATAAGGTATGAGAAATTCATATACCACGTATGAGCAGTGTCCATCATTCCTGTCTTGAAGTGTGGTGTTTGCAAGCAATTTCCAAGGTTTTCAAAGTTACAGCTACGGTGACCTCAGATAACCTATGACCTCTACCAATAACGACAGCTTACATGTTCTGACTATAAGAAATTCTCATGCTAAGTACGAGAAGTATCCGTTTCCTACCTCAAGATATCGTGTTAAACAAGGGTTTTTTGTTTTTGATCTCGAGTGAATTTACATGACCTCTGACCTCCACCAATAACAAAAGGGTTAAAGATATAGAGTTAACAAGAGTTTTTTGCTTTTGATCTCTTGACCTTAATTTAAATTATTACATATATGAGACCGCTAAACGTTGTTTCGGACTGCCGTCCTCCCCCAGGACGGCAGTCCGTGTGCTTTGGAAAATTTTTGAATATTTGAGCGTCCCTATTACTGCGCAAACACCGAAATACTGTGCAAATTTTAGGGAAAATTACTGCAAATTTTTTTTGTTTTTGAAAAAAGGATCAAATAAGGGGAAGCATACTTCTGCCCCACCACATTTTCGAATGGGGGACTTTAGCCCCAAGCACCCCACTCCCGGCTTCCTACGCCTGTGTATTAAACAACACTTCCAGGAAACTCGCACATCGGGGAGCGGACGTTTCGTTTACCTCATCGCTACTGTAGCGAAAGACAAAGGGAGCTGCTACGCAGGCTAAGACACTTCACACTAAAGAGTGGAATCGTTTGGGTTACGTTCAAAGCGCGCCTCTATGTTTTGCTAATTTAGTGCCGCATAAAACTTGTCCATGGTATGATTATCAAGTCTCGTTTGAAATAGTTTGGAGTAGCAAGATAAAATGATTAAATGACATTTATACCAATAAAGAAAAAAAATGTCAAACACGTTAACTCCATTTTTATCCGGTTGCAGGTTTTCCGCCAATTCCTCTGTATTAACGGCAAGGTCCGTCGGGACGAATTCGAAAGTGGTACGGCAATGTCCGACACAATCTTAGTAGGAGGATTGGAAAGGGCAAAGCCCTGCTGCGAGATCCAAAACCGCTTAAACACCAGAGCAATGTTTCAACTAATTTGAAAGTTTATCTTTATTTAAAAACACTATCATTCAAAGAAACCTGACATGATTTTTTATAGTTCCTGAGACCTGTTCATCCTGAGCCCTTCGACTACAAAGCGTATACTCTAACCATCCAGCCATCTATATTCTCAACACAGGGTGATACCTCTCGTATACTGGACAGCTAGGCAGTCCGCGTGCTCTACTTGTCCCGAACAAGTCCTTAACTTTCTAGTGAGCTCGAATGGAGTTTATTGAGCAGCAACGTTGTGTACCAGCGTTGGCTTGGTATGCGCGGACTGAGATGTATTCTACAGGTCAACGGACCATATATCGGTGGAACCACATAAAAATTTTGTGGTGACTCAAAATTTCTTGTTCGGCATGGCTGTTTGCAATGGTCCTGCTGGTGTTTCACATTAAAGGGGTTATGACATCCCCCCAACCGGAAAGCTGCTAGCAACTCTCTGCCCAAACATATTTAGGAATATCCCCAGAGTTCTAAATACAGTTGATAACTGCACTTTGATTGACATTCATTCAAACAATACAGTTTCACTTTAGTTGGTCAACAATGACTTGTACATAGTCTGTTGTGTTCCCAGTTAAGCTCACACACTGTGCTTGATAATATTACCTCGAGCAATTTAAACTCAGTACAGGCTACTGTGGCTCTGTCTTCGAGGTGTAGGCTCCTTGACAGGAGGCTTGGTTTGAGGTGGGCTAGAGGTAACCTTAGTAGGGACAATTGTTACTGTCTGGGGTGAGCTTAGACGGCCGTTAATGATTTGAAAACTGCTTTCTGGTTGTCCGATCCAGAAATTTGCCGGCTTAAGATCTTTCCTGGATCATCTATCGAGCAATCTATACATAGCGAGCATCCTCCACCCCTCCCAGGACTGGAGATACACTCTCGTCCGTCGGATGGGCACTTTAATTGGCTGTCCAAGGAGCAAGACTGAAATCGATTAGTACCACTATGCCTTGTTACCCTCTGAGTGCTGTTCGAAAAGAGAAGGCGAATCTCGCCGGTGTGCATTAACGATCAACCTGGCATAGGGCTCTCGATAAGCCAAACAGGCTCCCTTACCCCATATACGTTAAACTCAGCTAACCCGTACTCGAAATGTAAGAAACGTGGGCCAAGAGTGGACCATGGGCGTCAACATTTGGGGAATGGGGGGGGACGGCATGTTGCCCCCACTTTTTCCCGAACCCTAACGAAAATCGTAAACACACGTTTGATTCCATAGCTTGGTATACAGCTGATCCAATGAAATCAAACCTAAAACTGATGGAACAGCCTTTTAATGGATTAAAATCGTGAGAAAACGCTTCACATTACACCACAGATCATCTTGAATCCAAGCGATTCCAGGACTCTTAAGTGAGTCCCGGATCCCTTGCTTCTAGTGTTTCGCTATACTCGCACTTGAAATATGTTCTGAAACCACAAATGTATTTTGAAAGGGGAGGCTGTAAAACCCATCACCCCTGTCACCCCTTGTGAACTCAAACTATTGCTCCAGTGACTTGCCGATTCAAATTTTCCGACGATTTACTTAATTTTCTTTTCATTTTGAAGCCCAATTCAGATTGAGACCGGAAATTACTTATTGATGATCAAATGTGTGCGAGCCAGGGCAGATTCTGGAAAAAAAAACTCTGGCAATATTCTATAACCTAGATATATGGTTTTTCTCCGTCAAAAACGGTTGATGATAGACAACCCGTTGTTATGCGAACCTAACTACCCTGACTGCTATGCCCCTTAGCGTTACATGTTTTCACCGTTATCCTCTCTGCTATACCCTCCATTTAACTAAATTCTAAGGTCGTTAGACGTTCCTAAGTTACCTTTCAGTAGCCTCAAATTTGCAACAAGGTTGCCTTAAAGATCGTGTGACATGCCACCAAAAAGAGCTGTTTCACTTGTCACTTAAAGAATTAAGTCCTCCAATCAAAGATCCGTTGGAATTATTTGAATATCTTTTACCGTTCTCAAAATAAACGTCTCCAAAGTTTGATGGTTTCTGAAGAAACTAATTGCCTATGCAAAAATAATGATGTGGAGTGTTGCACAGTGTTATGATTTCTTTTGTTTACCCTATATAAATTATCTCTTAATTACTGATCATATAGATTACAGTTTGGTGAGTGATATCAATATTTTTCAAGAAAAAAAAATTAAGTTTTATAATAAACCCCTCAGGGAACAACGATACTACCAGTGTCCTTGAACTTAAGGTTGAAAAAACAAAGGCTAACATGTGCCATACATGGTATGTCCCTCTTTCGATGTCACATATTTGCATATTTAGCTCATGTTTATTCATGATACAAGTGTGAAATAGAAATTTCCCCGTTAAATGGTCAATATTTGATGGATTTTAATGAAAATTGCGGCTATTTTCTGGATTTTTTAATGCTTTTTACATCAAATATCCAACTATGTTATTTTCTTGTCACACGACCTTTAATGCTGAGGTAAGCTTTACATTGAGAAGAGACACACTCACTTGGAATGAAAGATGTGGCAGCACTCCATGGCGTAAACGTTATCCTTTTGTTTCCCGATGACGTCATGGCAGACACCACAATACAGCTGCAATTCGCGGAGAAGTCCGTCGAATTTCTTGGCATGGTCCTGAGAGAGGGCGCGATCACTTTCTGACTGAAGGTACAGCTGGTAGAGGAACCAATGGCATCTTAACACGTGTATCTGTGACAAAATAAGATGCTCTGTCAATATTCGAAAGTTAACTTGAACAGCAATGCTGTTGTGTAGCTCACACAATTTCTCTTGTCTGTTAAAAAATAAAAAAAATAGAAACTCACAAAACCAAATTTTATCATCTATTCATCTGCTTCCATAAAACCTCCTTACCTTACAAAGGCAAATGGGAGGGAAGGGCGGAGCGTAATAATTAATAGAAATCAAAACCCATCTGTAAAATCACAAATGTGTTAAGGAATGTAAACCTGCAACTGACATAGTTTTATGACAGATAGCTACAAATATCACTGCATATTTTCTCATATCCAGCAAGCCTACAAAGGCTGTACACACTTTTCTTAGCAGCAAGACTGAAAAAAAGTTTGTATGATGTATCTATAAACTGTTCAAGTATTGCAAAGTACATTTAATCGCACCTTCGATTCCACAAGTAAACACTGCATGGGTTTGCACTGATCAAAATAAAACAGACTCTCAAAAAGCTCCTGCTGCACTTGAACTCAAAACAGTTAAATTGCAATTACTTGACTTGACCAACTCACTTGAACAGAACAGAATGGGAGATACAGTATCCCCACAATTAAAAGTTAAGCCTATTTCCTTTCATGTGTTAAGCCGCACTTGCTTCAGACTGTAGAGGCCACTTGATAAACAAACACATGTGTGTTGATGGATTGAATTTCAAACAGCCTGCATATCCATTTGCAAGATAACAACTGAACACAAAACCAAGCACACTGCTATCAGTACAATGGATAAACAGCTAACTGTTCAGCAGGCACAGTGAACTCGGCTCTACAAAAACAGCTTTAAAACCCAACTCAACTTTCCTATA
Source organism: Holothuria leucospilota (assembly GCA_029531755.1). NCBI lineage: Eukaryota > Metazoa > Echinodermata > Holothuroidea > Aspidochirotida > Holothuriidae > Holothuria > Holothuria leucospilota. The sequence goes on along the minus strand of CM055972.1, from coordinate 18,743,239 downwards.
ATGGAATGCAAATAGGTAGGTGTTAATGCTCTGCTGACAAACAATCATATCCCAAAATTTCAGCCCAAAATCTCCTCACATCAACAAGAAGAAGACTTTTTGTTGAAAAGTTGACGCCATCTGCCCCATTTTATAACCTCACACATGTACTGTGTACATGTGTGAGCTAATAAGGAAGAGACTGAAGTCACGCTTTCCCCGTCATTGTAACGCTTCCGCGAAGGGTCGTTGGTTACTGTAAGCCCCCAACAAAGCACCGGCCTACAGCAGAGTTACACTGACTTCGTTCCTCGAAGAAACGACGGAAAGTAAGCAAATTCATACTCAAATGGTAACGCCATTATAACTATACATGGCGTGAAAGCGTTTAGGCCTGTATGTGGGTCATTTATATTTGATGGTAACCTGCAATGCAGACACTGTAGTTAGCGCTCTATCAGAAAGCATAATACACCCTGGGTAAACAACCTACACTGTGAGTGAAACTTTTACCTTGCAAAAGTCTGATTTACAACTCATAAAACGCACAGTAGCCTGCTTACCACAGACTTAGGCAGACCTTACAGCGGCCATGAACTTTGAGTATATACCTGTCTTCATGCACAGGGACTTCTACCTGAGAGAACGGGGATGCAGTGAACACAAGACGTTGCTTATGAAAAGGGCAAAAAGATTCTTTATTTTCAACAGTGATGTTCACACTACCCCTCTCCTCGTCTACCCCTCCCCCTCGCCTACCCCTCCCCCTCGCCTACCCCTCCCCCCTCGCCTACCCCTTCCCTCGCCTACCCCCTCGCCTACCCCTTCCCCTCGCCTACCCCTTCCCCCTCGCCTATCTCATCCGGATTCGAAAGGGTGGAAGATTCATGAAAGAGAAATAGCTGGATGGAGATAAATCAATGTAACTGTCAAAGTGATGCCTGATGATTTTTGAGGAAGACATATGTTACATCTTCTCTCCCTGATATTCTTATGTAAATTGCTACCGCCGCACCCTTTAATTGTAGGGACAATTAAATGCATTTACAACACATTATAACTATGAAATCGTGTATCGCATCACATCGTAGGCTATAGTATCGTACTACACTATCTACAGATCTACAAACGCAGGGCGCCACAATTACGTTTATCATCATTTGTGGATGAAGACGGCCAACAGCAAGACACCAAAAATACCGACGTTACGCTTCAAATGCATTGCAATAATGGTATCTCCATAGTGAATCACGTGTGCAGACGCGTAACCAAAGGGGGATGGGGGGCCAGACCCCCTGCTCCTTGGCCTGCCCCCTGCTCTGTGGGCATAGCCAGCCCTCTCTGCAATAACTTATACTTAGCGCCCCCGAGCTTGGTTTGGTTCCCTGCTCTTCTTCAAGTCTGGACACGGACCTGCACGGTGACGAGTGGAATTTCTCTCTCTTCTTCCCCTTACCCCCCCCCCCCCCCGCATTTCCTTCCATACACACGAGGAATTCAACAACGAAATCTAGATAACTATATAAGTCACGCAAGTTTCTTTACGCGAGATGAACTGAACAGTGTGAACAAAACACATGAAGACAAGGATGTATACCTGTGGGCAAAGCGTTCATGTACCCGCAATTGATGCATCCTGCGGTTGTACATTTTTTGTTGCTTGATTCCATACACAATTTTCAAGGTTATTCTTAACTGTAATCGATGAAATATTAACCCACAATTCCCGCAAATTAACAAGTTTCTCGTTGACTTACTTTACTTCCGATTCCTGTTCCAACTTCAAGGCCTTTTTCGGAAGCCTCTATCGCCTGTAACAAAACAAGAGGAATAATATAGATGTGCGGTTTACTAAATGCATCGATTTATTTCAATAATTATGAAAAATATTTTAACACAAATTATCAACAATAGTATTGATTTGAAATTTAAATAACGGTTGGTCCTAAATAAAATCAACTCTACGTAAAATATGATAAAAAAATTGTCGCACCGAAGACGGAGAGGTAGTGAGAGACATTTATTAATTCGAGGCAATCATCGTCCTTTCAATCATCGATTAAGTTGGGAACGTAGCAAACACATTGTTTAAAGGCCCTTTCAGACACAATATTTCACAGTTCTAAAGGCAGTGTGTAAACTAGAGAACACCCATCGTGGAAACCTTAGTGGGAGTACTCATGTGTTCACAGAAAACGCATTTATGGATGGAATAATGACCAGCTAAGTGGATACGATCGTTGACTCGGCGGTACAAAGGATTTACAAAGGATGGCCATATTGGCGACCCAGGCATGGTAAACGCACACCTGTAGTAACATATTTTTGGTGGGGTGGGGGACGGGAGATACCAAATACTTTTAACAAGTATCAGTCGCAACCATAGTTAGGGCAAGGTCGACATAGGTCCAATGAGCGCGGATATTTAGTAATAGCCAGGCGCGGATCCAGGGGGGGGGCCTGGGGGGCCCGGGCCCCCCCCCCCTCCCGCCACGAAAAAAAAAACGAAAGGAGAAAAAAGGAAGAAAAAGAAAAAAAGAAAAGGAGAAAGAAAAATTAAGAGCAAAAAATGAATACAAGTGTCTAAGAACGCATTTAAAGTATATATTTCTGTAGGGGTTGAGTGGAGCTATAGCTGGATTATCTCTTTAGATATCTTTCAACGTGGTTGGCGACCAAATATAGAGCTACAGTGTTCGAAAACAGGTGAATAGCTGAGTAATGATCCTTGACTTAAGATCTAAATAAGTAAACATCGTGACATATGCAGTATGGGCCCGGCTAGCTGCACTGAAATGTAGTAACAATTTTGCGTTAAAGAGTGAAATGTTTTGTAATCTAGAGGGATTGAGAGGCAAAGTTTTCGCCATACAGACCTTGCAGAATGAATACAGAAGACAAGCTGTCAGGTGACGTGATATTGTGCACAGTGGCACCAACCGTTGCAGGTAAAGTAGCGGCGTGCATACCCTGTTCGATTTCGAAACTGTCTGAAAAGTTTTAAAATGAACTTAAAAGGCTTTTAAGCTACAGACAGTGGCGTCGGCACAGTGGGTAATGGGTGACGTGTGTCTCCCTCCCCCATCGATTCTTGAAAATTTTTAAAATGGTCCCAAAAGTCGTTTAAGCTACAGATTTCTGTGGAGGGTGTAGGGTGAGATGTATTTTTGATGATTGGTTTATTTTTCTAACCATTTTCTTTCACAAACTGTTCTCAAACTATCATAAGTTTTGGAAATTCTTGACAAATTCCAAATTTTCGCACGCTCCGCTAGCGTCAAGCCTTGTGTCAGAGTTGTCCTTATTATCAATAGCTTTCGGTAACTACTCACGGAGGAACAAAGGAGCAAAAGTGCTTTTTAAGAATTCTCAGTCAGAAGATTCGTTTCTGAATAGCATAGGTTGGTGGGAAAGTGAAAGTGTCCGATGCAGGTTCTGAATGCAGGTTTTGTCATGGACTAATATTTTACTCAAAATTTCGGCGCGCTTCGCGCGCATACGACAGTGTCTACACCCGATTTCATATACCATTGACAAAGCTATGACGCAAGAAATTATTCCAGTGCAAACATTTTTGTAAAAAGTATGTCTCCTTCTCTGTAGGGCTCTCATAATTATGGGATCTTTGACTTATCTAGTCTAGCACATGATTTGAAAGATTGAAAGTACGTAGTTGCCGTTGCTTATTTTCCAAACATTTTACCGCGACGTTCAATAACGACGAAAATCTTTCTGAAACGAATTTTGCCTGTCCACCATCCCTCTTGCTATACCTAAAAAGAAGGTGATATATCATATCTCCTCCCATATGGATTTCGGGTAGTGAGAATCCCGTTGGTCCCTCTTTTGTATACTGTAACTAATTCAGAGCTCCCTGGAGGTTCTATACTGTTCTCTGTCAACCTTGGATATCCTTTTAAAATGTAAAGGAAAAATTTTATTATAGTCCAAGAATGCTTCTATGGACTCCACGCAGGTATAATTGCGTGTATAATTTTTCCATGGGCGTGGATCATGGGGGGACGGGAGCAAGCGTCCCCCTCACTTTTTGGAAGGGGGGACATCGTCAAAAAGTCCCCCTCACTTTTTCAAAAATAATGGAACAGACTGCAATTATGCCTAGGAAAACGAAATTTTTAGAAGAAAAATAACCTAAAAATCCTACACTTTTGTTGCACCAAATCGCATCTGAGGGCATTCAGTTCTAAAAAAATTTCCCTTAGACCCCTCTCCCATGCCGACGATTACAAAACTTATTGCCTTCCCGTGACGCAAATTCTGGTTACCACCACTGCTTCTTCCACCAGGACGGCGATTCACAAATGTGAAAAAGTCCCTCCCCCCCCCCCCCACTTTTGGAGATAAATCCACGCCCATGATTTTTCCTGGGACTTTAGAGGTTTGAAGGCAATATATTAACCGTCTCTTACTCCTCTTTTTCACCCGAACAAAAGTTAGAATTCACTAAATTTTGGACATTTTTAAACATGCAATCACTTTAGAATGACCCAAAGATACCACCATTTTGCATATAGGCCCCCTAAAATTAACAAAAATTTCTCAAAGGGAAGGGTAAACCCTTTCCTGGGATTGTTCTCTCATGTACTAACAAGAAAAGGCTCTCCCACTCTTGTATGTAGCGTATACAAAATCCCACTGCCTAAAAGGCACGGTTTAGCAGTTATCTGCCTTTCCCCCAATCTCAAACTCCCGCCTGCACCATCGGTCATAGATTTCTGAAGGGTATACCCTTCAGAAATCCATAAAGAAGGTGATATATCATCTCTCCTCCCATATGGATGTCAGGTTGTGAGAGTCCTGTTGGTCCCCCTTTTCAGTGTACAATTAATGCAGAGCTCCCGGGAGGCTCTATACCGAAAATTTTCGGCGCGCTTCGCGCGCAATTGTTTACGCTTACGGAGAGAGGTACGTTTTTATTGAGTGATGGATTTATTTTTATCACTTTTTACCAAAAATCATTTGAAATCTTTCACGATTTTTGCAAAGTCTTCTCAATATTTCTTGATTTTCGCTTGATCTGCGCACTTTTAGCCTTGAATTGCTCCTTTTACTATCAATAAGGTCCCAAACGTATTCGCATTACTCATCGGTGGGGTTCTACCATAAGCCAATTATTCGTGTGCATAAACGTGATTTCAGAGGAGCCAGCATTGTAAGGATGTAAAGCAACTGATATTCATTTTTTCACCCTCCTCTTCTTATGAGAACTGAAAACTTAGTATCGAACCCACCTTCTAATTGATAGACACACATAAAGGGAATTGACACCGTTAGTCATAGCAATGGTTTTAAATGTAAATTCAAATTTTCGGCGCGCTTCGCGCGCAATTGTTTCATCTGACGTCCTAAACCTGAATACCGTATAATGAAAATCAAACACGCTTTATGGCAAAAATCATCTTAAGTTACCTACAAGGGCTCATAATGCTGGCATGTAAGTTTTAAGATAAGTTATATTCTCCGGAACTTCTGCAGGTACATATAGTAACTTATACTGAGCCATACACATCAAATTCCATGAAACATGAAAAGGTATAAAATCTCACTGACATAAGAACTGGAGGCCGATTTCTGTGCTCTTAAAATGCAATATTGCGAGAGCTTCCGGGGGCTTCGCCCCCTGGACCCCCACCGGGGCTCCGCCCCTGGACCCCGCCAGGGGCCCTAACGCGGGCCCCTGGACCCCACCCGTAGGAACTCGCGCTTCGCGCTCGTGGTGCACCTTCGGTGCACATGAGATTTTCCATCTTGGGCCCCCCCCCCTCAAAATTTCTGGATCCGCGCCTGGTAATAGCCCCCTCCCCACCCCACACTGCCCCGATGGAGAAAATCCGGGGAATCGGAGACCACCTGTGCAATACTGAGATATTTCAGCTACCTTCCTGTTGAAAGCAAGGTCCTACTACTCAGAATAGTAGCAGGACCTTCACTACCTTTAGTTGCTTATATCTAAGGCTTCCTACCAAAGACTGTATGGCGCAAATCAGATAGAGGCAACTTGACAGAAGTCCCTCATGAATATGAATAGTTTGACCTTTATCATGCATACCAGAATCCACAAAACTCACCTGGTTTAGGAGTCCAGTATGTAACTCCAATGCACCTATGTCTTTTCTTCAAATTTACTACTTGAATCAGCTGTTTCAAAATGGGGCGCTATTTATCTATCAATTTTGCAAAGTCCCAATCAAAAGCTTTTTTTCCAAAAGTCCCCTGACTCTCTGGCGAAGAGCCAGGGGCGAAAACCAAACAATACTCCCGAAGGAGTTCTACTCCCCGAAGGAGTAACAACGTCCCCAAGGGACAAACTTTGACTTAACTGACACCACCCGACAGTGGTCCCGATCTAGACTGGCTGAGGAGAACAGGTCCCACCCTGGGAGCTCCGCCGTCGTGATCACGGATACTCCTGCGCAAGGTAAGTATTATGTTAACAGAAAGTAAGGACGAGCGTAATAGACCATGGAAGTGATAAAATGGGTTATTTTTATTTCATCGTTTTGACTACAAGTTGTTCCTTCTGGAGCCTGCGCCCTCAGTCTCATGAAATCTTTATTTATACCCCTCCTGACTCATGCACATCTCTTTATCATTAATCTCCCTTCGACATTTGAATTATTTCTCGTTCTTGGCCATATCGACGAAATTTGGAACAATATCTCTTAAGTTCTAAACCCTTTGTAAACTTTAAAGGGTATCAAGAAAACCAGGATATGGTCATGAGAAAGGTCAGTGGATTGCCAGACACTAGCATTTGAGTAGGGAAGCCGAGAACATTGTGGTGGTGTGAAATCGGACATGCCAGTTTTCCCACCGCTTTCTTCGGTAAACATGAAAAGGAGAAATCAAGATACGATTTCTCCTTACCATGATCCACTGATAATGTGGACTGGAGAAAACCAAAGTCAGTGAGGGGGTACTTCAAGAAAGGACCATTACACAGTGTCCATAAATGGACGCGCCCGCACATGACACGGATCCTCTTTTCAATTTAAGTAACATAGCTAGCTCGCTCGTCGACGATTTCTCCGTACCACGGTGGGATCATCCCACGTTGGTAATAATATAACCAAAGTTATATAGCGCCAATCCGTGTCATGTGCGGGCGCGTCCATTTATGGACAGTGTGTTCGAAAATAGACACTGTGTAATGGCCCTTTCTTGAAGTACCCCCTCACTAACTTTGGTTTTCTCCAATCCACATTATCGGTGGATAATGGTAAGGAGAAATCGTGTCTTGATTTCTCCTTCCCATGTTTACCGAAGAAAGGGGTGGGAAAACTAGCATGTCCGATTTCACACCACCGCGACGTTCTCGGCTTCCGTATTTGAGGGTAGGTGTAAGGAATGGTGACATTTTCGGAGTAGGGGCGAAATCAATGATGGAAACTGTGAGTTTTAACATAACTCTATATTTTATCATTTCATTTAGGGGTGAAAGGGGTAACACAGCCCTGAGAGGGGGCCAATTGCGCACGTCCCCTCTGACCACATCTCTGGGCAAGGGCTAAAATTACACACCTTTTCAAAGTCTCTGGCTGACATGAATAGCTTTATTAATCCCATCAGGATATGTAGCTGACAAACGTGATCTCCTATCTCCCCGGCTTGACTCCATGATGCCTCGTATTTAGAGTGCGCCCTCTGTAGATAAAAATAGATTTAAAACAAATTAATGGATAGTTGATTGCCAAAACAGTGCAATTACAAAAGCAATAACATTGCCTTCATTAAACCATTTTAGATGGCATGCCGTTCGCAAGAGCGTAACAAATAAATTTCCGAAGTTAGTCAATTAAAACCATGGGCGTCCAGTGTTTACCGACCAAACAATTCTTAGGTTCAAGAACATATTATGCATAAACTGCCTATAAAACTGGTAGAATCTGTGTTGGGGTCAAAGGGTCGACTTGTGTGGCAAACAAACAGCCGTCAACCAACTCTACATGATGAGACTGACGTCATGAAACTTTCTGCCATACAGTGGCAGTTACTGTTCTCATGTAAATTTTCAAACCAAAGTATGCATTCTCACTCGGTTAGACTACCTGCATTTTATAGCATCTCATCGTATCATTTTAATTTTTTGCTTTTAAAGGAGCCAGTCCGGTGCAAGGCTAACATTTAGATGTTTTTTTTTTTTGAAAGGGGGAAAAACGTTAGAAGTAAACTTAGTAAGGAAATATTTTACCAGCTGTGGTAATATTTGTTGCCCTTTAAGCCAATGGCAATATTCTTAATCGCCGATGGACTTGCTTTGCTACATAATTTGTTATTTCAGTCATTCTTAAACCAGATCAAAGAGAATACATGAGATGAGCAGATCTTAAAGATGTACACCCCAAAAAACGAAAAAGAAGAGAGGTATTTCGATGAAAACAGATCCCCAATGGTCTTCTTACGTCAGCATCTCGTCTCGATCTGTGAATGTCTCCCAATGTTGCCAGACACTTTGCTTGCATAGAGTAATCCAGCTCCTGAACGGCGATTTTCATAGCTTCCTGGAAGAAATCGAGACAAAAAATAAAACGATTTTTTCAACATTCATATCAATATTTAGACTTTGAAACATCCACTTAATTGTTTTTCTTATTCATGAAGTGTAGTCCAAAACGGCATGATCACCCACACATCCCATGTAGCCTACAGTTCAAACAATAATTTAGACCATTCACGGTTTCGTCACTGGTTGGCATAGACCTTTTTATTTTCCAAACTCCCCTCGACTCTCTGGCGAAGAGCCAAGGGGCGAAACCCAGCATTGCTTCCGAAGTTCTGCTCCCCGAAAGGAGCTACGACCCAGAAAGGACAACAAACTTAAGTGACCAACCTCTCGACCCTCAGAACTCTACATCAAGGGTCTGTCATGCGTGGTCCCGTTCTCGACTGGTTGGCACAGAGCATGCGAAAGAACACATGCGTGTATGTTAGGTGTTGCGCGTGTAAACGCTTGCTCGATTGCACACGAAAAGGAAACGAACAGACGAGTTGGGAAATTAGATTATGCTGTAGGCCTACCATGTAGTACCACAGATCAAGTCCACGGACATTTTCACACAGATACGAAGGCTTCGAGTGACTGTTGTTGTTGTTGTTGTTGTTGTTGTTGTTGTTGTTGTTGTTGTTGTTGTCTTCCACAATTTACCGTCATTCTGTCCAACCTGTTCGGTCCATGATAAGGAGATTAACTCCAAAGAGAACTTTTCGGCTAAAGAAAATTCACTTTGACCCGTGACTGATGTCTAGAAAACCATAGTTTTAAACTCGAAATTGTGCTTGGTTATACAAAATATCTGTCTTGCCCATACAGTCTCTGTTATGGTATACTTTCCTTCCCAGCATGCATTGTACATCGAAGTTTCCCCAATTCGTCTATTAGTATCTACTTTTCATTGTTAGTACAGTATATAAGCGCGCCTCATCAACTCATAATTTTTGCCAACCAGCCGTGACGTTATTTGTTTGTAAACCAGAGAAATCCTAAGCTTTAGCTAAAGCTTAGGATTTCTCTGTTGTAAACATGAATGAGTCAATAGTCATGGAAGCGCCACAAAGAGAGGGCGCTCATTGGAAACGTGATCAAAGATATTACAAGCATAGATACCAAACTTAAAATGACGCGTTGACTCCCCACGGATCGAAAATATCGGGGCGGTAGTGCTGATCACTGTTTAGTCGTTTTGACAACAATCAGACAGATAAATGCCCTACACAAGTATTACAACCTGTTTAGGAACATTGTTAAATCTAAGAAAGCATCACTCCTCGGCATATTCCATTTACCAGAAGAAGATTATTTCTTCCCCGCGGCATTCCAAATAAACACTTAAAAGCATGGTCTGGTGACCAAATTTGATGCTTTCAAAAAAAGCAGAAAAATTTTCTGTGTTAGGCAGTGAAAACCCCATCTCAATAGCATCTTGCATTCGGAAGATACAAATTTTTGAAGAAGTACTACATTTTCAGTTTCCCTAGTGCATGATGGGAAATCTGTGATGTCATCTGGGCAAATGAATTTGATGTAGTTTTTTTATTTCTTTATAATGTTGATATAACTATATTGAATATTCCATAACTTTATTTGTTGTACCATAACTTATGGGACAGTTTTCACTATATCTACACGGAAAAACATCTAAACATTCCAACGGTATCAAATTTCAAGGACAAACAAGGTAGCCAATTATAAAGAATAACAAAAGGAATCTGAGGCAATTTGCCCACTTTGGATCACGTTTTGTGACCTTGAGGAAACTTGAAGGTATTTCTTATTAAAAGAAACGAATCTTTAGGAAGAGATATCTTGAGTTAGGAATGACGTTTTGATATGGGGTTTGGATGACATTTAATGAAAAATTTTTATCTTTCATATAAGACCCCTAGAAAATGCCACCAGACAATGCCTTTAAACACGAAAGCACAATGATTGATTGAAATCCATAGCCTATTTTTAGGACAGCTACCATGGTATCTGTAGATAAGGTAGCTTTGTATGCGCGTTGGTGTATTAAGCACTTACAACGGGGAAGCAATTAGTCCTTTCGTTTGGTGAGCGCGCAGCAGTGTGCTTCAAGTATTCCAGGTATTAAATACACAGAGAAATGTATTCTGGACGCATACCACACGCACGCAAACTAAACTATTTTAACAATGATATTTGATGTAATGCGTTCTAATTATCGTAGGCAGATCACCGAATAGAACGACGCGCAGGCCAAATTTACACTTCCAACCCGATATTTGCGTCATTATGAGGAGTCACTTTCCATGACAGTGTGGGAGTTTGGTTTCTAAGCTTATAATATCTTTGAACGTGATCACAGTAAGGAGATGATCAAAGCGCGTATCCAGTCGAAGCCACCCACAACTTAACCTTCACAGCAGGTGTCGAATATGTACTCCTCTTTTGACGTACATACTCTACTCTGGTATTGCGAGTACAGTCAGTGTGGGTGTAGGAGCAATACAGGTCCGCCGGGCGGGCCACCCACAACTTCGGTATGTGTTCAGGGCCCCGTTACATAAAGCGTTAAGGCCAATCTTAAGTTTAAATTCAATAGGACTACTGCACTACAGATCAAACTTAAGATCGATCTTAACTCTTTAAATGAAACAGGACCCAGCACTGTAAGTTACCGGCCGGTATAGTAATGGAAGACGCAGGCCCGTAACAAAACAATGTGTTGAAGGGGACGAGATAGTTCCAGAGGGATTCTGTTTTGTGGGCGAGGTATGTTAAAGTTAATAAAATAATAGCAAGTTTTGGTATCAGGCATTTTCTTTTGGGCGAAAACTTATCTAGGGGGGCACTACGGTGCCACTACTCCCATTTACACAGGGCCTGGAAAGACAGCACAATTACAGTTTAATATGCCCTGATAATTCTCAGCAAAACAGATAGCACAAGGCAGGAGCGTAGATTTCTTTTCAACTTTGGGGGGGGGGGGGGGATGGAGTGAACTATCGCAAATGTGGAAAATGTGCACGCGAAGCGCGAGCCCATGGCGGGTGGGGTCCAGGGGCCCGCCTTAGGGCCCCTGGTGGGGTCCAGGGGCAAAGCCCCGGTGGGGGTACAGGGGGCGAAGCCCCCGGAAGCTCGGACGTTTTTGGAACTGATCATATATGGCCGGAAAATGTCCATAATTTAGTAAATGCTAATTTTTGGTAAGGTAAAAGAGGATAATATGTTGTCTTTTAAGAGACAGATACGTTGTCAACAAATCTCCTGAACCCCCCTTCCTTCTCTCTATTTTACTGCCTTCTATTTCGGGAAAGTTTTTACAAAAAAATATGTGCGTGGAGTCCACAGAAACATTCTTAAGTTATAACGAAATATGTCCTTGCCTTCATTGTGCATTATGAAAGGGCATCTAAGACTAGCAGATACCTGAATAGGGCCTCCTGGAAGCTCTGCATCAATCATAGTAATTGGGGGGGGGGGGGCAATGACAATGCGCATACTACCTGACATCCAAATGATAATATAGAGCACGACGCCGAACACTTTACAACTATCGTGCTTTTACTACTTTTGAACCAAAATCCGGACGAACAGCTGCCAGCAATGGAAAATGAGAGGGAGGGAGAGTATAGGTGCAGTGAGGTGATATTAGACCTCCCTGATAGATGTAGCAAAAGGGTGAAGGACTAATAAGAGCGTTACAGAGTGCTGTCTTCGTCATAAGTGTATTAACAATCACCATCTATACCGAATATGGCTCAGCGCGAACTGGTGAAGCTCTGGTAAAATTTTTTGAAAAAATGTATAACGGCAGATACGTACTTTCAACCTTCTGCATCATGCTACATATTAGATTGAAAGATCCCATATTGATGTGAGGTCCCCACAGATGTTTGGAGATGTATCTCTGGTATTCGGAAAGTGTCGTGATCAGAACAGTTTCGTGTATTATTACCTTAATAATGGTCATGGCATGGAGTGTAAACAGTGACGAATGATATTTCCATTACCTGATTACAAAACCTGCATTCACACTCTACATTGAGACACTTTCAATTGCCCAACAAACCTACATGACACTGCCATAAGCCAGTCTTTTACCTATTAATTCGTAAACTTTCAACTTTTAGCTGCTGTGCTTCTCCGAAAGTTGCTATCGGGAAATATTAATAATATGAGTGACACTGACGTAAGGTTGGAAGCGTGCGGAGCGCGCGAAAATTTTGATAGATTGCCAACGATTTGCTAAAATTCTGATAGTTTGAGAAACATTTGTGATAGAAAGTGAAGCGAGATTGAAAAATTTCTTACGAAAATGAAGAATAAAATATACTTTCCGTCATACACGTATCTGTAGACTGAAACATTGGAGGGGGGGGGGATGATTACATGGGCCATCCCCCCAGTCAAATGTTGGGGGATATATCCCCCCATCCCCCCGGGATTTACGCCCATGGCGCAAGGGTTACGTTCAGTATTTATTGACGGTCTGAAACGCTGACAAAAGGGAGGATAAAGAGGATGAGAGAGAGAGAAGGTGGGGTGAACTACTCTTCCTCTCACTGATCTGAGTGAACAAGGAAGCTGATCATGCAGTTGTTTTCTCGTGTAATACCGAAATGTGTGACGATGTAGAATTCTTAGATAAACCTGGCAAACGCTCTCGGAAGTTGTTAGTCAGGGTTAATCCTGATGCGAAGGGCCCTGCTTCTCTTTGATCTTTCAACTTTGGGTAAGTGATAAGCCCAAATCATCGCGGCAGAGTTACCCGGACCATGAAGTTGCTCGACAATGCTTACATCACAAAAGCGTCAAGCTTTTGCAAGCAAGAACGAGAATACAACACCGTGACCATCGACTGTTCGTGTACTTCGCAACGCTACCATGGCGACTACGGTCTTAGCTAATTGAAAAAGAACATTCTGACATTTCCTTGGATTTTGCTTCACGAATATTGACAAGGTGGCCTCTTGTACCGACAACCTATCAACATGAAATGCCGAGATATATATACCTTATTTATAGCACCGATAGATCTTTGAAGTTTGAGTTGCCTCCATGGGGAACGTTCGCTATAAGCGTAAAGCAATCAACGACATCATACCATAAACAACGGAACAATTAGCCGAAGCCACCGGCTACCAGCTCGTGTTATTTTTCGGTCGAATGTGCAAACTGGAAATGACGTGTGACCGTCATACTTGGTCTAGTGTTGACAAGCGACAAAATACTCTTCCGTCATTTTTCGCCAAGAAACATTTAATTTGAGAAAAAGATACCTATGACGTAAAATTGTAATGACAGATTCAGGGAATAAAACGTCTGTCTTCAAAGCTGTCGCTAGGTTCAACCAGTGACAACGTTCGTAAAGTAACGGAGTTAAACTGTTGACATGTAACGAAAAGATCCGTAATCATATGTCGGCAAAGAGAAGTCGATTCAAGAAGAAAATGGCGCCAATATCGTAACATTACTGAGAGCTAACACATATTGCAGGTTGCCTGCAAAGCTGTCGCTATATAAAAGCCGATGTGATATGTCACTTCTTAGTTATTAATTACTTTAGTCCTTCACGACTTATTATAATACCACTTCGCTGGCAAACCGCCCCCCTCCCCACCTCACCCTTTATCCCATTTGTCTTGCTAATCTGGATCGTGTAGACAAAATCGCCTGCATATTAGGCATATTAAAGGTCAAAAGCAGTCGCCCCAAACTTATTTTGAAACAATAGCTAAATTTCAAAAATTTCTTCTTATTTCTCTTCCAAGTATCTTTCATAATATTTTAGGACATAAATATTGCATATTCAAGGTAAACCAAGCAGTTGCTCCTTGTAAATTTTACAATTGAGTGAGAAAAATTCTGTCACATGATCCTCAAGAGCCATTCAGGAAATAGGATAGTCTACAAAACAATTCTTTATTGGGGTGACTGCATTCTCCCTTTAAGCAAGGGGTGCACGCTTACTCCTAGGCCAGCGTTGTATGGAGACACGAAGAAGCATAGCATATACCGCAGGTAGTAGTTCCGCAGGATTCACAATATGAGGAATATCATGAACTTGATCGAAGAGAAATAGAGGGCGGCAGACCGTGAAAATAGGAAGGGGTTAACTGATTTGAAAAGTCGTAAACCGCAAAAAATAGGTTTCTATAACCAAATGGAAATCACGGTGCATCCACCGATCTCTATATATAACTGGATAGCGCCTTTACTTGTTCAAGCCCGTACAGTCAGTTGAAACCACCGCAAACACGCGCTTGCAGCCAGACCAGTCGCATACTCTACATGAGTGTAACAAAGCAGTGCGTACATTAGTGCGCATTTTGAGTGATTATGTTCGCCTTGGCAACTGAAGCAATCGCACAGGTGGGGAAGGGAAAAGGGAACGGGGAAGGGAAAAGGGAAGGGGCGATTACACTGGAACTTAGAGTATATTTTTGATTTGATTTACTTTATTTTATATTTTGTTTTATTTGAGTTTACTTTTTTAACCTTGTTTGTAGTAGAACAGAGCCTTTAACTATCTTACACAGCATTAGAAGAGCAGCAAACCATGCACAAGAAAATTTAACGACTTTAGGGAAAGAAGAGTTATTTGATGATGTCCCCACAACAGGGGCGGTATTCACTAACATTTGCGTAAGTTCTTGCGTAAGTCAAAATACTTACGAACTGCGTAAGTACTTTCTTAAGTGGTATTCACGAAAACAACTTACGCAGTTCGTAAAGATACGCAGCGTTACTACAATACATGTGCATGAGCCAATCATGTGTGCGGTTAAATCTTGCTTTGTTACATTTTGAACCAATCACATTGACTGTTATTGTTAGAACGACGCACACGGTCTTCTGTGGCTAGACGCGCGGTCCTACAATCTCCACAACTGTACACAACGCGTGCTTCAGTATGTGTTACTATGGATATTTTGTACTTACGACAACTCTGAAGTTTGCGTAAAGTTACGCAAAATATTTACGCACTTTTCTCTTCGTGAATACCGACTAAGCAAGATACGCTTCGTAAGTCTGACTTACGAAGTATTCTTTGTGAATCCGGCCCCAGATTACTGAAGATACAACCATGAATCCCCGGGGTTCTCCACGGTAAAATGTGAAACATACAAACGGGTAGAATGGGAGTGATTTGGATCGAGTCATGGGCAAAAATGTAATCTGGTGGTTGGTTGGGCAAGATGGGCAAAACCCTAGACCGAGTACGTGTAAACCGGCAAAGAGCTGGCTGGTCAGTCTCCCGGATTGACCACGTGGGGCCTACATGGGTTACTTGTGGGCATGGTGAGCTATTCATGGGCACAGGCTTACATTGTGCGTTTGTAATTGGGCCTATGTGGCAGCATTACTCTGGTTTTGTTTTGCGAAGATGGTGTTGGGTAAATTGATGGGATGAGAGTGAAGGGGCCTGTGTAGCATCATGGTGCATTGTCAGTTCTCACATTTGGAGCCCACAAAAGCATCTTCCCTTAGCTTAATCTTTATGGGACCCACATCCACATGGGCATTACGTTCTTCCTTTGTGAGGCCAACAAGAGCCTCGTGGGTTAACTCTAGCAGTCTGTCAGTTGTTTAGGTTTTGGATGTGGTGAGAGTGGGCCACACGGGCAAAACTGGTGTAGACAGGCCAGTATGGGTACATGTAGGAAACCCTAAGCATTGCTTGGGTTATGTCCATGTTGGCCCATAGGAGCTCTGTGAGAGAATTACCTGGACTATTTACGTGAGTGTAGTGAGTGCCAAACCGTATGGTCCATGTACACGGCGGAAGTATGGGTTTAGCAGTTGAGAAGACACTCTGTTACTTTTCATAATTTAGGAAGAAAAGCAAACTATTCATCAAGGTGTAGATAATATGCATAATTTCTACATATAGGATTTATATACCATGCTGGCCTACACACACACGTACTTCAAGTGGATGCTAGTGGCTTAGATCGATGGACCTAAACCGATGGGCTCTAGAAATTTCCATAAGTGGGTAACATGGCCTGGCTCGCACATTGACTTTATTTTAATCTTGTGTGCAAAATTCAGTGGGACCCATATGGGTTAGTTCACCTACGTGGGATCCAATGGTGTCATAGCCTCCCTCCATTGCCTGGGAATGCTACCTGTGGTATTTTTCAACTGGCGAGATCATTTTATTTTTACCTCAGACACATTTCTGGGGTGGGATCCGATGGACGTCGCCCCTCACCCCTGTGGGCCATCACCTCATTAGCTGTGGACTATTGCAATTGGTCCTGTTCCAACAGGCTATTGATCATACAGCCTATTAGTTCTATACTGCATGATGTACTAATGAGACTTCCTATTACCCGTAGCATATTTAGGTCAAAAGGAGGGACGAGGTACCATGATGGGCTGTCGTTTTCACTCTAAATGTCGAAACAATGGGTAATGGGACCAATAATGGGCTGCAGTAAATTCCAGGAATATAAAGGGCAGTCACCCAATTGATTGCAATACACGACCGTCACCTAAATGCAATTTCGGTCTATACTGAGAAGTCTAACGTTTCGCATATAAATCGTTCTGTCGAATCGAAACAAGACCTGTATTTTGCAGAGTTGCAAGATGGAGGTAGTCCTAGCGGTGCACCATACGACCGCCTTCCTGTTTTCATGGTCTGCCGCCCCCTATTTCCTCAATTACTTTCACATATTTCTCACCGAGCATACTTGTAAGGAATAGGGTCAGAGGTTTGGGTCATGGGCACGAACAAATTGGTTAGTCAGACCTCAAATTTGACTCAAAGTAAATAAAAGCAGTAAACTATTTTAGAAATTCATCCATCTTTTGAGATATCCAGTCTACTTTGGAATATTAAAGATGAAATCATAAAATCCTGTTAAATTCACGTCACTATTTGACCAATGTAAGATCAAATAAAACAAAAGTTTATCGATGTAAAGCGCAGACACCTGTGCAAGTTACTCCGAAAGAGATGAAACTGTGCACAATTGACTCTAACATAAATGTGAAATTTGCTCCGTTGAAAACAAAAATGTTTACAGGTCACAGGGCATGCGTAGATAACATCCCGAGCACTAGAACAGAAACACCCGGCTCCACTTTGAAAGTTTATTGCCATTAAATTACAATTTGTCTATTGAGGAAATTATTACCCTCAAATCTCTTCATGTGATCGTTTTAAGGCTAATGGGTACTCTTCACAGCGAAAGATTGCGCTGATCCTCTTACGAATCCCATGCTAATATTAAGTTTAAAGCACAGACGCCGTGAGGCTGTAAGGGCGACATTACTAAACGTTCAGAGTACGAAAGTAAGGGATCGATATGATATTACTGCACGATTAAAATCTCATTTTAACTTCAGTACAAAACTGTGGAAATAACATAACTTGAGACGACATAGTAATTAAGATAGGGCCTCCTGCGGCAACACAGACTCTAAGGTTACTCGTGTTTGACTATATAGTCAACAAATTGTGTCCTTCCCAGCGAACATGAACTTCCTAGTCTCGGAAAGAAATAATGATTTGGGAAATTCATTACCTTCTCAAACTACGCAATTTAAGCTGTTCGATTTATTTTCATTTAAAAGGTTGTAAACATCGGGCGGCAAGCTGACAAGGAATTTGGAATGATAAATTGCTTCCCATACTGAGCATGAGCGTCAACGAATCTCAAGAATAAGGAGGATATGACCTTGACCAAAACTTCTTTAAGCGCTAATCGCGAAGACTAGAAGCGTGGGATCCGGGGCTCACGTAAGGGCCACGGAAATTATTGGAAGCCATATGATCTGTAGTTTAGTCTAAAACATTTTCCCAATATTTTAGTCGATTTAAAGGCTGTTTCTACTATTTGTGAGCCATTTCACTGAATCAGCTTTCTTGCAAGCTACGGAATTAAACATGTGGCAACTGTATTCGTTAGGATTATGGGAAAAAATAGGGGAAGGACGAAACCTACCCCTTTCAAAAGTGGGGGGTCATGTTCCCCATTCCCGTCCCCCACCTGCTGACGCAATATGAATCTCCCTGGGTCCATGGTCTGGGCTCTCAGCTCTCTCAAAATGGAAAAAGTCATGTCCGACCGCGACCGCACGTGGAGTCAAAAAGGCTCACGGACAATGGCCCCACACAATCAACTTTTCAACCGATTATCTTTCAAAAAATCAAACATACAAAAGCCTTAACGAAATCTTCCCTCTCTCCCACCGTATCCGACCTTATCTCAGCCCAGAGCTGTGCAATTTGCTCCTATTTGTTTTTCCAAATTCATCCTTCCATTAAACTAGCCGCCTGCCCATAAAGTTCTCCGGAACTAGGCCGGGCTATAGGTCAAAATCAGTCGGTCAGTTATGGCACGCCGGAAGAAATTAATAATTTAATAACATGATGGTCTAAGTTTTTAGATGAACAACGTCTAGGCTACTTTTCGATGTACATCATAACTATTGACATTATCATCGTGTATTTTAGAATGATGAACATGTGCTTTCAGTACATGATCGTGTAAATATACATCATGATCGCATTGAGTTAGTACATCGACGTGTATTTTACATGTTAGACGTATCTTTTAGATGGTCACCATATATCGTGAACCTTTTGGCGTGCCATACTTTTTGAACTTTGTCTTACTTTTTACACGTCTTTCTGTGCGTTTATTTCATGTTAAGATAGACAGTACTTCCATAATGTAGGCTACATTCTTTGATGGTGAATAACAAACAGTGAAACTGAATGGTAACCGTCACCTACGTAACAGGCCATAGTTTCCCTGCATGTACTGTATTAGTGAAAAGGTCCACATGAATTATTAGCTTAATGTGAGGTCAAACACGAAAAATCATTCCAATCTGCGGGCTATAATAATCAAAAGACAAAGCTGCAAAAATGCTGACCCTATTGCCCGTCATCTTTCGCAACTTTGCCCCAAGCTACAGACTTACCATCTTTTAACCACGATATTGAACCTAATTGACGGAGGCACCCAAAATCACCTTTGACTCGTTCGATCAACAGAGAAAACGTGTTATTTTGTTGTTTTCATTCATCAAGTCAGAGTGCATGACCTTCGGCGAGCTTGCTCAGACAAAAATGTAAAAATTTGGCTTTGTCAATTGACACTACACATATATATTTAATCGTAGAAAGATTGAATAAAATTTTCCGTATACAAACGGTAGAATATCTTTGCAAACAGGGATGAATCAACACGCGGCATTTAATGTGATCGTACAATAGGCAGGTCGAGAGCAGCACAAATCCCTCAATTTGTATTATACCAGGGTATGACCCTGTATATATGATGTACGGAATAATCTAGTTTCACATATATGTCACGTATGTCCCTCGAAATCATCTTAACTCAAAACTGTTTGAGCCGACATACCTCGTGCCAAAACAATTTGTGCACAAGTGCGTACAACTGTGAGTAAACAGTACGGGCTACTTCCAAACCAATTTGCGTAGTGTCCAGGGCAGCCTCGAGCTCGTTTACATTGCCTATAACCGCGAAGTACATGTTTGAATAGAAGTTTTTTTTTCTTTTTTTTTCAAAACTCTTTTCAATGTTTTAAAGAGTTAAATGGTTTTGGGTACTTAATATTTAGAATAAACGGTTTCTGTTTGCAGAATTCATTTAGATCCATATATAGCCAACCTGGAGTCAGTGTGATGTCACGCTAGGAGCAATCTTGCCACAGAGATAATGAAAACATGTTATCAGCGGAGACTTGTATCGTCACGATCCGTTTACAACCCATGGCTGCCGATTTGTGTCGAAGGCGTCATGTTGAAATTGCAAAGTATACAAAGGCACAAAAGTAACATGAACTTCAACCATGGAAGTACTATCTCGCTTTAACATACCCCTGCTACAAGACTGGCAGACTGACGGTGGTGGTGCCCTGGTGGGATGAGGGCGGTAACGGGCAGGCGCATGAAACCAGCGATATATGTGGGCCTACTAGTGCTAATAGTCGTAATTGATTAGTCGCCAAAAATCGCGATAACTCTGTAAAATTCCGTTCGGTTAAGTTGCGATTTCTCGACTACAGCACTACAGTTTCCTCACAGTTCTGCACTACTAAATGTTACCGGTACTTATTAACAGTGTTGTAACGAGTCATGACTCGAGTCACTCATTTTCAAAAAGGCAATGAGTTGACTCGAGCAATTGTATCATAAATTTCCTCATACAAATAATACAATGACTCGAGTCACTGACTCGACTTGAATCACATTGAAAGTAGTTAATGACTCGACTCGACTGCAAAATTGAGTGACTCGTTACAAGTCTGCTTACTACTTAATATTGTGTCAAAACATGGAAAGATTTGTTATGGCTGTATTTTGGCAAAATAAAGAATGACAGGGATTTTTGCGATTTTTTTATATTATATTCCTCTTTATCAGGCAGCAAATTTTATGTGTCATTACGGTTAATGTAAAGTCCCAAGTATATTTCAGAACATTTTAATGTTTTACCCAAATCACGGTCATGCGACCACACACGATTCTGATTTGATACCCTAATTTTATCGTTTATACGTAGCCAGCATTTCAATGAATACATACCGAGATCTGGAATTCACTTCCTTAAAATGTAAAGAACACTCGTACTTTCAGACTTTTGAATCACTTAAACTTAAACCCAAACAGTTATTATTGTCTATATATAACTAATTCATTACGTCTAATTTTATTATTTTTTCATATCTGTCATTCTATTTCAATTTAATTATGCAATGGTATTGTATTGTTCAGTCAACATAAGAGTCCACACAAAAGCTATTCTGAGCTTCTTTGGTTACTCCTTAGCTAAACATATATTACTCTTCATTTGCCGTTATTTTACTATATTTCAGCCTATTAGCAAAATTCGTCTCTATGAGTGTATGTTTAAGTTAGTAATGTTAAACATAAGCTTTATTATAAATAGGCCATGTAACTGCTGATATACTATTTTGACGGGTTGGAAATTGACACGTAAAAATAATTTTTGAATCATTATGTTTAAAATTAGAAGCAAAAGAAAACAAAAACACAAAACATATATAGACCTACAAATTGTACGAAAACCTCGTCGACATGGCTGAAGCAGCTATAAACACCACAGGCCTACTAACCGATTGAAAAGTGCAAAGACTTTCTCCGAACGTTAACTTCGGACGAAGTCTCCGGGAAATAAGCCACCTGTTACAAAAGTCAGTTATGAGCAAGAAAGACTGTAGCAACAGGTGTAGCACTTTACATCCATGGAAGTGTATAGACCTTTGGCACTGACGTCACGCGACATCCTTTTGGAGGGTAAAGAATGAAGAACACTGCACGCACGACTTAGACTTCGCAGGCGCACGTATTAGAGTTACACGCATATCCCACCAGTACACAAATCAGTTGTCTGCATTTGTTGGTGTGACTTGCAATCACATGTCGTACGCGCCTACCTCTATCGGAGGGCGCACTTTCTGTTCTGTGACGTCATATCCATAAGGTCTACAGTACCTACCAGGTAATGCTTCCATGTTACATCCTATGTGCATGAAAACATACTTTCTCCGTAAGTTGGTCGAGCTTAAATACTGAACTCCATCCTGTACGTAGCCTGCACAGCAGCCGTGCGGTATCTTCCTAAATCAGTGTGCTACTTCAGTTGATTTGTTAAGCCGGTAACAAGGGAGCAAACTACGTCTGTTTCGCAGGGTATAGGCCTACCATATATATGTTCTACTGCATTAACCTCCATTTTGCGATATATAAAAATTATAACTGTGTTATAAAGGCGTGATGCACTTCTGTGTTATCAACTATAATGTACCACCTATAGAGCTTATGCACGTGACGTCAGCGCGTCTCAGTTTGGCTTACTGGATGGAACTGCCATACGTAGTAGATGTGTTAAAGATACGCGCTCACGACAGCACCTTAGTAACAATTGTTGCACAATGTACGCCTGGATGGAAAAACAGAGAAACGTGACGTAGGTGCATAAGCTCTATACTCTCCTCGTTTTCGTGTCCAGTGACGTCAAATTACCCTCGCTCATATCATAGTCAGTTTTGTTACGGATCGAATTCTATCAACACAGCCTCGGTTTCAATTTTGCGTTTCTCATAAGAATACTAAAGGGCAACTGAAAGCCAAATTTATTGTCCAATTATTAGCTACCCTCGCTAAAAAGTTGTTCATTAACAAAAAAGCACCAAGCAAATAGGAATCCCATTAGGGGATACGAAGGGTGGGTAGACACGTGCATGGTCGTTGGAAGAGATCATTACGCGGCTGATTACCTTCAATTAGGCACTAACGGCCCACTATGGATACGAAGCCATATGTCTGCCGAACAGGTAATTACGTGACGCCATTATAATAAGGGTCAAAGATGAGTTGTTATCGACTTTACAGAGAAACACTTACACAACGAGCTCTCGATACAGCGTCAACTTAGAGTTGAACCACGGAAGGTTTAACACTAAGCTTCCATTGCTGAATCAGGGGCGGACCTGCTGCCATAGCCATCAGGCGCGGATCCAAGGGGGGGGGGGCTTTCTCGGGCTCAGCCCCCCTTTTTCGCCACATCAACAATAACAAATACGCAAAAATTAGCATAATTTTGATCTAGGAGAATATTCAAGGGGGCTTTTAGCCCCCCCCCCCTTTTCGAAATGTCTGGATCCGCGCCTGGCCATGGCTGAAAAGCCTGAATTAGTTTTAAACGTACAGAGCTCAATAAGAGAATTAGGGTGAATATGAACCGATAAGCCATAAAAAATTCATAGTAACAAAGGCAGTGACGTATGTTTGTGCAAAATCCTAGCCTTGGGGGTGGGGGAGGGCTTATTTAGCTCGGGGGTGGGGGTTATGTATAGGTAACAACTAACAACATCTACTGTTGGTTATAATGTTACAATGGCTTGACCTGAAGTGAAGGGGAGTGGCGAAAGGAGAACTCATCTGAATTATGGTCGAAAAAATCACTTGTTTTTCCGAAGTCGAGGACGCTCCTTGTCTCTCCAGATTCTATCATCTTTGAAAATTGTCGGCGAGATGTCTTGCTTTCGAGTCAGTCCACTGAAGCCCTAGTTACGGCACCGGCGTCAAATTTGATGTTCAAAACAGTTTTCGAAGACTGGAACCGCCCTATAGCATTCAGTCAAACTCAAGTGCTCCTGAGTCTTTTCACTTTACAGGTTCATGTGTCGGGGAAGGGTCCTTAGCAACGAGACGAGCGAGAGAGTATATATTTGAGGAATGTAAACTTTATAATATATATATATATATATATATATATATTTATATAATATATTTATATACATAAATATATATATATATATATATATATATATATGTGTGTGTGTGTGTGCGTGTGTGTGTGTGTTATTCGAATGAACTGTACTACATAATTATCTTGTGTAATGGACTCTTTTTTAGGACCACACTACATGACGACCATATGAAAGCTAAATGTAAATAAAATTCTGTACCATGTAAATATGTATTTATATCATGATCACCAGAATAAATGTGACGAAAAAACATATTTATTGATTGTTTGATTTATTTATTTATATTTACTTATTAAAGCCATCTCTAGAATTTATTATTTAGGTTGAATGGTTTAAAGGGGCTGATTGAATTGATATTGGATATTTTGTGACGAGTTTGAAGAAAGTTATTCATGACAACGCTTCTAATTAGCCTCATTAGTCATTTATCACTTCATATAGTTACCGAAAACGTGAAAAATTCGTAGTTTTTATGGGCTTAAGAGCTTGTAGTATGCGATGCTCTTCCAAGTCCTTGATAGACCAGCCTTTCTGAAAAATACAACATGTATACAACCGAAGCCTTGATCACAACAGTTGTTTGTAAGAGGAGTTGAGAGCCTGTCAATCAAGTTGGTATAAGCTTCACTCATTGGTTGTATTTGAACAGGGGTTGCATATGATTAATACCTAATGGTAAAAAGTGTCTGGTCACGAATTTATAATAAATGATTTTAATCATTAATTACCCTATCATTGCCGTTTTAGTTGTGTGTTAGATGTTCAGAATCTCTTAGTTTGACCATCTACCAACAAGATTTGAGTAAAACTCAACACGCGTGACAAAAAAATCATGAAATTCATGCACCAACTCAACAAGCAGTCTTGTGTGGTGAGGCTTTTTCTGTGTAAAGCGCCGCCGAACAAATCTTATGATGGCGGCGCTATATTAAGTCATTTATTACATTATTACATTAATAATACAACAGTAGCCTATTTCGTTGTATGTTATGTTGGTGCATTGTACACGCAATATTACTCTTATAACTGTAACCCTAACAAGAAAATGGTAGTAGGTTTAATTGTCTTCAACACTTTCCAAAGAAATTAAATTATCCTACATAATCAGTAGTGTCCATCATACGTTGCAACCGCGGGCAGTAATGTACAATGGTACCGGTTTGCTATTTTCCCCGGTGTTTTTTTCGGAGGCCGTTGTGAGGAAACGACAGTATCGCATAGGATCCAGAGGTTTGGCGAAAACGATTACCGGTGTAAATTTCTGTGAATATTGATGATACAGAATACATGGGTATTTTCCAAAATGGTACAATGGTACCGGTATGCTATTGGTTCCGGTGTTTATTTCGGAGGCCGTTGTGAAGAAACGAGAGTATCGCATAGGATCCCGCGGTTTGTCGAAAACGATTACCGGTGTACATTTCTGTGAATATTGATGATACAGAATGCATGGGTATTTTCCAAGCAGTAAATTATCTCCGACCGTGTCGTATGCTATATATGCGACGAAAATGGAAAACTATCTATCAAGCCTTTAGTTAGATTTTATGACGTAATTTGTCGCGGTTGACACGGATTAAAAGTAGACCTAATTTGTAGATACTGGATATAATATACTAGATGAAATCATAGGCTTCTGGCATAATTTTCAGGGCCGCCGAAAGGTTCTAAGATGGGCGGGGGAGGGGCAGTGGGATGAGAACTTTAAGCAACTGGATTTTGGTATTTTAAGCTGACAGTTATCGGTATGCAGCTTTTCCCCTCCCTCCCCAGATTTGTCAGCAGTATCGACTAACATCATTTCATACACAGTGTCGGCGAACCGTTATCGTGCAGAAGTGAAAGCCCTTACAAATGACGTAAGCACAACGTAAGCCTATGTCATCTAATCTGTTGAAAGTTCATGAAATGTCATGGGAACCCAGAGTTTCCCACACGCCATAGGAAATCTTACTTTAATGCAACGAAACTGACTTTTCGACGATGACGTCAAATGTATAGCTGAAACAACTATGACGTAATGCTGAAGTCATACCTCATAAAGTACAGAAACCACGGTAGCAGTTTAGTAATATTTATCGACCGGTCAATTAGATACACGCTGTGATACAAACCACACGCATGGTATCAGTTTCAAGTAAAAAGACGTAGCGAAACCAAGTTGTTCATACATTTGTCCTCGGTGTCAGGACAAACCGCAAAGCTACAGGCGGCATTTGCCCTGCATTGCCCAGCGTGTCCAAAGCGGTCTCTATTCAAAGAAAGACCAATCTCATTGGCGGGAAATTTAGGTAAAACCAGTACCTTTCCAAATTCCCGTGAGGGTACAGCCATATCCTTTTTACAAGAAAAGTAATCCTATTTCAAAGAAATAGGGTCACTGATTGAGAACGGGTTGAGATGACCCTTAATAAGAAAGTAGATAAATTCTCCAGAGAGCTCATTGGATGAGAGTGGTGAGAACGTGGTTGTTCTCGGTGCAACACTGACCAATTTTATAAGTACCAAGAAAACGTGCGTCAGTCACTCTTGACCCCGTTTTATTCGTTTGAATTCTATTAGTCAAAATGGCAGGGCTGAAATTGCCGATTCAGCCCTAAAAAACGGCTGAAATGGTAAGCATGCAAATCGTACATGCGAAGAAGGGGGTCCAGGCCATTTTTCCATGGGCCATAACTCCCAAACGGCTTGTAATTTCGACCTTAGGTTTTTGGTGTGTTCTTTCCATAAGTGTAACTATACTTCATAAAAATCTGAGACGATGCCCGACCAACCCATTTGTTGAATTGACAGAAAATGACCCATTTACAAGCTAGGTGAGCCAGATTATGATACTGACTCATAAAAATGACCCTTTAAAATAACAGTAGGCTATTTGGAAAATACTGTAAATACCACGTGCAAGATATGCTACATTGTTAAATGGGCGGTCTCAGAATTGGGAACACTGAAATCAAAATTGGCTCGGAATCGGGTTAGAGGCACTCGGATACGACCTGCAGAATTGCAGTGCAGTTTTTCTTCTACCACGAGATATATACAGCCATCTGAAGATTTCACGGAGTGAAGGGGGGGGGGGGGCTAAGCTTCCGAAAGTGGAGGGGGGCTGAGCTTCCGAACTATGGCATTTGTAAGGTAATGTTTGGCCGTTCTCTGGCACCGCTAATTATAATTTTGGAAGAAAAAAAGTTAACCAGAGAATTATGTCCCATTCCCGAGATATTAGCTTTAGTTTGAAGTCCGTAGTACTATTGAACACAATATATTCAGACAGCTAAATTTCCCACCCATCAGTCACCTGCTTTATCGCACGATTTCACAAATGTTTCCTTCGTTGTATTTCAGAACTTATCTCTACCACGCCACCGGTTCTTACTTCATCATTTTTGTACCTCTACGGTTCTTACTTTATCATTTTAGTCTTTTTCACTCAAACTTGGCAAAGGATAATCCTTTAAAGTAAAAGGAAACCTAAGGACAGGCATCACCATATTGTTAATTAAAACCTGTCAATCAATTTTGCACGAGAATTAAATTTTAGCCATCTCGCACTACTATTTATGACAACAGCTAACTTCTGCGAGTATCGAATTTCGCCGACTGACTTTTCTCGCAACTAAACATAGTACTACGTACGCTGCCATGAAACTTCTCCAAATCCATCTATGCATGGATTTTTCTACATGATGCAACTCCCCAAGACATATTGAGTCATCTCACGGTCATTTCCGATTTCAATTTTTCGAGGACTGTTGGCGACGAGACTCAAAACCACTCTTACGGTTTCCATTTGATTTTGTAAAATGTCAAGACGTCTCCTCGACACATGACAAGGCCAAGATTTAGCCCCATGGGGTGGCAAATACCAAAACAACCATACCAGTATAAGGGATTTGCACTACAGTATAACTCTAAATATTACCAAATAATTTCATTACTTAAAAGTTTTACGAGCTGATGCGCTATGGGCTAGAACTGACGTAGGTTTATCCTGAGAACACGTTTTTCAAATCGGTTACCCTGTAGTAGGCCTACATTTTAATTGCAAACTTTCGGCTTTCCCGTTGGTCCTGTTCACAGTTAAAAGACTGTTAGCCAGTCGTATAGTATTTAGAAGAATTCGGTTTTATCAAAATGTGGATGGATAGGGTATGAAACATGAAGGTCAGGAAAGTGAATATTCATATATTTTCAAAAAAGTGTATTCCATTGGTCAATTATATGACGGTAACTCACTGCTTATGCATAACTGGCCATTATTTGGTAACAAAAGCTGAAGTTTTCTCAATTTATGTCCCAGTTACATGACAATTAATATAATACACTAAGTGTTCATGACAGTACTAGGTTCACTTTACTTGGGAGTGAGATGTGTTAAAAAGATGCATTTCACCTTCGAAGTAATGACAGATGCGCTGCTGGCATTTGTACAAGAGGCTGAAGTAAAGGGAACTGAAAGTTCGGAGTTCGATAATCCGGTTTTACCTAACTGAACTGACCGTTCAAATGAAATGAAGCAAAATTTGATATTAATTTTTTTAGTCACTTTGCCACTCGACATATAAGTTGTAACTTAAAAGCAAAAGGTTTTAGAGTCATAAATTTACGGACACTTAGTACCGACCAAGAGACCCAGACTAAGCAACATTACGTTTTTATTGGCAACCCGAAAAAGCCGCCATGCGTGGGGAAGATCAGAATGCCGAGTGTGTAATATTGTGATGTCGCACGGAAAATTTGATCTCTGTAGGTCCACATTGCAGTGGTGCCACTGGTCCGCAAACAAAATACCGTGTACACGAGCGCGTCACAAGACATGCTGAGCTGGGACATGTAAAGCATTAGTCCTCAGTAAAGGCACGTGTATGCCGGTCGCCAGAAGCTCCTTACACACGGTTCTTGCAACGACCCATTGGAAATCTTGGGTCTCCCGACCAGGACAGTACTTGATCGAAATTGATTTTCTTCTTATAGCAAAGCTAGGACCGATCGGTCTTAATTTATTACCATAACTTTTCCTTCCAAATCTTACGCTAGCACTGCAGTTGTTTTTGATCCCTCAAAAGTTAAAACCTCTGAAAAGTCCGACAATTTGAAACCAGAAAGCCAAAAGGCTTAGTGATTCCTTGCCGAAAGGGGGTGCTTTGTTACACTGAGGTTCATCCATCAAATTTATACTTCTCTTCTACATCATTTTTTATGATGTGGTCACAATTTGACCCCTGCTCACATCAGCTCATGTCACATGACCTTTAAACCGAAACATGAATAACCACAAAAAAATGAAAAAAAAAAAAATAAATAAAACGTATGAGAAGGGATTTATCTATGCTTCCTCCCTTGTAATGACATGTTTACAAAGTTTCAGTTTTTGACCTCTGGTGACCTCAAATGGCTTGTGACCTCCACAAAAAAACAATAGGGTTTTTCCTCGCACCATAACACATCCACATACTTAGTATGAAATCTATCCAAGCTTCCTACCTTGAGATACTGTGTAAACAAGGTTTTCAGACTTTGACCCCTGGTGACCCCAAATGACCTTTGACCTCCACCAAAAACTATACGCTTCTTCCTCGCACCATAACGCATCCACATACTTAATATGAAATCAATCCAAGCTTCCTACCTTGCGATACGGTATAAAAAAGGTTTTCAGAGTTTGACCCCTGGTGACCCCAGACGACCTTTGACCTCCACCAATCTTCCTCTCACCATACCACATCCACATACTTGGTATGAAATCTATCCAAGCTTCCTACCTTGAAATATCATGTAAACAAGGTTTTCAGACTTTGACCCCCGGTGACCCCACATGACCTTTGACCTCCACCAAAAACAATAGGGTTCTTCCTCTTACCATAACACATCTACATACCAAGCATGAGATGTATCCAAGCTTTCTAACTTGAGATATCGTGTAAACAAGGTTTTCAGATTTTGACCCCCGGTGACCCCAGATGACCTTTGACCTCCACCAAAAACAATAGGGTTCTTCCTCTCACAACAACGTATCTACATACCACGCATGAAATCTATCCAAGCTTTCTAACTTGAGATATCGTGTAAACAAGGTTTTCAGATTTTGATCCCCGGTGGCCCCAGATGACCTTTGACCTCCACCAAAAACAATAGGGTTCTTCCTCTCACCACAACGTATCTACATACCAAGCATGAAATCTATCCAAGCTTTCTAACTTGAGATATCGTGTAAACAAGGTTTTCAGATTTTGACCCCCGGTGACCCCAGATGACCTTTGACCTTCACCAAAAACAATAGGGTTCTTCCTCTCACCACAACGTATCTACATACCAAGCATGAAATCTATCCAAGCTTTCTATCTTGAGATATCGTGTAAACAAGTTTTTCAGATTTTGACCCCCGGTGGCCCCAGATGACCTTTGACCTCCACCAAAAACAATAGGGTTCTTCCTCTTACCATAACACATCTACATACCAAGCATGAAATCTATCCAAGCTTTCTAAATTGAGATATCGTGTAAACAAGGTTTTCAGATTTTGACCCCCGGTGACCCCAGATGACCTTTGACCTTCACCAAAAACAATAGGGTTCTTCCTCTCACCACAACGTATCTACATACCAAGCATGAAATCTATCCAAGCTTTCTTACTTGAGATATCGTGTAAACAAGGTTTTCAGATTTTGACCCCCGGTGACCCCAGATGACCTTTGACCTCCACCAAAAACAATAGGGTTCTTCCTCTCACCACAACGTATCTACATACCAAGCATGAAATCTATCCAAGCTTTCTAACTTGAGATATCGTGTAAACAAGGTTTTCAGATTTTGACCCCCGGTGGCCCCACATGACCTTTGACCTCCACCAAAAACAATAGGGTTCTTCCTCTTACCATAACATATCTACATACCAAGCATGAAATCTATCCAAGCTTTCTAACTTGAGATATCGTGTAAACAAGGTTTTCAGATTTTGACCCCCGGTGACCCCAGATGACCTTTGACCTCCACCAAAAACAATAGGGTTCTTCCTCTCACCACAACGTATCTACATACCACGCATGAAATCTATCCAAGCTTTCTAACTTGAGATATGGTGTAAACAAGGTTTTCAGATTTTGACCCCCGGTGGCCCCAGATGACCTTTGACCTCCACCAAAAACAATAGGGTTCTTCCTCTTACCATAACACATCTACATACCAAGCATGAAATCTATCCAAGCTTTCTAACTTGAGATATCGTGTAAACAAGCTTTTCAGATTTTGACCCCCGGTGACCCCAGATGACCTTTGACCTTCACCAAAAATGATAGGGTTCTTCCTCTCACCACAACGCATCTACATACCAAGCATGACATCTATCCAAGCTTTCTAACTTGAGATATTGTGTAAACAAGTTTTTCAGATTTTGACCCCCAGTGACCCCAGATGACCTTTGACCTCCACCAAAAACAATAGGGTTCTTCCTCTCAATATGGGCCATCTATGTACCAAGTTTGAGAAGTGTCCAACTTTCCCTTCTTGAGATATCGTGTAAACAAGCTAAGCCGTCACATACGCACACACACACACACACACACACACACACACACGACATCACCATCGCATAGATTCCTGGCCTGCCTTCGGCAAGGAATCAATAAAATCATCAACTTGTCACTTTGAAGAATCTACTGTAGGATTCGAAATGTTTGTTCATATCAGAACACCGTGTGCGTAATATTGTGACGTCACACGAAATATTTGATCTCTGTAGTTCTTATACATTCACACTGCAAGTTGCCCCTGCAAACATTCCACCATGACGTAAGCTCACGTGTAAGCTCATTATTAGGCTACTGATGTAAACAAAGTTCCTTAGACAAAAAGTAAATTCTACCGGGCAAAAAGTTGCTGATTTCATTTCACATTTTGACCCTTTCGAGAATATCTCAGAGATCAAAAACAACCGCAGCACTCCTTTAAATTTGGAGGAGAAAAGTCATGATAGTAAATTAGAGTTTTAAGTCCAAAATATGCTATGAGAAGATAATCAATTCGACCATCATACGGACAGTCGATCACCCCACTATTTTTACACGTTGTAGCAAGAACTGTGTGTATGAGTGAGCTCCGGGCGAACGACCATATATAGGCCTTTACTGAGAAGTAGTAATGCATACACAAGCTCCCCGCAGTGGCGCCAAAATTGCCCTGTAAACAAATATGAAGTCACGTGAGATGGGTCTGTAATAGTCCATCAAGGCCAAGACACCAATCGACTTACCTCGCAGTTCTGGAGGGCCCTGTCTAAGACTCCTTGTTTTCTGTTTCCTTCTGCTAGTTTTAGAAGTACCAGGGACTTCAACTGAGGTGACCAGGGCTGACCTAGACATCGGATCATCTCGCTTGATCGGATGAAGAACTTCATAGCTTTATCGTAATCTTTCAGGGCGAGATAAACTTCCCCAAATTTTACGTACGTTTCGCACTCCATGATGAGGTTGTCTGTTTTGGTCGCTTGTTGTAGCGCCCTCTCTGACTGTTCCAATGCACCCTGAAACAAAAGAATTGATGATACTAGGCCTATACTGTGTCAACAAAACAGAGTTGATATTTTGATAGCACTATATGTCCAAACTTGTTTAAACAGAATTAAATAAGAAAGAAGTCCTTTGGCAAGGCTCCACTTTAGACGCATAGGAAAAATCATACTACACTTAGATCGGATCATGGCATGAGGTTGCCAATACTTCACTCTAGCAGAACAGAAGAGCGGAAGCAAAACCGGAATGGAACTGAAATTAGAACGCACGTGCCTATCAACCCCGGTCTCTCCACACCTAACCCTCCTCCCATATAGGCGGAAATCCCAGGTGGATAAGGGATACTACCCCCTCCCCAACTTTTGGAAAAGCTCCCATCGGACTTGCATTTTTCACATTGTAACTTTTACATCAAGGGCCCAATGTCACCCCTTCACACAAACTTTCCACAAAATCTCCGCTACTGCCCCCTCTATGAATCCTTCCACTCCCCCTACCGTGCCAAAACGGCTCAAATTTCCAAGATGTAGTTCACGAGTTACTCAGTAGAAAAGGCCTAGCTGACAATAAACTTAAATCGACAGACGATTTTGCCCGCTTGGCGGACGTGTATTTCTCCTGCCTCTTTATCGGCTGCACTCGTAATACCAAGTAGAGCATGTAGTCAAAAGAAGAGTACATATTCTAAAACAGCCATGAAGGTAACCGACGATTCGGTTTTAAAACATATTTCGCTTTTTGTGGTTAGCTGACAAACTTCATTCACGGGCCGACATCAATAACGCCACGAGCTATTCTCGCACAATTCCAGATTGAGACCACATTTTGTAATTGCAGTTAAATATCCCCGCTGGGAACTTGGGAGTGATGGCCGTGACAATTGCCGCAGCCTGCCCAGCTGACTGTAGTTTCGAACATCCTATTGTCCTTGTACAATTTTATTTACACCCAAAGGGGCATGTGTATGTAATTCTTATGAGTGTAGAAAGTTGGACGACAGTTTTGCAGGCATAATCTAATAAGCGCCTTGCGACGAGACTGAAATCTTCGAAAGAAAGGGTATCAAGTACGGTATTAAAATATACTCAGGCCCGTAACCAGACTTGGAGAGGTGGGGGAAGTACGCTCAGGGAGGCGCTAAGTATAAGTTATTGCACAGGGGCCTAGCTATATGCCTTCAGGGCAGGGGGCCGAGCCAAGGAGCAGAAAGGCCAAATGCCTCCTTGGATATAGGTCTGAATATACGGTACTGTACCAGGTGCCATAAACTCATGCATACCTAACCAGGGAGGTGTAAGTTTAACCGTAAGGATATACGGTACTTCAAAGTGTAGACGTAGGAGGTTGAGCGCTTTTACCAAATATATAAGTGATTTCGTTATGAATTTTACGCAAAAAGAGTTTATCTTCCAGACAACAAATCGAGTTTTCTGCCCTAATATGGACTGCAGCCTCTCATTCCCGCTTATGTAGCCCTATGCGATGTATTTATAGAATACGCGTGGAGAATCAGTGCTTTACTGACGACTCGTGGAAGTTTGCAATAGTACTCTCGGTGATGTAAACGAAATGTAGGCATAATGGTGTGTCAGCACTTTCACCAGAAGCACCGATTCTCATAGCCTGTACAGTTAGAGCAGGGAGTCTCTAGCAACTCCCTGGTTAGAGCTGATAATGGTTAAGAACCATTATCAGTAAAAAAAAATGTAAAAAAACTTATGGTTGATATCATAGATTAAACCATGTGCACTTAAAACTGGATAACGTTTCTCTGAACTTGATAAAGTCCATTTCTGTTTTTAGTCATAGTTTATATACAGATAAAACGACATGGTTTAATCTATGCTTTCAACCATAAGTTTTATACAGTTAAAACTGATAATGTTTCTTAAACAACCATTATCAGTTTTAACTTTACAGGCTATGAGAATCGAGTGCCAGAAGATAAGACCTTACATTCCCTGTTGTTTCCATAGAAACATGCTTGCACAGGCTTTTAATGAGGTAACCCTGGGATACAACCAATCATTTTGTTGCTGCCTTACGAAGTACGAACAATACTCAAGAGCAAATTCTTTACTCTCATACTTGAATACCTTGAATAGGCCCTTTTCTAAATACTGTACCACCCGGTAGCTACAAAGGATTCTGGGATAAAATTTTGGTATCCTTCTCATTTGTCAATGGCGCTTTAATATGGCCAGAAACGACGCATACCAAAATTCTGTCCCACAATCCTTTGTACTTGCTATTTGGAAAAGGGTCTATAGTGAAAGATGGATGGAGCTGCAAACGACAGGACGAGGGCTACGAAAGCCTACGATGCAGATCTATACGAGACTTCGCACATATGGCAATACATTTATTGTCAAAGACAAACTACCCTGGAGGAAGAGAGTGTTTATTAGATGTTGGGTATAAATCGACATCTTCTCATAGGCGTAGGAAGCGGGGGCTGGTGGCTAAGCCCCCAGTCAAAAATGTGGTTGGGCGAAACTATGCTTCCACCCCCTCAATCCAAAGACAAAAAACCCCTTATTTGTTTCCTCTGTAAGAAATGTCAACAATTGCAGTAATCTACCATTTGTCCAATATGTTGCACCAAATTGTATCTAAGGACCCTTAAATATTCAAAAATTTTCCACATGGGGAGGGACCTTAGCCCTCACCCATGACGGCGATTCAAAACAACGTTCAGCCCTCCGTCTTGAACAGCCTTAATACGCCTGTGCATGTTCTTAACTTATTTGAAAGACTTTGACATGTCTAATGTGACTTAGATTTCCACCCATTTCTCATCCAGAAAAGTCCCTGTCATCTGGACTAATGTAACTAAATCGTTTGCGTCAAGATGATGTACTGCAGTATGTATTTCCGTGAAATACCCTTTCCTTGATGTCACTGACGTCAGTCGAAATATCTACAGGATTACTGTATGTAATTTTCACAGCGTCTAAACGTCTGCCTTTGCTATTTTAACTCATCTTAACTGCCATTTTCAAGTAGCAATTTACAGGTGGCCCTCGGATTTCCTTTCGTATCTCGTTAGTCAATCATTTTGCACGAAACTGATTACTCTCACACTTGACACAAGAGAGTTTGTTTTCGTGTTATCACTTAGAACATTTGGATGAGTTTCGATAGACAGAGAACATTCGTAAAGGCTTACTCCTGACAAAATTGGGATGGTTTAATGGTTATCTGCACTGAATTTGAAGCGTGATCGATCCTGGCATAAAACTTTCTAAATTTGTGTCCATATCACTTGACGATGTCAGGCACTCAGTGTTATAAGTGGGAACGTAGTGCGTAACTATT
The DNA here is from genome assembly GCA_029531755.1 of Holothuria leucospilota. Lineage (NCBI taxonomy): Eukaryota > Metazoa > Echinodermata > Holothuroidea > Aspidochirotida > Holothuriidae > Holothuria > Holothuria leucospilota. Next base: position 18,707,668 of record CM055972.1, on the reverse strand, counting down.
AATGAACGGAGGTGCTTAGGGGCCCATGCAACCCACAAAAGTTTTGCCCCAAGCCCCATGAAATGGTACAATGCCTTGCGCCCAGGTGCGCACGTTTATGAAGTTGGCGTTTTCAAAGCATGTCAAAGCATGTCTCTCTTTAGGAATATCATGTATCATTACCTGTCATCATATATATGGGAAACATTCCTCAAAGGGGCGCGAGGTGTTTGTCTTGAGAAAATTCATTATTGGCAAGAACCACGGCATGAATTTTGCACCGAAAATAAAAACTGAGTGCCCTGAAAATGGCGGCTTTTTGACCTTGAAATCATGGGGGTGTGAGGAACTCTTTCCCCACCCCCATTACCCCGAAATCATAGATGTGTGAGGCACACTCTGTCCCCACCCCATACCCCGATTTTTTGGGCAGCCCGAATTTTAGACAGAATGTGTAGAAATATTCAGGCATAATCCTATAAAAGGACTGAGGAATTCGGGCTAAAAATTGTACCTTCCAACTCAAAAAGGTCTCATAAGCCTTGTCCCAAAGTCGATATTTCTGCTCGCATAGGGAAATGGGGTCGGGATGGGGGACTGACATCTACAGATCCCCCGCCTCATATGCTTATGCCTGTCATCATGGCTGATTTTTTTTTTGACATCCACAGATCCCCCGCCTCATATGCTTCTGCCCGTCATCATGGCTGATTGACACAAGTACGCATGGTATCCTTTAAAGGGCATAAGCAGTCGACCCAACATTTGAAACATCAGCTAAATTTCACAAATATCCTCTTCTTTCCCTTCCAAGTATCTTTCATGATATTTCAGGACATAAATATTGCATTTTCCACGTAAACCAAGGAGTTACTCTGAATTTCACACTACAGTGAGAAGAACATTGTCACATGATTCTCAAGAGCCATTCATGAAATAGGATACCCAGGTACACTAATCCAAATTGGGTGACTGCATTTTCCCTAGTCTTCCGTGTAGCAGGGAGTTGTTAAGAATAGTAACTTCCTGCGTGTGGCAATAAGTGCAGGCCACAAGGAATTCATATAGACCTTATGCATTAACGTCACGGGACATCATTTTGACGGCAAAACAATGAATAGCACTGTATGTAGGACGTAGACTTCGCATGCGCTCGTAGAAGACTATGCGCGTATCCGACCTGTACACAAATCAGCTGTCTGCATTTTTGTTGGTGTAAGTTACAATGATACACGCTTGCCTCTTTGGGGGCGCACTTTCTGTTCTGTGACGTCAGATGCATAAGGTCCATAGCCAAATTAAATGACAACATCAGTAACGTGCATAAAATGCAATGTCATATCTATACAGTTGACTGATGCAAACGCAGAAACTGGAACAGCTGCCATGTGCATAGTATAAAACAAATACAGCTCTTGGATTTCAAATAAAACGGTGGGCGGGGAAAAGGTGATGTAGAACTGTCGACTGAGCTGTATTTTGAAAATTTAAAAAAGTGCTTAGAAAATGCTTGACAGTTCCCTGCCACCTTCACTGGCAGAACAAAGGAAGAATTTGCTTTTGAGAAAAGTTTTGCATGCTACGTATCTTCCACTGTGGAAGGGACCTGACACTTTTACGAGCTTGAACAGCTTCACCTACGAAGTTCTTGAGGGGACATGGTAAACCTTTTGCGCGCGTATGTGATATTATTATGTACGAACGTAATATTACACCCGTGAGCAGTGTAAATATTTCTTATCATGCCCCTTCAATAGAACTTATGTTGCTGACGGTTGTACGTGAGGTATGGATAAGGCTGCAGGTAGGTATAGGTCAGTACGGTGGTATGTAGCAGTAGTCGCATTGGAATGTGTGTATTTTTCAATTTACGAACAATCTTTGAAGAAAAAGAAAATTTCTTCTCACCTGAAAATCACTGAATCCAAAATGAGACTCGGCGAGGGCTAAGTGGATCCACCCAACCAGTTGACCGTCGTTATCTTTCTGTGACGTATTAGAGAGGGCATGCTTCCCAAAGGAAAGCGCCTTCTGAAACTCCCCGCTGCGGGCGTTTGCCCGGGCGAGGTTCCAGTAGGCCTCGGCTTTATAGTCTTTCCTATCTACAATGTTCGCCGCAGTCAGCTGTTCGATCGCAAAACTCGAGCAATCTCGGTATCTTCCCATACTATAGAGGGCGCCAATCAAGTGTCTCAACATAATGAACCGTATGTTTCGGTCCTTGGTCCTGTCCAAAGTCTGTTTCCAAATTCGATTCGCTCTTTCTTCTTTTCCGGCTTTAAATAGCCTCAATCCTTCCTCAATATCTCGCTTTCCATTCGCTTGCCCCATATTGCGATTCTTTTTACTGTTTTCTCTCCCTGGTTCTATTTAGAAATTACTTCTTTCAATTCATCTATCTCCCTGACGATAATCGCTACTGCTGTGTAAGATATAGCACGGTGATGGATGTCCTTCCGATTTTTGACGCAGAACGAAAAACGAAGGGACGCTGCTGGATCTTACATATGAACTTTCATCTTCATGTTTGCCCTGTGGTCAAAGAATGGAAAACATATTAACTGGTATCGAACAATGAAAAGCACGTACAATCAAAGTTTTGGGGTTCTTAATAGATACGGATGTGTCAACCTGAAGGGAAAAAAGGGAGTATAAAATGGTCACTGTGGAACTGCAAAACCTGACGGGCGGAGTTTGCAAAAAATCAGGAGTAAACTCGAAAGGCGTAATAATTACGTATTGGTATTTTGACATTGGGGGTGGGGGTGGGATGAAACAAATAATAAGTTTGTAACATTTAATTGGACAGTTTTAATCTACCCCCTCCTCAAGTGGCTGAGCTTGATTTCGTGTCCTTTGTAACTTTGGCAATTTAGTACCACAGACTATATTTATTGCTTGCCGTTAAAATACTCGACTGGGAAGGATAAATTGACCGTCCGACAAAATGGTACTCGTCAGTTTCTTGACATTTTCGTCGAGACGATTCGCCCGAGATGGGAGACCGTAAACAGCGATGATGGATGTCCGGCAAGCGCCATTTGATCGATGGTATCGTACGTCGTATATATCCTTGTCTAATTAACGGCAAATAAAAACCCCTCGCATGAAGGCAAGTTTGTCATTAAAATACATCAACTGGAGTCACGTGATATACAATACACACAAACGGTGAGAAAGATTGCAAACTTATCGTGAATGTCCATAAACTACAATATTTTATTTTTTATTGGTGTATACTGTTTACATAAACATTTCAGGAAAACGACTTGGATCAAACTGATTCTGACAAGGCAAATAGACGGCGTTTTATAGCTGTTCATAAGGTGAACTGATAAATGACATAAGATTAATGGTTGTAACCGTCCGCTTTAGAGGCTCAGGTCGCATTACATAAATTATTGAAGCTTGAACGAGGTTCTTGGTTTTATTACCATTTCATTTAGAAAGAAGATTATGGAAAATAAGCTGTATAAGGGCCTACATGACCCTCAGATACATCGACATGAAAGTTTTGCTTCTCATTTTCCCTTTTGTCGTTTTCTCAATTCTCTCCTCGGTGAACTCTCGATCGCGAATTTACGACTTAACTAGCTTTTCTAAGGTACTGTGACTCCTCAATATGATTTCCTCGATATCTTGATAGCGGTATATGGCGTAGGTTTGACAGTGGTATTGCTAGAATTTGGTTAGGCAGCTCATAAAATCACTCAGGTAGTCAAGATTTGGACTGATTTGCAACTTTCTGATATTCTAGTTTTAAAGGGAGAATGCAGTCACCCCAATAAAGAATTGTATAGTAGACTATCCTATTTCCTGAATGGATCTTGAGAATCATGTGACAGCATTTTTCTCTCTCAATTGTAAAATTTACAAGGAGCAACTGCTTGGTTTACCTTGAATATGCAATATTTATGTCCTAAAATATTATGAAAGACACTTGGAAGAGAAATAAGAAGAAGTTTGTGACATTTAGCAATTGTTTCAAAACAAGTTTGGGGTGACTGCTTTTGACATTTAAATGCCTTAACTACAGTAGGTAACAGGGTGAGAATAATGGTGCAACAACTTGAAACTTGAGAAAGTTTCAAGTTTCAAGAATTCCCCCCTCCCCATCGGGGGTTGTTGGTTTATACCGTACTAAGTGAAAACTTACCAATTATTGAATGACTCACTGGGGCACTTAACCCTGACATGATCAATCAAAGGTGGACTATTGTCGAATTACAAAGTGAATCACATGTATATCATTGTACCAATATTGTCAGTCACCAACACGATTAAAGGTGGATCACTTGATCTCATTCTGAAGTGTCAGCAGGTTATAACATCTGATAAGCCTGTAGAATGGTGAACTTATAGGCCCTTTAATCCCACCCGAGACAGTAACAATTCTCCTTACTAAGGTTACTTCGAGCCCCTCCTCCAATTTAAACCAAACCACCTGTTCAGTACATTCCAAGACAGAGCCACAGAAACCTGTACTTAGTTGCTTAGTTTAAAGTGCTCGAGGCAATTTGTCAAAGAAGTGTTTGCGACCTTTAAGGCTCTCGAATCTCACCCCAGAGAGGTGAAATGGGCCTGGCTGTAAAAGTCATTGTTGACCAACCAGAGTGGAGCTGTATTGTATGAATGAATATCGATCATAGTGCAGTTATCAACTGTATTTAGAACTCTAGGGCTACTCCTAAATATGTTTGGGCAGAGAGTTGCTAGTAACTTCTGGTGGGGGGGGGGGGGGATGCCATATCCCGTTTAGAGGCTTACCAATAGGTGATACTGCTATAATAATTGCACTGAAATGTACAAACAATGTATGGCAATCCCAGGGTTTCAGGAAGTTCAAGACTCCTGGACTGTTCTACGCGTCAGTCACTTAATGGGGAAATTTCCCCATCCCAGGCAGTTCCAGTTCTCCCGACTATAGACAAAGTTTATACCTTTAGCCCTTCCCCAAAACTGTCTTAAGCTTCTCCTTGCTCAGACACAAACCTAGTTTACTGCTCAAGGCCTTATCGAACGAGATTACTCTGTCTGCATGCTGTGAAATGTGCAACTATTCTGCATCATTTAGATGTCCTGACTATGATGTCAATCAAAGAAGCAACCTCACAAATTGAGAATTTTGGTTACCCCATACCAAAAATGTACTTTGGGTGATGAGTGTCTGTCTTTAAATTGTAAACAGTGGGCGAGTACTTGTAGGTCAACTGTAGGCCTAGGTTACATTCGGCACACTAGTGTGTGGATATGTTTGTGACTTGGTCAATCAAAAATTACAATTGTGCGTCATTTTAAATAGTCACGGGCGTACGGGATAGAGGGTTAGAACTGGAATTAGGAATAGGAGTAGCCTACACCAGGGGTCTCTAAACTTTTTTGCTTGGCGGCCCCAACTTTCTACTCCGGAATCTTGGTGGCCCTGAATTTGACGGGTCGGTGAGAGAAGTTTGATTTGACTTGGTTAATGGTTATGCAGTGTTAATAACTTGAAGCAGATCACTGGTTCTTAGATTAGAATCACTCTCATTGCTTATCTTTAATGAAAAATTTGGCAATTATTTTTCGCGACCCTCAAAAGGTTCGCGACCCCTAGTTTACCAACCCCTGGCCTACACCTTTCTAATGAATGTGGCCTAACGACACTAGCCATAATACAGTATGCTATACTGCGCTACTGGTCAAAAACACTTGGTACCTGTACATGTAATGATGTGCATTGTTACAAAGTCTTGCACAGGGCGAATGCTCTAAATAACGTACGTTAGACTTACGTGAATCCCATTTGAAAGCAAACGTGTGTGAAAACAGCACGATCAATGTCTCACTGCCATCAGTAGTGCGACAAACTTCTCACCTTCCGCGAAAGAAGTAATTCCTATAAAACTTGGAATTATCATGAGCGCCGATGAACTAAGTAATACATCCCCATTGCACGATCCAAAAAATGTTGGCTTCTTCTATCTTCACCTAAGATTTTAGTTTTTCTTGCGCCTGTCAGGCTGCCAATAAATTCGTGAGGCTACCATGCACAGGGCCAATCCATCACTAAGCACGTTGGCCAAACAGCGCTTGTGCAGTGTCAGCCCAAGTAAACAATCCTTTCCCTGGAATTTCGGATAGAATTTCACCCAACAGAGTCGAAACGAACGGACCTTATAGAGCAATGATGAAATTGTGATGAATTCTAATTAACGGTAGGGGGAGTCACTTAATTATCAGCAGGCAATCCGAAACAACTAATTGGTACAATGTTGAATCGACGGCAGTTCCCGGGATACACGTTACAAACGGGAGAAGCACTCCCCAGCTGCATAGACGATAACTCCTTGAGTTGATGAGAAAAGTTGATAAACACGACCGCGGATTCGTTCCGATTCACTAACATCGTCAGGAAAGTGGATCTGTCGTTGTTGATTCTCTTTCGTTTCCAGTCGTTACACAACTCCAGTGGTGAACTGCCTCTGTTGAGCTGTGATATAGCCTAAATGTAACAACCAGGCTCACAACAATCGAACAATATCAAACAGCAATCGTCGTGACTTGGCAGCGGGGAAAGCCTCCGCGTAAACCCTTTGGTATTTACCACTGGTGAAAAATTTCCATATCTTTTAATTCCACTCAATTTAAGATGCCTGCGGTGTTATTCTAGCGATCATTCAGCACGTCATGGTGATGTCGGAGCAAAGCCATCTGCAAACGCAATTGAATGCTGTTCTTAGAACGCGGCCTATTTCTGAAGGGATCCTTTTTATTGCCATTACAGGCTTTTAGGGTTTTAGATGTTCCTTGCCATGTTATGTATTAACAACAGCTTTGACCTGCGTAACTGGTCTTCCAAGACTCAAAAGTAGTACTACGAGTGATGCTTCATAGAGGACGGTGTTATAGTTCAGACCCCCCCCCCCGCAGATCTTTCCCGCGGATGATTTATACAGGGCGAGGAGAGAGAGAGTGGGGTGTCTACTGGTACCAGTGGCGGCGGAAACGGGGGGGAGGGGGCTTGGGGGCTCAGTTCCCCAATGAAAAAAGTGAGGGACTAAGTTCCCCTCCCCAATATTTGCCAAGTGCTCCAAGAAGTGGGAACCGCAGGGAGATTGCAGACATGACATTCATGTTTCGAGACTGGGTACATGCAGCTAAGAACACTCGGGAAGTGCCATTTCCGGCCATCTGGAGGGTTTGTAAAGTCAAAAATTTTCTTGCACGCTCCGCGCCAACCAGTTGTGGCGCTCCGCTTAGATAGTCTTCCTGGCACTCAGCCCCTCCCCCAATATTTTTTCCGTTCCGCCGCGCCCGACTGGTACATTGCCTACTTAGGGGTAAATCTTCCCCCGACTTTAATATGTGCCCTTGAGTTAATTATTCCGCCGATTTGGATACCCAAGTGAAGACTGAAAAGTAGACTCCCATCTCACCCTACCCCCGCGGAGAGGACGAAGAGTTTTCGTTCAGCTCATCGCTGCGAAAACACCATCCACCTGCATGAGGGGCGACAGCCTAAGGGTAGTAAGATTTGCTGGCAATGATATTTTCCGACCGTTTATTTCACGTGTGCATAGTAATTGATATGAATTTCTTTAAATTCGTCCGTTTGGGGATCCTCAGTTGGCTAAAATATTTGCGTGAAGGAGTAGTGCTAATATAGCCACTTACTCTGATTAACTGGATGAAAGACAAAAACTTAGGCAAAGTACTTACACAGAATGGGCCATATAAATGTCAGCGCAGGAAGCTGATTTTAGCTGGGGGAGGGGGTGGGGAGGGGTGGGGGAGGGGTGGGAGTGAATGTTTCTCATTTCCGTCCTGGGGGACATTAGAATGGGAGGGGTGCTTTAGGCATTTTTTTAATATTGTGAACGTCATTAGGTGCAATTGGATGCTTTTTGAACAATGTTTGTAGAATATATATTGAAACTGTTTGATAACATTGAAAAGTTGAAAACATTTGACAAATTGTAAGCTATTTCAAGGGGGAGACACAGTTTTGAGATTTAGCAAATTGAATTCAATGGAGGACTCCGTCTGTTCCTCTGGCAGGGGCTACTCAGGGTTACTCTTAATCTCTCCTTGGCAAACACAGTTCCCTCTACAAATGAGAGAGAAAGGACAAGTCCATGGACGATTTGTTCTCAATATGGGGGGATGACCCCATTTTCAAATAATTTACTGTGTGAAAGATCTGTGTGAAAAGTCGATGGGTGATTTCTGTCCCCGGGGACTGCATGGCATGAGCAACGATTGGCCGAATAGGCTTAACAAGCCAAACTGCCAAAGGGTTAAGATTAACCATGTAGTACGTGTGCATATGGTCCTCGTCGTCTCCCTGAAATAACAAATGGATCATATCAGACGTGGCGTTTTCACCTCAACCGTCAGACGCCTCTATGTTCCGATACACGTAAACCTACTTAATGGCACCCTACTTACCTAACCCCTAACCTAACACTGACCTTCATGTAGACTTGTTGGAATATAGGGACGTCGCAACAAAGAGACGTCAGAACAGAGAATAATCACCGATGTCTCAAGTCTTTTGGATACACGATTCACGGCACTTTGGGGACAAAATCGGGGGAGTGGGCACGAGACTACCGACGCAATACATGTCACGTCTACAAGTCTCAAAATCACTTGGGTGGGTTATACCAACGGAAAATACTGTTCTCTAGCCATCTTTTCAACTTATTTACCACAATGTTTTGAACAATAGGGACTGCAAATCAAAACTTCAACCAGGATGAACAATATAGGCCTACCTGGCACGCACACAGTGGACTTTATTTGCTCACGGCACGCATTGACCATGCCAAATCCCGTTGGGGAATGACTGATCAAAGAATACATTATGTACAGTGCCTGCTAAGTAGGCAAGGTAAGTAGATAAACAGGACATTTCTGCTGAAAAGCCGATGGCGTATTTCACCAATTGCCCTGAAGTCCCCGTGGACGTCCGAACGAACTTTTTGTCAGTTGGAAGGTCATGTATTAATAACGATCTAATTCGCAGAAATATCTGGAGTAAATTAGCAGGAATAAAGAAATATTAGACTTAGAATGGAAGAAAGGTCAACGACGGTACAAATCAGACAAAGACACCGTAAATGTAAATTTCAGTTCAAAATGGGATGAGCAAAAGGAATCAGCTCAACAACGGGGCACGACATATTATAAGCTTGGCGATGAGGAAAGGTCATCCGAGTTTTTGCCTACAAAAACTTTAATACAGGCCATATTTATCGTACCAAAATACTAACCATTCCAGATCGAGGGATCGGGTCCACTCAACAGGTTGGAAAATGAAACTAAATCCTGGCACGAAGGGAGCAGATTTTCGTTCAGCTCGTCTCTACGAAAAAAGCCAACCAGAAGTCAAAGACACAGCCGCTAAGCAGGCTATGTAATATACGACCTCTACCGTAGTAAAAATTGCGTAATCCCTGCAGAAATTCAAAACGCGGACTTTCGGTATTCGGGCAACACGACTGCACACAGGAGTCGACATCTTTGCTTACAGCACTGGACTAAGCAGTACACAGCTGACTCCGTTTTGTTATATTCTCAACGTTCTGAGGAAAGAACCATCAGCACCCATGGCCAGATGGCCAAAGTGAAGTTCTTTAGCTCAGTAATGTGTGTGAGAGAACAGCTCCAAGGGTCAGTGAGCCACAAAAAAGCACTACGCAGGCTGTTGCCAGCCACCTCAATCTGCGTTCTGCATCGACCGCATGACGAACGTTACTTTCTTCATATCGTAAAAATTTGCAACATTGCATACTCACCTGGTGGGCCAAACATCGGAATGCTAGCTGCTCAGCAGTAACTGTAACATCCGACAATAATACGTCCCAAAAAGGTATTAGCTATGAATGGTGTGATTAGCTATATGTAGCAAAATAACAATAGAAGTAGTAGTCCTCCCATGGTAACAACCAGAAGGGGATGGATAATAGAATTAGGTGTGACGTCATAAATTTACAATCAAATTACTTTCTGACTCTGGGCTAAACGAATTCTTCCCGTTAGTAAAGACCACAAGTTGGCAACTTGGGGGAGACTTTTACTGAATTTACCATTAATCTCTTCTTTTGGAATCATTGCTTTATAAAATGCATTGGCTACGTACGAAGACTTCTACGATGTAAGGTGACTTAAATTTCGTCATTCCAGACAGTTCCAATTCTCCCAACTAACTTACTCATAGCCCCTCCCAAAACTGCTTCTAGCTCCTCCTTGTGTAGATACAAATCTAGTCTATTGCTAAAAACAATGTCCTGGTGAGCATGCTAGGCCTTAATGTGCAGATGTGTAATCAGAGCACTCTCTCTGCATTGTGAGAAATGTGAGCTACTCTGCATCTTTTGAATTTTCAAACTTTTGCGTCAATCAAAGAGCAGTCACCAACTGCGAATTTTGATAGCCCCAACTAAAAAAGTACTTGAATGAGTTGATGAGTGTCTGTCTTTAAGAGTCGATTCATGCACACTACAACAGGAACGGCCAAACAGTTCATGTGTCTGATCAAAACACTTTTCAGAATAATAATTGATCAGACGTCTTAATTTTTTGGTATGGGGTATCAAATTCATTTAGAGTCAGTGTATGTTTAAAGATTCAAACCATTGCTGTAGCTCATGAGAGTCAAATTTGTGAATAACAGGGGAGCAAATCTCTATTTTAGTTTAAAGATGTGGAACTTTGAAATGGCCCACCTGTGCCAAAGCCAACGCAAGACTACGAACGGAAAGGGCAAGGCGCTCCCCGACGTACGCTCCGGTTGGACTCTTTGGGGTATTTACAAAATTCTGGGTATTAGAAACAGAAAGCCAAAATGCCTAAGTGAATTTCCTTGCCAGTGAAATGTAAGCTTAGTACTGTGCTTTCAACTTGACAGTGTTTCATAAATTACTGTGTTTACAATTTTGGCTTAATCCATGCATAGGCCCAACACACTCCTACCATGTTAATAACCTTTTGACCTCCGATGACCCCAAATGATTTTTGACCTCCACGAAAACACTATAGGCATCATGTACTATAAATATGGGCCATTCACATACCAAGTACAGTATGAGATTCATCTGTTCCCTGCTTGAGATATCGTTTTTACCAGGTTTTAACCTTTTGACCCCTGGTGACCCCCCAAATGACCTTTGAATCCCACCAAAAAGGATAGGATCATTTGCTCCTCAAGGGCCACCCACATGCCACAGTACTTAAGAGATTTATCAAAGTTTTCCTGAGTGGGACGTCGTGTTTACAAGGTTTTAACCTTTTGACCGCTGGTGGCCCCAAATGACCTTTGACCTCCATTCAAAAAAGTTCCATTTAAAAAAAAAAATAATAATTCCATCAATTGAGAGAAATATCACATGCATATTTAACAGTCTTTCATAAAGTGCCCCGCCCCCCAGATTCCCCCATAGCGGCCTAGCGAGTGCCTTTGAGTCTGATTCCACGTAATACATAGCAGTCCCTAGTATACCTGTTGTCATGAGAGGGGCAAGTCGAGTTGGACCGCAGTGGGTGACCGATTGGCCCAAAAGGCTCTTATTGCGTTCTGTACAGTTACTGACAGCAGCCGTACAACGCCTTTTCACGCAAAGCAACCTGTGAAGTTAGGACTGGCTGGGAGGGGTGAGAACTACAGACGTGTAGGATATTGTTCAAAACAGGAGTTCACCGCTATATTGGTCTAAAACGACTGGCATCCTGTGATCTCAAGACTAGGCAGAATTCCCGGTGATCCGTTACAAAAGTGTGCACAATATTTGAGTGGATGCTATAACATCATCACTCCAGCTGAAACATTTAGGCCTGCAAGTGTTAAAACCATCAGCCTCTATATCCTATAAGTAGGGAACTTAAAATAATTTCAAGATATGACATGCCCATGACGATTTGACGAGAAGGAAGTTTTCAAAATAAAGTCGGCTTTTAAATTATTAGATAACCCACTTTATAACTGGCTGTGCACCTTTGCCCGTCACGTGATTTGGCCCGTTACATGTGTTTAGTCATATTATAGACGGACTTCATTCACCCTTTTGTAGTAATATTACCCGCCGCCCCTCCCTTGAAATTCTAGTTTTACCTTTTCAAGAGTTTATACATCGGGTTAACAAAAATAAAACTTTTTATGGGATGTAAGAAGGTCCCCCGGAACCATGGGCGTCAATCCTGGGGGGACAGGGGGACACGTCCCCCCCCCCACATTTTGGAAAAATGCCCATTGACTTAAGATTTTTACACAGTAAATTTTTGACAGAAGTGGCCATGTCCCCCCACATTCGAGTAAAGATTGACGCCCATGCCCGGAACACGTCCGCTTCGTAGACACATAAAAAGTTTACCGTCACAATTTTTGTGTTGACCTCAACGACACCACGTTTCAACAGTTCGGTAATGGCTGTTTGCGGGGCAAGTGGAAAATGAGCACCTTCAGTCATTTATCATTCCGTAATTGGTTTCGGTGAGCGAGATCTGCCGAAGCATTGAAACTGGCCGCAATAGCATGTAGGGTAGCGTGACGCCGTCATCTTAGGAGTGCTGGGAAGGCCCACACAGAAGAGATGACATTTATACGGGCAACCTCTTTAGTCACACCAGGGTACCTAACGATGTGCTTTCGTCAAGAGACCCGCAACTTACCAGAGGTATAGGCTCACTGCCAGATGTGGGGATCAACA